>CM056606.1:5221131-5511012 GCA_029721355.1 Tegillarca granosa | reverse complement strand
GTCTTAATACCTGATTTTTGGGGAAAAAATCTTATTTATTTATTCATTTCATTTCATTATTATTTTATTTTATTATTTTTTTTAATATATATATATATATATTTTTTTTTTTTTTTTTTTTTTTTTTTTTTTTTTAATTTAGATTACTGTGTTGTGCTTTTCTTGATCAAATACTCTTCTGTGAAACTAAATCTATTGTGAAAACCATCTGAAATGTTGACTTACAATATATAAACTCCAGCTGGGAACATCATTGTACTCCTGCATTTTTGAACACATTTCATTATGCAAAATTTTAACACCACAGATAAACTGTCTGATCTTCCTGGAAATTTTTACAAAGCAAACTGCTATACAGTATTCAAGAATTATAAAAATGACATTTGACTCCACAAAATTTTTGAGGTCAAATGAAATCTCAGATTCTTGACCAATAGTTTAGAAACTTCCAATCTGAACAATTGTAACTGTTTTATTGTTTGTTAAGATAAGGGATGTCCAAGTATTGTTCTTTGTTTGAGGTTAAATATTGGTCCTCTTTCTAAGATAAATAGGTATATTAACATAATCAATTATATGTCATAAGTGTTGAGTTGAGTTTAGTTAAGTAATGGTGTGAAACATCCCAGTCAAGAATATTTCACTTTTATTGAGACGTCGCCATCTATAGGTGAAAGTGCAGAAATTTTGCCTGTGTGGGTTGCACTGATGGCATTATACAGCAGGGTTCTTTATCGTGCCATGCCTGCCATGACACGAGATCTCATTTATTTTAAGTTCCCGTCCGGAAGAACCGTGACTTTTATCTTGTAATGCCAAGTGCTTGACAAATGAATAGTCACTACCCACTTTCAAGTCTTGGGTCAGACCCGGTCGGGGTTCGAACCCACGACCTTCCACTTACGAAGCCAGCACTCTACCAACTAAGCTACCACAGTGGCTCATAAAGTGTTTGAAAACTTAATTTTAATCATTTGGTTCGGTTTGATCACTATGATGATTCTTTGTTTTAAAATAAAAAAATAATTAAAAATTTTTTTTGAAAAATTTATAAATCGGACATATTAAATGTCAATTTCTATATTATCTATTGTATTTTTTTAAATTTTAAATTCATAGTCTTGAAATTTTAAAAATTAAAATTTTTAAAAGATTTTTCATTTTATTTGTTAACCAATATAACTTTGTTTAATAAGGGCTTTCTTATTGACTGAAAAAGCCTTTATGACAGGTTTTTTTTTTTTTTTTTTTTTTTTTTTTTTTTTTTTTAATAGTATTTAAAGGGAAGGAGGAGGTTACCCTAAATCAGATATCCAATGAAACAGTATAACAATCTATTGACCTATTTTATAATGGAGTTAAACGGAAATTTAATTTTCAAATTTAAAATTTTTTCTGTTGATTCATAATTTAAGATACACATACCGGAAATTATTTTTTAAAAAGAAGATGACCCTGGCCTGACATAGATTTAAATACCTGAACTTGTTATCGGTGGATCTAACGACCTGTTTATCTATTTAGTTATTCTTTGATATATAGTAAACCATCTTAGATCTTAATAGTTTTATTAAAAAAAATGTATTTTAAACATCTTTTAAAGAGACACAATAGAGAAGTATCTTATATTGTCAGTTTAATAGATGTAATGGAATTTTTACAGTGTCTGGATGTAAATTTAAAAAAAAAAACATAGTCATCTTTGAGTTGAGTCAAGCAGTGGTGTTTTATGCCCTAGTCAGAATTCTTTCACTTTTAACCAGACAGACAATTCTGGTATAGAGGGGGAAACCGGAGGGCCTAGAGAATACCATTATATTCGGCAAGCAAACTGACAGAGTGTGGGATTCAAACCTAGGCTGTGACAAGCTCTGTGGTCTCTAATGTGTCAGTGGTTTTCTGCAGACACTCCAGTTTTCTCCAACATCCCAGAACTGACCACATTGATATAAATTTAAAAAATCTTGACTGGGGGCATAAAACACCATTACTTTTTCTCACTTGACTTTTTTGGTTAAACATGAAGCTTATAGCAGTAGGACCTTTAAACTGGTTGTTGCTATTCCATATTTAACCTGCAGTGATTTTGCTATGGTTTTTAAAAACTACCTTCCACCTTTCAGATTGGGAAAATTTGGACCCTTTTTATGTCACATATTACGCTCAGAATTTTGAAATTTATTGCAAAGATCTTACATTGTGGCAATATCTAACATTTTTTGTCTGTTAGAACAGTTTTGGACAACTGGATTTAACTTAAACTATTTGATTGTGTGTCACTGTTGTCTTTTGAGGACTTTTAGTTGTCAAATTGGGAAATTTTAGTCTTATATCTCAAGGGGAAACTACCTTTATTTGGTAGTAATTTTAGGCAAACAAAACCACTGAGCTGTATATATATAGGTCAACTAGGAACCAGTATTAAGAAATTATTTAAATATTCAAAAGTCTATATTTTGACCAATCAAATGGCAGTATTCTGTGTAATTTTTTTTTTTTATTCTAAAAAAATGTTCAAGATGACTTTTATGTTCATTCATTTTTATGATTAATAAAACATTTTAGCCGGACTGTTTCTTTGTAAGATATTTAATAGTAATTCACAGTATTTATGATTGTGATATTATCTGTTGCGTTAGATCTGTTTTAGAGGCTTCAAATAGAACTTTTAGACCTCCTTTAGTACCTACTTCACTAAAATTTTAATTTCAATTGAAATGGCCTAAAAATGATGAAATTTAGCCTTTTTGAACATTTCTGTGAAAATAATTTTCCAAAATTTTACATAGAGTCTAATGTTTGGGGTAGAGTGTTACAAAAGGAGGTCTTACCCTTAAAACTATAAGAGTGGAGTGGAGTGGAGTGAAGTAATGGAGTTTTACTCCCCTGTCAAAATCCTTTCGAGGCGGTCAGTTCTGGGATGGTGGGGGAAACCAGATAGCCCAGAGAAAACCACTGACATTCGGCAAGCGAACTGACGAACTTCCTCACACGAAGGGATGTCTCTGGTGGGATTCAAACCCAGGGGGTGAGAGGCACTGTGATCCGTAAGCGTGTCCTTTAGACCACTCGGCCACCGAAGTCCCTTAAAACTAGAAGACAATTATTACATTTTGGTCTCAGAGAGAGAGAGAGAGAGAGAGAGATTTAATTAACCATAAAAGGTATTCGTGTCTGTCCTTATAACAGGTTTTCAGGATTTTTATAAATTAGTTATTAAATTTTTATATTATAACTATTATTATTGACTTTATTATTTGAATTTTTGAAAATATCTAAATTTATTTTTTTTAATCCAAATTGCTATTTATTTTTAATCTGATTTTTCTCTATAATTGTGCAAAGAATTATTTAATTACTACTTTTTTAAAGATCTTAAAAGTGTTAAAAGTAGCCTGAAAATAAATCTGTAATTAAATACTTTCAAAAGGAATTTATACTGTAACAAGATATATGTACCATTTAATGTGGTGAATTGCATTTAAAAAGGACAGAAAACAAAATCTATCGGTGTACAGGTGTGCAAGTGTGCAGGTGTTAACTAACACCTTTGGTCAATGAAGCATGACAGATGACTTGTTGATTAAGGTATAATATCTTGATCACTGGCCATGTGTTTGATCAATGAGGCAGAACTGATGGCTTGTTAATTAATTAAGGCATGATAACTTGATCACTGACCATATGGTCATTTGTAAGTTGTTAAACTATCATGTATTCACACCTGTATATTTGTTAATACATAAAACCTTATTCACATTACATTTCACACACACACACACACACACACACACACACACACACACACACACACACACACACACTAGGAAAGCAGAACATTGAATACTATCATGGTATTATTTTTCCCAAAAAATTGTAAAAGTAGTCCTTCATCTATAATCTGTTTTCCGTTTATGGGATCCTGGAAAAATTTAGTATGTAAATCTTTATCTATCTCTATATATATATCTTCTTTTTTGACAAGTCAGGATAAATACATATATATATATATATATATATATCTTGATTGGTATAAGAGTGACAAGTTTTGTTATTTTTTTATTTCACGATGTAGATATATGTGTCTGTCATTATAAAAGCTAAGACATTTTGACATGTGATCTACAACATGGACCTATTGACTGACATGTCTGATGTACATGTGTATATTGTCCAGGACTGTAAGACCCGATGACCTGGCCCTTTTTTTTTTGTCCAGAGCCTAAAAAAAGTTAAATTAAAGACAATAGAAACGTGTAGTTGCTGTCAAGTCATGTATCTTTATTTTTATTCTAGTAAGGTTTAAAAAAAAAAAATCACTTTAAACACCTTTTTAGGCACGACTTGCAATCAGAAGATCTCTTATTTGAATATAGTATAAGTCCAGTAACATTAGGATCTAAGTTCCACAGTATTGGAACAAGGTCTATGTCCCATATTAGAGCTGGGTCTAGGTCCTTAGAATTGGAGCTGGGTCTAGGTCCCCTAGAATTGGAACTAGGACAAGGTCCCAAAAATTGGAGCTGGGTCTACGTCCCATAGACTTAAAGCTGGGTCTAGGTCCCATAGACTTGGAGCTTTGTCTAGGTCCTAATGAATTCGAGCTGGGTCTAAGTCTAGGTCTCATTGAATTGGACCTGGGTCTATCTCCCAGATGAGATGTCACCAGCTATGGATGAAGTGGCAAAAATTTTGAAAATTTGCTTAGGGAGGGTTCTATTTAAGGTTTCCTCCGAAAGACCCTTTGACTTTCATTTCCAAATGCTGAATGCTTGGTAAAAAAAACAGTCACTACCAATTTTTGAGTCCTAGTCAGATCTGAATGGGGTTCAAACCCGACCTCTCGCATACAATGTGAGCACTCTAACAACTTAGCTACGATAGTGGTCCCAGGCATAGAGGAAAGGAGTTATGTGATATTAAAAATAAATTGATTAAATTTATCTGTTTAATTTACAGTTAATATTGGTGAAGTGAGAGCTGCTTCTGCAGAGATTGGTCTGACAACAGCAACAACTGTACCAACACAAAAGAAAACAAGCGTCCAGCGTCGTAATAGTGGAAGACGACACACACTTGCCAATGGTGTTGATTATAACATGGTAGGTAAAAGTTATGGATTGTTGCTTCAAACAACAATGCATACTTCATAAGTTATTGTTAAACAATTGGAAAAAAAATTCCATAATTATTTAAAATAGCTATCACTCTGGTACAATTTTGCAAGCCACTCAAGACACCAATGCTTGGCATAGAAACAAAAAATTTATTTGGTATTCAGAAATTTTATATGTTATATAAAAAAGTGCTGTTGTAGTTTTCTCAAAAGGATGAGTTGTTATTGGTCTACATTCAGCATATATTTTTTTACAAAAAGATTTCCAGATCTCCAGTTTAAGATGGTGTTAGTGCAGGTCAGAGATCAGACATTTCACACACCACATAGACTTGTGTTTGGATATATTTGATATCCAATAGTTCTGTGTTCCTATTATTTTCAATTTTGATTTCAAATGTGGCAGACGTAGCTATCTTGACAGTAAGTGCTTAGCCTTCTGAAGCACCCAGTTTTATTTTCTTTGTGGAAGTTTTCATGATTAACCTAATTAGCCAGTATTCTAAGTTTTTACTTTGCTTTTGGAATTGTGATTTGAACATGAACCAGCATGTTTGTGTTTTATTTATAAGAAAATTTTTTTACGAATAATTAAAAAATTGCAGAGTGAATGTATAACAGCATTCATTCAATCATTTAATCACTTTTTAATTGCAGATAAAAAGAATGAAACAGCTGGAAGAGGAGAAGAATATCCTATTGACCGGATTAGATATTGTAGATAAAGCCCGGGATTGGTATCATAAACAGGTCGTACATGTCGAGGAAAAACAGAAATATGTTGGGAAAACGTCATATAATGTAAGTTAAACTGAGAGAGTGGATTTGGGTATTGGTGTTTTTATACCCCAGTTAAGAAATTTTATCACTTATTTTGAGCTGGTAAGTCCTGGGATGGAGAGGAAACTGGAGTGTCAAGAGAAAACAACCAATTTAAACTGACATATTTTCTCACACTAAGATCTGCCTTAGTGGGAATTTAACCTGGGCAGTGAGAGGCACTGTGAGTGGTACACATGTGCTTTAGACCACTTGGCCACCAAGGCCCCAAAAACTAAGAGAGATTATTAACAATGTTAGACACTATAACTAGGGATTGTTATTCCAAGCAGGACATACATGTTGACGAAAATGGGAAATGTAGTCGAAAAAGGGCTTAGTATATGCTTTGTGATTTAAAATTCCGGAATTTACTGATAAATGCCATAGGGAAAACCTAGAAAGACTAGATTGGGTTTGTGCTAAAGAAAACTAGCATAGTTAAAACTTTTCTTTTAGGGGTCAGTTTTGGTATGATCAGAAATGATACAGTTTTAATAGAATTACTTGTCTCTAATACCTAAAATGAAGATGTTAAATGTTAGCTGATTTTAAGCCTGTCATTTCCTTAAAATTTTTTGTAGAAATGTTCATTTTATCAGAAAAAAGTTTGTCCTTTTTAAACACACGTTCCGAATCCATGCTAAAAGAAATTCTAAAGTCTGAATCATAAATTATACTTTTTTTTCTCTACGAACATATAAAGGAATTGATAATATATATAATATATATATATATATATATATATATATATATATATATATATATATATATATATATATATATATATATATAGTATATATCCAGCTGGCAAGATACAACAGGTATCCAGCAGGTAGACAGATTAGATACCCTCTCATGGCCAGTGTATTTCCTCTTAGCTTAGCCTTTAATAGACATATCCCCATTTTATGATACCCCAACCGGGTCTGACCCAAAACTTGAAAGTGGGTAGAGACTGTACTTTTGCCAAGCACTCAGCATTATGAAATAAAAGTCATTTTTTTGTATGGGAACTTAAAATAAATGAGGTACTGTGTCACAGTAGACATGGCACGATAAAGAACCCTGCTGGGTAATGCCATCAGTGCAACACACAGGTAAAATTTCTGCACTTTCGCCTATACCTGGTGATGTCTTGATATTAGTGATATATGACTGGGACATTGAACACTATTACTCAACTCCCATTTTATGATGACTGTTCTAGTAAAATTTAGTTTTTATGTTTCAGGACAGTAATTTAGAATCTTATCAAGAAAGAATGAACTTTCAGAAAGCCAGAGTGAATGAAGTCAATCAGCAACTAAAAACCTTGATGGAGAGCACAGAGAAGGTAAGACCGACTTGGGGAAGGGGTCTCCAGTGGGGGAGGGCTAACATTGCAGGGTTCAAACCTTGATAGAGAACACAGAGAAGGTATGACAGACAGTTGGGATTTAGGATGGGGGAGGGCTAACATTGCAGCACAAAGAATTATAACATACAGGTGAAGGGTGGGGGAACTTTACAGGGGTCTAATGTTGGAGAATGCAGAGAGATAAAGGGTGAGGGGGGGGGGGGCAAAAATTTCAGGGGTCCAACCTTGTTTGAGTGCACAGATAATTATAATTGACAGATAAATCGGGGGAGGGGGCATTGGCAGTGATATAATCTTAATGGAGATCACAGAAGCATATAAGTGAATGTGGGAAGGTGAGCAAACATTACAGGAGTCAAACAGTAATTGAGGGCACAGAAAATTTTGACAGACGTGAAAGGGGTATTGCAGGGATCCAGTCTTAATTGTTGGCATGGGGAAGGTAAGACAAACAGATAAAGGGGATAATGGCTAACATAGCAGGGATTCAATCTTATTTTAGAGTACCGAGAATTATGACAGACAGGTGAAAGGGTGAGAGAACATTGCAAGAGTCAAATCTTAATTGAGAGCACAAAGAATTAGGGCGAGCAGTTGTCACAGTGTTTTATCAATTCTAAATCCAACATGTATGTTTAGGATGATATAAATTATGGCCTTTTATTGTACTTTCAAAAGTTGAAAGCATTAAAAGGAAGTTAATGTTTATTTTTAGAAATACCAGTTATTTTTTGTTTATCTTTTTTTCTTTCCTTATTTATATAAATTCTGATTATGTTATGTATTATGTATCTTATGTTGATTTATATTTTAGGGTTTTCCACTTCATATGAATTTAGCAATGAGGTCATCTACAAACGCTGATGAAAGTACAGTCAAAATGCTTAAAGATCAGAACAGACAGTTAACACAGGTATAAATGTTATTGGCTTATCACATGGCTTTTGTTCGCATACAATGGGGGGGGGGGGGGGCTTGGTTGGTAAGTGGTTAAAAGAGCATGCTGATGAATCACATTGCCTCACAGCCTAGGTTAAGCCTCACTCTAGAATTAAGCATGACAAAGTTTGTCAATTCACTTGCCAAGATTGGTGGTTTTCTCTGGGCACTTGACTTTCCTTCACCAACTTGAAATGTCGGCCTTTATTTAGGTGAAAGAATCTTCACTGGGGTTAAAATTAATAATATTCAATTTTTCTCCACTTCATTAGCAAATCATATGATTAGACGTTACTGAATAACATTTTGAGAACACATTGATATGACCACTGCGGTAGCTCAGTTGGTAGAGTGCTCACTCCATAAGTGGGAGGTGGTGGGTTCGAACCCCGACCGGGTCTGACCCAAGACTTGAAAGTGGGTAGTGACTGTTCTTTTGCCAAGCACTCGGCATTACGAAATTAAAGTCACAGTTCTTTTAGATGGGAACTTAAAATAAACGAGGTCCCTTGTCATGACAGGCATGGCACGATAAAGAACCCTGCTGTATAATGCCATCAGCGCAAAGCACAGGCAAAATTTCTGCACTTTCACCTATAGCTGGCGATGTCTCGATATAGGTGAAATATTCTTGACTGGGACGTTAAACACCTTTACTCAACTCTACTCATCTCCATAGATATGAAGAAGTTTATGCCACACAATCATAATTTTTTTTTTTTTTTTTTTTTTTTTTTGGGGGGGGGGGGGGAGCAAGTTATGCAATTTCATAACCATATTGGGGTATGTAATCATTAAATGCTAGTGAAACCTATAATTAAAGACAAGGTATTTGAGGTCAATTGCAAAAGGACCCATTTTTAGAAAGAATGTTTTTTTCCTATTTTGTAGGAAAAGCTTTTGATGCCAAAATCAGAGAAAATATAAAGTTAAAGCTGCATTAAATTTTCCAAGGAAAAAAATTCAAACAGTGCTAATCTAATTAATGATGTTCCTAATGAACAATGTTACATTTGGTTAAATGATAAAAGGTCGAATAAATACAGAAATAACAGTAATTTCCCAGCGAGATGTAGCATGTGGGATCTAATATTAGAACATGGTTACGTCATAAAAAAAACCAGGTCATTTAAATACAACTTTCAAAATGGTGAAATATGATAAATTAAACACAGAACTTTGTTGACTTTGTCATTTGTGACTTAGTAAAGAATATATAACACCGTTTCAAATACATCTGGATATTAATGAAATTTGCGAGGTTTCACCTTTGATTCATTGGATTTTCCGTATTCTGTGCGCATGCTCCAAGCTCATAATGTAGAGTGCTCGCTCCGTAAGTGGAAGGTGGTGGGTTTGAACCCCGGCCAGGTCTGACCAAAGACTTGAGAGTGGGTAGTGACTATTCTTTCGCCAAGCTCTTGGCATTACGAAATTTAAGTCACGGTTCTTTCAGATTGGAACTTAAAATAAACGTGGTCCCGTGTCATGGCAGGCATGGCACAATAAAGAACCCTGCTGTATAATGCCATCAGTGCAACGCACAGGCAAAATTTCTGCACTTTTGCCTATAGCTGACGTCGTCTCAATATAAGTGAAATATTCTTGACTGGGACGTTATACACCATTACTCAACTCAACTCCAAGCTCATAATAATCATCGTTAAACATTGACAAACCTGTAAGATGATTCCGTTTATTTACAGCTAAAAGAAATCAAATTTTAGAAAATGAATCTTACAGATCATGATTAGAAGTTATCTATTCTTATAAAAATATATTTTTAGAAAATCAAAAAAAAATTCAGAAAATTGAAAACTTAATGCAGCTTTAAACAAATCTAAGACAATGAAAAAGATCTAAAGTAATATATATATTTAGTGACAGACTACCTTAAGATGACACATATTTCCATATTGCAGGCTGTCAGTATATATGACATATTGCATTGTGACAGGCTGTTGTTACATGTAGATGAAATAAAATTTATATTTATTATAATTATAAATTTTTTTTGTCTTTTTTCTAGGAAATTAGTCAAAAGAGCGATAAAATTGCACAGTTGGAGCAGGAAAAATCTAGTCTAATACGTGATCTCTTTGATGCCCGAGCCAAGAACAAAAATTACGATGATACAACATTTATGTGAACTTGACGTTTTAGCCAAGAACAACATTTTGTCAGATGTCACAGCTTTAATGTAAAATTGTTAGTAGATTTTATTATTTTACGCATATGAATTATATTTACATCATGCTGGATAATTGGCTTATAGCCTTGTATCGTTTCACTTTGTTTTCTTTTCATACAATGGGATGTTAAAACATTTCACTTCATTGAATTAATCAATCACTTTATTGGTCAATAACATAACAGATATATTATTTCATTGGTTATTAGTATAACATATATCATTTTATCGGCCAATATCATAACAAATATACATGTATCATTTCGTTGGTCAATATTATAAGATATATCATTTCATTGGTCAATATTATCAGATATATCATTTATTGGTCAATATCATAACTGATGAACATGTATCATTTCATTGGTTATTATCATAATTGATATGTCAATTCATTGGTCAACATCATATTATTTAATTGGACAATAACCAAACACATAAATCATTTTATTGATCCATAACAGAGCAGATATAGCATTTCATTAGCTAGTAGCACAGCTATTGTTTAAGATAGTTTTAATACATCATTTCAGAATTGACCCTCTATGATTTTACAGGAATATTTAGTCTTGTAGATGACTCTTGGCTGCTTTTTTTTTTTTTTTTTTTTTTTTTTTTTTTTTTTTTTTTTTTTTTTTTATTAAATACTTTTCTACGCATACAATAGGGCCTTAGTTGTGAAATGCCCTACTTCACATACGCTTTAGGATCCCACAGAAGCTCTCAATACCTAGGTTTTTGTCCTGCATGTGACAGATCCTATTGTTAAAATGTTTGTCAAAGTTCAGTATTATTCTGTGGGCTATCAGACTTCTTACTAAAGTTACCTGAAGAGGGAAGATCTCAGAATCAGTTAATTGTAAGCACTTTTTGCATCATGTTTTTTTTTTATGTACTATATTCAATTCTGGTATGTCAAAACGGAAATGGACTCGGCTGTTATTTTATGCTGCACACTTTATATTTCCTCAATTCATAAGATACTAGTAATGCTTCAATTTGCAATAGTAATAATAATCAAATTTTGCAGAAAAAAATCTTTAGATTCACCATGAATCAATGATGTAAATAAAGAATGCTGGTACATGTATATGTTATGTTACATAAACTGATTATTTTTTAAACAAAATAAGGAAAAACTAGTAGTTACCAACAAATAACTTTCACAAGTCTACCATGTAAAATAAATTCATACCTCATAATGCTTGTGCAAAGTTATTTTTCAGCATGTCAGGAAATCATATAATTTGATGTTTCTTCCAAAAACATCCTAAACAGAGAAGACATGATTTAAAGGTTTTTCTTATACAGTTAGAATAAAAAAAATTCCATACAAGCATTAAAGTGTTTTATACAAAATATAAAAGTCGAAAACCAGTTAAGTGGATTTCAGACTTTACAAACATATTTTCCTGGGCTATTTATTTTCTTTCAAAACATTCACAGAATATAGGAACATTTTTTAGGAAAGAATAAAACCAATATTATGTAAGAGAGTAAACAATAACTGTAAAATCACAAATGTTTGGAGGGTTTTTTTTTTTCATTTTTCAATTCTCTTATGTTTCAAGCATTTTGATTTGTCAGATCTCATCTTTTTTTTTTTTTTTCATGAAATCAATGTCTCTGTTACCAGAACTACTTTTCTGACCTATATTTTATGTTTTATGTCACACATATTTTTTGTTAAAGTTGTTAAAGTTTTGATGACTTTTTATTAATTCTCAAATTGACTTACCATAGTTCATTTTTCCTTTTATTCTCAAAATTAACTTGCATGTGACAGGTGTAGCTAGCTAGACAGGAGGTGCTTACCCTTCCGGAGCACCCGGCCTCACTTCCTTGATGGAAGTTCATGTGTATAACATATTTTGCCAGATTGCAAAGTTTTTACTTTGTTTTTGGGATTGTGATATGGACAAAGACTGGTATGTTTGTTTTATTTAATTATAAGAAATGAAATTAATTTTTTTCTTTGTTTTAGAAAAATGAAAGAAATAGACATTTTGGACATGTAACATAATTCGCGTAGCAAATTATGCAGTGCGCAAAATGTCCATTTTATATTTCCATAACAAAAAAATAACAAAAAAATATTTAACTTCATTTCTGTAGTAAATACCACAAAATTTAATGTCATTGACTATTTTCCCTTTACAAAAGTACCAAAGAATAATTATTTTTATAAAGCAAAATTTAATATCTTTTTTTTAAATATTAAAAAAACATGAAATTTTAACGCTCTTACAATATGATTCAACAGTTTATTTTTTTGTGTGTATGTATTGAAAATTTATAGCCATGGGAGTAATGTGATAATTATATACACAGAGATGATATAATGTCAGCAGTTATAAGATTAGATAGGAATGGAATTAATGTTGTTTTAAGCCTGAGTCAAGAATGTTTCACTTACATCCAGGCAATCAGTTCAGGAATGGTGGAGGAAACTGGAGTGCATAAAATAAGACCATTGACCTTAGGCAAGTTAATAGGCCTCATTTTCACAATCATTCACACAAATGAGTGTACACTCAACTCAAATTGAGGAATATTTCAATGTCAATATCAAACAGAAAAATTGAATATTGAATGTTATACTTAAATTGTTTAGTGTAGGTTTGTTGAACAAAACATAACATTGTCTTATGAATCTTAAATTAAAAAAAATATTGAGGGGAGAAAAATGGGAATATTTGAGTTTAGATGAGTGTACACTCAGTTGAGTGTATGATTGTGAAACTGGGGGCCTGATAAACTTTCTCGCACTAGGATATGTCAAGGTGAGATTTAAACTTAGGCAGTGTGAGGCTGTCCCTGGGTACTTTAGTTCTGTTTTAACATCCAGTTACTGACTGCCTTGAAGGAAGTAAAAGAATCTTGACTGAGGCCCTTACAGCCAATCTCTATTCTCCGCTCCATAAAATTTTGACTTGGTTTTAAATTTTTTGATGTTTTTGCCATATATTTTGATTTAGCTGTAGAAACATGCCAATTCCAAACCCCAAATTTAGAATTTATGTATTTAAATAAAGTAATATATATATATATATATATATATATATATATATATATATATATATATATATATATATATATATATATATTATTTCATTTTGATATATATATATATCAAAATGAAATAGAATAAATATATAAATATGTATTGTTTTTTTGTGCATAGAGATACTTTATATCTGTATATGTCATATTAATTATCTTTTAAAAGCTTCCACCAAAGGCTTTATTGTTGACTTATATGATAGCTTTATAATGTCATATGTGTTTATAAAAATGATACAAGTCCTTTTTAGATACGTAAGGTCTACAATGTATTGCCAGTTTTATATTACATGTATTTTGTATTATATAATTTTAGACTTGAATAAGTGCGAAAAGAAACAAAAGTTTGGTTTGTAACAGACTGAAAAAAAAATCCAAAAATTATTGCAAATGAATTATTTATAAAATTAAAAAATTGAATCTACACTAGAAACTGTGGGAGTTAAATACTGTTAGTGGTTATATTTTGGTGTGGTTTATTTTCGATATATTTACAGTCATGTGTATAATAAAGCTGCATTAAGTTGTTCCATTTTCTGATTTTTTTTGAAAAAAATACAAAACTTCTAATCACAATCTGTGAGATTCATTTTCTAAAATTTCACTGCTTTTAGCTGTAAATAAACAATATTTTCTAACGGATTGGTCACTTGTTTAACGATTATTATTATTAGCTTGGAGCATGCGCACTGATGTACGGAGACTCGAATAAATCAAAGGCGAAATCTGACAAATTGCATCAACTGACTGTCATTAATATCTAATTGTATTCTAAATGGATGGTAGTATTTATCCCTTACAAAGTCAAAAATGACAAATTTAATGAAATTCTGTGTTTTATTTATCGTATTTCACCGTTTTGTAAGTTGTGTTTAAATGACCCATGTTTTGATGACATAACCATGTTCTAAAATTAGATTCCACATGCTACATCTTGCTGGGAAATTATTACTGTCATTTTTATGTTTATTCAAGGTTTTATCGTTGAACCAAATGTAACATTGTTCATTACGAACATCATCAGTTAGATCAGCAAAGTTTTAATTTTTTCCTTGGAAAACTTAATGCAGCTTTAATATAAAATAGCAATTGTCATTGTAATAATTACTTTATTTAAATATTGTTGAATTATGTTTTCATTTTATACACCAACCTTCAGTAAATGAATTTGACTTGCAATCTGAGATTTTTTTGTTAAATATACATGTATATATAGATGTTTAGATTAGAAAAACAAAAAAGTGTTATTTTAAATTTTTGTTAAATTTTTTTCCTGCAAATTTTATATATTAGTTGACTTTGAAATAGAAATAATTTTTTTTACAATTTATATGTATTATTTGTGATTTTTTGTTTATTTAAAATGTCCATGGCTTTAAAATCAGGTTAGATTGTTCAATTTTGTAGCAAAGGTGTTCTTGAAGCTTACAAGCAAATTTTTTACTGATGAAATAAATTTCTTTTTTTAATTTTGCAGGCAGACCCTATTGCTAGTGTTTATTTCTATATTTTAATATTTGATAAAAGTGTTAAATTTTTTAGTATTTTTCTCAAAATCATAATATAGCTATATGAGATTAGAATTTGAGTTTCTGAATGCATTAGTATTTGTTATACAGTAAAACCTGTATATATAAAGACCAATTGCAGACCAAAGAAATATCAACAGTGGTCTCTCTCCATATTACCACTACCTGCTTGGTGAAAACACAGCTATAACTATACTAACTATTCTACAATGCAACGATAGAAAAGTAATTTATTCAGTTGTATAACAGGTTAAGATAATTATTTATATTAATTATAGTTAATTATAAACAAAAAAAATAATGTGGGTAGCCACCAATACATGGCCAAACTGACGAAAAACACATGAAACAGCCAATTGATAACCACATCACCAAGTGGTAAGCAGATAGAGAAGTCACTTCTATAGTTATTCCCCTTATCAACCACATTTGATATACAGTTGGTCATTTTAGCAGGTTTTACTGTAAATTTATAAAATGTTCTGTGTTTTGGTGGTTTAAACATTTATTGTCATGTTTTTTTTAAACAAAACTTGGTCATATACCACATTTTACTGTATATTATAAGTAAATAATCATGAAATAGCTATCATTCACATGATCTTTTTTTATGCCTTGAATAATTCCATTTTTGCCTTATGTTATTTAATAGTGTTATAAACTGTTGTATAACATTCAGTTAATATATAGTAGAAAGATTGCATATACATATAAATGGAGTATTGATGGTTATACATTAAAATATAATTACTTTAGTTTCATTATTCTAAATGATTGGTTTTTAGGGGCCAAGTTTCATGAACATTTAGCTAAGCCGAGCTAAAATGGAGTTTAAAGTGTTGCTTATAGATAGACTGTTTGTAGAGATATCAGTATAATGATGCATACTATTGTTTTATCATGCAAAAAAATATAAATTTCAAAAATAAATTCAATAAAAAAAAGAAAGAAAAAAAAAAAAAAAGAATTATAGGCATCTTTCTTCAAGAAAACAGTATTTTAGTTAAGCATAAAATCAGGTGAAGTATGTTTAATTGTGTTTTACCACAGAAACATAAAATATAATGCAATTAAAAATTGTTTGTTATGGTTATTTTCTAATACATGTATTCGATTTGGTTCTTGACTGGACAGTCAGGCCTTTGTAAAAGGAATAATCAAAGACCTGAATAGTCTGAACAGGATGATGATGATGATTGTCATCATGAATTTTTTTTTTTTCGGCTTCAAGAATTATGAAACTAGTTATTAGTATTTTGATGAAATTTTAGGTTCAGCTCAACAGATTTGAATGTTCATGAAAACTGGAACCAGATTAGTTTGTAGTTGTTTTATGTTGTGCAATGATATTGATCTCAGATAGAGATTTACAGTTTGACCTGTTACCCCCACCCCACCCCACTCTTACACTACCCTCTACCTAACCCACTCCCTGTCCACACCACTCCAACAACCCCCATACCAAATATAAGCTTTACTGATATAAGGCAATGATTGTTTCCATAGTAACAGGTTAAACTGTAAATTTTGTCCATTATTTATCTCAAAATTGAATACAAAACCTACAGGAGTTTAGTTTGATGTGTTCACAGTTTATATAGAAATATTTAAATGTTACATTCCAGGAGTTAGCTAGGTTTGCACTATCAAAAACTTAGATCAAAATCTTTGATAAAATAACTGGTCAAAATCTTTGATAAAATAACTTGTCAAAATCTTTGATAAAATAACTTTGGTAAAAAATCTTTGATTCAAGTTTTTTATGATCTAAACATCTCTCAAAGTGTCTTTGATCAAAGATTTTCATCCAAGTTTTTGAGGGTGTAATCTTCATTTTAATTATAGTAGTGAAATAGTTACTGTGGTTCCAAATTTAGTAGTCATGTCAAAAGTCTCCAAACTCAAAAACTTTCTTGTATATTATTTACTAAATTGGCTTCCTTCAGAAAATCATTTGAAATTTATTCCAGAAATATTCAATGTCAGTCATGTGGAGATTATTTGTATAATTTTATAACGATTACAAAAAATAGAAAGAGGGCTGAGTTTGAGACTTTTGGCTCACTATTTATCATGTTTATATAAATATGGATCTCAGATACATGTTGAGTTAAGCTTAATTTGCTTCAATGGTTTCAATTGCTTGGAATGGTGGAAAAGGTCACAAGTTTAATCCTTAAAAGGTTCTAACTTCATTATTTCCAGTTCCTTTCCCTTAAAAAAGAAACCACCAACCTAAAATCAACAATTTTGAGGCTCATGATTTTCATTTATTGTTTGAACAATGACCTTTAAACATGGAATATAAAATTAAGAAAGAAAGAGACCAGATTAACAGAAAATTAGGATATGAAGGGTTAGAAATATAAATAGACCACGCATCATTACGTTTTATTTCACCAACTACTGAACTTAAACTTTACCCTTTGATTTTGGAGTATGGGGATATAACATGCCCCTAATTTAAACCCTATGTCTTGATTTTGGAATATGGGGATATTACATGCCCGAATTTAAACCCCACGTCTTCATTTTGGAGTATTTGGATATTACATGCCCCTAATTTAAACCCTATGCCTTCATTTTGGAGTATTTGGGATATTACATGCCCCAAATTTAAACCCCATGCCTTGATTTTGGAGTATTTGGGATATTACATGCCCCTAATTTAAACCCTATGCCTTGATTTTGGAGTATTTGGATATTACATGCCCCTAATTTAAACCCTATGCCTTCATTTTGGTGTATGGGGATATTACATGCCCCCAATTGAAACCCTAGCCTTCATTTTGGTGTAAGAGGTACTAGTATATATTTTATCAGTCCTCATTTTATTTCAGTATTTGATTATTTTCATTTCTCTTTATTATTATTATTATTAATGTTGGTGCATATTTTTATAGTATTTGGAAGTATAACTTCGTTTTCTGATTTTTATTTTGAATTTGTGGAAAAAATAAGAGTGAAATATTACTTATCATTAGTGAGCTAAGCTTGCAGCATATTTTGTTTATTTTTGTTTTATGTTTGTATTTTTGTTTTCTTCTTTGTATTCTTCAGATTATCTGTTTTATTTTGGCAGCCAGATAGATTATTTAAACACAAAGATGACTTTTTACACCAATGTCTACATTTACCAGTCTGTCATTTCCTGGTCCAAATTTTCTCTGACCCTAACACACTTTATGCTTAATGGCTGTGTGTAGGGTCAGAACAATTTCTATATCAAAACTTGGGATTTTCTAATACCAACTGTTGTCAGAAAGGGTGTCGCTTCATTTTGCTTTTAACTAAATACTAGTGGAACTGTAGAAAAATTGGTGAATGATTTGTTTTCCAAAATATTTGAATGCAAGAATATTGTATTGAAAATGGCAAACAAGGTCAGCATATATATCAACATCCAAGAAATTCTCAAATTCTCAGTGTCAGTGACAATTTTAAATATATATATATATTTGAAGACAAATCATTCAACTCTCAATTAAGGTTAGTAACTTTTCTACAGTTCCACGAATAATTTCATTCTGAAGTGAATAATTTCATTCTGAAGTGAAATGAGGTGCCGCCTATCCGAAATTGTTTTGACCCTACACACAGCTGACAGAAGTATGTTAGGGTCAGAGGAAATTCAGACTAGCCATTCCCATGGGTCACGCTGGTTATAACCAGAACTCACTCAGGACCTCTCCTACTATAGGTGTATGCTCATTCAATTGAGCTCACCAAACTACTAGTAATTGATATGCATGATCATGGTTAATTTCAACATATCTGTATTTAAAGTGGATAATTTCAAGGAGACATTCTCTTTCATGCATTTTATTAAATATAAATATGCTGCCAAAATATCACAGACAATATCTAAATGTCTCTTGTTCAATTTTTTTAATTTTTACTAAAAGTAAAGATTTTTGAATATTTCTTTTGGTAAAAACTTGAAAAATATGCATAATGACAAAGGTCATAACACACATTTTTATATAGTCTACAGGGTAACCCCGACATCCTGAATTTACACACAAGGGGTAAGGTAAGACATATTTGTGTTAGGAATTCTTGTATTGTTTATTGAGCCAAAGCAACATACCCTATATTATGATATATTCAAAAATGGATGATACCAATATAATTATTATTATTACATTAATATCCATGAAATGAGTAGCCAGGGTGTTATAAATTATGGTATGTTAAAATATAAATGATTAAAAATTCTAAAAGATTTATATAATTTTTTTTTTTTTAACTGCTTTCATTTTCATGTGTCTGGTGACCTTTAACCTGCATGTCACATTTACTGAAGAATAAGAAAGATACCCTGTTTTTTTTCTTTAGAGTTGGTTTGTGTTTCCATAGTAACATTGCTTAAAGCATCTGTTTTCTGTAGAACCCGTCACCTTCATAAGGGGAAATCAACAACCCAGTGATCTTTGTGGTTTGTAACTGTATTTGACGAAAACACTTGGGGATATCTAGTGTGATTAGACTCTTTCAGTTCTTCAGTTATATTGGTGTGGTGTGTTGGCTTTTTGGAATGCTGTTCAACGTCCAATCATTTATTGTTCAGCAGTTTGCAAAAAGAGCAAGGCTGTTACTCTCTATGGATTTAACGTGTATTTGTGAGATGCTTTCTAGAGTAACTATTACGATCTGCGCTCTGGGCAAATTCTCATCAGGGTGCTAGCTCACAGAGTCAGTATGTCGCAAACAAACTTACCACTCTCCAAGAGACATTATCCTGGCACCAGATGAATGATTCCATACTCAGTCCCCTAAATGCTGAGGGTCTGGCGAGGAAAAAGTATCTCTCAAATTGTAAAGTCTTATGTATAACCCAATCAGCATTCAAACCCCGATCTCCCACTCGAGCAGAACGCCTTTCCCCTGACAATAGTGACGTAGAAGACTTACTAAAGGAATCGCTTAATTGCATTGTATATAGTAAATGACTAGATTAGTATCCCAAACAAGAATTTCACGCATTTAAATGTCTCGCCTGGTCAGTTTTTGATCCAGTAGAAAATACATTACTTAAACATACATTTTCACATTTTGAAACGCCGCCGCCGACACCGGAAAAGTAACAACCAAGTCTCACCTTACGGCAATGCCAGGCTCGACAATAAAACCAGCGATGATAATTGGACCTTCCACATACAGAACAAGCACTGTACCAACTTAGTTACCATAGTGATCCTATAAAACTGAAGATGACACTTTAAGCTTCCACATACAGAACAAGCACTGTACCAACTTAGTTACCATAGTGATCCTATAAAACTGAAGATGATACTTTGACCTTTCACCTACGGATTAGGGCACTATACCTGTGATCCTATAAAACAGACAAGCACTGTACCAGCTTACTTACCGTAGTGATCCTGTAAAACTGGATATGATACTCTGACCTTTCACCTGCGGAGTAAGCACTGTACCAACTTAATTACCACCTTTCACATTAGGAGCAAGCACTGTACCAACTTAGTTACCATAATGATCCTATAAAATTGGAGATGATGCTCTAACTTTTCAAAACTTAGCAAGCACTGTACCAACTTACTTACCTTTATGATCCTATAAAATTGGAGATGATGCTCTAACTTTTCACAAACAAGCAAGCACTGTACCAACTTAGTTACCGTAGTGATCCTATACAACTGGATATGATGCTTGAAATTTTCACATAGGGAGCACTTTACAATTTAGTTACGTATTGATCCTATAAAACTGGAGATGATACTCTGACCTTTCACCTGCGGGTTAGCACTGTACCAACTGATTAACCATAACCACAGAAATTAAGAAATGCTTAAGAATCAGATTTGCATTCATTTTCCTTTATTTTTTATGATAGTATAATAAGTCACGATGACGTCACTGCTGTCTCATCCAACTATTGGCGGTGGAGGTAACATATCTGCCATCTAAAAAAGAAATGTTAAATTTTAACAAACATCTACCGGGTATGAAGTTTCTAAAATGAGTCTAGCATTTCGTACCACAATAATATGGATGAGAATCTTCGACATCAGCTTGATTGGAGGTATTCATCTAATCAATCATTACCAAACAGTGTGCTCTTCATCACACAAGTGCCTCCAGGTTTTGCATTTTAAGCGGTATTATAAAGAACAGAGTAAAATTTAAATGTCTTAAAAATGTTTCCTAAACAACGTCTCATAACACACTTGGCAAGACAGAATCAACAAAAATTCTTCACAATAAATGACAAAATTAATAAATAAATACATAAATAAATAAATACATTTAAAATTTTCTAAAAGATTTAAAAATCCTAGCAATATGGAGTAAAGGTTGTTCTTTTTCCAAGATTCCTAACTTTTATTGTGCCGATTATTTCTACAGTGATGGAAAAAATCGGAGAACTCTGAGAGAATATCGACCTTTGGTCAGCAAACTGACCAACTTTTTCACAACAACGTGATTTGTGGAATTCAAACCTAGGCGATGAGAAACACTTTGATCTATAAACCGATGGCTTGGACCACTTACCCACTGAGGTCCCACCTAAGTAGGTCAGATCCCGGTGTGACATGTTGAAAACTTTAAGCCGCATTCAGGTAGTTCCCGGCACAAGAGGCAAAAAAATTTTTCGAAATGAAATTTTCTGAATATTTGCATACAGATTCCTTATAATATTTTTTTTTTTTTTTTTTTTTTTTGTGTCTGAAAAAATCCCACATTTTAGTGTATTTTACTCCTTACTGAACGAATTACGATTTCCTAAATTTGTCTCAACCGTTTTCCGGTTTTGGAATTCTTATCATTTGACAACAGCATTCTTCCTGTGCGATCGGTTTTTCAGTTTATTGAACGATTTGTTATGAAACCGATACTTTTCGTAATTTGGAAATTTTGTGAGCTTTTTCTGGAATGCTTATACACATTTCATCATAAACTATTGCCATCCTTGTTCAAAGTACAACGGAGAACCGTGTCAGTAATTATGAAATACCGTCGGACCGACGGACATGTCCGATAAATTTCACGTCGGTCAGACAATCAACATTAGTAAACCGGACCAAATGTCCGACAGAAATCCGGGGCCGGTATACAACACGCATAACACGACAATCATTTGAACACTCTAAACAAGTAATAAAAATCGGGTTTACCGCAAACGTTTTAGTGATTGTAAAGCGCCTGTGTCATTTGTATTAAATCCCATTGCTTACAAACGCATAGATGATACTGATTTCAAGAACGTTAATTTAATTCGATTTCCGGTTTGTATTCCGACATGTTTCAGCTTAAGTACGTCTCTGGGGCAATACCAGGAAAGCCAAACAAAAGAACCAGAAGTCCCGACGATACAAACGATCGTAAAAAAAAGTACGAAGAACACAGAAAAGACAGACAGTTTAATATTAAGTGGCAAACGGGCCGTGAGTGGCTGAAATTTGACAGTGAAACGTCGTCAATGACTTGTCAAATATATCTTTAAACTTTCCTGAAAATGAACATGAAGAATGTCAAACAGATGATGATGACTCAATTGAAACAGACATTCATGAATTTAATTTAATTTATAAATATGACTGTCCTAATGACGATTTCTGTGACGGTTTTCTAGGGGAGGAGGAAACCTGGAGTTCACTTTTTTCTTTTTCAAGAGATTAATATCCTATATACACTATATATTTATATACATATATATATATTAATTAAAATGTTAAAAATGGAATTTATATCATTTATTAATTTCGGTCAGACAAAACTTTGTTCGGTCAGACAGAAATTTTAAAGCTGTCTGACCGAATGTCAGACAGAAAAAATTTTAATTTCGTGAAGACTGCCGTGTGTGCATCCAGTGCTGGTCCGTGGGATCAGAGGTAAACCATATGTCTATTTTTCTTTTATTTTTGCAAAAAAGCAATTTAATTTATTGAAGGGTATATTCAGAATTCATGTAAATTTTTTTATGAAAGACCCAAAAGCTCTTGAAATGATCAAATCCTGTATATAAGACACCAAAAATAGCGAAAGAACGTGTAGTTTTGTCAGTTGATTTGCTAAACTAAACGATAAATTTAACTTATATGATTAAAATGAATGAAACAACACTTATTGATTTTAATCAGAACAATATTTTTAAAAAATGGTATTACATTACTTGACGGGAAAATTTGTATTTTTTTTCAATTATTATAACTGTTCGGTTATTTTGTCCTGTTGAATAGAGTTACTTCCCTTAGTGTCGGCACTTACCTAAGTCAACCTATTTTTGAAAAAAAATTTGTAACAATACTTTTCATCAATATAGATTGGTTGTTATTAAGGTATGTGCGAAAAAATACACCGTTTTATATTAAGCATCGGAAAACATCTTTTAACAGTATGTTACGTTTTCTTGTTTCTTTTAAAGTGCAAATGCATTTGCTCATTTGGTACATGTACAAGTGTTTTACAAGTTCAATTTTTTGGAAGATGTATTTAGTGTAGATAGCCTTAACTTACCTTTACCGTCTCAAGCATATCAAGTTTACCATTGTCTGAAATGTAAATATAAAAGTGAAATGTCACTTATTACCCAAACTTTTGTGTATTTTGTATATTTTGTGTATAAGCGCTAATTATTGAGATCTTAACTGATCATTTTTAGAATTTATAACTGCGACTATTTATTTCTAAAGTACAGGTTATTCCCCTTTTATCACTTGCAGGCATATCTAGAACCAATCCTAAAGTAGGTTTACATTATCAAACACTTTGAACAAAATCTTTGATCAAATAAATTTTAATCAAAGATACTTTGAGAGGTGTTTTGACCACCAACTAGAATAAAATAATTTGTGAAAAGTTAATTTTGATATAGTTCGATTATATTTTTATAGTATAAATCTATTCATTTTAACCTTATGTGCATCATCAACAAAGCGAATAATTAAACCAAATGATAATAAGTCCCCTAAATACCGAGAAACATCTCTATAATTTCATAGTTTTATATATGACCAGACCGGGGTTCGATCTTATTTGACTTTAATTATTTACTTGTATAGTTCGGTTACGTTTGCTGACATTGCAGTCCTATTTCCTCTATACCGTGAACTTGTATGCATTGAAGAACTATTTCCCTAGTGTTTTTTTCCCAGCATTCCGAATATATAAAACTAAACTTACGATTAGAGTCATAATTTGTAAATAGATGATCTAAATCCGATGTCGATATACGACCGTCATGGTTTACATCCATGTGTGTAAATAGTGTATCTGACGAGGCCACAAGTCCAAGATTATCCGAGGTCCATCCTTGTTCCATCTCAGATTTATTTACCGAACCATCTCCTAAATATTGACAACAAGACTGGCATTGATAACTTGATTTCTTTTAGTACTTTATTGCCATGGCAACTGGGTAATAAATAATCAACAAAACCAGTTTTCAACAGCATGGGGATGGTTTTTCCATTTAATTAAAATTTGAATTTAACTATGAGCAATTTAAAAATTAAGACAGTTTAAAAAGTCCAAAATGGCATTCTTTTTGAAAGTTTGCAGGGAAAAAAACCCAATCAATAATTAATTTTTATTATTCTATTTTTTATTATTATTTTTTTAATTTTTGTTTACTTTTTATTTATTTATTCATTTTTGATAATTGCAAAATCAGTGCTTAGATTTGAAATAATAAATAAATAAATAAATAATAATTTTGAAAAATTATGAAAGCTTATAGCTTGAACTAACTTGAATAATTGGTGGTCATTTCAATCGTTGATACAACTTTTCATGAATAAAACATATTCATGTGGAGAGAGTTATTTTATTGTTTAGTAAATTAAGGCTTATTTGAAAATGTACGAATTCATGGATTACTGGCTCTAAAGATAACTGGGATGGATAGGGCTACTTCAATAATATTATAACCACACCACTGTCCAAAATAGGGAGTTTTATAATCAATGACCCAATTAGTTGTTAGACAGAAGGTGCTTACTCTTCCGGAGGATCCGGCCTCACTTTCTTGATGGAAGGTCACGTGTATAACCAAATTGGCCAGTGTTTTTTTTAATTTGGTCATAGACTGGTATGTTTGTGTTTTGTTGTTTTTTTGCAAGTCTCTGTGTTGTTTTTTTTCGTATATTGGTTGGTGTTCTTGATTATATTTGCTGTTGTCGCTTCGAAGGCAAAGGTCCATGGTTTTCTGTGTATCATTAAGTTTCCCTCGCCGTTTCATAACTTACCGCCTCGATATAAGTGAAAGAGTCCAATCCCATCTTTTTTTTTAAATTTAGTTCATACCGTTCTTGTCGAAAGAGTGTAAGAGTCCTTCAAATTCTGTTTTACTTAAACTGTTGTCTTTGTTGCTATCTGATCGTTCAAACAAAACAGCTAATGGCGTCTCTGTTATAATCTAAAACAGAAAACAACAGTTTTTAATAAAAAAAACAATTATTGCCAACAAAAATCAACCCAGCCAAAGACACGAAATAAAACAAGTTAATAAAAACACATTTTGTCTATCGATTTTTAAACTTCTTACTTAGAACATAAATTGGAGTAAAAGAACAGATATTGGCTTTTACTATGATCTTCTGTTCTGTTTACATTTACTATCTTGCACCACAGTATCAAATCCTGTTTGTTCTCAGTCAAGGATATTGCAAGCCTAGGCTACTAGTAATTAAGACCCTAAAATGTTTTACGGCCGTCACCACAAAACTGTTCATAAATATGAAGTCGCTGTATCCAAATTTATACTGGATATATTTGACTTCTCATAGTTCCATGTTCCTTTCATTTTCTAATTTAATTTTGCATCTGACGAATGTAGCTGTCAGCCAGAAGGTGCTTACCATTCCGGAGCTTCCGGCCTCACTTCCTTCATGGAAGGTCACTTTTATAACTGGTATGTTTGTGTCGTATTTATATTTACTATATCCCCCCTATCAAATTGATTGTCTAAGGTCTGTGTGTTTGAAGTTCAAGTAGTTCGCTTGTCCGTGCTTTGTATGCTTCAGATGCATGTTTTGATTGGTTGTATGCTACTAATGTTTTCCTCAACAGTTTTATTTTACCAAAAAATGCACACAAAGAAACGGTTCTTAATTTCAAGAAAAATGCCCATAAGGTAAGGTCTATCCCACATCTTTGTGAAAAATATTTGCAACTGTGCTAAATAAAAATAATATTTGACAATACAATAAAATTAAGTGTTTTGTAGGTAACAAGGTCAATGAAATCCTCCTCAAATTTTAAAATTCTACTCACACCAGCCCATTTCTTGGCAAACTCGTTTGCGGTGACTTGTCCGTCTCCATCAAGGTCAAACACTTGATATAACGGCGCGAGGTCATGCTGGTCAACGATATTGTCATCATTTATGTCCGCCAAATAAAAGAAGGCATTAGCTTGTTCCTCTGTTTCTCCTGTAATGGCTCTCCACAAAGTAACAAATTCTGTTTGACTAACTTTACCGTTCTCTGTAATAAATAAACAAGTTTTAAACGTTGTGATTCGTTATAAAGTGCAATTATTTCTTTCGTGAAGTTAATCACTATATCGGGGCGTCAACAGCTTTAGGTAAAGTGTCAGAAATTTAAGCCTTTGCTGCGCGTTCATAGCAATGTGAAAGGAGGGTTCTTTAGGGTGACACGTCCGAAATGACACTAATCATCGGACTTTTCCAAAAGACTTTGGTTTTTATTTCTAAATGCCGAGTGCTTGGCTAAGAAACAGTTACCACCTATTTCCAACCCCAATCTCCAACATACCCAGCGAGCACTACCAAAACATCTATTTTAGTGACCCCCTAGTAAAATGATAACGCAAAGGGGAAAGTAAGGATTCTGAAAATAAGCCAGGCCGTGCCACAAACAATAGGTATAACAGAATAAAAATGAATTGATGTTGAGTTTAATCTTCATTTTTATCTTCTAAATTTAAATTATAACACCAAAACATCTAAATATACAACTGAAGTAATATTTCTATGTTCCTTGGCTGGATTTGGACTCACGTATTTTTGGAACTTTGGATTCATTGATTTTCAACTGTTTGGCGTATGTTTTTTAATCTATCGGGCATTTCGGCTCTGGTGTCGCTGGTGTGGGGTGGTTTTCCGGAGTGTGCGCATCTGGCACATCAAAATTTTACAGGAATTTGTTATATATTTACCAAATAAATAATAATTTTCTGTATTAAACGAAGCAATGGTAATGTAACAAGGGAAGAAAGAAATTTAAAAACGGTAAAACTTGCACTAAAAAACCAACACAATACAAGCAAACAATCAAACATTTACACGAATGTGCGATTGCTTTCTTAATTTTTTTTATTGAAAGGGAATTATACCTTAATTGAATTAAAATGATATTTGAGCATTTTCGTATATTTTATTAATAACAAAATCTAAATCGGCTTTTCGTACAAATTAGGTTCAACACCGAAACATATATCTACCGGGTATTAACCAGAAACTTTTATTTGGTAGTTTTGTAATTCATAAGGGTTTTATATTCTTTATATTACATGATTAATTTGACACCGTTCTTTGAACAAAAAATTTTTTTTTATAAAACCGGGACCTCACACAGTTTTTTGGATGGGTGAGTAAGCTTTTATTTAAATCCACGTCATTAATGCAGACAGTTTTATTAATTGGTCTGTTTATGAAGAAAAATGTGAAGAAACTTTAGTGGACTCTTTATATGTCATTTGCTAGACTCTTTATATGTCATTTGCTAGCATTCCTTGACAACAACCAAGGTTGTTTCCTTCCATAGCTTAAATTAAATTTATGATACACTGATTCACTGCCCAGAATAGACATGGAGATATACGTGTTTTTGGAAACTTTACATGAACTTTTTTTTTTTATTACAGAGGTTCAAATCTGTGACATTTTAAAAAAAAATTTCCATACTCCGTGAAAATAAAGTATTTCTTATTTTGTGTTCCAGTTGTTCAAACATAGTGTTACCATCAGGAAAATGTGTAAATTGTGTCATTTGATGTTATCAAAGATGCAAAGTTCGAAAGTTCGATAAAAATTGAGAAAAATTTCTTTTTATCCGATTTACTTAACATCTTTTTGTGAAATATTTTTAAAAAAAACTATGTTGAGAAATGACAGAATTAAAATAAAATTTATTAATTTTTTTCAAAAAGGGGACCTCGCGCAACTTTATGAATTGGTCTGTCTATAAAGAAAAAAATCAAAAACTCGAGGGAAGACATTTTAATATATATTTTTCGTTAGTACGTGCATTTTTTTCTTTGACCTTTATGGTCTAGTTCAAATCTATAATACGCCAATCAAATGCGCTCTTATCACAAGATCCGGGCTATCTCGAATATAAACAAGAACTTGGTTTTTTTATGACTGAAGTTCAAATCTGCTACTTTTTCAACATTTTTAATTCTCTATTAATCCAAGCTATATTTAGTAGCCAGGGTCATTAAACTTGAGTTGTTTAATTTAGTGTTAATTGATATCCTTGAGGGTCCTTCGATTAAAATTAATAATTTACGCCTCTGTAATTTTTTTCATTCATGAAAAAAATATCTTCATATTTAATTGACTTAACACCATTATGTAAAATACTTTAAAAAATTACGTTGAAATAACAGTTAAATGAAATAATTTTAAAGAGGACGACCTCACACAAAGCTTTTTTTGATGAATTTGTTTATCAAGAAAAATTATTTACAAACTACAGTGAAGACTTTTTATTTATCCCTTGCTAGCATTCTTTTTTCCTTCGACTGTAATAGCAAAATTCAAATTCGTGAACAATGTGCGCATGTGCAATTCACTGCGCTTTGAATAAAAGCCTACAAATATAATACTCACTGTCGGTATCAAACCCGTGATAAACATCTTCTAATTCCGATTGTGTAATCATACCATCATGATTTTTATCAGCCTTCAAATACAACACATTTATAATCCCATACAAATCCAAAACTCTAAAATATACCAAGTCGTATTCAGCTATGTAGCATGATAGTATACTGATTTTTTGTGCGGATATTTATTGCCGTTTAATATGGAATATCATTTTCTTTTAAGACCTACAGTTAAGATATTCTGGTCGAAAATTGCGATAATAATTTCCATTACCAGTGAAAACAAATTTATTTAGTAAACTGACACATCTGGTTATCTTAGGGATTCTCTGTGTCACATGACGTCATTTCTGGTGGTATATTGTGTACACTATGATTAAAAAAACGGAAAAAATTGAAAACAGACTTAAGATGGCGTTATAAACCAATATCCGTCACAGAATAACTCGCGCAGTGGATAAAAAATCTGAAATTCAATATTTTCCCAGTTTTTATTCTGCTCAAAGTTTTATACAATTATCTTAGTTTTCAGTTTTACTAATATTTCTGCATTACTCCAATATCAAGCTTTCTCAACCTTAGTATGACGTTTAAAATATGGCATTTTTTGATATATTTCTACTTTTCTGCCATTATCTTAACCTGAATGTGCAATATCCTTGCGACATCAAAGTTGTCGCTTCTTTATGACGTCATTTCCCGTTTTTGTCCTAATACTTACTCCGTGCCCTGCCCTTGCACATGCGACAACAGAAAGCATGATATCAGTATTGCCTGAAACTAATAAAGAATTTAAATATAGACAAGGTTTTATCAAGACGTATCTAACAGAATTTCCTGACGAAATGCATGCTACTTTTTTTATTTATTTCATTATTATTATTATTATATATATATTGTATTGCAATAAAAACTGATGATATTAACATCGACATGTATAACATTCTCACAAGTAGCCACATTTGCAATTTTTTGATAATACTACCCACTTCGATTATCGGTTACGGCTTGAATCAAGCGAAAAATACCGAACTTAATTCAAGTAATTTTAATGAAAATTCATTGTTACAAATACAGGGACACAAACAGTAATGCGCACTGATGGCGACTTTAAAGTGCTAGTTCACTCGCCCGCAATGTCAAAGATAAACATCTTAGACCGTTATACTGGCACCAATCTAAACCAGTCAAAGCCAACGAAAATCAAAACCCTTTCATACTTGCTGTCGCTCGGGGCAGAGCAGTGGTAAGAAACCTTGAGATTCGAAGGCTTACACCTTAACCACTTGGCCACTGCGGTCATTACGATCAGTAATTTGTAAACTAAAGCAATGAATAAGTGCTTTAACAAACTTACCACCATGATGATTGTATATGCAAGACAGAAAAAGGAAAAGTCTCAGAGGGATATCATAAATTTGTACGTATTTAACTCGTTATCTTTTTGACATTAGTATTATGTCATTATCGACTAGTTAATGTTTTGTATTCAAGTGCACTTAAGATAACACAAATAGATATGTACAGAAGAGATAGTGACCTATGTAACAAGGATAGTGAACTAAGATACCAAATATAGTGTACTACGAAAGCAAAGTTAGTGCACTACGTTCAAGTATGTTCACCAAAAGATAGTGTAATCCAATTACCCTTCAAACTATATGTTTAGACATGTAACAAAAAATAATGAAAAACGTAACCAAAAATAGTGAACTACGTATTCAAAGATGGTGAATTACGTAATCGAACATGGTGTGACAAAAGTTCACAGGTACTTAGGATCGGGTATTTATTTATGTTATTATTTTGTTTTATGGGATAATTATTTATCAATTTAATTATTTTGACATATCTGGTATCGTTCCGAGTTGAGTGTGAAGAAATAAATCGGTTACATTGCATTTTTAAATTTTCTTACTTTTCTCTAATTAAAAAAGAACAAAGCAATTTTAAAATGCAATATTATCGACTTATTTAAGCATTCAACTCCGAACGACACCAGATATGTCAAAATAATTAAATTGATAAATATTTGTCTGATAAAATAAATAGAAACAAATAAAAACCAAACCCCAAGCGCCTGTGCAAAAATATATAAACTAAGTAATTTGTAAAACCATCTAGTGCACTAAAAGACGGCCTTATTGTTGACAAAGCAGTGGCATTCGCCGACATAACACTTCATAGTTTAATCTTAACGTTTGTACGGAACAACATGGAAAAATGTTAACGTATAAACGTCATTTTAAAGGTGAAATGTCCCGAACAAGCTATACATGGTACCACTTGCTCACAGGCGTTTGTTTCGATGTTCAAAAAAAATTAATAAAAACTTCTTGACCCTAACATAACACAAAGTGTTCAACTTTCGCTATCCAAATTTTTGACCTACTTTGGTTCGGTCGTTTTTTTCTATTTATTGGTGGACAATAAAAATAATAAATGAATATCTCTCAAACCTTCATGCATTGCTCTACAAAATGGTGCATATCGAAACTGCCGTCACTGTCTCTAAACTATATAACACGAGTTAAACGGAGACCGTCCCTTGTAATTCGTACATGTATTACTATGAAAGATACACTAAAGGTGTATATAAAGCATACTTCTTATCAGGTTTTAATAACTTGTGCATTTGAATAGTTTAACTTGTTTGCAGGTTTTATAATGTTTTTTGGAATTTTCTTCAGACTTTTAAATGAAAAAATAAAAACATTTAAATATTATTGAATGATGCTTTACGTTTATATTTATATAGTTTTTTTTAAATTAAAAAAAATGGTATTTATAAGAAGTTGTTAAACATAACTTTTAATTGTTAAACATAACTTTCTTTACTTGAATGACTTATATTAATTTAATTTTGTATTCAAATATTTATAATTTATTCTACTTATATTTTTAATTTAATTACAGTGAATCTAATACACAGCGCACAGTTCTGCAAGCTAAAAAGCAGTACGACAACATAAAACAAATAGGTTTGTATGGTTGAAATGGTTTATTTATTTATTTATTTGGTTTTCCAATAATCATAAACTTTTTAAATAGAATTATTCATGTAAATCTGGTTTGCTAATAAGTGCTCTAAAAAGTAGGAATTCTAATATTTTCTCAATTTTAGCATGTTGAAATAACGTTACACTCATATGTTTTTTTTTAATATGGGCATTATCAATAAATCATTACTTGTTAAAATGTCATTGGACTTAGAATTTATTGAAATGACCAATTGCTGTAAAATCATCAACTTCTCAGTGTGCGAAATTAGCCATGGACCGATGGCCAAACCTTGCAAAAGCTGCCGGACCGTCGGACCTGTCCGTTAAAAAGATCGTCGGTCCGGAAAAATTTGCTACCGTGCCGGATCGGATGTCCGGTTCTTGTCCGGGTTGGATTTTATAAACGACGAACTCCGAATCATTGGAGTGTTTGATTTTTGATGTCTACGATGATTACGGCAACGACGTGGTATTGATACTTTGTATTTCGTTATCTTGTCTTTGTTATGCAAAACGATAATTAATTACAAGCGTTTAATTGATGTAAAATGATAATGCGTTATTGAACGATTCACCGCGAAAATGGCGTCAATGTTGCGTTATGTCAAGGGGGCCATACCTGGAAGGAGAGACTTTTTCAATTATCAATACAGCTGTTGAAAAAATGAGTTTAATGATGACTATTGTGTTGATTTTCAACCGAAAATGCAAAATTGGCAAAACATTTTCTCTTTTGCCAGGAGCTGTTAATAAATTTTTGATTATATTTTGTTTTACTGTTTCATTCATAGAATATAAACATTTAACGTTATATTCAAGTAGTGGTTTGTTAATTAATGTGTCACATGACATGCTGATTTAATTTAATTATGGAATAATTTTAAGCCAAATAACTGTCTGACCTTGTGTCACAATACAAATTTCAGTAACTTTTTGTGTTAATTATTTTCAATTTACAAAAGTATTTTTTAGGTTTAAATTTTATTAGATTTCAATTTGATGAATTTGTCAATGATTTTATAGAATATTTTTATTAAATTATTATTCTCTACCATTGCTAATTTTTCCCAAAGTAAAAATTGTTAATTGTTATATATTTTAATAAGTATTGTTTATTCACTTTGTATTGCGCTGCCATCGAATAAAATTAGAAAACCTACTTCCAGATTTTCAATTATTTATTTAAATATTCTATTGTTTCAGGCCAAATCCGGATTAGAGTTACCAGGCCCGATATAGGCAGGCAATTTAGCTCAAAGTAGACTCAATTTTTAAAACCGCAACTTCGCTATAAGTGAGATAATCATCCCAACCAAAAACGAATTGCGATAACTGGTGGAGAAATCAAAAGATCCGAAAAATTTGTAAATTTATGCCACTTTTACGATCACAGAAAGAACAAATTAATATGCGCCCAGAAAACACTACCCAGGGTACCGGTATTGAAAACACCGACAACCACGACGAGGTCCAGCCCTCAGGATCTAACACAACTGTGGCACCACAGCCTGGATTTCAAGTGCCGCACCATGTCAATATTCAACCATTTTATGGTAAAGAGGATGCTGCACAATGGTGGGTGCTATTATTTACATTCGTACAATTGCAAAGGAATGCCTGAACCTGAGGCAATATATATGCCATTCCATTTAACGGGAGTGGCAAAACAGTGGTATTATATGCTTAGTAATGACATTAAAGTTTCCCTGGCTACAATCAGGGATGCTTTCATTAAACGCTTCAGACCTACAGTGGACAAAAACATTGGACTGACAAACCTTTCACAGAAAACCACTGAAAGCCTTCAAGAATACATTGACCGGGCCACGGAATTAAACATCGACAATAGCGTTTCAGAACAATTTCTCATTACTCTTATTGAAAATGGACTTCGAGGTGAATACAAAAATATCATAATTCCACGAAGATGTAAAAATCTAAAAGAAATGAGGGAAGCCGGACAAATTGCAGCATTAACAATCGCTTTATCTTCAAGTACCAGCCCCGGAGCCATTGCTGACACAATCAACAGTGCTGTCTCAACCGCGGTTTCGGCATGTGAGAGGAAGATTATGGACTCCCTTGGAGAAAACTTGACAAAACTTTGTCTTCAATCAATCGAAACCAGCAGAAACCATGACAACCAAATAACCACGGAGACCAATCCAGCCACTGTGGATACTGCGGGAAAATGGGTAAGTCCTGTATATCAAAGCCAAATTGTCCTGCATCACATAAAATTTGAATATATTGTAAAAAAAATGGGTCATTTAAAAAAATGTGCATTAAACATAAGAAAGATAATCCTAAAAAAAACGGATAGGAAATCGCACCTATCTTAAGGCAAAAGTCCCAAGATAGGCAAAAAGATAAGCAAAACCCCCATGTAAACTTGTTAACAACTTTAGATTTTAAAAAATGTACCACCAAAATTTACATCGGAGCGGTTAAAACAAATGCAGTAATCGATACGGGTATATCTGTAATCCATCAAAAATTTTTTAGAAGAACTTCTTATGCTACAATCCAGTATGAGAAATCTGAGATCTCTAGTGTTAAACGGTAAATGGTTATCACGTGCAAATACTTGGAAAAATTAAACTTTGTGTTACTTTCGGTAATTTTTATACGTTTGCTCACGTTTTAACTAACTTCCATCATTCGGTAATTTTAGGTTGACTTTTTATCGGAAACTAAAGCGCACTTAAATTTTGACAGTAATACACTTGAGATCAAAGACGAAAATACTGTAGTATAAATCCATGTACTACTGGATGTGGTATAGCGAGAACGGTGAAAGCTATTTCAATACAAAAAAAAAACGGAAACTATCATTAAAGTCTCGGTTTCAAAACTAAGAAAGGGAGCCACAGTATTTTTAGAACCACTCAAAGATTTAGAACCAAATGATATACTGGTGGCAAGATGCATTGTCAAAATTGAAAATGGAAAAGCTTTCATAAGTTTGCTAAACCCCACAGACAGAATTATTAGAATAAGAGCTAATAAAGCGTTAGCTGAAGTTAGTCCTATCAAAATTGATGATACACCTAAACAAAATTCAAATCAACCTGATATTTCATCGCTTTCTTCAAATACGCGTCGTGCTAATAATGATTGTACCGGACAAAATTAATGTTTTTTATATATCATTATGTTTATGAAATGTTGTGTTTTAAAAACCGAATTTTGAAAAGTGAGATACTGATTTATTTAAAAAAAAATTATCCAGTATTTATTGGATTAAATTCTAGACATTATAATTGTTAAATTTTGAATTTTCGTAACATTTGTATTTTATCGGGTTAATATTTTTGTGCGGAAATAAGATACCAATTTGATTTGTTAATAATTTTAGAAAACTTATGTAATTTAGATGTCCAGTAATTAATTTTATTTGTTTTACATCAGTGTTCAAATCTGTTCACATTGAATTCATACATTCCATGTACGATTGAATGGCTTTATTTCTAGTTTCTCAAATGTCACTTTGACACTTCTGTTTGATCAGCGACTTAGGCTTAATTACGTGATTTGGATTTATATAATTTTGAAACTTTAGATTCATTATTTTTTTAACTGTTTGGCTTATATTTTTTATGTTTCAAACTTTTCGGTCTTAGTGTCACTGATGAGGAATGAATTTCCGAAATGTGCACATCTGGCACATCAAAATTTAACTGGTACTTGTATTATATATTTACCTAATAGAGAGGGGTTGTACTTGTCAGTTCGTAAGATTACCAAGCGCACGTGGTTTTACCGGGCGTTAGTTGCTCAACAATCCTGACTTTCATTGGTCAAGGTTAGTCGGGGGGTATTCGAAAAGACCCTCCCACTGTCTTAATACCTAATCCGGTATAAAATGCGATGTTTCCGGCAAAGAGGCATCTTGTGCCGGAACACCCAGAAAATAAAAAATCTTAACTGACAAGTACTTCTTCTGTTTATTTCATGCATTAGGTATAAGCTAATTCCCCGAAAGAAAAAAAAAGAACAATAGAAAACACGGCTCCAACAATAATAAGAAAGAAACCAACCATAATAATGACAAAGATATTGATTTGAATTTTGATTTCACATTTTTGAAGGAGAATAGGAAATCTTTTGCAGTTAACCTTAGTGAACTGGGTAAAACTCATTTATAAAAACATAAAATATTGACACTTTCAGGTGCTAGACGAATTAGAAAACATTTTTATATACAATCACCGGAAGTTAGACGTGAACAAGACAGACAAATACAAGAAATGTTAGATAATGACATTATTGAAGAGTCGAACTCTGACTGGGATTCCCCTGTAGTCATGATAAAAAAGCCAAATTCAGGCGAATAAAGGATAGCTATCTTTTACAGCGCTTAAAATCGAGTAACAGTGCCCATGTCATTTCCGATACCTCATATGGAGAGTGTTTTTGATGTATTAGGTGAGAAACAGCCAAAATATTTCACAATTATTGATTTAAATAGTTCATTTTGGCAGATTCCTCTAGACGAGGAATCAAAACATAAAAGTGCTTTTATTACTCAGTCTGGCGTCTATCAGTTCAAACGGTTAAGTTACGGTTTCATGAACGCAGCCATTACGTTTCAAACAATAATGACACAAGTACTTAGAGGTCAAAATTGGCAATTCCTGTTAGTTTATATTGATGATATTTTAATTTTTCGTCGAACATTTGAAGAAGATCTCCAACATTCAAAGCAGGTATTTGAAAGGATAAATGAAGCAAATATACGTTTACAACCAAAAACGTGTCATTTTGCTGTTAGGGATGAAAATGATGAACACGGTCTAACTGATTATTTAAAACTTTTATTGTTATTATATGCTGATGACACTGTTTTACTGTCTGAATCTGCTAGTGATTTACAAGAACAACTGGACTGTTTTTTCATATATTGTATTAAATGGAAATCGAATGTTAATATAAAGAAAACAAAAATATTATTTTCTAAAGGGAAACAAAGTAATTTTTCTTTTCAGTTTAATGGTGTTGATTTAGATATTGTAAGTGAATTCAAATATCTAGGTATTATTTTTTCTATATATTGTACTTTTACCAAGACAAAAATATCTTGCTAATAAAGCTACTTCAGCAATGTAAAATGTGCTTAAAAAAGCTAAACTTTTAAATTTATCAGTTGGATGTCAACTTGACTTATTTGAGAAGATGTTTTACCTATTTTGTTGTATGAATGTGAAGTGTGGGGATTTGATAACCTAACTATTATTGAAAAGTACAATTAAAGTTTTTAAAACTTATCTTACAATTAAAAAAATCTACTCCAAATTTTATGTTATACGGAGAATTAGGTCGTTAACCCTTAGAAATAATTATAAAGTCTAGAATAGTTAGCTATAAGTCAAATGTTTTAACCTCTAAAGACTCGAAATACAGTCACATTATTTATTCTATTTTGTATAATAAGTTCTTAAATGGTAACTGCCGAATACAGTGGCTTAACAATTTACAATCAATTTTTATAACGCAGGTTCAAATAATAATATGGAATTCTCAACTTTTCCAGATTCCGAATGGTTAGTTAGCTGTATAAAACAAAGTTATATGGATAAATTTTTACAAGAATGGTACACTACATTAGATACCTCTTCCAAGGGGTTTTTCATATGAATTATTCTGTAATAAATTTAAGTTGTAAAACTATTTTTAGGTAATATTCCTTTTAATAATGTTATAAAATTAAGAACTTCAAATCAAAGACTCCCCATAGAAACAGGTAGATGGTCTTGTATTAATAGAGATAATAGAAAATGTTCACTTTGTGAATTAGATATTTTGGATGAATTTCATTATATTTTTAGTATGTAAAACTTTAAATTATTATAGAACTTTATATATAGACAGTTATTTTCACTATGGGGCAATGTATTGAAATTTTATAGTTTATTCTCTAGTAGAGATATATTGAAACTCAATAGATAATGTAATTTTCTTCGTATTGTTAATAAGTAAAACTCCCCGAGGGTATCCATAACTCAGTAGGCAGTACTTTGTGCTGTCAGAAAATGTACCATGTAGCCAAATTTTCAGCCGTCTTAAATTTTGAAATGTATTTAAAACTAAGGTTTGTTCCCTCATGCAAAGCATTCCTTAGCTGGATTTGGTTTTACATAATTTTGGAACTTTAGATTAATTTTCAACTGTTTGGCTTATGTTTTTTATCTATCAAACTTTTCGGTCTTAGTGTCACTGATGAGGAATGAATTTCCGAAATGTGCACATCTCGCACATCAAAATTTAACTGGTATTTGTGTTATATATTTATTGTCAGTCCTCCTGGTTAGCTTGTATTTTGTATTCCAAATAAGCTTTATTTGTATTCCACGTATGCATTGTATATGTTTGTATGTAAATGTTGTATATATTCTCTATACTATAAAAACGGTTTATGAGAAAAAAAGTTATTATTATTACATTCTTAAACGAAAGTCAGAATATGTTTCTAATTTTTAGTCAAATGACAATAGATAGAAATATTGTTTTTCACACTCCACAAAGAACGATCAACTGAATGACTTAATGTGGAACTTGTTTATACAGACTCGAGAGAAATCTATTCCTTTATCTGGACCTATCTTACAAGAAAAATCGCTTGAATTTGCCAATCAGTTAGGACTTGCAGACTTCAAAGCCTCTAAAGGATGGTTAGATTATTTTAAAGCTAGGCATTCTATCAAGGCATTTAAAGTGTGTGGCGAAAGTGCCAGCGTAGAAATTGACACTGTGGAAGACTATAAATCGCAAATTCCCAAAAGGTGTTAAAAATTCAAAAAGAACGTTTGACCATTATGTTTGCTTGCAGTGCCACTGAAGAAAAGTTAAAACTCTTGTTATTCGTAAAGCTAGAAAACCGTGGTGTTTCAAAAACTTGAAAATTCAAAAATTACCAGTTTCGAGGTAAAACAAGTCGTGGATTTACAGTTACATTTTCACCAAGTGGATTAAAAGTGTTGACCGACAAATGAAAAAAGAAAACAGACATATGTTATTAGACGCTTCTTCACATGCTAAGGAGATAAGGTTAAACAATGTGAAACTAAAATTTCTCCCTGCTAATACGACATCACATCTTCAGCCTTTGGATCAGAGAATTATTCGCGCCTTCAAAGCCCGTTACCAACGAAGAATGTTAAAATCCCTTGTGTCAAAATTGATCAGGTTGTAAATGTTACCGATTGGGTAGAGAACTGTTTTAGACGCGGTGTATTGGATAAAACAATCTTGGCATGAAACGCGACCGGAAACAATTGTTAAGTGTTTTGGACTTTCTGGATTTTATGTGCATGTATCTGAAACTGTAGGAAAATATCGAGCGTGATATCGAAGACGATGGTGCTGACATTCCTCTAGGACAATTAGCAAGAATGACTCGCCAAGTTACAATTGACAGTAGTTCACTTGTGTCTTTTGATTCTAACATTCAAACAGAGGACGACAGCGATAATGGGAGCAGAATTTACTTGAAGAACATTTAAATAAAGAGTCTACCTAAATTGCTTACAATAGTGACTCTGATAATGAAACCTAAACCGATCAAGTTCCATCACGAACATTTAGTGAAATTATGAACTTTAGTAAAAACTAAAGGATTATTCACTTCAAAAAGATGATCGTTTTTTAAACATTGCACAGTCCCTACATTCATTGAGTCGGGATGATTTTGTAAAAAATCCAATCAAAAAGTAGACAATCTACATTGGACTTTTTCGTTCATAAATTGTGAATGTAAAGATTTTATTTGCAATGTAGGACCGACACATAAAAAAAAACAAACAATGTTTGAATTTCAGTTTAAATAGATTGCTAAATTGTTTCCAATTTTCTGATAACTGGATATAGACGGGTTTTTTTAATTATCGCCCTCGTTCAGGAATTAGCCGTTAGGAACGCTAGCGTAGGTGTCCGCCATTACGATAGTAAAAATTTGGTTAACGTGTCAAAGTTCGTTCAAATGCAGATTAATTCAAGATAATGTCATCCCATGCGAAAAGTCCATTGCATGGAGAATATAGCGATATAAAACAATGGCTCGACGATATGAGAAAGTGGCCAAATTTCATGTACGGGGACATATATAATCATATAATTTCGTCAACGGCTTTGATATGAAAAACTTTAAAAGTTTACAGAGTTAAAATTATTTTTAGAGCTGTAATGTCAATGTTGTTTATTATGCTAGTGTATGTAATGGGGATAAAATATTTCTAAAAGCTGATGTTCGATCATCCCAAATTGCCACAAAAATGAACACTGCTTACGTTAAATGCAGGAGAATGGAATTATTGATGAGGGGTCTTGTACCTGTATGGCCGGCTAAGGTTTGTCTTGTAGCCACATAATGTTGTAAGCAACAAGATGATCCGTATCACTTGCACAGATGAAACAGATGCCTGGAACAGGGGTACTAAAAGGAATATTGAACCAAAACCCCTGTCCAAAATTAACTTAAAATACCAAAGATGGGATTGGAGATTTTGGATGATAAAGAAAATGACCAGTTGCCTTGTGTCGGGGACACTCCGTTTAATATATCACAGAATGATTTTAAAATGGCTGTAAAAAGTTCACCATTGCTACCATTGTTTTGTATCAGAGGCTCAGTACTAAACAAAAGTTTCACTGCCAAGCCATCAGTTACTAACAGGTCAGCACAACAGCAGCATCATGGTGAGAATCATGATTCAATAAGTTCTTGTGATACATGTGCACCAATTTTTAACAGTTATGTTAAACTTAATAATGAAAAAATAAAAAAATGTGATGATTTGACCATCAATCAGTCAGAGAACACTTTGTGGAGAGATTCCAGGAAGCTTCGAATAACTGCAAGTTCAGCACATAAGGTTCCAGTTAAAGACACCACAGATAATTTTATACGTGAACATATTTTATTCGAATTCTACTGGAGATAAGTTTACACGACATGGAAAGGAACAGGAACTGAAAGCCAAACAGTTCCTTTTATCACAAGGAATCTGTGTCAGTGATAGAGGACTTTCTGTGACAGACAAAGAAAACTGGTTCTGCAAGTCCAGATGGCATTATGGATAGTGACACTGTACTGGAAATAAAACGTCCAGTACCAAACAACAGTTGGGAAACACTAGATGAACTCTTCAGCTCTGGAAAATATGATGTGATCCTTGAAAATTTTAAATTGAAAGTTAAGGGACAGCGGGGATATTATATGCAAACACAGTTGACCATGTTCTGTTGTAATTTGAAAAAAATGTAAACTTTTTGTATGGGTGAATGAAAATGATTTGTTCAATCACGATCATTATCAATTACGATGAGACATATGTTGAAAATTGTATTTCTCGTCTTAGAACATTTTACGTAAGGAAAATGTTACCACGCTTGGTAGATAAAATTGTCAGAGACAGACTTTTATTTAGCAATGCATTCGAGAAATTGATGAACTTGTAAACACTAAACAGTTTTTCCCCTACATTATACTTAAACATTAAAAGTATTGATATCTGTTCAGTTATATATTTGGTTATACATTTTACATTATGATACAAAAGAAGGAGTGGAGTCATGGTGATTCTTTGACTTATTTCGAGGCGGTCAGTTCTGGGATGCTGGAGAAAACCAGAGTGCCCAGATTAAAACACTAACCTTCAGCAAGCGAACTGACAAACTTTCTAACTTAACTGCAAATGTGCGCTTTAAACCACTCCGCCACCAATGCCCCCATTAGAAAAGAAGGAATTATTCAGTTGAGTCAGTCAAAGCAAAAAATATTTACTTGATTATGTATCTTAATTTTTATGTGTTATAAATTTAGGTATGAATTTAGAAATCAATATAATTCATTTTTTCTTTGACTGGTTCATTCAGGTTATTGAGACAAGCACATCCAAATTAACCATACATGATACTGTTCAAACTGTCTAATATAGTATACTTCTACAGTAGTTTGTGTTAATCAAAATCCAGGTTGAGATTCAATGTTTGTCTATTAGTACAAACTTGTACAGTACATGTTGTTTGTGTTTAATCAAATGCCAAGTTGAGATTCAATGTTTGTCTATTAGTACAAACTTGTACAGTACATGTAGTTTGTGTTTAATCAAATGCCAAGTTGAGATTCAATGTTTGTCTATTAGTACAAACTTGAACAGTAGTTTGTGTCGATCTTGTGTGAACTTACTTATTGTTGAAACGAAAAAAAAGGATAACATGTTAATTGGTTATTTTATTTATTGAATTTCAGTTATATAAGTATATTTAATCAAAGTCTTCTCGTATAAGTTTCAAATTTACTAGGGCAGCACAAATAATAGGAATGCCATCAAAATGTTTTAAATGGGATACTGGTACAGTACTACTCAAAATCTTAAAAACTTTCAAGCGTCGTATTGCTCGTTCAACATGAATTCTTCATGTCCTAGTAACCTCTAATGAGCTAAGTTGGTGTTTGCCTTTTGTGAAAGCTGGTATATTAAGCCTCTCTCTCCTTGGAAATAACAAGTCATCTATTTTGAACCCTCTTCAGCCATGAGTTCATCTCCAGGTGGCAAGTTATTTAATAATCCACAATTTTCTACAATAAATTTGTCACTTGCACGCCCACCAAAGGCCTTTGAAATATGCAAGATCTGTCGATGTGATGAGATTCCAACCAAATATTTTGCAGTATTGCGTGATTTGTAATAAATATAGGTTTTTCCACGACTTTTCAAGTTTGTAGGCCTTTGCATAAATGTTTCGTCACAGTCTATTAAACATGTTGTATTAGGATACTTTTCCTTAAACACATAAGACAGCACACTCTAATAATTTCCCTTGGCAACCAAACTACCAACGTTTTAATAAACTTACCTGCCATAACTGGTATCCATGAATTAAATATTTTTGAAGCCATGCTCTTTGAAATACCAAACCGACGAGCTAGGTCATAAAAAATTAAGTTTAACTTCAGTTTCATCAGAACAAGAAGCAATTGGTCTGCTAAATCTGTTTGATAATTAAAAGTATTATGATACTTAACAGTTTACCAGTGTGAAAAAACTTCTTTTGACACACCTGTGTACACGAGAGCATCTGAGTCTGTTCTTATATTCTGAAGTGCAGTCATGGTACTGCCATCCGTTTTTGTCTGTACACCTTTCTCGTCTGTAATATTACAGTTATCGGTTTGGGTGAACTTATTTTGAAATTGCGTCCATTTCTGCGAGTACATATTATCTCTTATGTGACCATTAAATCCATTTCAAAATAATTCGTTGCTGTTGTTTTCAAAGTTCTACCAGCACTAATTTAATTCACAAGTTCAAGTTCGCTTTCACAGTCACTAAATGCAGGGCTGGAGACACCAGAACATTCACTACTGTGCGTTTTAATGTCCTCAATATTGTCCCTTTCGTTTTCCGTTTTTTGTTTCTTTTTTGTTCTGAGGGATGCCTGGATATTTTCCGTCTACCCAATGTTATTTTAGATTCATATCCCAAATGGAGTTTCGGATATGGGTTTTGTTGGCATGCCGTCTAAAAATGTTAGAACACACAAACTTTTTTGGGTAATGTTTTCTTTTGAGAGCTTTCGTCCATTCCATTTTTTGATTGTCGTCTGACGGCATAGCGTGAAACCAAAATGGAATTAAACATGGACAATCGCTGCGTCTCACCTAATGTAAATATTTAACACAAATACCAGTTAAATTTTGATGTATCAGATGTGTACATTTCGGAAATCCATTCCTCATCAGTAACACTAAGACCAAAAAGTTTGATAGATAAAAGCATAAACCAAACAGTTGGAAATAATGAATCTAAAGTTCCAAAATTATTTAAATCCAAATCCAGCTAAGGAATGCTTTGCATAAATTACATACAGACTCCTTCCAAACATTTAACTTCCTTCGCTTGTTGGTGCATCCATTTACGGCATATATAGTTCAGTCTCCCCGCTTATATTTTTCAGAATCCATGGTTAAGCGATAAAATTTACTTCCTTGTTGACACACCTTGACCTCTTGATTTTTTTCACTAATGTAATGGCTGACCGATCACGTGACTTTTCAATGGCCGCGTTCATGAACTCGAGTTCAAAAGTCAAAATACAGGTCTATAGACACGGTTGAGATTTTTTTCGGTTAGATCTAATTATCTCTAAATCTTGTGTTTTAATGTTGTTGACACAATGTATATTTAATATAATTTCATTGATTTATTTATATTGATTTAATCAAATTTAAATAAATCTATTTGCAATATTTTTAGTTTTTCTTTTTTCGAGGTATTTACCCATAGAATACCCCTCACTTGACAAAAGGTCACAAGGTCATAGGTTTTCTGGTAATGGCGATCGGAACAAATTAATAAACAATTATGTTTATCCCATTCTAGCAGTGTAAAAATGTTAAGAAATGTTTTTTCTTTAAAAATTCATTAAATTTAACAAAATATTCTTCATAATGTGACAGTTTTTAAGTTTTTTTTTATTTTTTAATATCAAAACGTTCTTGTCAGCACGATCCGGAAACTGTACCTGGTGTACCTATATCAACGCAAGCAGCTATGCGTTTTAGTTACTGTAAAGCTGTATATATTAATGTCAGCTTGTAAGCTTTGGATTTATACGCAATGTACTTGTCAAGATCAAGAACTGAATTTCACGTTACATGTACGATCAACGCTTTAGTGAATGTAAAGAGGTTTATGTCTTTTGTCATTACTTTGTTTAAAAAAAGCCTGCTACATAAAAAATTCTATCTATCTCACTCGGAAGATAAACAACAATAACAAGTTAATGTTAAGCCATTTCAACCAGAAGTTTTACCGATTTCATCATCAACATGAAACTTAATAGAGTTCAACTTGGAAGGATTAACATGACACTTCATAGATAGAACTAAATGGGGAGATGTGCAGTGAACATAACACTGTTCTGCAAATTTAAGAGTTATTGCCCTTTGATAGTTTAGATACCTACAAAAATTTTTAAGACCTCAAACCTATTAAAGGTAATATATATATATATATATATATATATATATATATATATATATAAAGGGAGATGTGCAGTAAACATAACACTGTTCTGCAAATTTAAGAGTTATTGCCCTTTGATAGTTTAGATACCTACAAAAATTTTTAAGACCTCAAAGCCTATTAAAGGTATATAAATATATATATATTTAAAATTTACCCGTTTAATGTTGATGTGCTAATGGTTAATCTTCAGGGACAGATCTTGATGAGAAGTGCAGTCCATAAGTACTTTGCTTTGCAAAATGTTTTTATTAAAACGAAGATATTTTAATTAAGATGTCACTTCAGTTTGCTTTATAGGCTTTTTTTTTTAAATTATCGCCCCTAGTTAAAAAATTTGCCGTTAGGAACGCAAACGCAAGTGCCCACCATTACGACAGTAAAAGAAATTATTGTCAACGTTAGATCAAGCGAAGATCATTTAAAGATCATGTCATTCCAAGCGAAAAGTCCATTGTCTAGATGTTAAACAGTAGCTTGACGATATGAACAAGATTTTTAAAAGTGGATAAAAATCCGCATAGTATCCCCTCGCCTATATATACAGTCAAACCTGTCTATAAAGGCCTCCCAAGGAAAGCAGTAAATGTGACCTTTATGAACAGTTGGCCAATAGAAATATAGAGGTTAAAATAATATAGATATATAGTGATTGGGGTGAAAAATAATGGCCTTAATAGTAATAAGGCCATTATTTCTCATCCCAAACACTATATAACTATGTTATAAATAGGTACTAATGTACAGGTGGACTTTTAGGCAGGTTCGACTATATACTCTTTCTACAAAGGCAGATGTACAGTTATCACACTTTTAGGAATAGTGCAGTGTATATTGAAGTTATGCACTATATAATTATCTCTTGATGTTTCCACGGGAAAGATGAAAATCGTTTTATGGGGAGGGGGACACTCAAAATAACCAATGGTTAATGAAAGTTTTGAACTTAACAGTTTACAACAGACTTTCTATCAACCTTCAAGAGCAAGTGGTTTTCAACTTGAGTCTGGAATTTCTCAACCAAATTTAACACTTTATAAAATTTTCTATGAGGTAAAAACTTGTGCACCATGTAATCTTATGACATGACATATATTTTGATTACATATATTTCGATTACTTCAAGTCCCAGTTTTATAACAGAAACTATGTGGCGTCAAATCTAGTTTTTGGCTTGCTTCAACTGATTTTGAGCGTAGAACATTTTGGAGTTGTTGTGTCTACACTTTCTACATGATGAGACGAGGTGTTCAAATTTTCAGAAATAATTCGTCACATATTGAAGTTATAAACCATGAACGTGTGTATTTAATTCTGGTAAAGCAAGACGTATACAACACTATAACATGATTCAAGAATAAAACAAACATACCAGTCCTTGTCCATATCACAATCCAAAAGCAACAAAGTAAAACTTTGCAAACTGGCAAAATATGTTATACACGTGGACTTCCATCAAGGAAGAGAGGCCGGGTGCTCCGGAAGGATAAAAACCTCTTGTCTAGCTAGCTACACCCGTCACGTGCAAGTCAATTTTGAGAATGAAAGGAACAAAAAACTATGGTAAGTCAAATATATCCAGTATAAGTTGGGATATAGCGACTACATACTTATCAACAATATTGTGATGACGGCCATAAAACTTTTTAAGGGCCCTGATTAGCCTAGGCTTGCAATATCCTTGTGTCAACAATTTAATTGTAAGTAATTTGCTTCGTTGCAGAAAGTCCCCATAGTGGGAACAAGCTCTAACGTACCGTATTAACTGTGAAACATATACACCATACGCAGGAGAAGCAGGGATATTACTGCAAAGAAACGGAAAGTTGACAATAGAAAAATTGAAGTCATCACGTTTGTCGTACAGCTTCAGATGTAACCTTTCGTGGATGTCATAATTGACAAAATCATATTTAAAAAGACCTTGACATAATCTATCTCCAAAGTCTATGTATTTGTTTAGAAGCTTATAAAATGTCTCCATTTGATTGTTTATAAGTTGAGGCTAATGAACCTAATTGAGGTATAAGTCCAAATATGAAGCAGAACATGGAGAATCTGTCGTGTCTTTTATTTCATGCTCACTTGGATAGATAATATTCACATATTCTCCAAATTTGTGGTTATTTAGAGATAGAACGTCATCTATATATCTGCATGTGTAGTTGAATGATTTAGCGACAGTCTTTTATAATTTTAATAAACAAAGAGTAACCTGGATAAAACGCAAACACTCATTGCTTGTAATGCAGCGGTTCCACGAATGAAAAAAAAAAGTTTCATGGACAAAGTTCCATGAACATAATTTTAAAAAAATTACTGCAAATATCACCAAAATAGAAGGTGCACTTCATTGATATGTGCCAAACAACTGGGTACCATTTGGTTCAATTTGGGAAATGTTCATAAGAGTTATAGGTTACACAAAATATGCACTGTTCACATATTTTTTTTTTTTTTTAAAAATGACAAAGTTCCCACAAGCATTAATTTCAAGAAAAAATTCTTCAAATGTCACCAAAATATGAGGTGCACATTATTGACATGTGTCAAACAGCTGGGTAAAATTTTATTCCATTTGGAAGAGGTGCAAAAGAGTTACAGATTACACGAACTATGCATAGTTCACATATTTTTTTTTTTTAAAATGACAAAGTTCCCACAAGCATTTATTTCAAGAAAAAATTCTCAAATGTCACCAAAATAAAAGGTGCACATTACTGACATGTGCCAAACAGCTTGGTAAAATTTTATTTAATTTGGGAAATGTTCAAACGAGTTACAGATTACACAAACTATGCATAGTTCACATTTTTTTTTTTTTTTTTAAATGGCAAAGTTCCACAAGCCTTAATTTCAAGAAAAATTCCTCAAATGTCAGCAAAATAGGAGGTGCACATTACTGACATGTGCCAAACAACTGGGTAATATTTTTTTCAATTTGGAAAATGTTCAAAAGAGTTACAGATTACACAAACTATGCACCGTTCACATATTTTCTTTAGAAAAATGGCGAAGTTCCACAAGCATTAATTTAAAGAAAAACTATATCACCAAAATAGGAGGTGCACATCAATGATATGTGCCAAACAATTGGGTAAAATTTATTTAATTTGGAAAATGTTCATAAGAGTAACAGATTACACAAACTATGCACCATGTATGGTCGGACGGATGGACGTTCCTTTTACTATACCCCCCTCTCTGCCGAGGCGAGGGGATAAAAAGTGGCCAAATATCATGTACCGGTACATATATATAACACAAATACCTGTACAATTTTCATGTGACATATGTGCACATTTCGGAAAATCATTCCTCATCAGCCAAACTAGGGACCGAAAAGTTTGACCGACAAAACACGTAAGCCAAATACATGTAGTTAAAAAATTAATGAATCAAAAGTTCCAAAACTACATGAATCATAATTATTTAATTTCGTCGAAGGCTGTAGATGGAGATGGTATGAAAAACTTAAAACGTTTACAGGCAATTACTTTAATAACGGCAATGTCGATGTGGAGTATTATGCCAGTATATGTAAGTGGATAAAATATTTCTAAAAGCTGATGTTCGATCGTTCAAAATAGCAACAAAACCGAACACTGCTTACCTTAAATACAGGGAAAATTGACTTATTGATGAGAAGTGGTGTACCTGTATGGTCGGCCTGGGTTTTTCCTGTAGCTACATGGGGGTAGTACTTTGGAAGGTGGAGCATGCTGTCGGCAACAAAATAACTGGTATCAGTTGCACAAATGAAACAGTTGCCTGGAACAGGATGAGAAAGAAAATCACCTGTTGCCAGGTGTCAGGGACATTCCGTTTTACATATCCCCGTATATCCAAGACAAGAAAACCAATAAAAGTCGTATCAACAGTACAAAACATGTTATTCTGTTACATAAGGACGGGTTATGACTATTGGCTTTGAGTGAGACCGAGTACCAGTGAAGAATCTTAACGGGAAAAAGACAACGCGAGGTCCTCAAATATATTTATTATACAAGGACGGGTAACGACTAATGGCTTTGAGTGAGACCGAGTACCAGTGAAGAATCTAAACGGGAAAAAGACAACGCGAGGTCCTCCAATATATTTATTATACAAGGACGAGTTATGACTATTAACTTCGAGTGAGGCCGAGTACCAGTGAAGAATCTAAACGGGAAAAAGACAACGCGAGGTCCTCCAATATATTTATTATACAAGAACGAGTTATGACTATTAACTTCGAGTGAGGCCGAGTACCAGTGAAGAATCTAAACGGGAAAAAGACAACGCGAGGTCTTCCAATATATTTATCATACAAGGACGGGTTATGAGTATTAGCTTCGAGTGAGGCCGATCACCAGTGAAGAATCTTAACGGGGAAAAGACAACGCGAGGTCCTCCAATATATTTATCATACAAGGTCGGGTTATGACTATTAGCTTTGAGTGAGACCGAGTACCATTAAAAAATCTAAGCGGGAAAAAGACAACGCGAGGTCCTCCATATATATTTCTTAGATGGTCATGGCGTACGAAATAAAAAACTACCACAATATCATAATCTGTGGCAGATGTGGGCTTTACCATTGGCCATATTGTCTAGCATTCCACGCAAGATGTTTTAAGTGTAACAAAGTCGGACATTACACCAGGTTGTGCCATTCAAAGATGCTAGTGGAAACGATATATAAAAACAGAAACTGAAAAACAACTTGAAAGGAATAAAAGATGGAAAATGCTTTTATTTAACAAAAAAGAAAAAAAAAAACATGAAGAAGATTACAATATTAAGAGAAAGCACAGACAAAAGAATTCAACACTTGGTGCTGGCCATTATTGAAACAAAAGGGAAAATAAAAACCTACGCGAGTTATATCAACGATTGATTGACAAGATTCAAGAAAGGAAAGGAAAAATAGCAAAATTTTTTATATCAAATGGACCAAAGATTTTTAATGATTGCTGCCGGCATTAACAAAATTAAACAATCAGTTGACTCTGTTGTGCGTTTTGCAAGCAGGTTTGAAATTTTTTTTGGAAATAAATTATTCTGATTAGAATACTACATTGAAATTTGAATGATCATTATACTGAATTGATCTTAGTTTACATGTGTTCATCTGGCACATCAAAATTTAACTGGTATTTGTTATTTATTTACTAACCCTGAGCGGGTACCGCTGCTGGGCAAGTAAAACTCCCCGAGCGTATCCATTACTCAGTAGGCAGTACTTTGTGCTGTCAGAAAATGTACCATTTAGCAAACTTTTCAGCCGTCGCAAATTTTGAAATTTATTTAAAACAAAACTAAGGATTGTTCCCTTGTGCAAAGCATTCCTTAACTGGATTAGAATTTATATAATTTTGGAACTTTAGATTCAATAATTTTAAACTGTTTAGCTTATGTTCTTTATCTATTAAACTTTTCGATCTTAATGTCACTGATGAGGAATGAATTTCCGAAATGTGCACATCTGGCACATCAAAATTTAACTGGTATTTGTGCTATGTATTTCCCTATGACGAAGTGTTTGAATGATATTGGTAAAGTTCAAACTGGGCTATGATGTTGTAAATATCTAAATGTTACAAGGTTGATGACATCTTTTTTATGTTTTCCGCAAAGCAATGCTGATTGTGAACAAGAAACCATTAGTAAGAAAATATCAAACAGACTTGAGAAGCAATATAAATGTACAAACGTCAGAATTTATTCTTATTTGGAAAAAATGTAAATGAGTTCAAGTGAAACCCCTTTTTAAAATAAGAGTTTTTATAGGCTTTCCCAAGAAAGGAAAAAGCGCACAAGGAAAAAAAATTATAACTGATGCCTCACTCAGTTTTATTTTAGAGATGTGCATGGAAAATGCTTTTACTGCATCTCTGGCCACAAAAAAGCCTTCAGCGGCTGGGGGTCGCCTAGACCCTGCTTTTATGTTTTCGCCTAGCTGCGCTTGGCCTTACCTTTTCCATTTAACATTGGCAGCTCTGAACACCAACCGATATGCAGTGATTAAAACCTTTCCTTAATCAATAGGGTTGTCAGAGTTTTTTCAATAATTGAATATCACTTTTACTGTAGGTTAACGAGATGCCAAAAATGTTAATGTGCGCAGTTTTCTTATTATTTTGAAGTAGGTTTACATTTTGCCTGGTCAAGGACATTGTGTATTAGAAATGGAAACATTATATTCTTACGTTAGTGATTAGTCCCGTTCTGTGTTATGCTCTCACAACCCGCAACGGGAATAGGAAAAATAAAGAAAGACTGTAATTATAAATTTATGTTATTTTTTTTATTAAATTCAAATATTTATAAATATGCAGAAGACTAAAGCTACGGAAAAGACAATCCTATGTTGAGAGTTTTAATAATGTTAATATATACCAGAACAAACGAATACATTGTGCAAAATGTAAAATACAAGAACTAATTGGCTGGCTGTCATTGGAATGAAAATGTGGATTGTGAACATACTTCAGCTTGGAGTTCCAGAAATTTGTTTACCACAAGAAGTCCGCACGTGGGAAGAAAAATTATAAAAAATGTACTGTAAGTTTAAATATAACATTTGGAAAAGATATTTGGATAATCTATTTTAATTTTGTTTAATTTTCATTTGAATAAATGTATGAAAGGAACGATGACAATCCTTGTAGATAAATATTGATAGTAAGTACTACTTGCTAAAAATTAAAAGCAAGTTTGGTGTATTTAAACTTAATGTATGTTATATTCAATAACATCCATTTAACAGCGCGGGTTTGTATACACGTGTTTACAACACCTTGACAATAAGACCATCCACAACCATATACGATTAATTGCCAACCATTGTATTATATAAGTAGGTCAGCCCCGGCCTTTAAAATCCCCGTTGTAGCAGTCTTCTTTTGTTTATTAATAAACGTAGGTATGTAATATTATACTAAATATTTTATGTTTCATATACAGAATTTACACAATTCAGAATTTACATGAATTATTGTAATTTAAAAATAAACAAATATTTCCTCTTGATTTTGCTCATACCAAGGCAGAATAATTTTTGATTTCAGTCATATAACTTATATAAAGCAGATCGCAATCGCTGGATCATGTTTACAAGTAATTCATTTGTAACAAATATATTTTTAAAGAATAATTGTCTTAAGTTATTTGCATTTTATGGTAACATAAAATAATTTATGGTGTCAACCCCTTGTCTAACATCACGTCCGTTTAATATCCTTAACATCAAATGTTAACAAAAGTCTATAGTGACCTCTCCTTGAATCCGAGGGAAGTCCATTATGTAGATTATCAGTAGATTAATGTTCTCCTTATTTCATCTCTGCCTAAGACATTTACGGAAAAACACATCAAAACACAGGTTATTGTTTTTTTTAAATGTTTTAGTTACACCACACCCTATCCACCACTCTTTATTTGATGACAGTTGATGCTTTTTCTTACAACTTGGATGTTTTCTACACATGGCCACATGCTTATGCATATTATCATGTTTGGTTTACCACATAAATGAAGCCAGAGTAGTGGACCTTTTATAATGAACATTAACAATAGATTTAAATTTTGTTATAGGTTTGTTTTAATATTTTTTCATGGTTTTTTATGGACTGATATATTATTTTCTTACCCATTGTATTTAAATGATTTAAATGGTGTCAGCCAACATTTTGCTATTAAATGTTAGCATCCATTTCGACATATTATTTTTTTTTTATAAATATCTTTTTTTTATTTACAATGTTTCAAAACATTATATCGTTATATAGATTACGTTTGTGGCTTAATGCAAATGGGCGAGAAGAATGTTTTTAGTGGCCAGTTTTGGCAAAGTGTTTTTGTATCGATGTTTCTTTTTGTTTTGTATATTCGTATTGTTACGTAATGATTTTGGATTAACATTTTATTGTTTACATTCATTACTTAAGTTTTTAGAAGTGTTAGCAAACATATTTTAACATATTTTTCGATTTTTGCTATTTAAAGTAACGGCAGCCATCTTGGATTTCCGACAGACATGTCAGATACAATTTTGAATCTATACCACCCAAGGACCTTCCACACTCAATATCATTTCAATTGGCCATGTACTTTCAGAGAAGAAGATTTTCAAAGATTTCGGCTAAAAATAAACCTTATTTGCATATTACGTAATTATTGCACAAACGAAAAATCATACGGAAAAACCCGTTATATATGTTTTATCCCCCGACATCTATTTTCTATGTTTCAAATTTCAACAAAATCGGGACATAAATAATTCACTTAATGGCCATTTTTCGATTTTTGCTTTTTATAGTAATGGCAGCCATCTTGGATTTCCGATAGACATGTCAGATACAATTTTGAATCTATACCACACAAGGACCTTTCACACTCGATATCATTTGAATTGGCCATGTACTTTTAGAGAAGAAGATTTTTAAAGCTTAAATTAAACCTTATTTGCATATTACGTAATTATTGCAAAAACTAAAAATCGTACGGAAAAACCCGTTATATATGTTTAATCCCCCGACATCTTTTTTCTATGTTTCAAATTTCAACAAAATCGGTACATAAATAAACCTGTAATGGCCAGTTATAGGTTTTTGCTATTTATAGTAACGGCAGCCATCTTGGATTTAGGACGGACATGTAGGATAAAATTTTTAATCTATAGCAACTAAGGACCTTTCATACCAAATTTCATTTGAATTGGCCTATTGGATTCAGAGAAGAAGATTAAAGTTTACGGACGCACGCACGCACGCTTTACCATTCCATAAGCTCACCCTGGCTTTGCCAGGTGAGCTAAAAAACCTCGGGTAATTAACAGTGAATCAAGTATTATTCATCAAGTTGAAAATTAAGAAGATTTGTGAGTTGAGATAAATGCATTTTTTTTTTATTTTTCTTGTAACGTTTTATTTGCAGACTGTTGTCAAACTGTCTGTAGTCACAGAAATGTTTAATTGTATATATTCTGAATCTCTTTCAAAACATACAAATAATATTTCTACAATTGTCAAGTCTGTCCTTGAAAAAAATCATGGCTTGTATGTTCCCGAAATTGTATTTTTTCAGTTACTACCGATGCCAATAAGTGTATCAACTGTTCGGTGAAGTGTAGTCACAAGTTTCACTTTCACGATTTTTATATCCAGAAGTTATCACAGTTTATGATTTCCACATCAAAATCTGAGTTTACTGATCAACTGTCTATTTACATTGCAAGCAAATGTATTTTGGGGGAAATCAAGACATTCATTAACAACTCGAATAACTTTGACTTATTAAATGAGTGACTGAGCGAAACACCTTTAGATATACAGAATCTTCTTGGTCATATGTTCTTTAAGAAACAAAGTATCAAAAAATCAGAAAATACAAAAGGTGTTGGAGTTGAAAAACTAGCTAGAATATATCTGTTTATACTCCTGCTTAGATAACATCAACCGCAATTATACCGGTGTGTTCAACAAATGAACAGAGAGGAACTCATGGTAAATTACCATGCAACAAGTACAGTGTTTAGTATTACCTCACCAGCAGGAACAACCCAAAGTTTAGGTTCTGCCGATATATTGCTCTATAAAACAGCTGAAGTCGAAACTTCATACTATGAATCTTACATAAAGCGGTATCCTTTACTTTATGAAGGAAAGGGGATACTGATGCACATTATATTTTCATCAGTGACTGCTTTGTTATCTTTTACCTTGATAACCTAGTGAGGTTATCAGTTCATAACGATACATCGCCTGGACAAAGAAAAACGTCACAAATTTGTACTCTTCCAATAACATAAAAAAAATTACTTGTTATTCTACAATCATTTCTTATTGGAACAGTCCAGATTGTGAAAAGGACATCCGCAGTTTATGTTTTCAAGAAAAGCAATTGGGGGAAAAATTAATTCTCCTTATCAATACGCAACAGTTACTGAGGACAGCGCAGTTAATGAGCCCACGATTCAAACATTTTGGGGGCTGTTTAGCTTTTTAGATATGAAGGAAATGCAAAAATAAATATGAAAGCTCCGGTACACTGGAGCTTAATGATATATAGAACTTGAAAGTTTAAATTAAAACAGTCCCTTTTATTTGGAAAAAGCTCGACACTGAAGACCTAAATGTCAGTATTGTTGGAAAAAAGACCTTTATGAAATATCCACATTCTTGCATAATCAAACATTTAATAGTACAGTTCAACCAGATATAAGAGAGCAGCATGTTGATTTGAGTGTGGATGAAGAAGACTTCATTATTAGCATCAAACAAAATATTTTTTAGATATTCAAAATCAATTCTTAGATAGTGCAAACTTTTCTGATATTGAAGGCAACCATTATAACTACCAAGACAATACTGAAGATACCCCCGATTCACCCGCATTTCTACTATTGATGTCAACTCCAACATTGTTTAATAAATCAAAATGAGTCTTATCAAACTTAAGGAAAATTCTAATTGATGTATTAACAAAATTAGGGAGACACCCATCATTTGAGGTAAAAGATAAAATCTTATTTGCACCTGACCATAAAATTTTAAAAAATGTAATTGCACTAGTTAAAGAGGGTCTGTTCAAACAAATATCTTCCTGAATTTCCATTATTGCACTTGCGAAAATAAAAATTGTCAATAAATTAATTACCTTAAGTGTTACAGTAAGAATCAAAATTAAATGCTTGAAGCTATATATATCAGATTGAATTATTGAGATCAAACATCTTTACATAACTAAGACCACCAAAGAGCAATGTACGTGTAGGATGGATGTGAATTTATAGCTGACACATTTAAAGAAGTTGCGATGGATATCATTGTGATCAAAAATCTTTTTCCTGTTCTTAATGTTTTAACAGGTGGTCATTGTCGATGCAATAGAGATGTAAGGAGTGTAGATTATGTGTGCGAGTTTCAAGTTTGTAATTTAGAAGCGAAGAGTGGAGTGAAGTAATGGTGTGAAATAATAGTGTTTTACGCCCCGGTCAAGAATCTTTCACTTATTTCGAGGCAGTCAGTTCTGGGATGGTGGAGGAAACCGGAGTGTCCGGAGAAAACCACCTACTTTCGGCAAGCGAACTGACAAACTTTCTCACATTAGGATCTGTCCCGAGTGGGATTCGAACCCAGGCGGTGAGAGGCACTCTGATCCGTAACCGCGCGCTTTAGACCACTCGCCCACCGACAAACTTTCTCACACTAGGATCTGTCCCATAAATTAATCGATTTTGCTCAGTTACTTCCGTCTCACATATCCCATTACCAAAGACATGGATATTCGGTGGAACTAGGGCGAGACTCGAGTATTCACGTCGTGTCCCGTCATAAACATACAAAACTATACTCCATCGAACAATGGACATCAGCCTTTTAAGATTTGTTGCCATATACTCTGAGAAATTCCCAAGACAAACGCCGAGCCTAATGAAATATGCAGAGATAATCCGGAATCTAGCCAAGGTATGGCCTTGTATTATTACGATATCCAGTCCCGTACATTACGCCAGTCTGTCTCACTTAAGTGGGATAGAATTTATACAGAGTTATGGATAATGGCAGCCTCCATGCCCCTTTTCAAATCTCGACAGCCGTTTCGTAGAGCGACTAAGGACCCCTTTGGCAACTTAAGCAAACCTGACCAGCCTTTTCTGCGATACAGCTGCTGGTCATAGAACCGCGCCGGCAGCTGCAATAAACAAGGTTGCAAATTTTCCCACCACTGCGGTTTCTGCCGCGGACAACATTACGCTTTTTCCTGTTCTACTTAACCAGAACACAGCCAAAGATCCGCTAACCCAAACAGACTTCCAGTTTCCCAAACACCAGGAAGCTAAAGGCTCTCACTAACTTGCATTGTCAAGTTGTCTCCCCTATTGTTGTCTCAATATATTCAGACATGGTAGTCCACTATAAATATATATGGCGATTATTTGATTAATGGCTTTACGAAGGGTTTCCGTCTTTGATACACAGGCCCTCGTTTACCCCGCACTAGTCCAAATTTGAAAAGTTGCAATGATATGCCAGAAGTCATTGAGGCTAAATTGAACAAAGAACTTCAGTTAGGCAGAATTAAAGGCCCTTTTTATCATGCACCATTTCGGAACCTCCAAGTTAGCCCAATTGGATGCGTTCCTAAGAAAATTCCGGGTCAATATCATCTGATTCACCACCTTAGCTATCCCAGGGGATCATCAATTAATGACTTTATTTGCGACGAACTGGCTACCGTTCAGTATGCATCATTGGACGATGCTGTTAATCTTCTTCTCCAGCTTGGCCCAAGTGCACTCATACCTTATAGAGAGTTATTTCCTATTGTTCTAGCTTTTCAGATTTGGGCACCATTACTGGCTAAACATATCACTTTTAAATACAGAAATAAGGATATACGGGGCGTTCAGCTCTATCTTCTTGATTACAAACACGCTCGACGACGAAGAGGTTCACAGTCCGGACCCCTCTTTATCAATCCTGATGGGATACCAGTGTTCGCTTTGCAGTTTTCAAGCGTTTTACGCCATTCAGTCATTGACTCGGGTTTGGACCCCCAACTCTATAAACCCAAAAGTTTTCGCATTGGTGGGGCAACCAGAGCCCATGATCTTAACATTTCCTTTTCAAAAATACAATCATTAGGTCGATGGAGTTCGAACTTCTATCGCCGTTACATACGAGTCGACCTTCTGCCACTATTACACGTTTAACATCATTGTCTTTTGCTAACACAATATTAGTGGACTGACTTATGCGGCCACTATTTTTATTTTTGAATGACTGTCTTACGCGGCTCTCTTTTAACCTCCTTTTTTCTTACGGAAGCGATTTTCTCTCGGACGACCCTTGTCAGTTGGTGCAGAATTTTGATATACATTTATTTTGTTTTCGGCTATTAATTTTGTATAATATTGTAAATAATTTCACATTTGATCTTGCAGACTTATTTTATATTTTTAGGAATATGTGTACATATTGTGAACATTTTATATATTAACATTTTTTTTCGATGTACATTACATTTTGAGTGTATACGATGGGAACTCCAAACATAAAAACATAGCCATCAATTTCCTATTATAATAAGTCCCAGGTGCAGCTTGTCTTGCCGTGGGTTTTACCCATTCTGGCAAATGTTTTCAGTGGCCAGTTTTGGCAGAGATTTTTTTTGTATCGATATGTTTCCTTATGTTTTGTAATTCGTAATGTTACGTAATGATTTTGTATTAACATTTTATTATTTACATGTGTTAGCAAATATATTTATTTGTAAGTTAGTCTTATTTATTACATCATTTACGTAATATTATGTTATTCTTGTGTTTACGTTTATTGTGTAGTTTTGTAAACTGTAGTTTTCTGGCATTTTGAATAAATGCCCATTTACAACACAGTACAGTGTTCTTGTTTTTCTTTGCCAAACAAGCTTCGCTGCACCTGTTCCTTGGTTGCTGCACTATAAAAAACAATTAATGAGTTTTAGTGGACGAATTTGGAATTGTAGTAATACCTGTGTCTGTTACAAAAAGATTTGTATATGACAATTGCGCCAAGAATTTGGTCCAATTTTCGAAAGCCAAAAAAGCCTCTCAAGACGCCAAGGAAAAAATCACAGAAAAAATTCAACCATCTGTTTATCTTGGTAGAAAATTATCTACACTTAGTAAAACTCCAAAGGTTGTAAAAAAAAAACTTAAAGAGTTTCTGCTTCACCATTAAAGGTAAGTAAGAAGATTTGCTGAAATAGCTGTATGTAAATATGGCAAAAAATTCTCTGATCTGACATTTATTTATTTATTTTCTTATTTATTTTCATTAATTAGTAAACCTAAATAGTACATGTATTTTTTCTGAGCCCGTGAAAAATTGTTTAAAGATAAAAATGCATTATCTCTAGAATATATGTATATATATATATATCATCAGATACAACATTGGTCCTGAAATAGCTTACATTACACATTTGATCTAACGTTTTGTTGTTTATGTTAACAAAAAAATTAATATCATGTTCTTTCATCTATGTATTTTTCAAAGAAAAAATATATGGTTTTTATGAAGATCCAAAAAATATAGGATGAGATGACACTCCATCTCCTGTTGTCAGCAATGTCCAGGTTTATTTCTACAAACATAACAAATGTTGAATTAAAACTTCAATTTTTTTTAATTGTAGCTTGCAGTTGAACAATTTTTAACAAGTTTTTTTTTTAAATATTGGGTCATACAATACATCAGACTGATTTGTATTATTACAATTTTGTAAGAGTTTGATTGAAAAGCTTTGTATTGATTTAATGAGAATTTATTTGTTTACATATACAAATGCATTCAATCATCCATATAGCACATATATTATTAACCCTGTAATTATTTTTTAGAAAGCAAGTCCATTCAAGCAGAGTAAACAGACAGCCTTCACCAGCATTACAGATAAAAGGGTATAACTTTTTTCAGACATCGAGTATTTGTATTTCAATAGCAACGAATTAACTCTTTCACATGATTGTGGTGTGTGTTTGTGGGTGTGTGTGTGAGGGGTTACAACCTGAAATTTCATTGTGTTAATTTTTTTTGCTTGATTTCTTGGGACTGGCCTCAGTAGGTTATCATAACCATTTTTCAATGGATATAGACTTATACCATGGGAAAAATGGGAAAGTGTTAATATTCCAAACTTGAGAAAATTCACTATAATCTATTCACAAAAAATGTTAAACAGTGATGTAACTGTTTTCCTGAGATATCTAATTACTAATTGCTGAGTAATATTACTAACAAAGCAAAGTGATGATAATTGTGCATGTATTATGTATTCACACAATTTTTAAAGCATGTAAAATGTCTACTGTTTATATACTGCAGAATTGGGAACTGTGAGCAAGCATTTTACATTATTCCCACCTTTTAAACAGCTGTGTTTTTTTTATCATTTTGTTTAACTGTATTTGAAAAACAGATAAATTGTATACCATAGCACTCAAAATAATAAAAATTAAAAAGGGACGAAACTTAAACAAAAATTTAATTACATTGTTACAAAGCTATTTACCGGTGATATTCAAAATACATGTGTATATAATATCTAATTTCTTAAGTTAGAGAGTTTTATTATTATAATCTTTCATTGATTACTCACAGTTATTGTTGTAATATTGGTTGACTAGAATTGTTGTATATATGATAAAATAACAGATAAATTTTGATGAGCCAGATGTGAACATTTCGGAAATTCATTCCTCATCAGTGCCACGAAGACCGAAAAGTTTGATACATAAAAAATATATAAGCCAAATAGTTGAAAATAATGAATCTAAAGTTTAAAAATAATATAAATCCAAATTCAGCTAAGGAATGCTGTGCATGAGGGAACAAACCTTAGTTTAAAATTAATTCCAAATTTTAGACGACTGAAAATTTTGCTAAATGGTACATTTTCTGACAGCACAAAGTACTGCCTACTGAGTTATGGATACCTCGGGAGTTTTACTACACCAGCAGCGGTACCCGCCCAGGGGTAGTAAATATATAATACAAATACATGTACCAGTTAAATTTTGATGTGCCAGATGTGCACATTTCGGAAAGTCATTCTTCATTAGTGACACTAAGTCCGAAAAGTATCTCAGCATAAAATACTAGTATATAATTTTTTTACAGATATCCACTGGGTATGAAGTATTTAGAGCATTAAATACTTAAAGAGTAGACATTATGCAAAAGCATTTAAAATATTGATTAAAAACAGGCCTGGAGCCAAAAAAGCAATGATAGATATAGTTAAAGAAGAAATCAGAGAAGAGATAATGAGAATGATAAAAAGTGAAACATCAGTTTTAAAAGCAAGAAATAGTCTGGAACAAATGGAACAATTTAAGTGGAATTACATTGTTCAGGAATTGAAAACTATCTGCCCAATGTTAACATCGGTTCCTGTGTTGGCAACAACAACTGAAAAGTCAGAAAAGCAAATGGATCTGCGTTTCAATCCAGGCGTTTTAGCTTTTATAATCACATACAAGGCAAAACCATACAAATTCAAACTACTTCAACAAATTAATTCAATTCAAATGTGGCTGTCTTGGTGCAAAAGAGAGGTAAGTTAATGTTATTTTAATTATAATTCTGTTTTTCCTATACCATTAAACAGGCCTTATAGCAGGAAATTTAAAAGTGGAGGGGCCAAAGTTAAAATACAAAAAACTTTGGAGACTACTTTTTTTGCTTAAATTTCATTCAGTGAATGAGGAGTCTTAAAATCTATAGTTTGTTCAGTTAATGAAAGTTGTTAATAAAATAAAAACACAGGTTATGTATTTTTGTGAGAAAAATCAATTTTTCTTTCATCATTGCTCTCAGAGAAATGTTTCAAATATGAAATTAAAAATAAATAAATATTAATATTTGAATATTAATTCTAGTGTAGACCTGTGGGGAAGTTATCAGTTTGCTTGTTAAAGGTCAGTGGTTTTTATTGGGTACTCCATTTTGTTTTCTTTTATTTTATTTGTAATTTTAGTAATTTCGTTTAGAAATACGAAATAAGTTTTTGTGTGTGTGCGTGCGTATGGTGAGATAAAGAGAGACAGAACATTTTAGCTCATTTTTATATGTGTTTCAATTTAATGTTATAATTACAATTGTTATTCAATAATTAATCTGATTTGAGTACGAAATGAATAGAATGAAAGTTGTGTGAGAGTAGTAAGTGATTTCTTTACCAGTTTTGCTAATGAATGTTATGTTTTATTATATGCGCGTTTGAGAATTGTTTTTTGCGATCATGTGAGAAAGCGTATCCGTGAAACTTAAGTATAATGGATATGTGCGATATTTGCTATGAGTTTATTTTCATATATTTCATATATTTCAGTTTCACGTAGAGATTTATTGGTAAAGGAAGAATGTTTGTGATTTACAATAAGTATTATTGAGGCTGCGAACCGTTATGCGTTATTGTTATCCTCGAAACCTGTATGCGACACTAATAAATATCTGTAGTTGAACTCGTGTGTCTTTTCTGACTTGTTTTTTTTTTTTTTTTTTGCGGGATTTAAGATTGATGTATCATCACCAAACGGCAACCAACAGCTCCACGATGCTGTCTTCACACCACTGGTGAGTCAATCGCTCAGATTTTACTGGACTTTCTAACTAAGCACAATTTACATTTGAATAAACTGAGAGCCCAGGGCTATGACGGAGCCAGCAACATGTCTGGAAATCACAATGGTGTACAGGCCTTGATTAAAAATCGGGCCCCGGATGCAGTTTATGTACACTGTAAAGCGCATTGTCTCAATCTTGCAATGGTGCATACGAAGAGCAGTCCGCACAATGATGGCAACAGTACAAGAAATTGCATTTGATTTCGACTACAGTGCCAAAAGACTAGAGGCATTAACATCAGAACTTTCATATTACGCTTTCAATTTATTATATCTCTAGTCGTTTGTCAACACATACTCAACTGTGTTGTACACCTGACCTACTTCTTACAGGATAAGTATTGTTATATGCTAGCGGCCATGATGAGTGCAAAGTTGTCATTTTACAACTAGGCAGGTCTGGGATCTCCCCGAAACGGGGGATCGCTTGATCGGGTGATAATCAAAGGGAGGTAATTCTTGTGGTGTAAACGCGAGTACACAGAAGAGTTCGACTGTGATCGTGAATAATACTACCCAATGTAAACATCCGGTAAATCATGCATATAAACTCGCGGTTGTCAATGAAACTTTGTAAATGCGACAAAATAAAATGGCAGACATATCGGCAGTGTTTTCGGACGATGACATGGTAGATGCAATAATAGACGAATTATTAAATGAAGATGATGAGTAAGTTTTTTAAAAACATTTTAATACACTATTTTTTCATGTTTTTCATTTATTTTTTAAGGTTTTCTTTCTTTTATTTTTAATGTATGTATAAAAATAAGAATTTTTGCAAGTAGTTTTTGATATATTTCTTTTTAAAATCACAGTGAATGAAAATTTTTTATGTAAGTGTTTTGGTTTAAATTTTTTTAATAATAATAATAATAATAATAATTATTATTATTATTATTAGCTTTGTTTGCATCACTACCGTATATATAGATTATAGCATATTTATATATTAACAATTACATGACAAAACTAATAAACTGGTCGGAAGGACCTAATGGTTATCATATAGTACAATATAATATTTATAATAATAAGAATAGTAATAATAATTACTAATACTAGATAGTTGTCTGTTCTTTTTCAAACTGAATCCTGTAGCTTTATTTGACAGATCTGTTTTTCAATAAATTAAAAAAAAATCCTATGGTTGCAAATGAACTGTCACCAACGTTTTTATTTTTAATTTATATGAAAATAGTTATGAAAATTAAAAAAAAAATGTTTCTCAATAATGCTCATAAAGTAACCATGGCTTACATGAAGTTCAACCAAAAAGGTTTTGTTGTGTAAGCGAAAACATTAATTAGAGGTGTGAAGCCAAGTGGTTAGCTTGGAGTGACCTTGATGGCTTCCATCTGGCCAGCTGTGAGAAACAATTGGTACCAAAACAATAACTCCGTTCTTAGTTCCAAGCAAGTAGCTACCAAGCCAATTTGATGACATAATCAGTTAATTAATCTACTTTTCCCCTATGTTTTTTTTTTCATTATTAGCATTCTCTCTCTCCGATAAGCTTAAGCAATGTATATTCCGGTTGTCATCAGTGTCTAATTTCAATTTGTTAATTATATATTTTTATTTTATTAATTTTTCTATTCCAGACAAAAGAAAGTATTGCTGACAACCATCATCGGGGTAAATTGAAAGTTGAATACATCGATGACACTGTTTCCAGAACAAAAACTAAAAGTCGAAGAAAGAAAACGCTAATGATCAAAGTGAGAAAGTATTTCTCTCTCTCTCTCTCTCTCTGCATTCAATATTTTCAGAATATATGAACATTTTAAACCTATGATGTGAAAGAATTACTTTTGTTGAATCTTATAGTTTTTTTATCAAAGCTTAAAATAACGCTTAAATTAAGAGTATATCGCAAATTTGCTTTTTAAAAAGAATTGTCAAAAAAGAACATTCCATGTACGATATTGAAAATTCAAATGATTTTACTGAAAATCTTTTAATGTTGTGCAATGCTGAGCTCCAGGCCTCTGTGTTCAGTGGTATAAAGCTTGTGGCTACATCATATCGCCTCTCATCCCCTATGTTCGATTGATTGAATTAGGTTATACGCCCAAGTCAAGAAATATACTTATATCGAGGCATCACCAACTATGAATTAAACAGAAGGACAGTCACTACCTTTTTTCGACTTTCGGGTCATATACTGGACAGGAATGGAACCCATGACTTCCGACACACATGGCTTGCACTCTACCAAATGAGTAACCGCAGTGGTTCGCCTAGGTTCGAATCCTGTTAGAGTAGATCATAGTGAAGGAAAGTTTGTCATTTCATTTGCCAAAGGTTGTTTATTCGCGGGTAGCTCTGGTTTCCTCCACCATTCCAAACATGTCGCCTCAATAAAAGTGAAAGAATCTTAACGGGGGTGTAAAACACCATAACTCCATTCCACTCTACAATGTATGATACTGAAAAGTATTATTTATATCTAATTTTTATTGTAGGCTTATGAACTCAGTGTACTGACTGGATTTGAAGTCTTTATAAAGATCGATGATGAAAAGAAATCTTACGTTTGGGGATCCTCTGCTATTTTTCAGCAATATCAAAAGAATGGATTAAAGCCAAACAAGGGAGAAACATTTTGTGCTCAGCAAACTAAGTTATCTATCCCCAAGCCGCAGCATCCAAAAAAGGCCACATCAGTTAATTCAAGATTCAGCTGTGGATTTATTCCTGCAGAAATTAGATCGCATCCAGTTTCGTTTGACCACGAACCTACAGTCAGTGATAAGATTTCTCCGAATGATCACCAGACATGTGATTCTGAAAATCAACCATTAAATAATCTTCAGATGTCTCAACCAAAATCGCATACAACAGAAACAGCAGTTGATGCATTTGTTCCGGCCGCAAATGACGAACAACCTTGTGAACTGCAAGAAGACATAGTAGAAAGAGACTTTGATTCCCCCGATCTCTTGTCACTTTCTACCATATCAACAACAGATCTAGATCTTGTTTGTGAGCCGAACATTGTAAACAAGAAAAAGCGTAAGGTCTTTAGTGATTCAACAAACATCGAACCACGTAAATCTATCCGAACAAACAGGGGCATCAATTACAGATTTGAAAATCACATACATGGGATTCAGATTGATTATTAAAAAATGAGAGGAAAGAAAAATAAGTTGCTTTTAAGTATTTATTAAAAATATATAATATATAGTGTATCATATTCAATCATTTAATACATTCATACTGTCACTGGTTGAACATCACTCTGTGATATACATGATAAGTCATGTGCTACTTTTGAATTTTTATGAAATAATACATTCAAAAGTAGCACATGAAACGTAAATGCGATAACAATGAACTGAAATATAACTGAATTTATTCTTTGTGGTACATGTTTCACAACATGAAATATTATAATACAATACAATACATTGTACATAAATATATATATTTCAATAATATGTAACAAGAGGGACCATACACAAAGTATAATATGTTTTACAAATAACAATTTCAGTTATAATTTTGCAAAAAAAAAAAATTCACATACATTTAAGTTTGGAATATATATATATATATATATATATATATATATATATATATATATATATATATATATATATAGTAACTATGTTACAATAGTAGCTGACCGTAGTGTTTATTTAACCGGTCCAATTGTTTTAATACTGATTGGATTGAATACAATATAATATATATTTTATTTTATGTTGAATAAAATGTAATTAATTTATTAAACTGGCCCTAGATTTGCAATCATTTCGTTAATGAGGTTTTCCTTAACATCAATTAAACCGGTTTGGCGATCTATTTCTGTATCACAAATTGACATTTTTGACGAAAACTAAATGCAAATGACTTCAGTTAAAAATGATTTCCAATCTGGAAAGTTATTAAGATAAAATATTTGCAAACTTAAAAAAATCTTAGTTAAGAAATGATTGCGAAATCAGGGCCTACAATTATACGTTTTATGAATTATATATTTTAAACATCATTGTAATATATGTGAAACAAATCTTAACACATGCAAACTCTGCAAAGTTGAACGTACCTACGATACAAAAAATTAAAAACGTTAATCATACACATATTTTTTTTTTTTATAAAACTACGAACTACCAAACATTTCATTTATGAATAAATTTTGGATGTTTACTAACACTTGGTTTTCTTCGCCATAAATTAAGTTTACGAGGAGACTTGAATTTTAAGTTCTGAGATCTTTTTTGCACTAGGCTGGAGATTTTAATACTAGAATTAATGTACCTGTATTCATTTTATTTAATTTTGTTTGTGTTCGAATATTCTGTATAACTTTTATTTTGTAGTATGTAATGAAACTATTGTTACCGTAATAAAAATTTGAATTAAATGAATATTTTTTGTTGTTTTGATTACGTCGACCACTCAAAATATCACGATTTTTTCTGTTAGCACCCAACAATAGGATATAGTTAGCATATTGTTTAACTTTGTATCAGCAATTTTCAATGTTATCAAATAAATCTATAGGAATAATCTACGATACGCATAGACTGATAGACGCGTGCGGGTGTATTGCATTATATGATCTTCAATGTGCTAGTGTACTGAGATCGTTCATTAAAATGTCTTATGCTACAATTCAAATCAATTACAATACAGACCCTATGAAAGGTTAATACTGAGCTTACAATAAGGAGTCGAAGTTCAGTTTCCGAGATATGGATAGCTAGTGGGCGAAAAAAAATAGCAGCTGTCGAAAAGCTGTCAAGATATAGATAACAAGAAGCCGAGATGAGCTTCCGATTCGGTACTAATTTGTTAGCTTAATGTAAACCTTTCGACAGGTCTCTACTGTTATTTCATAAAAATTTAAAAAAAGTAGCACGTGGCATGCTCAGGTAAACTGAATGTTCAAATTATATACCTTCATCATTGAAAACATCTACAACCAATGCGTTTTGTTCACATATATGATCACAGATATCATTATAAAGCGAAATGTATCCAGCCTTCTTTGACTTCGGTAATTCATTCACAATTCTGAAATTGAAACATTCCTGCATAACAGAATCCAATATACTTGAAACACTGGCGTTTATGTCACATCTTAATTCTTCAATCGTTTTATTTTCCACTTTATTGTATTCAGCACGTTCTTCCGGGGTTACATAAATAGGATGGGTATCTACATAAGGAAGTTTCTGACCACTTTCCAAAGCACAAACAAATTTCATGTAAAATTTATCACGTCTCTTTGTTGCTAGGTCTGTAAAATACCGGAGTTCTGTATCCATAAGATTGCCTTTAACAGAGAAATGTTCACTGACTCCTTCAGTGAGATTAAGTAAGAAATTCTTTTCTCTCTGTTCAACGCGCCATGCCAGAATTTGCTCTTCTTTGGTATACTACTTTTGGTTACTCCAATTTCATTCTCGTACTTATGCTTTAACTGAAATGGAAAACATATTTCTTAACTACAAGTGTATTCATTTTAAGAAAATGTTGATTAAAAATTCAAACGTTAAGTATTGCAATATGGTGCACAAATCGCCGTGAACCCTAAATATTAAGTGAGATCAGGTGTTCTGGAAAGACGACCCCATCCATCTGCGCATACAGCATCAATCGTAATTGATTATACTTTTATAACTTAAGAGTTCGGAGGAAAAATACTGAACAATTTATAAGTGCTTCAATGTAGCCATATTCAAGTGTGTGTGTGTGTGTGTGAGAGAGAGAGAGAGAGTAAATAAGTAATACCTCTTTCAATTTAGCAAGGTTTTTCACAGCTCTTAACCAGTCTTCTGATTTTGGTACACCTCTTGGTATCCAAGCTTGGATATCTTTGTTCACTACTTCTAATTTGAAGTCTAGACCTTCTCCAGAATCGGGGTTTCCATTCAAACTGAACTTTTAATTTGAAGTCTAGACCTTCTCCAGAATCGGGGTTTCCATTCAAACTGAACGAGTTGGTAAGATTGAAGAATTCTTGAATTTCATCAGGTGCACATGCGTTCTGAAATGCATCATTTGCGAAAATTTTCATATACTTTTGATGATTTCGGCCGAAAAATATTGGAGCATGAACTGCAATTCCAGACTTTATCAAACTGGCATTGTTTCTCCTGACACCTTTCCGAAAATTCAGTATTGATTGTCCATAGGTTAGGATTTGATCAACAACATATCCATAGGTAGGATTTTTCACTTCTTTTTGAATGAACTCATACAAAAAATCTTCAGCAAAAACAGGTAGACCATACGGCACCAGTAGTTGGTCTAAGCAACCAAAGAATGCAATTTGAAGCAAAGACATTGACTTATGGTGATCATTACAGTTTTTAGCTGCCTTCTGTGCATTGTCGTTCCTAAAACCCATCACTTTAGCCAAACCAGACATAAAACAGTCCCAGTTTAATTTGATGAACGACTTGCACATATTCATTTCATAATGTCCTAGTCCAGGTCTTAAGACAACCCATTCAAATTCTTTCTTAAATTCGGGTTCTGCGTTATTGTGGCATATATTCGCATGTTTCTCACGGGCCGAATTGCCAAAAAAAGTCTCTTGGCTATAACAACTTAAGCATCTATATGAATCCCTGATAACACGAATACAAAGTCCATAAGGCAGTCCATCACATACTATAGATATCCACTCCCGATTTCCTGTACCGTACTGCTTAATTCCAGCCTTTATGCCAATACTTTTTAAAATAAGCATAACAGAGTCATAACTGTTTGGATTCACAAAAATTGGCTCTGTCAGAGATAATATATATGGACTTTCTGGGTGACCATGTGGCACGTCATTGTAGGCTGTCTCCATATCACAATCTTTTGTCTGTTCAAATTCATAACTTGAATCGTCTAGTTTCTTTATATTAATACGAACTTCACCATCCCATTTCGCACTGTTAGCTTCTTTCTCTTCATAAGTTCCGAGGTCACCAATGGCCTGAAGCTCTAATTGCTTTAGGTTTGCTTTACAATTCACATTAGCACACACTCGTTTCGACTTTAAAACTTCAGTTCCACAATTTAAGCACTTCTTATACTTAGTTTTTCGAAGTTTATCATTTACTTTTACGTCAATTATGTCGTTGAAATAATCCCCCGTTTGTACTTGTTGCTCTTACAATGTCTATTCGCCTGTTTACAGTTTTAACAAGCTCTTCTAAATGAACACGTTCGTTTTCTGATGTTGGACGTGATGCATTATTGATGGTTGCCTTGATTTCCTCATTTTTACTCCAATTAGAGGGTTTAAGGTCAGGGTTCTTCTGTAACTTTTGTACCTTGTTTATTTCAACCTGAGCGACTGTTGTGATGACATTGCTTGGGACCTTGTTATTTACGTTGACACTCCATGTTCTCCCAATAACTTGGTTGTTGTTAAAAACAGCGACAGCATCACCATCCGGAAACTGGAGGGGGGTCGAGTGCCAAAGAGTTCAACCACGACTTTAATGCTTTGTATTTTCCACCCGGTGCACCTGAACCATAGAAATTAGTAGCGGGTTTGCTATTCGTCACAGAGTAAATGTTCAAATTTTCTATAAATGAAAACGGCAGTACAACAGACTGGTTTCTCACATCATATACGCTTTCAATAGCTTTGCATTTGGCATATAACAATTTCTCATCAGAGTTATCTTTCAAATCCGATGCAAGTCCATCAATAAATGATGTCAAAACACTATTTCTCTCTATATAGTAAGTCCTTTGGTCAATATTAAGCAAATTTTAAGATTTCTGTAGTGTTGAGATAATGAAAAACAATCACTTTGACCTGCTTTTGCCTGCACTTTACCTAATGCGAAAGCTAGACGTTCTAAATTTTTTTCTGAAATATTTGACAAATCTAATTCATCACTGAAGTCGATAAAATCAAGCTGTATTGTATGAGTGCCGTTTTCATTCTTATTAGTTTCTCTGGTAATTTTCTGAGAATAATTGTGATCGTTTGTCGCTTTAAATTCAGAGTACACTATATCGGCAGATTCCGGATAAATATCAGTCAAAGTTTTTACACAATCTCTACAAACTTTATATTTACTTTTTCTTGTACAGTCAAGCTTTTCAAAATTTTCCTTATTTTTAGCACATATTTCCGTAAACTTTTTGCAAATGCCTTTGTTTACCCTTTCGAGTCTGCTGTCATCAGAAGAATTCCATGTTTTGTGTAAAGAATTGGAACATTTACTTATGGCAATTTTTTCATTTCTTGACTTTTTAGATGGACTAGCCATATTTTGTAACCCATCATCCAAAGTAAATCAGGTTTAAAAGTTCTTCCTATGTTTTTTCTATATCTTAGATAATTTGCTTTATGTGCACTAGGCAAACACTTGCTAAGAAAACAGTCATTTCAGTATTTCTATATCCGTAACTACAAATTAATTAAACGCAAACATTAAGTAACCGGAAGTCCATTTTTAAGAGCTTATAACTTTTTTTCCCCACGACAGATTTTTTTTCCGCACGACAGATCTTTAGATATATATGTTTACTGTTACTTCTCCAAATTACAAGTCTCCCTACGTAACAATGAACCTCCGCGGCCGGTTTTAAAAAAGGTCATCATTTTTACTCGGTTTAAAGCCCGTTTCTATGCAAACAAATGAAATACGCATGCGCAATGTTATAGTCACAAAAGCGCTTAGACGCTTTATCCCCCGATTGGGGGATTTTAATTTATCCCCCGTTTCGGGGAGATCCCAGACCTGCTAGGAGAACAGCGGTAAGACAACGCTGTCTGGAATGCATTATTTTAAGAGGCAACAGTAATTGCAGACCAATATGACATTGAACCATATTTACCAAGGGCAGGTCGTCAACAACATCGGGCCAATGTCGCAGCTGATAATGCATCAGACTATTGAGAAGAACATTATATTATTCCTTCCTCGATCACCTGCCGGTGGAGTTGAGAGAAAGATTGGTTGCTCAGCCAAGATTCTAAGCATCATGTCTGCTACAAGAAAAAGTTTCTAGATCTCGACCCACAGATTAGATGCTAACATATTTTTAATACATACAGAACACATATATCTGACGACTTTCAATACTTCAAGGCAGAGGTAGATCGATGGATTATCCGCTGGAAACTGACACCTATTAAGCCTTTATCACTTTCTGAAACCTTAGGTGTTACTAACCTCTAGAGGGCTGTATCCATGTATTTGGTCAATATTTACAGTACTTTTAACTATGCCGGTAGCAAAAACGACAGCTGAACGCTCATTAGGTGTTCTTAGAAGAGTGAAGACATTCTTACGCACAACAATGCACCAGGACCGTCTTTCTAGTCTGGGGCTTATATGCATATCCATGGAGAAAAGAATGTAGATGTTGAGAAGGCAATCGACACATTTGCTTCTTTACAAAAACAGAAAAATGTCCCTTCTGTATTTTATAAACCCTATAAATTACAGTTTCTGTTATAATAATAAATATTTTTGAGTAATTACTGTGAATTTTTTGGATAACCATGTGTCTGCAGTCTGTCAATAGGTTTGATAATAAAGACAGAAACCAGCAATATTACGTTAATTTTTATGTTGTCTGTACATTTCCATTTTCTCTACACTTCTGGGCCCCCAACCAGGACGCTGCCCTGGACCTGCCGGGTACCTTAATCGGTCCCCAGACCCCTCGCCGGGAGTACACATTTATTTTACTTACTAACGAGGAATGCCGATTTTCTGAAATGTGCCCACGTGGCACATCAAAATTTAACAGGTATTGTTATATATTTATTCATTTCTAGAAACAGGAAAGTAATATTTTCTATACACCATGATATGATGCAGCACTGTGATGAAATTTTGGGCGTATTTATTGCAGAAAGGTAGGGTGGCCGAGAAGGTTACAAGGGTCACAGACGTTTCGCCCCAATCCACCTCGCCCCGACATTTGATCACATCGCCCCAAATCGCTCACCACAGCGCCCCAACTTTTTTTCCTATCGCCCCAACTCTTTAACCACAACGCCCCATTTTTTTTACCTTTCGCCCCAAGTGTCTAATCACATCGGCCCAACTTTGTTTTCTTTTACATCACAGCGCCCCAATTACTTCAGATCGCCTAAAATTAGATAACCACCACGCGGATCCGGTATATATTTCGTTTGAAGCGTGCAAACCCCAACGCCCCAACTTTTTCATTACAGTTCAACACTTACATGTAAAACTCATATTATCTGACATATAGAACATTTATTACGAAATTTTTTAATATGTTAACATCACGTTGATACATCGGAGGTATTAAAAAATCAGTTTTAATATTGAATCGACTAATCTTATAAATTCCAAAATGGCTTTTCAACGCGATTGTCAAACAAACCGCCTTTCTGTTAAACCAAAATTCATTGTTATAAAAGCAAGGAAGCTTGCATAGTTTCCTGAAACTGCTGTTATACTGATATATTGTTTTAACATCAATGAAACCATGGTAATTATCGGATTATTATCGCTGACTGTATTCGGAAGTATTGTTTAAATTTGTGAATTGCTATCAAAACATTTGAATCGCTTTAAGGAAAAATTAAAAGAAAACAACAATTGTTTAATGATAACTTCAAAGAGATTTTGAAAGACCAATCACAAAGCACATCTCGGAGCAATAGTCACAAATATGTACTATCCAACAAACGTAATATTAACATTTTCACCATGTCTGAAGCCATCGCTCGTGTGAATGGACCTATCAACCTGTGAGGGAAAACAAACCTTTTGAGACACTCAGTGAATGAAATTCATTTTTGTTGCTGTAATTTGAAATTAAAAAATGGTTTTATGTGACGATTGTTTTTGTGACAGAAAAAGTGTGTGCGCACGGAGTCAGTGTGTAATTGTAGCGTTTGTGTCCTTGTAAGAAAGAGTGTGTTTTATGTGAGGGTCTCTGTGTAATAAAGATTGTTTTTGTGTGTCCGTGTGCAAGATAGTTTGATTACGCATGTGTATTTCTAGAGAAAGAGAGACCGTTTATGTACTGGTCTGTATATGTGTGTGTGTGTGTGTGTGTGTGAAAAACAAAAAATGTGTATAAATGTTTAATTAATAAAGCTAATAAATTGTTGTTTGTGTTTATTTCATTTATTTATTTATTTAGACAAATAATATAAATGAAAATATCAGTATATTAACGATATAAATCGAATATTTGGGAATATTGACGACTTATTGTATTCTAGGGCTAATGTTTTTCATACATTCTGGTATTTTGGGCGAACCTGTGGTGTACGCCGCATGCAATTTGTTTCGGTATTTTCATAACGATAGTACACCAAATAAAACAGTACGATATACCGTAACAAGTGTCTGTGAGTACACCAAATAAAACAGTACGATATACCGTAACAAGTGTCTGTGAGTACACCAAATAAAACAGTACGATATACCGTAACAAGTGTCTGTGAGTACACCAAATAAAACAGTAAAGTGTCTGTGAGTACACCAAATGAAAAAGTACGATATACTGTAACAAGAGCCTACGATATATTTTTCTTCATGTTTTTGGGCCTATAATTGGGGCGTTGTGGTTGAGAAACTTTTAGGGCGTTTTGTTGGTGAGTTGGGGGGGAGGACAAAAACAATAATAATAAAAATATAAAAAATAAATAAAATAAACATTCGGGGCGTTGTGGTTGTGTTGGGGAGATAAAAAAAAAAACGTATTTGGGGCGTTGTAGTTGGTGAGTTGGGGCCATGTGGTCGGTGATTTCGGGCGACGATAAAAAACAATACTGTACTTGCACATTGTTATCTCCCTTTATCGCTCTTTAGTGTGAAAAGGTAGATTTAACGTACAGACACGCGCCAGGGGGCATTCTTTCCGCGTCAGTGCATTGAGATTAGTAGATAAAATTTTTCGATCATCATCATGTCTCTATCTGTGAAGTGGTTTCAGCAGAAAGATTTATCGGGACATTGGAGTAGAAGCATTAGAGCAATCCCAGAGAAATTTTCCCTTGAATCGATACGACAGTACCTGATGGAGAGTAGGGACAAGACATTTGATAAGGACTCTGTTCGGGCGTTCAAAAGTTTAAAGGCCTATAAGTATTTCCAAGCCGGTTACGTACAGAAAATTTCAACGTGCACTGCGAAAGATGTGTCCGTTTCTGATGACGATCTTTTCTTAGCTAAAGCAGAGGTTCTGCCGTCCATGGAGAGAAAAGTCTACAAAGTCAACGTCTGTCTGTCTTCCTGTGGTGATGTTTTAGGTGGCTCCTGCATGTGTGTTGCTGGGTATGTAGAATAAAATATAGGCTAACTGTTGATTATTTATTCAAAAAAATTAAAAGCAAACTTCAAAAAAGGTCAGCAGAAAAAAAAATTGAAATAAATATACCTGTAATCAGGTAATAATGATAATGATTATATTATACCATACAGCCATAGCTGAGAGGGCTTAAAAGTTTCCTTTTCTTACCTGCTTACTCCATAGAATACATCCTATCTTGTTTTCTTTGTTTTATATCTAAAATATACCCTAGAGCTTTATGAAGTTGAAATATTGTTGTTTAGATCTCCTAAACGAATAAATGAATGATAAAAATTCATAGAGCTTTATAATATTAAGTTTATATTATAAGACAGTGATGAATTGAATATCATTAGATTTGAAACCACCGTCATAAATCAGATTTTCCTATACTCCTAATGTTCATCTGTTTATATTTATATATATATATATATATATTTTTTAGATTGGGAGCAGCATGTAGCCACTTAGCAGCATTACTCTTTGCTTTGGAAGACTTCATTGCACAAGGGTTCCATAATATTCCAGATGACAAGGCCTGCACAGATCGTCTTAAACAGTGGAACATTCCAGCTAAAAGACATGTTGAACATACAACAATCAGCAACATTGTGATACAAAGGTGAAATTTTAAATTAAATACCTGTAATTTTGTCTCTAATTTAATAATAATAACTTAATCAAAAACTTATCTTATATCCATTATGAATTTGACATAAAGCAGATATATGGAATAGTCCTTATCAGATCTAGAGGTCCTGGGTGGGGTTGAAGAAGATATTGGTCTGGAATCAGTTTATTTTAATGCATTACTTTAATATAAACTTAGCAAGTATTGAAATAAGTGTGATACTTTTTTAAACTATATATGTATTTTTGAAACAGCTGCAATTTTTTGATGAAATTATTATTTAAATTTTGCTTGCTAAATTTTTTCAGGCCCCAGCTTCGGAAAAAACCAAGATTGGCAGTTCCAAGAGCAGATTTCCGCCACGAAAATGATAGAACTGTCGACGAGATTGCCTTAAAAAACCTTCATCAGGAGATTAGAAATCTTGTCCCAAATTCTGGAATTTCAAAATATGGACTCAAAAGAAACACACAATCCTCACTAGGTGAAACTGACACAGAGTTAAGTTACATTACTGTTCACCCACCATCAATGGAAGACATTAAATTGGCAAGCGACGGTTTTATCAATAGTTTAAATGTTACGGATGAGGAAATATCCAACATTGAAACACTAACAAGGGATCAGAGCAAATCAAGGGTATGGCACAAAGAAAGAGCTGTACGAATAACTGCATCCATTTTCCATCAGGTGTGTTCACGTCGGGAATCAACTGATCCATCGCGTTTAATTAGTCAGATTCTGGGTTACAGAAATGTTAGCACAAGAGCCATGAAATTTGGACTAAAAATGGAGAAACAGGCACAGTCAAGGTACATGGATTTTGTTGATGACGATAATTTAACATTTATTAATTGTGGTCTTTGTGTTTGTAAAGACATGCCATTCCTGGGTGCTTCACCTGATGGAATTGTTAAAGATTTGAATGGATATCCAGTTAAGCTTGTTGAATTTAAAAATCCATCATCTACATGGAGGATGAGTTTAAAAGAAGCAGCAATGAAACTTTCATGTCTAAGACTGGATGAAAATGATAAAATAATTCTCAATGTTAAGGATAAATACTACACCCAGATTCAGGGTCAGATGGGAGTTTATGGAATAAATTTGTGCGACTTTGTTTTATGTACATCTGAAGGCATTTTCGTAGAGACTGTTTCTTTTGAAAAAGAATTATGGAGCAAAATGAAAGAAAAATTGTCAGCTTTTTACAAGAAATTTGTTGCACCAGAGATTGTTTATCCCACTGTGAAATTAGGGTATCCTGCTTTGATTTTGTGAAATCTTAAACATATATTTGTGCTAGAATTATCAGATTTTTGTATATTTGTGAATATCAGTCTGAACAAAAGAATTATTTTCAAGCAGAGTGAAATGTAAATAATCATGTAATGATAGTTGATAAAAGTCCAAAAAAGGAATTTGAGTATGGGGTAAAATAATAACATTGCAATTTTCTGAGATTAACTGAAATGGATATTAAATGTGGGTATCAAACTATTATGGTATAGTAGCAGGTTATTTTCAGATTTTAACATGTTTCTGTTTTCTCTATACATTTTTGTCATGTTGTACCTAAAGTTTTATATGCAAATATTCTTTTCTGTTATCTGTCAAACAATTCCACATTTTCACATATTACTACTTCTTCTTATGATCTGAATAAATTTTCCTCTCATTTATTGCTAGTAGTCACATTACAGATTTCAAAAAGTCAGATAATAGAATTTATTTGTTTTACTGAGAGTACGTTAATTAAAAAGATATAAATATTTTAATGTTACATTTTTGAACATTTCAATATTGTAATAAACTTCTGAACTGTTGAAAGTGGAATTAGTTGATTTGATTTTTATTGAAGTTCTGTAAATTATTCCATTTAGCAGTCACATCTTCTTCCTGAAGCATTCCATTTACAAGGATTTTTGGAATTTTCATGTCCCATATTTATAGATCAGTATATTGTCTTTGTCATGTCTGTCTGTCTGTCTGTTCATCAGAAACATTTACCTTGGTCCTGACTTTGAAATGCTGACAGTGTCTGCGGTACAACTTTCTGTGTTGCGATATCAATGTCATTCTAAGAGGTCAAAGGTCATGAAATGACATCTAAAATTGGGGCTGCAGTGACCTAGTGGTTAAGAGGTTGATCTACGAATCCAAGCCTCTCACCTGTGGGTTCGAATCCCGTTTGGACCATATCATGTGGGAAAGTGGATTGTCCTTGCAGTTGGCCCTTACTGGTTAGCTTGGTGTCAATATAATGTGACAAGTGGGGTGTTGTGCATGTCTTTGACAACACTTCAGTGAGCTAGCACCTTGAAAGTCACCATCAGTGTGTGCTACTACAAAGCAGACCATAAAATACATCTGCACACACTCCTGCACCTCATAAAAATGTGTATATATTAATCCTAGAGATTAATAACCTTGTTGGCATCGCTGGACGGTTGAGACGTTGGTCTACAAATCCAAACCTCTCACCCCTGGGTTCGAATCCCGTTTGGACCATATGTGGAAAAGTAATTTTTCCTTATTGTTGGTCCTTACTGGTTGGCTTGTCATAATTATGTGACTGACTGGGGTGTTGTGTATGTCTGTGACACAATACTTCAGTAAACTAGCACCTTAAAAAAGTCACAGGTGTTTGCTAGTACAATGCAGACCATAAAATACACCTGCACACAAATTGTTTATAGATTAATTCTAGAGATTAATAACTTGTTCTCGACAGGAATAACTGAAAAATAGTTGATGTGACTTTAACAATATACAAACAAACATTTAAAATCAAGAATGAATGGGATTAAACTGAAACATAACTCTTGACAAATGACACACATTTCAAAAATTTAATTCTACTAAACAGTGTCTCAACAACTGAACATAATTAAATGTATGAATAAATATTATTTTTATAAAATTTTTTCAAGATATCTTGTATAAATTATACTTTGAAGTAGATACAAAACGTACATCAATATAAGGTTATTGTGTATTTCAGTTATCTCCCTTCATGCAGTTCACATATATACAAATCACATGTATTATGATTATTTTTAAAATCTTTATCAATTCATTTTAAGAAATTATTGGAGTTTGAAAATTTGTTAAGTAGCTGCATACTTTAAAAATATCCTCTGCTACATGGTGTAAGGTCAACGGCATAACTCCGTCAAGAATATGAAAAATTTTTATCCTCTGAATGGCCCTTTCAACATGAATGCGAACAGAGGCAATTCGTCTAGTTTCTTCAACTTGCTCTAGAGTAAGTTGCCCCAACTTAGACTCCATAAAAGGAGGCAAGTTTAATTCGACTCCACTCGGGAGAATGTCATCAATTTGAAATCCACGATCTGCCATGACTGAATCCCCTGGTTGTAGATGTTGAAGTATACCACAGTCCTTGGTTATAAACTTGTCAGAACAAGAGCCACCATACAAGTTTGAAACATACACTACACTTCCATCTGGTGATACACCAACCAAGGCTTTATAAGTATTGTGATGCTTATAACTGGACCATAACTGTCTCTGTGATTTTAAAGAACTTGGCTTTTGACAGAAAACTTCTGTACAGTCAATTATCACACAGAGTGTTTTGGTACTTTTCAAATTGTTCTGGCATTTCCTGTTGAACTTCATTTAATGAGGGAAAGTTTGTGATGGCCTCTAGCTCGTCACGCAAAAAACGTACCCACATTTCAAACATTTTTGAAAAATGTCCTTCTGAAATTCCTAGACGCTGAGATATATCCGGTAGGAGAAGACCGACTTTCAAACGAACAAGAACTGATCGATCAAGGGGATACTTGCTTCTTTTCCAGGTTTAGAGGCATACATCTTTGTTGTTTTACTGTCCTCTGGCTTTTTTCCCCTAGAATATTTGAGGTTTTTGGCCTTTGGCTCTAAGTACTGAAACAAAGCATGAAACACTCCTTTTTTGCCAAACCTGTCCAAAACATTGCTGTTTTGTCATCCTTAATCAATTTATGGTTGAATGGGGGATTTTGTTTTTCCTTTTCCTTGAGTTTTAACTTCAAACTATTGGTTAGCTGTTCAAAATGTTTTAATTTCACATTCAACATTTCTAACTGGTGATTACTTGGTGGAACTGAACTTGTTGAATTAGTCTGATTTGGTTCATTATCTGTCTGTGTAGCTTGATCTTGAAGAATAATTCTTGGGGGGGGGGGGGGGGGTTTTACTCGCATAACTGTGGTCAAAACTATCCAGCACAAAACTTTCTTCCGGATAAGACACCAAAGGAACTCCTGAACTTGATAAAATATCTTCCTGTAAATAAAGAGTGAGAATCCAAAAATAATTTTGTTTAGACTACAGAATGAAATCTGTTAGAATTATAATTAGCAAATATAATGTTGAATATTGAAGGCAGTTAAAATGTGGAGCAGTTCAGCATTTATGGTACTCAAATATTGCAGGAGATTCAGAGATAAAGTAAAAACTTTAACTGAAGTGAAATTAAAGCATAAATATTCAGGAGTACATCTTATGTTTAGTCAAACAGTTATATGATCTCATAACTTGACTAAGGTCAAAGTTAACAAAATAAACACTTCAATAAAACCATCCCACCTGTATTGTTTTTTCAAAATAATTACAAAAAAATATGATAATATTAAAATTGAAAAAAAAACCATGCTTTTTACATCACTGATTGTATATATATACTTATGATCTTTTGTGATCATATGTTATTATTATAAATTTTGTTGCTCAAGCACAGTTACAATCATTGGTTAGGGCAAAAAATAGATGTAACAAAACAAATGAACTATATACAAACGATTAGTAGCATAATCATTATCTACAGATGCTTATGTTGTGGGGTTTTTGTATAGTTTTTTCATTCTTTCTGTCTTAATATTTTTTCTATTTTAGTTTTTTTTTAACATTTTCATCTTTATTGAAGTGTATTATTAAATCTTAATGTAAATTATATTTTCAAAAGTAGCTTTTAAGTTATTTTTAGAAGTGTTCATTGTTGTTATTATCAAATTTAAAAAAATAAAAATTAATTTCATTAATAATAAAACATAGTAACTGGTGAACTACAGGACTAAGATAAAAAGATTCAAGAGGACTGGATTTTTTTTTTTTTTTGAAGGGGGAGGGAGATAAATGTTAAATGTTGCCGTTTTTAAAATTCAACCGAAACAGTGGACTATGAAATAAATTTATCCGTTTCGTTTCCTTTGAAAAAAGAATAGGTTCGGTCATAGGTTTGGTATTTACAATTTTTTCAAATTTTCATTTAAAAAATCAGAAACTTATTAGTGACTCGGGAGGTATGTAGTAACAGTTACATTAAAAGGTATATACATATATATATTTACAATCATGATCGGGTCGGACTCTGAGCTAATTTCAATCTCATTAGCAACTGATGGCACTTCGTCATAGTTCAGTTTTCTTTTGGATCGTTTGGAAACAGAAGACGTGATGATGCCTTCCTTCTCGGCCTTCGAAACAATTTCCGTCCATTCCCTGGATTTTGTACTGGTGGATGTTTTTCTTGACTTTCCAACATGTTTGTGCGTTTTTGGAAGTCCGACAGTTGGTACTGCATCAATACTGTCTCTGTTTCGGCGATCCGGTTTACCACTTACAAAATGGCAGCCACAAACTTTCGCATACTTCACATTTTTTAAGTCCTGTCTACCAGAAGCACGAATCCACGCCGACTTCAAAATAACTTGCTTGGGGAACTCGAAAAAACTACAGCCATTGTTGTTTTTGTCTCATCGATGATTACATCCAAAAATAGCACAGTGATCGTGACCGCCCATTTGTTACTAACATTCATTCATAAACCTTGATTGATAGCTCTATGATAGGTGAGGACTGCCCCCTGACGAGTTGTTCACGTACATTCTCGTAAAGTCTCGGGGTCATGCACATGCGCACTAACAATGTGCAAGTACAGTATTGGGGCGTTATGGTTGGTGAGTTGGGGCGATGTGAAAAGAAATTGGGGCGAAATGTAAAATAGTTGGGGCGTAATGGTTTTGGGGCGAAACGACCAGCACCCGGTTACAACCTATTATTAGGGTGTGTAAAATCATCCATACCCTTTTCCTTTTTAAAAGGGACAACATCATATACAGCATCTTGTGTTGAGTTATTGCATATTTATAACAGCCCTGAGTGTTTTCATCAGCTTAAAAAAATCTCTTCAAAACCGTGATGTCGCGAGCCTGTAAGTTCGTCTTGCGTTTCGCCAATGGGTGTGTCTGTACGACATTTCGTCCTCATTCGAATATTGCACCATAAAACGGGTGTGGCAGTCTACGATATTTTAAGGTGACGAAATTTCTAATTTAAGTTTTTGATCAACTGTTTAGGAAGATGTATTTGAGTTAAAAAGGGAGATTTTGGAAATGTCTGCCGTTCCGGAACTACGTAGATAATAATTTACACGTGAGAAAGCATGAATGAACGGCCGCTTTAAAAAAAAAATACTGTAGAATTTTGTCTCAAGTTTCATTAAGGGATTATTTCTCAGATATGGAATGTTATCCCTAAATTACTTTATTTGATATTTGGGTCAGTCTACAGAAAACGTGATATTTTGACGTTCATTTAAAGGCCGGGGTTTGACCTATTTTTTTACCCACCGGTAAACAAAAGATAAGTTCCTCCGCTTATTTTATATATAGCAACAGTTCATGTTACATAGGTCACCAAAGCATGTGTTATATACACACTGTGTAGACAGTAGTGTATCCATGTTTCTGTAACTGAATCATACCTATTTAACAACTGATTAAAAAAATCCAAGAGATTTATTTATTAAAATGTAAAACTATTATTCTATGCCAGTGATTTCTAACTAGGGGTCACTTTTGATATACATCAAAATACTGCTAAATGTCAGTATAACCTATCCACTAAATGGTTCCAAATATTCAGTCTGTATTCATATGTGCATTTAGCATATACTTTTTTGCCCTTTTGATTTCTGGGTGCATTAGGATTGTTGGGAATCCAGACTGAGGTGTATTTCCTATCTACATTTTCATTCCAGTGACAGCAAGCTAATTGCTCCCGAAAACGATATTGTTCATCACCAAAAGCAACACGCTTGTCTTGAAATATGTTCATGACATTGTTAAAACTTTCTACATATGCTGTGTTTTTTCCTAGTACATAATCCTGGGGATATTTATATATTGCTGATTTTTCTATAACTTATTTGAGCAATTTCTCAGCTTTGGCACCAATAAGTTCCCTAGATGGTTCATAATTTGAATCCTGTTTACACCTGGATGACTCATGGCACTGAGAATGATTATTTTTATAGTGTTCAGTGATGTTGTCCAGGTAGAAACGCAATTTCTCTGGTTTTTCTTCGCAGTTATGTACTGCCCAGTAGATATGTGTAGCTATCGGTTCTATTTTATCAACTATTTGTGAGTTCCATTTTACACCTTCATATATTTTAGCACCACTTGATATGTTGGTCAAAGCTTTCTTCACTTGCTTCACTGCATGCCATAGATCATTTTGATTTTGAGTAAATCTGGTGTCCTTTATGAACTTATTGATGGACAAGTTTCTATCATGAATATGTATATTAATGTCAACATCTTTTTCATTTAAATAGTTGTAAATGTGCAGTGTTCCAGTGTATTCATGTTTTTGAGAAACTCTTTCTTCAGATTTTGTTACATGGACACACTGAATTACTTTGTGCATATTTTCTCCTAAGGCTACAACTGAAGTATCCTTGGCATTTTTACGCCACCCATGTCGTGCATCTGTCATTATATTAATTCCATCTAACTCCTCGTAAGATGCAATTTCCTCATGGAGAGTGTGGTGTATCAGATACGGTTTACATGTGTTATACGTAAGCGTAGAAATACAATATAGATAACATGCTTACACGCAGTAGTAGTATTCAGTATTAAAGTAGTTCTCAATGAATCTACACGTGTCTGTTATGTTTCTATTAACATACAGTATATAACATATCTTGGCGACGAGGAGTATTTTTTCACATAGAAAAAGGACTCACATATTTTAATATGGCTGTGGCAAGTGCTGTTGGTAAAATTGGAACATTTGATGACAGTTTGGAAACTTGGGAGTCATATTCAGAACGTTTGGAACAATACTTTATTGCCAATGAAGTTAAGGCGGAGAAACAGGTTGCTGCACTACTGAGTCTGGTAGGTCCAAAAACATACGCCTTACTTAGAAATCTCACAGCTCCAGCTAAACCAGCTGAGAAAACATTTAAAAAATTAATTGATTTGTTAAATAGTCATCTGAACCCAAAGCCATTAGTAATTGCAGAACGTTTTCGTTTCCATAAACGGGATCAACGTTCAGATGAGACATGCATTGCATATATTGCAGAATTACGTAAACTGGCAATGCACTGTAATTTTGAAGGGACATTAGACGACTCCCTGAGAGACCGTTTTGTATGTGGTTTACGCACAGAAAACATACAAAAAAGTTTATTGTCCGAGGCTGATCTATCCCTAGACAAAGCCCTGAAAATAGCTGTAGCTATGGAGACGGCTACTCACGATGCGGAGGAGCTGCAGAAAAGTCACGCTTATCAATCGGTTAACCAGGTTAAATTACGAAAACAGAGCATTCCCAAGCAAAAGGTCAAACCGCAAGTTAAAACACTGTGACGAGGATCATTTTGCTGATAAATGTAAACAAAACTACGGTGTGTAATTACTGCCAGAAAACGGGTCACATCGAAAAGGCATGTATGAAGAGAAAACGTGATGAGAAACACGGGAAACATGGAATACATAGGTATGAAATTGAAGAGGATGCCTATGAGCTACTGCTTCACATCGATGTTAACAATGTGAAAGGAACTCATAGCAAACCAATCACAGTCAAACCTCTCATTGAAAACTGTCAACTGCAAATGGAGTTGGATACCGGTACAGCATTATCATTAATATCAGAGACTGATTATTGCAAACACTTTGCTTCTATTAAATTAGCTCCGTGTTCCGAGCTTCTTAAAAGTTATTCGGGACATATTTTGCGTCCAGTTGGAATGATGAACGTCAACGTTCAACTCAACGGTCAAACTGCAAAACTGGATCTATATGTCGTACCTCACAATGGACCGCCGTTGTTTGGACGCGATTGGCTATCAAAACTTCAACTAGATTGGTTAGAAATAAAATCTGTCAGCATACACAAGCGAAATGTTACGTCAAATGATGCTAAACTCAAAGTTCTCTTCGACAAATACAATGACGTATTTTCGGATGGCATCGGCAAACTAAAACACATCAAAGCTCATCTAGTGTTGGAGGATAACGCACAACCGAGATTCATGAAAGCGCGTAACATACCTTACGCATTGCGTGGGAAAATAGAGCAAGAACTTAACCATTTACAACGCGACAGAATATTGGAACCAGTTTCACATAGTAATTGGGCTACGCCAATTGTACCCGCAAAAAAAAAATCGGGAGAAATTTGAATTTGTGGAGATTACAGACTTACTGTAAATCCAGTAATGCGAGTTGATCAGTATCCATTACCGAAAATTGAGGACATTTTCGCAAATTTAGCAGGGGGACAAAAGTTTTCAAAAATTGACTTAAAACAGGCTTATCACCAAATGGAACTAGACGACGAATCTAAGGAACTTTTAGTGATTAACACGCACAAGGGTTTGTTCAAGTACAACCGCTTAGTTTTCGGTGTCGCGTCTGCCCCGGCTATTTGGCAACGTGCAATAGATCAAGTGCTACAGAATATTCCGTTTACTCAGTGTACCCTGGATGATATTATTCTCACTGGAAAATCAGATTCTGAGCATCTCCAGAATCTCGAAATCGTTCTCCAGCGTCTCGGTGATTATGGTCTGAAAGTCAACCTTAATAAATGCGAGTTTTTCAAGGATAAAATTAGCTACTGTGGTCACGAGATCGACAGCGAAGGGTTACACAAATCAGCTGAGAAGATAAAGGCCGTTAGTGAAGCCCCTAAACCTGAGAATGTTTCTCAACTGAAGTCATTTCTTGGTTTAGTAGGTTATTACCATCGTTTTATTCCACAAATGTCAACAATTGTTGGACCTCTGAATGATCTATTACGTGCAGATGTTAAGTGGAATTGGACTAAGTTACATGAAGCTGCATTTAAGAAAATTAAAGATGTCATTACATCTGAACAAGTGTTATGCCACTATGATCCGTCACTTCCAGTAAAAGTAGCATGCGATGCATCACAGTACGGAATTGGCAGCGTAATTTCTCATACATTTCCCGATGGAACTGAGCGCCTAATTGCTTTCGCTTCACGTACATTGAGGAAGGCGGAAAAAGGGTACTCTCAAATTGACAAGGAGTCTCTTTCCTTAGTTTGGGGAGTCCGAAAGTTTAACTCAATTTGTATGGGAAACGGTTTACGATAGTCACAGATCATAAACCTTTGCTGAGCATATTTAACCCATCAAAGGCCTTGCCGACAATGACTGCAGCACGTTTACAGCGCTATGCAATTTTCTTGTCAGGTTACTCATATGACATCGAGTTTGAAGGTACAAAGGATCATGCTAACGCGATAATGCATCGCGGTCTCCGTTGAAGGTCAGTGATACGACTGATGATAATGATGATGAAATAGCAGACTTGTTCTATAACTCACAGTTTGAACAATTACCTGTTACTTGTGAAAGAGTCCGTCAAGAGACACAACGTGATTTAGTTTTGTCACAAGTTCTGGATTTTGTGTTATCAGGAACACTTCCAAACAAGAAACAAATAAATGAACTGAGTGATGACCTAAGGCCATATGTAAATCGCATTAATGAGTTAAGCGCACATCAAGGATGTCTGATGTGGGGCAACAGGGTGACTATCCCAGATAGTTTGCGTGAAAGAGTTCTTGCAGAGCTTCATACAGGACACTTGGGCATGGTAAAAATGAAAGGTCATGCCAGGTCGTATTTTTGGTGGCCAAGGTTAGACGAGCATATCGAAAGCTTATGTCGCTTTTGAAATGGCTGTCAAACAGAACAAAGACAAGCGCCATCAGCTCCGGTACACCCATGGGAATGGCCTGAAACACCATGGTATAGACTACATATTGATTTTGCCGGACCATTCAAACAATCGATGTTTCTTATAGTTGTAGATGCGTATTCAAAGTGGCCGGAAGTATTCCAGATGCAATCCACCACTGCGCTAGCTACAGTACAGAAGTTACGAACGCTTTTTGCGCGTCAGGGAATTCCTTGCGAGATTGTTTCTGATAATGGACCACAGTTTCGTTCTGAAGAGTTCAAGCACTTCCTTAAGATGAACAACATTTGACACATTACGTCCGCGCCGTTCCATCCAAGGACAAATGGCCAGGCGGAACGCTTTGTTCAATCTTTCAAACAGGCAATCAAATCTGCTAGAAGTGACAATCATATGACTCTACATCAGAAACTATGTGCATTTCTTTGCAAATATCGTACAACTCCACACAACACAACGAATGAAACACCATCTGTATTGTTATATGGACGGAACATTCGCACTCGTTTAGACTAGTGAAACCGAACACTAAACATATTGTTCAACGTCGACAGTTCAAAATGAGTAATTCAAAGCACACGGGATCTAAAATTCGTAATTTTGATCAGGGACAAAAAGTGTTAGTGCGAGATTACCGAATGAATGAAAATAAATGGACACCAGCTCGGATAAAACAACAAACAGGTCCACTCTCCTATCAAGTCAACATCGGTGATAACATGTGGAGACGACATGTTGATCAAATAATAAAAACGGATGATACACCAGAGAAGGAATTAGCAGTTCAAACACCAAAGCAAACTAGTACAAACCAAACTAGTACACAGGAAGAAATGTCAACAAAAACAAACACATCATTACAGACAGTGCCTGTGCAACCACGTAGAAACCCACCGCGTGAAAGAAAGGCGCCAGACAGACTTAATTTGTAAATTGAGTGTAAATATGTTTAATTGTTGATGGAACACTGTGTTAAAAGGCATAATAATCCTTGTGTTACCATCTGAGAACCAAAAGTTCTTTAGTTTAAAAAGTGTAATGTTTTGTTTCTTTCAAATTAGTTGATAAATTTGTAGGGTAAATGTTATCGTATCAAGATATAATTTTCAAGTTCTCAAGAATAATTTCACTAAAGTTCATTGACACTAAGTTGGTATTAGTCAGGAATTTTGATTACTTTTTCGTATGTCTCATAGTCGTATATTTTTTTTTAAAAAGGGGGAGGTATATGTGGTGTATCAGATACGGTTTACATGTGTTATACGTAAGCGTAGAAATACAATATAGATTACATGCTTACACGCAGTAGTAGTATTCAGTATTAAAGTAGTTCTCAATGAATCTACACGTGTCTGTTATGTTTCAATTAGCATACAGTATATAACAGAGAGCATCACTTACAGACTCTGTATATTCAATTTCTACCATTCCCTTGTATAAATTAAAAAATTATTTCCTTCTTTCTTTACTTATAAAGCGAAGTCCTGCACAATTGCATAATCTTTGATAATGAACTCGTAGCATTCCACTTCAAAGAAAGCCGTGATTTACCCTATAGTTAATAAGGTACTCATTATTAGGTAGGTATGGTGATGATGACCACAGATAGGAGTGGGATCTCTCATGTTCACATTCTAGGCGCAATGCTACAACAGGACCTTTCTCTGTTGTTTCCTGAATTTTTAATGTTCCTTTGCATGTTCTTGCATGGGCTGTACAAAGTTCACCAAACGTAGACAATGAAGATCCAACTGTCATAAATTGGTTCATTAACTTGGTCCCTTCTCACTTGCTTGTAAAGGCATGGAAACACTTCAGGAGGTTCGGAATTACTTTCGCTTTCATTTAATTGGCTCATTTTGTTCTTTAGCCAGAATTCTAATAATTGTTCCATTACAACACCATTGTCAATTCGCTTCTTGTTCAAATTTGCAGTTATGTAATTCTTTACACGTTGAAACTGGTTTTGAATTTTTTGTTTGAATTCCCCATCACCAGGAATTTCAATTCTAAAATTTACTGGTCTTTTTTGTGTCGAGCCTTCCATATTTGTCATCAATGAATTTTATCGTGTAGTACATGTAGTTCATGTGATATATTCTCTTTTCCTATTGTATGTATTGTCTTATATGATATTTTACAGATAAGAACAGAAGGCAATGTAAAGGTGTATCTTATTTTTTACTTGTACTTTTAAACTATTTATTTATTATTTGCAGCCTCTTAAAAATATTTAATTAACTTTCTATTGTTTTCGTGAACTTTTGTCATTTAAAATCTTTATTATAATATGTTTGTTAGAATTAAAACTTACACCCTTGATTATTCCCTCTCTAATGACAAAAACAGCTGAGGTCAGCTTCAGTATCCCTGCATATCTGGGACATACTTCTCTTATCAGAAGCAGAGTTCACTGACTCTCAGAATATCATAATTTATTTTCTAATTTTTTGTTCATTGTGTATTCTAAAACAAACATGGAAGAATCTGAAATACATCAGAAAATTGTTTTACATCTAAGTGAAGTTCAAATAGAAACCATAAGGAATTTATTTGGATTTTATAACTGGGATTTTGATGATCAACTTGATCAATATTTTGGCAGGAACTTACAAAATGTGGGAAAAGTGCCTGAAGAGAAAGGTGTACAAACAGACGATCAGACTTTACAAGACGAATTGCGTGAAGTACCCGAAAACAATGTCTTTTTTGTTGAACAAATTGAAGAAGAGGAAGAATGTAGATATTGTTTGTGCAGACCTTGCATAACAGATGAGAGAAACAGACAAATGTAGTGGGAAACAACATCAGTCCTACCTCACTCTAGAAATAGATTTTTCAGAAAGGACAAATTTAAAAGATTTTGGACAATGTTATTACACCGAGGCGCGTGGAGCGATGAACGATATCTAGCAGCCAAATCAGAAGCAATGAGACTAGATGGTCGCCGGACGTCATATGAGTGGCACAGAAGGGACATTATGCCAAAATGTGTTCTTTCACTAGTGAGGTCCTGGTATCCCAATTTACATGGGGTGCCATATATGGGGCATTTGTGGGAATGATTCTTTATGTTACATACAGCATACAATGTATTTTCTAAGGATACTATATTCATGTTATAACCAGTGTTACCATAAATAAATTTAAATAATTCACATGAAACAATTTAAAAAAACATTTTATACTTATTAAAAGATAAAAATTCACAAAATTCTTGGATTACAAGTATAAAAGTTTGGAAATTTCTCAACTGAAGTAAGTACATTACTTTGTGAGCATGGCAGCATGATTTACGGACCCACTGACCTATATTTACTGAATGTAAACACAGAAACTGGAGTTTGTTTCGCTTCAATCTGTCAATCAAAGCACGATATTAGTGAAATATTCATCTGCTTCAGGTTATAAAACTTAAATTTTAAGGTAATTAGGTATATTTACACACTTAAAATGATACATTTTATTCACCAATAAGTAAATTATATCCATGCCAATTTTCTGTGTTTAAAAAAATTACTGTAAAGAGATAACTATGAAAAACCTTCCCAAGTATGAAAGGTACAAGAAAATTTAAATTCACCACCATTTCTTGGATTGGCTGCTATTTATAGTCCTCCTCCGGCCTTTAAGCTTTGTGGAAACATCAATGACTGTGTTATTTTTGGTGTTTTTCTATAACCTTATAACCCACTTTTTAACTACAGTGTATCAGGAGTGCAGTTCACGGACAAGGCAATATTATAACATAGTAGATCAGTACCCCTATAGGTTATGTCATTACCGTAACGACATACAAATTTAAATTTACCCATTAATATTTAAAAAAAACTCAGCGATTTTTATTTATGCAAAGTTAAATACATAAAATTACGCCATATAACACAAAAAATCACTTCTAAAAGTTGTACCCACAATAAGACATTAGGGTGAAAAGCCAATGTACCAAAATTCTCTTTATATATATTTTAAACTTGTATAGTATATGTCAACGAAGCATGCCACCATAAAAACTACTTTTTCATCGTGTAACATTTAGACGTCATATTTTGTCTTGAATATCAATTATGTGTATTCATGTTGCAAATTCGGGTTAAATTACCAAATCCATATATGTTACGGGAATGACATAGCGTTATGGAGATGACAGGTGCGTTGTGGTAGTGAGAAAATAAAAAGACATTTGCAAGAAATGTTCAATATAATTGTATCAAATTTAAAAATTAACAATGAACAAAACAGAATTATAAAATATTTCAGATAAATTGATCAACATTTTATGTTTATTGTCCATGACCACTATGTCGACATTACTGAATGGAATAATATAATTATGTATTTGCTAATGACGACACACTCTATTTGAATTTGTAAAAAAAAAAATATTAGTTAACACAGAAACGAAACAGAACATTTAAATAACTATGTAACAGTAATTCCCATACTTTATGCCAATGTTCATTTAAAGATAATAACGAGGCATAATACGGAGTAGAAATAACTTGAAATAACACTTAACGCACCAAAAATTTCAAACTTGTAACATATGTCATGTGTTAATTCCTGAATTAGTTATTTTATAAAAATTCAAAAATTAGCACATAACACATATTGTAGCCTATTCCAAATCATATTTCATGGCAAGTTTATTCCTAAAGACTTCTCTAATTGATAGTATTGTAAACCAACAAGTGTCGGTTCATTGATAAGGCAAATAATCTTATTTCTGGTGTACCAGAGTATATCTTCCGGCGTTGGCGAGAAGTAACGATTTTTACCAATTCTGTGCATAACTTGCACCTGTATGTCATCCACATCAATATCCTGAATTACACCAGGACTTGATGATCAGTAGCTGTATTAAAATACATTACAATTAGTTTTAATTATATAAATCGTTATTAGCACTTACACCCTGATGGGTCAAGCTATAAAACATTAAATACAATACAAAACATATTAGTATCACTATATGTAAACTGGTACTTAAACCATTCTCAAATGGTATTTATTATAGGCATAATTTAAACATTTGATTGGTACAATGTGATCATATAGCCTATGCATCAATGTTATTGATAAGTAAGTGGAACTAAAGTATCTGTGATTACCGAAACGGACCTGTCATCACCGTAACGACCACAGAGTTTCGGTAATGATCGTTACGGTAATGATAATGTTTTATATTTGATGACTCATGGGGCATTATAAGTTAAAATGGTGGGAATATTTGTATATCTCTGTGTAAAGTATACATTAATAATTCATATCAAATTTTAAAATATTTGAATTTTAAACTGTAACATGCAATAAAATTATGTTCGGTAATGACAGAGAAAAAGTATATTTTTGATACCCCAAATAAAATATCTTTTACTTTCTCAACGACCATGTGTCCATTTTCTTCAGCTGTTGGATCCTCAAGCGTTCAGTTGAAAAGATCAGTAGGTAACATTTCGAATTCTCTCCCTTGAGATAAGTGCAATTATGTCATTGGTACGGTAATGACATATTTTTTGTGACATAAATTTTCATTCATGTTCAAACGTATTTTTTAAATTTTATAAAGATATTTTACGAAAACATTTATTGTAGTGTAGATATAATGTATAAGCTGTCATTTTGAGCATATTTGAACATTTTTGTTGCTGTATTCTTTGTTATAATGTAAAACAATATAGTATAGCTACTGTGTCATCTTCGAAAAACTGGTAGTTGGTTGATATTTATCGTTCATAAATGAGATGGTTAGTGAAATAGAGTGGAATTTATTGGTGGTATTTTTTTTATTCAATAGAACTTAAATTAAATAAACAATGTTATTTTTTACAATATTAACCAATTTATTGCCTTTTTCAGATAAATTAACAATTGTGACACATAATATCACGTTTTCTGTAGAATCACCCATTTTTATTCGCCATGAGATATCGATAAATTAATATTTTGACGTTTTCATTTTGGATTGATTTCATTATTTCTTGACTAATATTTTAAGAGGGAGGGAACGGGGAGGGGGGTACATTCCCAGAATCCCTGAAAAAAAAAAACATGTACAGAAATCCGTTTCATAAATGCTTGCTTAATTCCCTTTGACCGATATAAGATTTACCTGGTCGTATGTATATTCATCTGTGTGAAATATATATGTATTAAATCAACCGTAAAGAGTTAAGTACCAGGTACCGTGATAAGTCCATCCAAAGGTAAATATTTGAAGAACGCTGTGCGTGTTAATTCTTAACTGGACACTAGCCCTTGAAATATGTGATAAAAAAATAACCAAAACATTAGTTTATTTAAAGATATTAATTGTATTTTTATTATCATAAATCCAAATACTTGTATATTAGTTATGTGTAGGGCCCCCCTACAGAAGGAGGCCAGGTTTCTGAAGCTCTGTTTGGCAATGAAAACACAACTCAATTTGGGCTACTACTAAAACCAGCCCTGGGATAAAATACAGCCCGGGTAAAGCCCTGGGAAATAAACAACGCCCGGGAGGTCTGTGGTCAAGATAAATGAATGTAATTTGAATATATTATCAAATATATAATGATAAATATGTAACATAAAAATTAAAACGATCGAGTGATAAAGAAAGTGAAAATATGAATTTATTATCGTAACTTCGTAAGACGGCCATATTGTTAGGTAAGTAAAGAGAGGTAACTCTTAAATTTCATTACTCTTAGACTTCCTTGGTGCTACGATCCATGACAATTATTTGGAAAATAAAATAAATCATAGTTTAATTTCTTTAAATTTGTAAATTAAACCGAAAAAGTACTATGGCTTTCCAAAACAAATTCTAAACAAAATATAATAAATGTAAAGTTACACATGTAATTCACTCATTTTAGGAAAAAAATGTGGATAATGACAGGCTAATAAATCTATTTTATTTATTTATTTATTTTAATTTTTTTTATTTACTAGCCTGTCTGCACCAAGTAACTTTAATTATTTAATTTTAAAGTTTAGAATTATTTACAAATATTTAAAATATTAATCCTTATTGGGCCTCACCAGTAAGAGTGAGGAACTAATGGTCGAAAGAAAAATATTATTTACACTATTTACAATGATGTAGCTGCGGAATTATTCATCTTGTCCCCCGATGGACAACCTTCCAACAGCTTGGTTAAGGTAATAAAAGAATTTATTGTATCTAATCCATTTTAGATCTTTAGCAGGAAAAAGTTTTTGTACTTTTGATTCTTTTGACTTGTCCTGTTTTTTTTTTTTTTTTTTTTTTTTTTTTTTTTGCGATTCTCGCAGTCAGTGAAAAGCGCCCATCACTTGACTCAGTTGTTGTTGAATGCTTAAATTTGTAAAATTTGTGCTGAATTCTCAATCTTTGTTCGTCAGAAAGGTTTACCCATAAGTCATGTCATAAAGATGCCCAGCTTCAGCCGAAAGTTCATAATTACACCTACCATGAAAAGCACCTCTGATGTCAATAATTTAATTTTGCTGTATGTCTTTCAGTCGCTGGACAAGGTCATGAACTTTTGAAATTTGCAACCCCCCTAGCAGTTTGATTTTGTGATTCATCGCTTCACAATTGTTGTTTTTCCAGTCAGGTGGGATATTTTAATTTTTTTTTGATGGAAGGCATATTTTTTCTTGGATAACGGGAATTATTTTTTCAGTGAGATATTTTCCACCAATAGTCCCAAATTGTTCTAAGATTTCATCCTTACGTTCATGAAAAGATATTTCATTATTCGAATAAATGATGCCATTTTTGCCAAATAATCTGTATATCATGTCATTTTTATCATTTTCAGGTACACCTTTTGAGGTGAAATGCCCTGAAGCGTTTTCTTTCAAATGCCGAGTACATAATATATGGGTTGATGTCGGGAAAGAGGTTCTTATAGCATTAACAAGAGCAGTTTCTTCATCTGTCCCGAAAACTAATTTTTCAATTTCTGCATGGAATCCTAAATTCATTCAAAATTTTGCTAAAAATATAGGAGTATGTTTCATAGGACCCATCCCAATGGAGAAAAAACAGGACCCATTATGACGGGCGAAAATGGGCGTTCCCTTTCTTTTTAGGCGAGGGTGTTGATATAAACCATGCATGTAAGAAAACATGGTCCCAAATTAAAAGTTTTATCTATACCAATTATGGCACCATTAGATACGGCACAAATCATGTCATTGAGCTGGTCTTCCAGATTAACATATCATTGTTGGTGGTTTTTTGTCGTCATTTCATATAATGGATCTTTTAAATTCATTATCTTTAAGATTTGAAATAACTGACTGAATATCATCTGCCAAATTGTTACTTGAACTATTAATAGGCCTATTAGCTTTGTTGGCATTGTATTTAGCATTGTATTGGCATTTCTTATAACTAATATCAACAGGATTTTCGGGATCATTTTTATTGACATCATTTTGTATTTGAGAGGGAATTTTTCCGTGTTTTATGCCTTCGTTTATAATCTGTTTCTGTTCTGAAGTTGTTCTCTTATAGGGCATTTCTATTCTATTGAAACATAGTCTGGTCTTAACCCCTGTGTATGGAAAGTAGCTCTATTGATTAAGGGCTGGTTATCTTCATTTTAAGTAATAATTGTTCCAATTTTATTCCCTAGGTTAAGACAACCGAGTCTGAGGGAACTGGCCAATCTATCAATGGCAGAGGCAAAGTCAAACTTGTTTGAAGGTAATAGGCAACAACTATGACATACATAATCCAACTGGGTTTCTTGAAGAAATTCAAACTGGATACTGTTAATGTCCTCACATTTGATGTGGTACCACGATTCGCATTTTCCACAAGCAATGATATTGAAACCACATTTCTTATTGCATATACCACATGGATATGCTACTTTAGAAGACCTGATATAAGTGAAATATTTACTTCAACAAAATTTAAACTCAGAAATATGTATAGCTTAGTAAAATGTAATCTGGCGCACCAAAATTTATCCAAATAAGCACTAATTATGGTAGCACTAATAAATAAACGAAATACTTACGATATACTTGCTTTATCTTCAAAGGAAAACCATAGACTAATTTTGAGAAGTACTAAACCCTTTTTATATTACAGACCATAATTACTTGTTAAAACATCGGTAGTACCTTTGATTTCACCCTTAACGAATAACATTGAAATTGGCTTGTATGTTCCCGTGTATTGGCTTGGACTTTTTCCCGGTATTTTTAATTATTGGTAATTATATTTATAATTACAAAGGTTACACTAGGAGTTTTTATACCGATGTAATCTTGTAAGCCATGGCGCAAAGAAGTTTTTCTAGCATCACCTTATTTCTTTTTTGTTGTCTGTATTCAATAGATAAATGGAGATTTCAAAGTGAGCATTGCATTCTAGGCCCCAATAGGAAATTACAACAACCCAAACAAATAATTAACATGCTGTCTTTATTAAAAGACTTTTTAAATTTTAAATATAGAAATAATAAATATAATAACTACATATAAAAATCATTTAGAACTTATAAACAAATATATTGTCCGAGTAGCATATTGAATAATTATAAATTACACAGATTTAACATTGTTCAATGTAATATATTGAATGTACCTGTACATAGTATCAAAGTCACTTCGTAAAACTAAGAAAGAGTCTTCTTATCTTCATTTGATATTTCTTTAACCCAACAGAATTCAGATGTACCAAGTCTTTATCGTAATCCTTGGGGAATTTCACTTGAAAATGTACAATGTTTTTTCCATACAGTTTAACTAGTCTTCGGTTTATGTATTTCCGGCAATATTCAAAATGTTCTTTTGTTAGTCCAGGGGATTTAAAATATCCTCTCATCAACAGCTCACCAATAAACACTTCACTTAACCCACTTGCTTTCATGCTTTCAACTTAACACTTAATATCACCAACTATGTCACTTGGACTTCTCGAAACACTTATATTGTTTGCACCCAGTTGAATAAAAACAACATCTGGCTCACATTTTAGCATATTCTCTAACATGTCACTTGGCACAGTTCTCGCTCTCATCCCACCTAAACCAAAACACCTCACAACACTCGGCACCTTAAAGTCACTTCCACACCATTTATCCAATCTGCGTACATAGCTAGAACCAAATACACAAAACTTTATTCTTGGCGTCAGTCAGGTCCCTCACACTCATTAACAGTTCACCAAAAGCGTTTCTTCCATTACACTCACACCCGTACCCCAAAAATCGTCGCTCACATTATGGATAAGAACGCACTTGTTGGTCTCTTCTAAATATTTACGGAAACCCGGCACTTGTCTATATTTCGATACAATAAGGTTCTCCATCAAGTCATATTTATAATAAAACCACTCTGGACGACAAAATATTCTTTTGGATAAACGTTTGGCTTCGAATGCATCGTGCGCATGGAATATTGGTCCCTCAAGATTTTTATAGCCGTTGAATCTCGCCTTGTGGAAAAAGGGGCTTTTATTTAAAATGCCAGAAAATAAAATCAATAATGGCATTTATTAAAATGCCTAAGATAATATGAATGACAATAATTATTATATAATAATAAAGTTATAATTACAAAAATGTCTCTGAAACAAATAATGCACTACATAAAAAGATACAATGAAGAAATCATTTATAATATGTACTAGTTACAACATATCAGTTAAGACTAAACCTGAACCTACTAATACACTTTTAAAATGGCCAATACCCATATTTTTACAATTTTTTTTTTTGCCAAAGCTGGGGGTTAAAACCGCCAAAATCCCCCCAGTACGTCAATAATCCTGAGTGGTGTACTGTAATGAAAAGGACATGTTATCATGCATAATAAAAATACAATCACGATATAACTACAGGCATAAATGTCATAAATGCATGGAACATTATTTATCAATGGTTACATAAACAGGTAATCCACCTTTAAAAGTCACTGATATGAAATTATAAGTGAATGACGGCTGTCTTAGACAGACCTCAAAACAATTAAGATCACTTTTACTTGAAAATACTAGATATTGTTAGCTGGCCCAAACAGGCAACTCAACAATTAAGTCATTTTTAAATCAAACGCTAGATATGGGTCGCTGTCTAAGACACCCAACCACATAGTAATTTTTACCTTAAAAGATTAGATAGGGGCAGCTGACTCTGGCAGGCAACCCTAACCACCAAGTTATTTACATTAAAGCACTAGGTATGGGCAGGTGTCTCAGACAGGCAACCCAACCACGAGGTCATTTTTACATTAAAACACCAGATATGGGCAGCTGTCTCAGACACAGTCATGTTTACATCAAAACACTAGATATCGACAGCTGTTTCAAACAGGCCACCCAACTACAGTCATATTTACTTTAAAACACTATATATGGGAGCTGTCTTAAAAAGGCAGCCCAACCACAAAGTCATTTTCACATTCAACACTAGATACAGGCAGCTGTCTCAGACAGGCAACCCAATACAAAGTCATATTTAATTAAACACTAGATATGGGCATCTGTCTCAAAAAAGGCAGCGCAATTACAAAGTCAATTTTACATTAAAACAATAGATACAAGCAGCTGTCTCAGACAGGCCACCCAACAGCAAGTAATTTGTACAATTACAAAACAAGATTTATATTTGGCCAGGTGTCTCAAAAAGTAGCCAAACAGGTACCAGCAAGTGATTTTCTGTATTAAAATACTTTGAATGGGTAGCAGTCCTTCCAACATATGAAAGAAATCAGAGGTAGAATTAATGATGTGGGTGTTACACTCGATCAACCACTGTACCATACTACTTATGAGCCATAACAGTGTTGGATAGTGATCTTATAAACTATTTGAAATATGACATCGAGTCCAAACAGTATGAAATGGTAAGGTAGTTTGAAAATTATCATTTTATTGATATATCCTGATTTCTAATTTAGTAAAACCTAATGACCTGAAAAATTCCTGTTGACCATTCAATGAATCGATCATTTTGGTTGGATGAGAGAGTTTAATAAGTAAGCAGTATGGCTGTCTCAGACAGTTAGTGAAGGATGAAGCAGAAAGGGGCAAGTATAGAAAAGTAACATCTCTCTCATCCTGGCAAGTGAGTATCTTTACTCTTAATATATTTTCTGAATGCGTTTGATTTCCAGCGACCAAGTGATTGAATTTGTGTATCGGATAGGTTTTTGTGATAAGCATTTGTAGCACTGCCTATTCGTCGACTGTGTGGTTTGTATAAGGAAGGATTCAGCTTGCCTCTGATAAAAATGGATTTGAACATGGATGAAAATTGTAAAGAGTTTACTGGTCTGCCATTTTGGTGTATATAAAGGTACTCAGATTGATTTTTAGGACATTGTTGTAGATAACAACGTAATGAATAGACAGGACAGTTTATGTTTTTTTTATTGTTTTAAGGACAAATGGACAAAATGAGTGGAGTGTTTATAGTGTTTTAAAGTGATGTGGAGGAAATATTGTCTATGCCTTTGAGCAATTTTTTATAATAAGCATTGGATAGATTATATATTTACCACATCGTAGCATGGCATGAAAGGCTAACAGTTACATAGACTTAACCATGATTTGTGCATAAGAGTCAGTAAATACTGTAATGCTGATTGAAACTAGTTTGTGTAATAGAGGTAATGAAATGGGAAGACGAGAGTCTGGAATGTTGGGAGACTTAGGAATATGTCTATGTCTTTGAGCAATTTTTTATAATAGGATGGGACATAAGGAAAGTGTTATTTTGCAAAGCGATGGCAGCTGCCTTTGTTCGTATAGAGGAAAGTTTAAAGGCTGTTAGGTGAAGGTAGGCAATGAATTTTGACAACTTTGAAACAGTTATTGGAAACCATGGTGCACCTAATTTAGTTGCCACAAAATGACTGGTACTGATGTATAGCCTGTTTGTAGGTGTTCCTTGTTGCATGAGGACATTGGAATGTTTAATCAGATGACTCGCAGCTGATCTGAAATAATTTTCTGAATATGCCTTCTAACGTCCACAGGATGGTCTTCTGATAGAGGGACCAACTCCTTGAATTTCTGTACCTGGAAACGAGGGGTAAGTGAGGTCATGTATTAACACCTGGAATGTGAACAGCATGTATAAGGATATTATTTGTCATAATAATAAGTGCTAGGTTTCTTATAAGTGACATGACTTGGGAATCGGTAGAAGTCATGGAATTAATGATGTGAACTGCAGCTTGATTGTCAGAATGAAGAATGATGCAACGATTGGCAAAATATGGTTTCCAGGTTTCGAAAGCTAGAACAATTGGAAACAATTTTTGTATGTTGTATCAAAAGAGATAACTTGAACTGGCCAAGGCCCATAGAACCACTTATGTTGAAAAACTGACCCAAAACCAAGAGAGCCTGCAATGTCAGTGAAAAGATGGAGAGATGAAGAAGTAACCAATTTTCAGGAGCCACAACACTTACACCATTGAATTGTGTAACAAAAAGACGCCAAGCTGCCAGATCTTTGCGACTTGTTTGTTGAGAGTTATTCTGTGGCGAGGGTGTTTGATACCTCTAGTAAGATCAATTAAGCGTCTCAGAAATGGTCTGCCAAGTTTTACAATCGTACAACAGAAGTTTAACAGGCCAAGGATTCATTGCAAGTCTCGCAGAGTGATTTTTCTCCACTTGGAGTATTGCAACAACAAGGCCCGTACTTTTGTTAATTTGTCATTGGGTAACCTAGCTTCCATGTGGGCAAAGTCTAGTTCTAGACCTAAAAAGGTGATACAGGTTGTTGGCAAAACTGTTTTTTCATAGAGCAGGACCCTCCTTGTTTTGTTTTGCTGAATAAATGGCAGCATATCTCAAAAATGCTGGGTCCACTGTTCCACATTAAAAATTTTCCTTTTGTTGGTTTTTGGAACAACATTAATGTTGTTCCCAAAGGGTTCAATTTCCAACTGAAACTTCCAACCGAATAATTCGTGACCTGCAGGTTTCTCAACTACGAGTGTATATCAAGAGCGATAATTTATTTATTCTGTTCTCTTATGTATATTCCCCCGCTGTTTACGAGCTCCACGTACGCACGCGTTTAAATTGTGGTGAATTTTTACAGGGAATTTTATTGAAGATGCATCATAAACAAAGAAGATAACAAATTCCCGGTAAATTTTTACGAAATTCCCGGATCCCAGCAAATAAATTTTAAGGTTTCCCCGAGTCCCGATAGATCTCTTTTCCGATTTCCCAGAAAATAAAACTGTTTTTCCCGATTCCCGGAAAATTAAAAAAAGCATAATCCCGGGTCCCGAAAATACCCCGTTCCCCCTCTTTTAAATTAAAATATCGGTTTAATTGGCAGACACGCCAAACTACGCCACTCTGATTTTTGGACGGTCTGTTGCACAATGTTAAGTGTAAAAATATTAAAACTTGACCGATTGATAAAGATTAAATTTGGTAGTATATGAAACTAGAGACAATTGTCAACTTATTGTATTCTTTGAGTTTTTTTATACGAAATATATTTAATTCGATTTTTCAGTTAAAAATTACAAAGCGGTCACGTTCCTGACGCAGTTAAAAACGCACGCGTTTCAATTGTGGTGAATTTTTACAGGGAATTTTGTTGAAGATGCATCATAAGCAAAGAAGATAACAAAATTCCGGTTAATTTGAACGAAATTCCCGGATCCCAGCAAATAAGTTTTAAGGTTTCCCCGAGTCCCGATAGATCTCTTTTCCGATTTCCAAGAAAATAAAACTGTTTTTTCCCGATTCCCGGAAAATTAAAAAAAGCATAATCCCGGGTCCCGAAAATACCCCGTTCCCCCTCTTTTAAATTAAAATATCGGTTTAACCGTTTAATTGGCAGACACGCCAAACTACGCCACTCTGATTTTTGGACGGTCTGTTGCACAATGTTTAGTGTAAAAAATGTTAAAACTTGACCGATTGATAAAGATTAAAATTGGTAGTATATTAAACTAGAGACAATTGTCAACTTATTGTATTCTTTGAGTTTTTTTTATACGAAATATATTTCAATTCGATTTTTCAGTTAAATATTACAAAGCGGTCACGTTCCTGGCGCAGTAAAAAATTAGGAGTGCCGAAAGGTACGGAAAAAGTGATTTGTTCAAACTTCGAAATTAAGTTTCAAATTCAAATATAAACCAAATATTTATGAAGAGCAGGAGGAGGTTTGATTTATATAAAGAAATAATAACTTGAGCGGTAAATAATATCGAATTTATTGCCAACTACCACTTTTGATTTTTATCATGTTTCATTTTGACGTTTTTGTCTCACCGGGGAAGCAAAACTTTCGCCCTTCTTTTACACGGTGCCACAGTATGATTCATCTTTATAAGCGGATTTCGAACTATGATTTACAAATTTTATGCCATTAAAAAGGATTTTTTTTTATTTTATACACATATAAAAAACTTGTATTTTAGAAATTATTTCTGCAACAATTTAAATCTTCGGCAAATGAATCCGAGGTAAAACTTGGATTTAAACATTAAAATATTCACGCGTCATTATTAGAACTTATGTTTGAGTCGATGTAGATTTATCCCGATGGAATCAATTTCTCAGTTTTTTTTCGCAATTACAAATTGAAAATTTTATTTGATGCTTTTCTAAAATAATTTTTTAATACCAGGACGAGCAAAATACAATTTTAATTATAATGTAGACCGTGATTTGAATATCTATTTAAGGATTTATCATTGCTGAGTATCAAAATGTACACCGCGTTCGTACACATTGGCTGTATTTCAGATAGGGAGATTACTTCAAGAAGTGGACTGTTGTCATTGCCATTTGACCAAGGAGAAAGTATTATGGCTGATAAGGGCTTTGACATTCAAGATTTGTTAGATGATATTGGAGTTAAAATAATCACCCCCTTTCTCCACATGCAAGGTCAGATGCCATCAGATGATGTTTTTCTGACACAAAGCATTGCGACTGAACGCATCCATGTATAAAGAGCCATCAATAAAATAAAAATCTTTCATATATTTGATCAACTTATACCACTTACACTTTTAGGGTCAATTAACCAAATCTGGACAGTATGTGCCTTACTTACATTATTTCAAGATCCCATCATTTCATAAAAATAAGACATTCATGAGTATTATGCAATTTCAAAAGGAACTGGTTGGATCTTGGATGTGTGCAAATATTATTATCCATGTATTTTATTTATTTATAATAATATATCCTAAGATTTGAAATTTTAATCAATGTTAATACCAGTAAATGCTATTTGTAAACTAAAACGATATAAGGCATTAATATGATTTTATGGCTGACTTAAGTACTGGTAGTAGGTTTTGATTTAAAAAAAAAAACTGTAATTAGATATCTACACCGAAAACTGCGAATTTCATTCAGAAGTTTTAAGCTGTAAATATTATGGTTCTGTTTTCATGTGAAAATCCAATTTTTGTTAAGATTAATAAATTTTCAAAATTTGTTTTTATATAAAATATGGAAACTTTAATGCTTTATCTATGCAAAATATCAGTATTTAAAATAAAGAGGTCTATATTTGATTAAGAGATATAGATCTGTATTAGCAAAAAGAGACATCCGTATTTAGGGTTATCATGGTGGCATAATAGAGATATCCCTATTTTAAGTACAGATATCTCTATTTCAAATACAAATATCTATAAAACAAGCCAAATACAGATATGTGTATTTCAAATAGAGATATCTTAATTTCAAAAACAGATATCTCTTAAAATTCAAGTTGTAAATATTCTGGTTCTGTTTTCATGTGAAAATCAAATTTTTGATCAGATTTTTCAAATTTGTTGTTTTATATAAAAGTTATAGAAACTCATTTGATGCTTAATCTATGAGAAACATCTGTTTGAAATAGAGATCTCATTATTAAAATTAAAATAGATATCTGTATTTCAAATATGGACATTGCACACCACTCATTGATACTGATACTGGACATGCCAGTCGCAGAAGTTCCAACTTAACAATTAGCAATGGGACTTGAAAAAATAATGTCCTATTTCTTTTCCATATGATTAATTCAGCCACTGTACAGTTAGGCTAGTGTAAACTACTAAAGTTTTTAATCAAGAAAAGCATATTTCACAATGTTTATATTATATATTATTAATGCTTCAAATAAAATTCAATGATAAGTACTGGTGTAGTAAGTAAGATAAATAAAATATGAATAAATTTCAGAATTATTCAATGCAAATAAAATTGAATATTTAAGAAAAGGAGTCTTTGAAGTGTCTTATTGTTCTAAAAAAATAAAGATGAAAAAACCATAATGTATTATAATTTAACATAAACAATTCATAAAATATTGCGAAACACAGGAGGCACATGTTGTGTATAAAAGTTTTGACATCATTATGTCCCAGTATTGTTTGTTAAATTATATCCTTTCAATGGATAGTCCTTTTGGTGTATAGACAACAAAGTCACACCACGAGAATCCAGTGATACCAAGTTGACTTTGAACTTGTGCATAATAATGATGACTTCTTTTAAGTTAGGTTTACCTTGATCATTTTTTCTACAAAAGTAGGATGGATCAGAACAAGCATCACTTGGTGATATATTTCTTTTACTATGCGCACATTTGATTTCCACAAGTCCAAATCCAGTTCTTGAGTTAAAATACAATGCGATCTGGCGAGCTAGCTGCCCATGGATATTTAGAATTAATAACAACCCCACACGAATATAATTTGACAGGTTTGCCACAATTTTTCATATATTTAGAATACTGTTCTGCTGTTTTGGTCTTCATTGTCAACGCCATATTTCACTGCCGGCACATTTATTCTACAAAAGAAAGATGGATCAGAGCAAGCATCAATTGGTGATATATTTCTTTTACTATGCGATTGGGTGTACGACTTAAATTGATTGTTTATTTTAAAAACTGTACTTTTGAAACAATTCTGAGACAATTAAGTATATTTGTTTGGAACAATGAAAAACAAAACAATTCTACAAGTAAAAGTGATTGCTGTCAAAACTTTAAATTACTAGTAATTTTTCACTAATTTTGTAAAATCATCATCCTACTTCTCCACTTCAAGATCATCTTCAAAATCCTCTTGTTCATCCTTGTCTCAAATATCTCCATCATAGACTGAAGTGCTTAGATTTATGGTTTAACAAATCTGAAAACTAAGTTAACAAATACACTTGGTCGGTGTATGGCTTAAAACGATGATACAATTCATCATTTTAAGTTTCAATAAACAGACTCTATAATAATGATTTTTCTCCCTTCTTCTGAACAGGATATGACACCTTGTAGTAAAAAAAATGTCTATACCAATCACAACAGGGCATCATTTCTGATTTTACTAATGTTTCTTCTTCAAGTGCCCGGTTAATCATACATCTAAGCTGCATAGCCTGTCTATCTTCTGCAGCTGTAATCCCATCTGTATTTGAAGATCCACAATATTCCCATCAAGTGCAATCCTGAGTCTTGATGATCCTGAGTCTTCACATCATCAAATGACAAAATAATTGGAAGATTTTTTTTTGAAACGACCAATTCAATTGCACCATGATAAATTTTGTTGAATTTTTGTTTCTATCTTTTTTACTTGTTTTGAAAGTCGAATTGCTACTGCTTGACCTTCTGAAGATAAATAATAATTAGATATTGGCTAAACAAACTTTGCCCTTACACTTATTATATAAAACTATAATAACACTTAATACATGTTCATATTTAATCCAATGAATGTTTTTGTATCACATCTTATATTGATAATTGACTTAGATGTCGATGTTCTCAGATCACGACTTCTCTCACCCTTTAATGAATCCAGATTTTAGTGTAAGAAAGTTTGTCCATTCGCCTGCCAAACAATGTATATATATATATATATATATATATATATATATATATATATATATATATATTCGATTGTTACAAACCCAATTAAGTTTACTGCCTAAGGGTTATTGGAACACATTCAGTAAGAAAGTTGCCCAATCTCCTGCTAATTGTTTGTTTAAAGTGGGGTTTTCAAGTTTAATATGTAAAGTCTCCAGGATCACCAAATCAAAGTCTCAGAGATGCCAACCCTTAATGGTTAAAAAGAGGAGTAATAACTTAGGCCGGGGGTTTTGGGCCCGCCTAGGGCCCCTTTGTAGTCCAGGGGCAAAGCCTTCGGGCAGGGGTTCAGGGGGCCACAGGCCCCAGAAAAATTATGAGAAATAGCTTTTGAGAAGGCTATTTATCATGCAAAATACCCCACTTAAACATGTAAAAGTAAGCATAGCCGTTGTTTTTGTCCTACCACATCCATATTTTTTCGCAACTTCCGAATCGGGAAACATACTACGAAAAAGTTTACCAGCTCCATCAGAAACAGCTTAAGGCAAATTATTTTCTACTAAGAAGTTCGTAAATGATACTTCTGCTTTTATCACATTCAGGTCGCTAACAGGCGTAAATTTGCTCGTAATTTTTACGTTAGATTGACTGAGTTTTGACAGCTCCTCGTGTTTCTTTGATTTAACGTGTTTTTGCAAGTCCCATTTTCCTCCGTGTGCAACATTTATATCTGCCGAACACACATTACAAAAGGTATATGATTGTCCTCTCTTCGACTTGTGAAAACATGGGAACAAAGCCATGTGTTCTGGCAAGAACTTCTGATTGTGTTGCACCTTTCTTTTCTTTGGCCGAGGCGGCATGTCCGCCATTGTAAAAACATGTGCTTCCAGATTCTGCATCACTTAAACGTTTATTATTATGCATTTATAGATGTTTTAAAGCGTCTCGGCGATCAAAATTCTTACATTTTAATGGATGTCAAAACCGGGAACGAAAAAAATCGGGAAATTTTTACCGATCGGAGTATTTTGGAACTGAAATCGGAGAGCGGAATTTAATGGAAAAATCGGAGAAACTCCGCCAAAATCGGGGTGGTTGGCATCTATGAAGTCTGTGCAACCTTTAATAAGGGTTTTGAATGCATTATTAATACTGGATTCTTTACATGTTTTACAAGTTTCCATGTGGTTAAATATGGCACTTTCTGTTTTTTAATGTTCATTTATTCGTCTTTGAAGGTATCTTTTTGTCTTACCTAAATAGGTAGTACTTGGATCGTCCAAACATTGAAATTATTGGAGTCTTTAAGCTGTGACTTGTTGCAGTCCAGTTAATATTGCCATTCTCTGTTTTTTCGTTGCTGATGTCAAATTTTCTAGGTATAATGGACAATCTCTTTATTTTGCATATTCTGATATTATTGAATATTGTTTTTCACCTTTTCATTAAAATTATGAAAATATTATATTTACATAACATGAGTCATATTCAGAGGAAAAGAAAACAAGTCAGACTTGTTTTATTTAACACCAAATTTAAATAAGTTTTTAGTCTTAAAAAGTAACTTTTCAACTTTTCTTAACCACAAATAATGGATGTAAATAACAATTTGAATTCACAAACACTATGCTTTGCAACCTTTTAATAACCTCTTAAATACTTAGGTTTTGGATTTATGGTCTTTTGAGCTCTCAAGAAACAAAGAAAAAATAAATATAACCTTGATCACAAGAGTTTGTTCTATAAATCAAGACAGAAATAAAATTATATACATGCATTTGCTGGCAGTCACTTTAAAACCTAAATATAAACACTTGTCAATAAAAAGATCTCGATATATTGTTGTCTAACGTTTTCAGTAAAAAAGCAAATACTTATATAATTAACGTTATTTAGTAGAGGTTCATATTTTTACATATTTATATCATTTTCACACATAAACACATACTTAAACTGCTCCTGAAGATAAGTTTTAAAAAATCCTTTAAAACTGAATAATGCAATTTTTTAAGCCACTTATAATAATTGCTTTAGACTTTCTATGTAGACAAGCATTAAGCCGGATTTTTTTTTACCCTAGAACAGTAGGTTAACTTTTGGGCGTTTGGACTTGGATAAAACTTTATATACCTTACTTCATATTTAAATATGTTTAGTTCAAATATCTAACATAGCAGCATAATGATTATTTTGTAAATTGCCTCGGGCAACAAATAAAAAATAATAAGTTTTTCAAATTATGGTAAAAAGATTACTTTAAATTTAGCAAAAATCATATAAAGTACAAATAATTACATCTCCGACGCAGTTTTACACAATTTTTTTGGCCCTAGTGTCACCGATGAGGAATGACTTTCAAATTTGCACATGGCATATATATTTACTACCCCTGAGCGGGTACTGCTGCTGGTGAAGTACTCCCCGAGGGTATCCATAACTCAGTAGGCAGTGCTTTGTGCTGTCAGAAAATATACTATTTAGCAAAATTTTCACCCGTGTAAATTTTTAAAATTTCTTTAATTTCTTGTTCCCTCATGCAAAGCATTCCTTAGCTGGATTTGGATTCATATTATTTTTGAACTTTTGTTTTTTATCTATAAAACTTTTCAGCCCCTACTGTCACTGATGAGGAAAAATTTTTCAAATGTACACATCTGGCACATCAAAATTTAACTGGTATTTGTATAATGTATTTACTACCCCTGAGCGGGTACCGCTGCTGGTGAAGTAAAGCCCCCGAGGGTATCCATAACTTAGTAGGCAGTACTTTGTGCTGTCAGAAAATATACCATTTAGCATTAAAGCTTTGTAAGGTGGATTTGGAAAATTGTAGGCTTTGCAAGGTGAATTTGGAAAATTGTAGGACGACACAAAAGAAGAATAATACCATCTTGTGTTGACAGAGAAAGTTAATCATCAGAAGAATACTTTGGATTCAAATATATTGTGTGGATGTTGAGCTATATCCATCTGTTATGTTTATCACATATGTTTAAAAAGTAGTACATCAGTTTTTGAACTATTGTCATTGAATAAATCGTATCTACACTTTTTGTCATTTGCATTAATAGATGTTATTTCTAATATGTTGTTAGAAAAGGAAATATATTTCTGTGGTTTACAGTGTAAAAAACTAATTTGATAGTTTTTATGTTGTTTTCTGTTAAAACATGTTGATTTTTGCATTATTATATGTTATTTCTAATATGTTGTTAGGTAAGGAAATATATTTCTTTGGTTTACAGTGAAAAAAACTAATTTGATACTGTTTGTATGTTGATTTCTGTTAAAACATGTTGATTAACAGTTGAAGCGAGATCTGTAAGGATTTATCACGTCTTATTGCGGTATTCTCAATAAAGTTCAGTAACAAGTGAAGGTTGGCCTTAATTTTGCATCGAAAATAATGCCAATGCACTTTTGTATGATTTTTTTCTCTTGTGAATACAATTCTGCCATTAGTTTATTGACATAACTTCAAAGAAAAGTAGATTTTATTTGAAACTGCTTACGCACCGACAATGAATTTGCAGCTTTGAAGAATATTTTAATTTTTTCCAACAAGTTTCCCATGCCATTGATGCCGAAGGTCGGTGGTTTTCTCCGGGCACTCCGGTTTCCTCCACCATTCCAGAACTGACCGCCTCGAAATAAGTGAAAGATTCTTGACTGGGGCGTAAAACACCATTACTCCACTTCACTCCTTGCCATTGAATTTTAAAAAAATTGTTTTCGTAATATGCAAATAATTACGTTCAATTATTTGAATTTTTGAAAATTATATTGTCTATTTTTAAGTGGGAGTTTTGTGATATTACACTTGATAATGTTCAGTAAAGTTTAAAAGAACTACATGGAAACAGGTAGAGCTGCTACGAAAAAAACAAAATGCTTGTCATAATGTTTAAAACCCCCATCAAGATTCTTTCACTTGTATCAAGCTGTCAAGTTCTGAATGAAGGAAACTGGAGTATCATGAGAATATCACTGATCTTCAGAAAGCGAATTAATAATCTCTCGCACGAGGATCTGCCAAAGTTTTAGTTTAACCTAGATTTGTACTACTGAGGTCTTTGTCACTTTTAGAAAAGAACATGATTCAATGGACATGTGGGACAGACAGAAATTTGTATAGTCAATGTACTAAACACCAAGACAACAATTAAACTACATGGTCACTTTAAGAAAAGAATATGATTCAATGAACAAGTATGATAGACAAATTTGTATAGTTAATGCACTTAACACCAAGACAACAAATAAACTACATGGTCACTCTAAGAAAAGAACATGATTTAATGAACAAGTATGACAGATAGACATTTGTATAGTTAAATGAAATGTATAGTTAATGCACTTAACATCAAGATAACAAATAAACTACATGCTCACTCTAAGAAAAGAACATGATTCAATGGGCAAGTAAAACGGACAGAAATGTGTATAGTCAATGCATTTAACATCAAGACAACAAATAAACAACATGGTCACTCTAAGAAAAGAACATGATTCAATGGACAAGTATGACAGACAGAAATTTGTATAGTCAATGAACTTAACACCAGGACAACAAATAAACTACATGGTCACTTTAAGAAAAAGAATATGATTCAATGAACGAGTAGGACTGACAAACTTGTATAGTCAATGCAATTAACACCAAGACAACAAATAAACTACATGGTCACTCTAAGAAAAGAACATGATTCAATGGACAAGTAAGACAGACAGAAATGTGTATAGTCAATGAACTTAACACCAAGACAACAAATAAACTACATGGTCACTCTAAGAAAAGAACATGATTCAATGGACAAGTAAGACAGACAGAAATGTGTATAGTCAATGCACTTAACATAAAGACAACAAATAAACTACATGGTCACTTTAAGAAAAGAACATTAATCAATGGACAAGTAGGGCAGACAAATTTGTATAGTCAATGCACTTAACATAAAGACAACAAATAAACTACATGGTCACTTTAAGAAAAGAACATGATTCAATGGACAAGTAGGACAGATAAAATTTGTATAGTCAATGCACTTAACATCAAGACAACAAATAAACTACTAAATTTGAGATTTATTTAAAACTAAGGTTTGTTCCCTCATGCAAAGCATTCCTTAGCTGGATTTGTATTTATATAATTTTGAAACTTTTGATTCATTGTTTTCAACTGTTTGGCTTATATATTTTTTATGTATCAAACTTTTCGGTCTTAGTGTCACTGATGAGAATTAATTCCCGAAATTTGCACATCTGGCACATCAAAATTTAACTGGTATGTGTATTAAATATTTACATGTAAGTAACCAAGATACAATTGATTACCAAACTGTTTGTTGGACAAGCACCAACTCTTAATAAAGATGTGGTTTACATATTTTTTGATGATCTAATTATCTATTCCGCCAAATTAACAGCAGTGGCATTCTATCACATCTAGCCAGGCCTCTGCAGTTATTTTATAGAGAACCAATGTTTCGCTTTGAACAAAAAAAAAGAAGAAATAAATAATTTTAATTTGCACTCATAGGATTAACTTATTATAAATACGAACCAAAAGTTTGTTTTACTTTTACTTCTTTGGCAACTGGTATGCCATCTCTTGTCACTGCTTGTTGTCTTTTCGAGTTTTCATTAAAGTGCAATGCTGCCAGGTAAAGACTAAAACAAATAAATGTAAAATGCAATTTCATTCTAAGCAACATAAAAATATTGTTTCACCTGTGAACATTTTTCACAGCATTTAGGCTTTTTTAATACATCATGAGGCAAACTGGTTAGTTAAATGGTTTGTTTTTCTGTATGGTATTGTTTGTTTTAAATGTTTACCTTGCTTTCATCTGTGGGTAATAAAAATGTACTGCTTTGGGTGCAAAGAAGCAACTTTAAGGAATGACTCCAAACTAAATGTTTGTTCGGCTGGTGACAACTGTTGTATGTCTTTCAAAAGCATTGAAACTTCTACAACATTTTTCAATTCTATGTAGGCATTTTTCAATTCTATGTAGGCCTTGCTATCTGTAATAAAACTAAACTTTCAACTGAACGTATAGATTGGCATGTTGACTATAATATGCTGTAACACACAACGGCGCTTATAAAATAAAACATTGCATTTAAATTGAACTAACACTTTAATGCCCACAGATCTAATGATAAAATAGTTACAATGTTTAAAGCCCAAGTCAAGATTATCTCACTTATATCAAGGCAGTCAGTTCAGGGGGGGGGGGAACCTGAGTGCCTGCAAAAAACTGCTGACGTTAGACCAACACTGTTCCAAGATACTCAGTTGGTGACAACTGTTGTGTGTCTTTTAAAAGCATTGAAACTTCTACAACATTTTTCAATTCTATGTAGGCCTTGCTATCTGTAATAAAACTAAACTTTCAACTGAACGTATAGATTGGCATGTTGACTATAATATGCTGTAACACACAACAGCGCTTATAAAATAAAACATTGCATTTAAATTGAACTAACACTTTAATGCCCACAGATCTAATGATAAAATAGTTACAATGTTTAAAGCCCAAGTCAAGATTATCTCACTTATATCAAGGCAGTCAGTTCAGGGGGGGAGGAAACCTGAGTGCCTGCAAAAAACTGCTGACGTTAGACCAACACTGTTCCAAGATACTCAGTATGCCAATTGCCTAATCAAAGAATCTAGAACACACATTGATGATAAGATTCATGTAAACATTTAGTACCTTCCATCATCCAAGCTCCCGTCTTCAAGCTGGTCATGTTTGCATTTTTGAAACCTATTCCCATTACCTTCAGGAATGTCCACAACATGGTTTAATATGGAGAGCCTTTTCTCTAATACAATTTCTCCATTTCCGTTACTTGATGCTGCACACCAATACATGTGGTTGCTAACAGAACGTGCCCACAATGCCACATCTGCACAGCCTTTGATTTTCCCTGTTTAGAGTTTAAGCCTGAAAGTGAAAAGAATGAAACTGTTTGGTTCTCATTTATCGATAAACAGTTTTTGCTTCTTTAAAACATAAGATGCCAGAACCTAATAAAACAAACACAGGAACAAACAAGATCAATCACTGAAAACAAAATATTACTTTACTTTAAGCAATTAATTAATATGTTTTCTTTGACAAAAATCTGAAAGATAACTAGCAAAGGCGAATGAAGTTAAGAACTCATTTGCCATGGAATTGGGAGGTTTGAAGAGAGGGCTTCAGTACCTTGACAACGAAAATGTAGATATCATTATTTCACTTTTTGATAAACAATCTCGGTTTCTTTTTGTGCCTTTGCTTTTACAGTGGTCTAATTTATCTCAAGATACTAATATCAACATAAAAGCAATACTTATAGAACAAAAAATATAAATTTAGTTAGTACTTTCAGCCATATGCCATGCATCAAAATAATATCGGGGCGATCGCTCTTCATGAACTTCTTTACTTGGCTATGTCGATCTCTTACTACGAGCATTTCCTGCAATTTAACGTTTTCGTTGTCAAGGTACTGAAGCCCTTTCTTCAAACCTTCCAATTCCATGGCAAATGAGTTCTCAACTTAATTCACCTTTGAAAAAAAAAATCATAATTAAAATTCTTTCATAACTTTGTTAACTAAGCAGAAGCTCACTCTGACACAGTGATGTATATATATGCAAAGATGTCATTCACTGATTACCTATTACTATCAATAGCAAGCTGTTACACATGCACTGTCATTATATTATAGAAATCTAATCTCACTTATTCTACATCCAGTAATTATACTACAGTAACTAGTATATTATAAATATGTCTGTGTCATGTGATCTAGTCAAAAGTATTACATAGGATCTATTATTTTTTTGTGAGTCAAGACTTAATTCCTTTTTAAAGTTCACAATTCAGAAAAATATAGGTTCAAAATTACTTTCAATATTTTAAATTAAATGTTGAGAGGCAAAATCCTGTTTTGTATTTGGGTCAACCAAATAATGTACCAAAACTATATATCTCAATCTTGAGATGAAACATAATCACCTGCACAAGTTGAATATCCACAATTTTGGATCTCTCTAAATCTATTAAACTGTAAGACCCATATTTTACTGTGTGTCGGCTACAACACCTTGCATCACCTCCAAGTTTTAAAGATCGTCCTTTTTGTTGTATTGAATCTATGTACAGCTGCTGATGAAGGTGCCAAACAGAATTGGTGCTTGACATTATGTATGCTGTCTGAATATAATGTAAGTCCTTGCAGACATTGTTGCAATGGAAGCATGATTCATGAAATTTAATGGTTTTACTGGGCTACAGCCAGAAAACATAATAGCCCTTACAATTAATAAATTTCCCACAGGCATGTTGTTTATCATTGGCTGGCTTGACCACTCCTCTACATGTCCAAAATCACATAAAATAGAAACGTATATGAATGAACCCAATACCTTCTTCAAAAAAGAAACATTTTGTCCAATAATTTTGCAGGTATTCAATAAAGAATCTAAGTTCTTTTCAAACGCTATAAATTTCCTGTCAGTGTCATCCTCCGATTCAATCAACTCTCCCTGGTCACTTTCCTAATTGCCCAGTCAGGGTCATCTTTATCACTTCCAACATCAAAAACACTGGAAGAACCACTTACTACAGACATGTTATCACTATCGCCAATGGCACTGGGAAAGTTGATAAAGTATGTTTAGACAGAAGCATCACATGTAGCTATTTCAGTTTGTAATTTGCAATGTCGCTGTGGCTGACAAATCAAAACAAAATATGTTTGTACAAGTATGGAAATAGAACTGTCAGTGAAGCTGACTGAAACCCATGCATAAGGTTTTGCCATGTAAAAGACAAGGTCATTGTGACCTTTCTGTTATTATGACAACCAAAATTAATAGGGTTCCTTTTTGGCGCCTGTATTGTGTACAAATGAAATATCATTGTCATGAAACTTACAGGTTAGAGCACAATAAGAAAATCCACAGACGGACAGAAACCCCCCCCCCCAACAACATCATTAGCAGTGAATCTAACAAGTTTTAGCTTTAACAAATGACACTGAAATACATGTTCTCAAAACAAAACAATTAATGGAATGAGGTAATGTTGAATAAGGTCCAAGTCAATTAAAACAAAGTCGAATATCAGGGTGGATACCCTACATGTTTAACCTTAGTCCCAGAGAAAACTAGACATTTGACCTCAAAAACTACAAGAATCTGTCCAAGATCGGCGTTTGATTACAAGTATATGATCTCAATATAAGTAAGTAGATCCTGATCGGAATAACCAATATTTATTTATAAACAAATATTACTGAAAATAAATTTACTTACAACTACAAGTTTTGTCTGAAAGCCACAGTGATACATTTTTATAGGATCTGTGACAATAGAGACTCCAGACTAAATATTCGCGAAACTGTTAAGTAGCGCTGATAAGAGTAACGACAAATCCCGAATCTTCTACAATTGTTGAAAGTAAAGTGTCTTATACATGTTAAAGTAATGTTCAAGGTAATGATTTTTGTACATGATAGTAGGAATCTTGAGTTTTTAGTTAAATCTACAAATGCATCGCGCCAAGTGAAAGTAAACTGCTACGTAAGTTTTACGAACATTGGCTAGAATGACAATTTTTTACTGAAAAACAGGGAACTTTTTGTCCAATATCTGTCTTACTAGAATGACAATTTTTTACTGAAAGACAGGGAACTTTTTGTCTAATTTCTGACTTACTAGAATGACAATTTTTTACTGAAAGACAGGGAGGGAACTTTTTGTCTAATTTCTGTCTTACTAGAATGACAATTTTTTACTGAAAGACAGAGAACTTTTTGTCTAATTTCTGTCTTATCGTTATTATTTTTAAAGGTTTCAAGAGTAAAATGACATTTATTTGTTATGTGTATTAAATATGCATTATATTTTGTTTTGTTTTGAATTTTTAAGGAATATTTGTTCAAAAAAGTTTTGTAGTATCTGTAAAAGGGAATAACTGTTTTGTCCGATATAATATGTTTGTGTGTAAAGAGTTATATTTCTTGTTTAGACATGCGCAGTTAGTTACTAATACAAAAAGCATGGTTCAAAATCAGTCGTGAAGGTCGTCTGTTTTATTAAACCACGTTTGTTTGTTTATCGTTAAATCCGAAGACTTGGATATAACAAAATTGGTCTTAAGGCGTTCACTTGACCACAGTTCTCAGTCCATGAGAACAAACGGTTTTAAAGTTTTATTATAGTCATTGTGACCTTAGATGAAGGCCAAGGTCCAGTATTATTGCAACTTCGTAGAACTCTTCTTAAAGATACCAAATATAAAGTTTCATTACACTATAGTCCTTTCACTTCATGAAAATAAGTTTTATTCTAAAGGGTGAACAGTCTCCAGAATGTTTCCCTTGTCAAAGTCAACAATCTGTTCAGCACATTTTGCTGGATTGTGTCGACTTTGCAGATAAAAGAGATACCCAAGTTTGGTTTCAAAAACTGTTAAAAATGATTATGATTTTCCGCATTTTCTTCCAGTCGCAAAGATCTTCTGACAATAGAAACAATATCTATCCATCCAATGTTGCACGAATTACAATTATGTTTTCAGAATATCAGGAAATCCCTCGCATAGCTAGGCATTTCTTCAGACGCTATAGAAATCAAACTGCACTCATAAAAATAATACCCAATCCCGATATTGGAGTTATAAAAGAGGAATGTATTTAAAAAAAAACGAAAAAACATTGATCCTTTTCACCTAATGTGAACACTTGCATTTTCCAGCTTTTGTTTAATTTCGGACTCGGTTATGGCGCCTTAAATACTGCCAGGTCAGTGAGACAGTGAGCGAGTTTTTGTTAAGAGTCGCATCAGCAGTATTGCAACTATTAGTCGCTAGAAAATGTTAAAAATTAAAATATTTAAATATTGAACAGAAGTTAAATAAATATGATAAAGTTTTAAAAATAATACTTAGCTGATAAAAAACCAGTTGTTAATTAAGACTGGACAATATATTTTTAAAATAATAATTTTATTAAACAAATATGTTTCCCGTAGGAAATTAAATTTTTTTATGTCCATGGACATTTTCAAAAAGATCTTGCGTCGAAGAAGTATCCCTTTAGCTGGTAGACGCAAAATCAAGTGCCAGGTCAGCTTATTGTTCATTTTTTATTACTGAAGAATTAAATATGGATAAAATGTGAGTAATTGTTTCTTCTCAAAAGATTTATGAGGGCCGTGTTTATCTTAAGGTCAGCTCTCGAACTATAAGGTAACTTAGGATGTAAATAGTGTGAGATTATTTATTAAATTTAGATTCTATTGACGTGAATCTTAAATCTTTAACATTGAAAGTAGTTATGTAAATGTCATTACCTACCGGCCAGCATGTACAGTATTTATCTACAATATTTAGACGTCAGACACATTAGTTTTGAAGGCTTTGGTGTCCAAAGGTAAATCAAAACTTAATGTACCATTGTTTACTCTAAGACGAACAGGCGATGGACAATAGGGTCTACCTTTCGAAAAATTTATGATAAATATATAACACTAGTACCTATTAAATTTAGATGTGCCATATATGCACATTTTGGAAAATCATTCCTCATCAGTGACACTAGGGGCCGAATAGTTTGATAGATAAAAACATAAGCCAAACTGGATAAACTAATTGCAACAGATACATTATTTGTAAACAGTATTTTTAAAAGATAATGTAAATAAACTCTGTAATGATTGTAATACTATTGGGTATTTGTTTTACAGAATTGGGAGCATGTCTCTAAAACTCTCACGCGACTTCTTTAGTACCATATTTGATGATACGAAAATTTATACTATGATGTATAATTTCCATTTCATGAAATTGTATATGGCACTGAGATTATACACGTGAACGTCTATCAGGTTGAGTCCGGATGATCCGGAAGGGTAAGCACCTGTCTAGCTACCCGTCAAGTGCAAAGTCAAATTTAAGAATGAAAGTATCATTGAACTATGGTTAGTCAAATGTGTCACAATGTCAACATAAAATGATGGTTGTGTAATTCTTGTGAATAAGATACTTTAAACAACTTCCATATGGAATATCAATACTATACTAATGGAATATCAATACTATATCTACTTTATAATTTTTCTCTAATAAAGGACAGATTCCACTCATTATCGTTTTCTGTTGATTTTGTGAAACAGGCTTATGGTTTATTTTTTGGGTACTCTTGGTTTTATCCCAGACCTGTGGCATGTTTGTACAAGACAACTTTGGTTACATCCTTGTATCGTCCTAAAACTAAGTTGTTAGGGTCAATACTGTTGCCAGAAGATGTGCTAAATGCGTAATTCTATACAAAGGCTGGCTGTTTAAGAAATACTTTTTTCTTTTTTTAGAAGTAATATTTCGATAAGTGCAACCAAAACCTGTGAGGATTATGAAGAACTAGCTTGGGTTAAAAAGAAATTGCTAGCAAAAGGCAGTTAATAAAATAAAATTATAATTTATGTTTAACTCCATTGCTATGCACGAGAGAATTTACACTTTGTGGTATTTTGGATGAGAAAACCTATGCTTGGGACTTTGGTGTAGGGAACAGATTAGTTGAAATGTATCGTGCACACACAAAAGCAATTCAACTCTTATTAAAGAGTTTTATTCAGAAAGAAAGCGCTTTGCCTGTTGCTGTAGGGAGGGTATTGATATACCAGATGTGACACTTGTTATAATGTGGGGACTAACTCAATAAATGTTGCAGTTATGGCAACAAATAGGAAGATGTGAAATGCCTTATCAATATGCTATGAAGTCAACGCGGTTTAAATATTTGGTGTAAGAAATGTAGGAAAAGTAGTTAAAGAACATGTTCCCGTACACCACTAGCGTATTTGAAAAATGTTATGTCAACCACAGATTGCATCACTGTCTTGTTTGTAAAATTTTTCTTACAGTTCAGATGATGGGTGAGAGAAATTGAACAATTTATAGCAGTGTGTGAGTAAATGTTTTGATAAATGTCGCTGTGAACTTTGTAGGTACTGTAACTGTATTTCAAGACGCAAATGTCCAAAGAAAAACAACACTGTATCAGACTTGCTTATTTTAAATCGGACCCAAAGTGAACAACATAATAGATGCCTATTTCAAACATACCAAATAATTATTTAGTAGTGGATACATTTCATTCAGCAGCATTTAAAAATATTACACAGAAATAATGGATAATTCTACATAGTTTTTAGCTCAATGATGAAGCAAAAGGAAAAAAAAGAAAAAAGCTGAAATTGTGTATAACACATCATTTTTTAAGATAATGCTTTGATAAATCTAGTTGTGAAGAACCATCAATAATAAATGTAGTTTTCTTATGGTTTTAATTGAAAATTACTATATTTGTAGTAGAAAAATATTATATTTTGCCTCAGATTTTCTTAAGATTTCTTGTTGAACTTCAAATACAAATTTAATAACAGACTAAAATGGTCTGTACTGCTCAACTGGCAAATGAAATGCATTGCTTGATATGAAATATGGTTTTTAGACAAATTGTTCATTTTAAAATGTTCAAAACGTCTGTTAAAGTGTGGACGTACCGTATCCACTCAGGCTTTTAACTAAGGTAATAAGCATTAAGCAAAATTTTCAGCCGTCTTAAATTTTGAAATTTATCTACAATAAAGGTTTGTTCCCTCATGCAAAGCATTCCCTAGCTGGATTTGGATCTAAATAATTTTGGTACTTTAGATTCATTCATTTTCAACTCTTTGGTTTATGTTTTGTATCTATCAATCTTTTCGGTCTTAGTGTCACTGCTGAGTAATAAATTTCCGAAATGTGCACATCTGGCACATCAAACCTTACCTGTTATAAGTGTTATAAATGTAATACACAAAACTTACCTGTTGTTAGTGTTATAAATGTAATACATCAAAATTTACCTGTTATAAGTGTTATAAATGTTATAAACTTATGTTATAATGTCCATTTACTATATTTTTCCATTTAAAATAACATTGGCCATATTTTAAATAAGAATCAAACTGAAAGTTTATGAACTTTTAATCTACTCAATTTGGGGACCTTTAATACCAAATTTGTTTTCATAAATTTGGTAAAATGGTTTCGAAAAAATGACTCAAGTTACGCTCACACGCATGGATGCATTGACTTACTATAAACTCTGGATTTAACCAGTTGTGCTGAAATACATATTTCAAAGTTTGAAAAACTACAGAAAGTCCCGATGCCAATCATTATTTATTGGTTATTTATGATTATAAACATACAACGGAAAAATGTAAGATGCAATTAAATACTGACATCAGTCTAAAATAATGTAGAAAAACTATTTGACATTAAGTTTCCTTGTTATTCTACAATCTTGTAATACATGTAATAAGACACAAGTATACCGGTCCATGTCAAAATCTGTACCACTTCAGTTAAAGTACTTTTTTTAATATACCAGTTTTTATTTTGCCTTTTCTCTTCCTTTTGTAAGCTTAGTTATAATTCCTTTACGTCTTTAAATCCTCTTTTAACCTAATTGGAAAGCAGAAACACAATGTACAGTCTTTGAATTCTCAACATCTTTTAAATTTCGTCGTTTAATACACAATACATAGGTGCTAATGTTGTCATCATTTTCAGTACATCTTTTGAGCGGTCTGTCTTAGTATGTTTTCGGTCTGTCTTAGTATGTTTTCCTGTATTACTTATATGACAGTATATCACCTTTTCATCAAAAACTTTATTTATTGCCTTTCCAATTTCTAACTTCGACTGTGCCTATTGAACGCATTTACATTTAACTGACACCCAGCACCCCTGGTTTTAACTTTATCATTCCATATTTAAGTGTTCACAATTCGTCTGGAGTATTCCTTTCGGGCTCCATTTTGAATATTTACTCTTCTTCCTTTTTTTTTTTTTTTCAAAATTCGTCTTTTTTATAAGTAAAAAAACTTGCTTTAAATCAAGAATTAAAATAATAATACAGTTTAATACTAAAGATTAAACCTATTTATTTTAAATTTTCTACTGCTGTCTCTTCAGTAAAGTTCACGACCTTTTAATAGGCGATCTGACACTGCCGAATCAGGCATGCGCAACTATACCTTATATGCAGGTCAAAATAAATAAATTCGCTTAATTTCAAGCTGGTCAGTTAGATCAATGAATTAACAACTTTATCAGCAATACAGTTACATTTTATTTCTATATCGGAGAATTTAATATTACGCATTTAGTAGTGTTTTCACCGGATTGTTTCCAAGTGTGACGCTTTGCAGAAGTACTAATTTTCACAAGTAGTGCCCAAATCCAAGACTATGCCACCGAAAAGGAAAAGACAGGCGGGAACAACTGGTAATTCTAAAACCAAAAAGGGAAAACGACATGTTTCCCAGGATGTACATGCTAGTATACAGATACCAGAAGAACCAATGGCTGCGCCAATTGCGTTAGACGTGTCAACTGGTCAACAACAAGGCAATATTGGTAATATAAATTTTAATAATGTCTGGAGTATACCTAGTCAGGATGCCGATCCCACGGTTTCTCCTTTGCCATTACAGTTTCCGGCCCAAGACATGATTCCATGTGCTGGGGATGACATTGCATCTCATGTCCCAATGCAATTAAGGCAAAAGATTTGAGAGCATCAATACATAAAATTAAATTTGCTTCTAAAAGGTAGTGCAGAACTCAGGGAGTTTTATACTACAAGCAATCTGGTTATAAACGATTCTGGTTTAATAGAATCCCGTCCTAAGGTAATGAAGGAAAAAATATCAAATATTGACAAATGGACGGATGCATTCATTTTGTTTATGCATGTATATCTGCAACGATACCCTAATCGGGCACTAGAATTGACCCAGTACATCGCTATAATAAGGGACGCGGCCAAACGGACTGGGGGTCTGGGTTGGCGTGATTATGTTGAGCAATTTCGGCTGAGACAGGCTATTAATTACAGACCTTGGTCGCAGCTTAATTCCGATCTTTGGCTTCGTTTGATATCTGTGCCGTTGCGACCATCTCCTACGTCAAATGATCAAGGAAATAGGGGTGTTTGCTTTCTTTTTAACAGAGGCAGATGTACATTCAACCCTTGTAATTTCCTTCACATTTGTTTAAGATGTCGTAAGAACCTTGCACAGGTTAATTGCTCTCAGGTAAGACCGTCAGCACGGTCCTTTCGTTCTCCCCAATCAACATCTCAACACGCACATCAATCGCCCTTTCGTGACCCCCATCAACATGCTCACTCCGCCACCGTACAGCGTACCGCTGCACAAAATTTGCCCTTTAAGACATAAAGCAGATTACGATTTGGCAAAAACTCCTGTAAAATTAAAGGAGCTGGAACTTGAAATTACAATCCTATCCCGATAGTTGCATTGCACAGGAATTGATATGCGGGTTTAAATTTGGTTTCCCATTACATTACACGGGTCCCCGTGAGAAACTCTTAACTGCGCCTAATTTAAAGTCGGTTAATGACAATCCAGAGATCACTAGGTTAAAAATTGAAAAAGAGAAAAAATTAGGTCGCATGTCAGGGCCGTATAAACATTGTCCGATACCAACATTACGGATTTCACCTTTAGGTTTAGTTCCTAAGAAAACTCCGGGGGACTATCGTATGATTCATCATCTTAGTTATCCAACTGATAATTCAGTCAATGATTACATTGACCCAAATTTGTGTTCTGTGTCATATACTAAATTCGATGAAGCTGTCCACATTGTCCAAACATTAGGTCAAGGTTCGTTTTTGGCTAAAGCTGATATACAATCGGCATTTAGACTTTTACCTGTGTGGCCTGGGGACTTTCAATTGTTAGGATTTAAATTTGATAATTGCTATTTCTACGATAAATCAATGGCTATGGGTTGCTCCATCAGCTGTGTCACCTTTGAAAAATTTTCTACTTTCATTGAATGGGCCACTAAGAAATCTATTATCTATGGCGATATAATTCATTACCTTGATGATTTTCTCATCGGTGGACCGTCGTATCAGTCATGCCGACAATCACTTGAGGTATTTTACTCTTTGTGTAACAGATTGGGTGTGCCTATCGCCACGCATAAATGTGAAGGGCCTCAACAAGTAATTACGTTTTTAGGTATCGAAATAGACACTGTCAAAATGGAAACACGACTTCCAGTTTCAAAAGTGGTTGAAATTGTTGGACAGCTTCAAGAAATTATAGAAAAACGTTCTATTACGTTAAAAGTTATGCAATCTTTACTGGGGAAATTAAATTTCGCTTGCCGTGCAATTCCTTTTGGGCGTACATTTTCACGTCGTTTGATTAATGCAACTATCGGCATTACTAAACCTTATCATCATATACGTGTGGGTTCTGAATTACGAAGTGACCTCATAATGTGGCAAACATTTTTTAAGAACTTTAATGGTGTATCAGTGTTTCAAAACATACATTGGGTTTCCAGTTCAAGTCTGCAATTGTTTACTGATAGCTCGGCCAAATATGGTAATGGTTTCGGAGCGTATTTTGATGGCAATTGGGCATACGGTCAATGGCCTGAATTTTGGTTTAAACATGATTACACAAATGATATTACTGTTCTTGAGTTTTTCCCGATATTAGTTACGGTTCACATTTGGGGAAAGCAGCTCCAACATAAAAAGGTTTTATTTCGTTCTGATAACGAGTCTGTGGTCCATATAATCAATTCTCTAACTTCTAAATCTTGCCGAGTATTGACCTTGCTTAGAGCATTTGTTCTTCGTTGTTTACAAATGAATATTTCGTTTAAGGCCCAGCATATACCTGGTCATTGTAATAAACTCACTGACAGTTTATCACGTTTACAGCTAGATGTGTTCCACAGACTGGCACCAGCAGCGATGCCGGATCCAACCCCAATTCCAGAGTGGATGTGGTCAATCTTCAACACGAATTCAAACGAATAGTTGACGCCAGTATTTCGCAAAGTACGAAGGCTGCATATAAGACGGCAATAAATCAGTTTCGTAAATTTAGAGCGATGGCAGCCTTAGGTGACTTATGGCCAGCTCCACTTGATCACATCATGTTATTTATTGCATATCTGTCGAGACAATCTCGTACGGCATCAACAATAAGTTCCCTATATGGCTGCACTTTCATTCATTCATAAAATAAATAATTGGTCTGATCCCTCACATACTTTTTTAGTTACGAAAGCTCTCGAAGGGATGAAACGATTACGACCCCAGAAAGATTGTAGAGCTCCCATTACGATAGAGTTACTTCAAAAAATATATTGTGAATTACCTAACGTTTGTCTGTCCTATTATGAAGTTCTTTTATTTCGATCAGGCTTACACTTTGGCCTTTTTTGGCTTATTTAGGGTCGGTGAACTGGTTTTTACTACCAATAGTATGGCTAATCGCCCTTTGCTTTATTCCGATATTAATTTTTCTACAAGTCAAGGTCGTTCGATGTTGACAGTGCAGCTTAGATTTTCCAAGACAGATCAGCGTGGCAAGTCTTGCCGAATACACCTGGCTGAATTGAGAAACAACCCAATATGCCCCGTTTCTAATGTGCGGGAGTTTCTACGCAAGAGATCTTCTTTGCACCCGTATCTGTTTGTTCATAGAAACGGCAAGCCTCTTACACGCTACCAATTTAATGCGGTGTTACACAGAACTATTCATAATGTTGGTCATTTACCTTCTGTTTATAAGTCACATTCATTTCGCATTGGGGGAGCTACCACCTTGGCCCTTCGGGGAGTACCACACGAAGTCATTCAAAAGTAAGGTCGCTGGAAGTCAAATGTATTCCGTAACTATATTCGTATTGATTACTTTTAGTTCAATTTTTGTTCTTATACTATTTGTAGATATATGGATAATTGGCAGCTCAATAATATATTGGGCGCATAGAAGTGCACTTCGACTCCTTAACCGCCACTTAAGATTGGAACAACAGGGTGTTCATATCAATTGGATGGGAAAAAGGGGTATGAAATGGCATAATGTTCTGACAACAGTCAGTAAAAACATCCGTAATTTTCCAGTTCCACGAATTTTGATACTACACGTGGGTGGAAATGATTTAATAGATTATACAACCAGTATGCTTTGTGCAAAAATTGAATATGATATATCTATATTAGCTCAATGGTTACCCAATACAATTATTATTTGGTCAGACATCCTTCCTCGCTTATATTGGCGAGGAAGTTTGAATATAAAAGCTATTGAGAAAAAGCGTAAGCGGGTCAATCGTAGTGGTCGCAGGTCTGCATTTATTTAATTGGATTGATGCTTTCAACTCGCATCCTTATGAGGTTTACGGTAAGTTATCCGAAAGTGTAAGTTCTTTGAATTATCAATTTGAATTATCAGTTTACCATTACTAGTTAGCAAATAGTTATTTTTTCTAAAATAATTTCCTTACTATTTCTCTCTTTCTAGCTGATACCTCAGAGTTGATGAAATATACTCAGATTGAAAAAGCTGGAATGAATATATGTTTGTCCTGAATTCATAATGGACAGTTCTTCTCTTAAGGAAAATTCGTCCTCAACTGTTGGCAAGGTGTCATCTAGTGGAATGCTGTCAATGGTTTTTGCTGATGGCATAATGTTTATAAGGCCATAACCTCCAACTCTCTCGAGTTGCATATGACTGCACCATGATGGGCTTTTTGCTTTTGGTTTTAAACGCACATGATGCAAACGCAAACTATTCTTTACGTTGTCAAATGTACCATCAAAGTTATACTGACAATTGGCATCATACATTGAAACAGGACTTTTATTGTAGTTTTCTCTAAATTAGATTGGTACAATTTTTGGTTTGAAAAAATATACATGCTTCATTTTACATGTTCAAATCTAAAGCAAATGTGTAAATAATAACTATAGACTTCAACCACCTTACCAAATCTTGTTGACAGTGTGTTTAATTCAGCAGCATCACGTACATAACTTATTTTAGAAATTATAATCACAATACTGGAATCTGATACCAAACTTTTTATTCTTACTTCCAGTACTTTATTAAGAGGATTTCAGCTCAAAGGGCTAAAGCCAGATGAGCTTATGGCATGATGCGTTCGTGCGTGCATGCGTCCGTTAACAGCTAAAACCTAACTACTGGGCCAATTTTAACAAAACATGGCAGGAATGATCCCTAGAAGGAGTAGATAAAAATTTGTACAATTGGTTTTCATGGCAACCAAAAGTAGGTCACAGCGACCTAGAATGCAAAAAAACCTAAAAAAGCTTCTTTTCTGAAGCCATAGGTTATATGCAAAATCTGATGTACTATTTGGCTTCTAGACACCCTTACATATAGGTTATACTTCATACATTCTGTACGTATGATGTATGTCACAACTACATTATATATAGGTGGTCCTCAGCTGGAAGTTGAAAAATATTCTCTACCGGTACTGCATTCCACGAACCATTGAAGAAATATTTGAGTCTAGTAGCACCTGGATATTGAGACAAGTTTTTGTTTACAAAGTCTGCCATTACGGAGAGGTATAATTGTCCTTGTGGATCCAATGAAACACCTATAAATCCAGAAGATCAGTCATCTTGAAACTTCAAATCTGTAGAAGACAAAATACATATCACTTAAGTATATTAAATTACACGGTATAAGTCCTTGTTGTGTTTAAAAAAGAAGCCCATAGGCCTAAATATAATCACCTGAGAACCGAAAAATAGAATTAGCTGCAGATCACCAGGTACAATTAATGGACTTGAAATAATAGGCAGCTGTGTACGGTAATCAGAAATATATATATATATATATATATATATATATATATATATATATATATATATATATATATATATATATATGCAAATTAGACCTTGGTCAAGGTCAATGACATATGCAAACAAAGTAGCCATTTGCTCTAAGATGCTACATATCAAATTTGGTAAAAATAGGCCTCTTGGTTTTAAATCATTATTAGTTAAACATTGAATCAATGTCAATGAGTATGTCATTGACATATCAATTACATACTCAAACATTCTAGTGTTTTCTCAGCTCAAGGATGCTATCATAGGGATCTCGGGTTGTATAAAAGGTCATTGCAAAATTGAATCAAGGTTATGGATGATATATATATATATATATATATCAAATTTCATGATAATACGCCTCCTGGTTCTATGACAGGTAACAGTGACCTTGAATCAATGTGAAGTTTTTGACATGGCCCCAGCATTGTTGCCCTGGTCTTGGCTCGGGAAGTAGTGTGTTATATTATATAATATATTTACAAGTGACCTTCCCTTTGTGTCAGTCTAATTTCGTACGATCGGCATGACGTTTACAAAAAAACTATGTCAACCATTGTAACAGCATGGAATAGCCTACCAACTAACATTATAAATGCTCCAACATTTGAAAACGGATTAGACAGATACTGGGACCAGATGGATATGAAATATAATGTTAATAGTAAACTACACACCGGAACTGGAAAAGATAAACAACTCCCCAAGTCAAAGTGAACTGCCAATTTTGACAGTTTTAAGACAGTTTCTTAGGAGTCATGAGATTGAAAAGCAGTTTTTAAACAGTTTTTAGCAGTCAGTGTTTTTTTGTCTTTTATATGTGACTGTCAATTGGCAGTCCTGCTTAGCAGTTTCTAACAGTTCTTGGCAGTCCATCTTTTTCCAACTTGACTGCCAAGTTATTCTTAACAGTACCTGGCAGTCTTCTTAGCAGTTACAAATTTTTAAAAGCTTCAGTATGTCATACATAGTACTGCAAACCACACAAACACATGAAAAAATACATACACATATTCACTTCACAAAAAAACACCACACTCAGGTTTTCTATTTAATTGCATGAAGTCTTTGCTACAAACTTTTTATTAACAATGTACATAATAAATTCACATTTGTTACTCATTTTTATAATAACACATGTAATAAATTACAGTATAACAACACTTAAGACTATGGACTACAACTACCAAAGCTATCAAATATGAATCTAAATTATCTAGCTTAAAAAACTATAGAAAAAATTATATTTTTACTCAATTTATATTTATCTTTGAGAAAAGTAGACTTAACTCAGAACTGAAGTTGGAGGATAGCTAATATTGTAAGAACTAAGTACTCACTTACTATTGGTCCATAATTGTTTGTCACAGTTTTTTCTAAATATTTCCTTTATTCAAACATTTCCTCATAAAAAGAACAGAAAGATTAAATTAAAACCCATTGACCTCACCAAATTTTATTTTTTAATGAAAAAATTTTCTCTGAATTCTTCTTTACATAGAACAGATTTAGAAAAAAGTCAAATTTTAGTGACTTCAATGATCCATTTGGGCCTCACCCAAGATTACATCAGGGTATTTTAAGGTTAATTGAGGTCAAATGAATTTTATGCAAATCACAATTCCTAATCACATGGTATTCAATTAAAAAGAAATGTGAAAAAGATGTCCAAAGATGCAATATAGTAAAAAAAGTTTTGATTCTTTTCAATTAGAAAAAAGTAGGAAGGAACCGTAAGTTAATTGGGTGTTCAGTGTTGTCCAGATTTTTCAAGGGGTGATCATCATGAATACTCAAATCATGATAGCATATCACATATGGTATACTAGAAAGATGCTTAAGAGATATTTTGTACATAGTGAATTTGTTATCTTGTCGAAAACATTAAAAAATTGTAATATGCAAACAATTAAAGAAACTTTTTTTAATGTCTGGTTTTCCCCAATTAGGTCAGTAGATTTGACATGGTTTTTTTTATATTTTAGAATTAATTTGTATAGAGATGAAGTTTTATTCTTCAAATATCTATATGACAAACAATTATGGACTGATAGTAAATTACCATGTCTTCATATATGCATACCACCACCAATAGTTTTCAAAAAAATTGTTAACAAAATGTATTTGTAAAGCTAATTCTTTTCATATTTGTTTGGAAATTCTACTACAAAGCTTGCATCATTGATTTGTAACAAAGAACACACTTTTAATAGTTTCGGCAACAGGACCGCTTGCATTTCAGTAAACTGAACACTCTATGGCATGACTGTTGACTTGATTAGGTCAGTTTTGAAAAGGGGCATATTAATGCTAAATTGATAATTTCATTTCTATAATTTTTCAGTTGTATGAATGTTTTTACACTGCCAAACTGAACAAGATTTCTACTATCAAAAAACTTTACCATGTTTTGGTTTCTCTTTATTAGACGTTTATAGGAAAAGCCATACACAGCACTACACAAACGTGTATCATATATTCTTTTAAACTCGATTACCTCTGTGGCTGAAGAACAAGCAGACAAATAACTTGATACTGCGTAATATTCTTTTACCTTTTTATCATGAAGCACTAGTAAACCCCATAAGAAAAGAAAGTTCCAAAACTCAGATGATTTCCAATGGCCAAGATCATCAAGACTTCTTGGTGGTCTTGTAACCTCTATAGTGGGATTGACATTAACAAGTCTTGCACTGACAACAGATTTAAAATGAAAAAAAGAATATGTTTCAGATTTATGTTGCTTATCAAACCAAAGAACAAATAACAATTTCATGACCCCTGCGCACAATCCATGCATATAATCAATGATGAAGCCTTGAATAATATTGAAATACTTCAAAAACATTAACCAAAATGGTCCCTTACATCATTAACATCATTTTGCAAATTTGTTGTATTTCTTTCTGGTCCCTTTGGTAGATTTTTGTCATATGGAACCAACAATCAAATTTCCCATTAAACTGAATGCTATTACTAAACTAAACAACGTACTGGTAAGTCACAAACACAGTTATGTAAAAAAGCATACATTGTGAATTTTGCTCCAGTTTTGTCTTCCATTTGCACCCCATCTTCTAACTGACCCAATTCTTTATATAAGGGTTTTAAAAACTCCACATGAATGGTTTTTTTATGCAATCCAGAGCCCATAATATACTATATTTTCCTTTAATTTTCTCTCTGAAGGGGGCAAATCATTCACTAATAAATAAACAGGCCACATTGATATTACTGAACTCTTGACAATTTGTACACCATCTGTATTAAAAGAAAATGAGCATTGCATTTGGATTTTTTAAAACACCTTAATCAAAAAGTGACCTATAATTTGATCCATCATGTATATCACATAAACTGTTGTCAGAACTTAAAATTTATATGTTCTTATTTTATGTAAAACGAATTTTTTTGGACATCACTTGCAGCTGGTTTATAACGGAATGTTGAATGAAATATCCAATTGCACCCGGTTTAGCTAAATCACTTCCACAGTATTTGTTACCACAAGTTTTCTGGGCCTTTTGTATATGAATTCCACATACAGAACACAAGTAATGAATTGAAGGAAAGTTGACAAACTGTTTTCAGTAATTCTTCAAAGAATATAAGCTATTTAACATATTGTTTGTTTTTTTGTAATATCATATTTATTATGACAATGATATACGATAATGCTTCATCAAATAATTTATACCTCATACTGAGACTACATAGAAGCAAAATAACGAGACCCAAGGATTTTGAACAGCCAGCATACAGTGGTTGTTATCCTTCAGCAAGTGTTTTCTCCTTAATGTTTACCTGCTTCAATACCTCTGGAATGTCATCTTCCACTACTTTAAGAATAGGACTTGAGTACACAGAGGTAGTTTCATCTTCTGCATATTTAACATCACCGAGTGGTTTTGAGTCCTCTATTAATCGATTCACTGATTCATTGTCCAAACTATCACATTGATTATCTTGGTAGCTGTCAGGGTAATCAAATGTTAAACCAGCATATCTATTATTTATATATTGCTGCACTGGAAAATCATGGGTTTGAAGTAGAAACTGTTTCATTCTCATTATCATTCAAACAAAATGGACATGTTCGTCAATCTTTGATTTGGAATATCTTCATATTTCTGTATTTCAGAATGTCTCTCATGATTTAACATATCACTGGTAGAATTTGGTAATTCAGACGATTTATCCTAAGTAATAATAATAATAAAAAAATAATTAACTCATTTCAGAAAACTTAATAATTATGTCAACGCCAAACTTTTAAACAGGATATTTGTTTAATAACATACAGCATAAGGTAAATGTTACAAACTGAACACATCTGTTCTTTGAAGACACAGGTAATAAGACACATACATATTTGCTGATGTTAACAGATGTCTGTTCTTCATTCATTTTTTAATTCTATAGCTATCATATGAATGAATGTTACATGACTTAACATTAATAATGGTTAATTACAAATATTTCATTAAATAAAATACAGAGTAAAAAAAGAAAGCCATAAACTTACAGGTATAAAACATTCATTTGGTACAACAACAGCAATGTCATCTTTGCAACTGCTTGGTTCTTTATCAAATAAGACCATAACATCGCAATTTTGTACTGTAGCAGGCAATCTTGATGTTGAAAATTCTTCACTTATGTTATTTTCTGTCTGCAGTATAGGAAAAATATTGAATGTTACAAAAATTTATTAAACAGCACATTTTTCTAACATTTGCACTCGATTAGTCTATGACAACTTGTCTACATGATAATTCACATATAGGTTTACAGTATCAACAAATGGACACTGAGTTTGACAACTGGTTAACAATTTACCACCTTAGGGGCTGACAAACTCAGCAAAATGACACATAATTGACAATTACTTGCCAATTAGTTTTTTTAAGAAAAAAATGCATTTACTAAAACAAGCGTGCAATATAAAAAAATTTAGTGTCTGTTCATAAACTTTAAGAAAATCAAACAGAAAAATACTAATGAAATAATATAAAATAGATAATAATTAACTGTGAATACTATGTTAAAACACAAAATTAATCGAGAAATATTAATGGTACATTTTGATGTCTTACACTTGAATAACATTATTGGGTTAAAAGATATTGCATTTAAATTGTGTATCTCTTCATGGAACTGTGTGTGTGTGTGTGTGTGTGTGTGTGTGTGTAATTCGTATATATACCTATCAAAACAAAGGTAAATTTAAAAAACATTGCTTACTGACGATTCAACATAAATTTTGTAATTGATCAACTATGAAATTTCAAAACCAAAACAAAATTATTTCATTTCACATCCATTAAAAAAACGGGATGGCGAATTTCAGACCCTGTTCGAAAAGCGACCACGTTAATATTTTGTCGGTCTTGGGAATGAAGGCATCAAATGAGACATCGCGACAGTGTAGGCTCTGGTGAGCTTATGTGAACGATCAGCAATGCAATAAATGCTAAATTGTGAAATTCCATGTCAATTAACAGAAATAAACGTGTATATTTGCTAAATTCAAGTTTAAGCATCATGTTGCCAAATAATCGCTTCTTGGCGGTTTGGGTGGTTGCAAATAAAAAGTAAACTCTTACATCTCGTTTTTTATATGGTCCTCGCCTCCTGGAATCTGGCTTGTATCCTCTTTGTCTTTTCTTTCCATTTGGTTCATCCAACTTCAACTTCCGCTCTCTACTTATCTGAATTTATTTCTTTCGATACTGAAGATTCTCTCGCACGTTTGAGTTGCAGTTCGAACTGTATATTTCCAGTTGTGACGTCATGTTGATCTTTTTTCGATAAGTTAATGTAATCAAATCAAATTTTAGACATACATGTCGTTCAATTAATTTATAACTATTTTCAGCTTCAGATTTTTTTCCATTATTATTACATTTTTTTTAATTATTAGTTTTTAATAATAACCACAAAACGTATGTACGATAGCCTCGTTGTGAAAATTCTTGTAGAACCAATCGGATAACGATATTTGTCATCCACCGCGTTATTTTGTATTAGAACATGAACGCGGTTAAACCACATGTACTGTTGGGCATTAAGTATTACCGAGAAGTTTACAGAAGATTTTGATTCACTATGGATTTCCTGGTTATATATTTCTGTTTTGATAAAACATTTCAAGTCGTATTAAAGGGAAAAATTCAGGAAAACAATGTCACGCAGGGAGACACATGCAAGGTCCCGTACGCAACCCAAGCAATTTCTTCAGATAGTAGAGAAACTATCAATGAAGTTTTGTACGACGGTGATGTTGTGTTGGACAAGGTAAAACAAATAAAGTATCGATTTTTTAAACTTAAAAATGTGATTTTATCGATAATAATGGAAAAATTTAGAAGTCATGACGGCGGGGAGGAGGGGGGGCGCTGAAATACATGGCTCCGAAAGCCAGTTTTTATAATACTGATGTTGCCGCCAGTATCCACGGCCATTTGCAGCCATGCATTTCCCATGTCCAGGGTGGGGGATTTATCAATCACTACTTATTTCTCTTGATATAGGAAGTCAGAGGTAAAATTATATATTTCATCGTAAATGCCAGTGCAGTTCTTAGGTTATTTTTATCTGCAAATTATATATATATATATATATATATATATATATATATATATATATATATATATAGTCGAAACCCGTAACATCGAAATTCACGGGAGGAAGAGAAATACTTCGACTTATCCAAAGTTCAACTTAAGTTGGGGTTGTGCAAAGTCGGAACAAGGGGATTTTTTGTTGCTACAAAATGTTTATCATTAGGGTCAGGCAACATTTAATCGGCAATTTTCCAGTATTTTATTCCATTATTTTATTTTTGACAAAAATAAACAAATAAATATACTATTTAATTTGCCATAGTTTTAATTTCTGGAATAATACTCTGGAATATTCTCGATCGTCCGTCAACATAAAGAATAACCACGACAAATCTCACCGTAACTTATAAGGTTCCATTGAGATAATCATCACTGTCGGGTTCATGATGATGTCAAAAGAAAAAAACAAGACGAAACACAAAACAAAGTTTACGTACATTTACATCTAAAATAAAACATCAACATGACAATGAATACACAACATAAGTAAAAATTACGGATTTAAAAAAAAACAAAAACGAGCACATTTTATGAAGTCCAGCACACGTTTTCAGTCTTATTTATAGTCCGATTAATACTAAGCACTAAATGAAAGTTGTAAAACAAAACGCGTAACAGAAAATATTTACACTTAAACACTAATTTACACAAAAGTCGTTGAAAATCAATAAATTGGGGATACACATATAAAGCACTATAGAGTCACGGTATAATGCTTTGAATCCTTCTTTGTTATGGCAAAAAAGTCACTAAGGTCTTTTTGTACGGTACACATCTTGTATAAATTTTGATCTAAAATTAACTTCGCAACTTTATCGAACGCAGATGAAGCTACACTTGAATTGTCACTCAATTCTAAATGGTCTGTGATTATTTGACACGCGGATAACACATCACTTATTGGTCTTTTCTTAGGTGCGGATTCTGTCTCGTCAGAGGAATCGTCGTTGTTTTCTGTCTCTATATCTCCAGATGACTTTATGTTGTCGATTATAGCATCTGTGATTTCTTCTGTGTTTGGTATACTGTCGTCGATAGTAGCATAGTCATTGATGTTTACATCTGGACCAAAGCTAAGACGAATTGGGCGACTAAGTGGAATGTCATCGTCAACACCTTTATCACTTTCGTCATCACTACTAGCAGAAACATCTACAAAACCTGCGTGCTTATAGCAGTTTGAAATTGTTTTCTGGGCGACTTAACCCCAGGCTTGTCGCAACATGCGCAAAGCATCTAATACGCTTATTACGAATTCTGAAATGGAATCAATGGCAGCAATTTTTCTCTTAATAATTAATTTTCTATAGTGAACTTTAAGGTTTTTGATCACACCTTGGTCCATCGGTTGTATTTTACTGATCACACCTTGGTCCATCGGTTGTATTTTACTGATCACACCTTGGTCCCATCGGTTGTATTTTACTTGTAGTGTTTGGTTGTAAAAACACAAGTTTGATATATTTTAGATCTGATACAGGTGGATGTGCTGGGCAGTTATCCACAATTAATACAATTTTTTTTTCAATTTAGTCATTCTGGGATCTAAATATTTTAACTAACCAGTAAAAATTTCAGACGTCATCCACGCCTTTTTATTAGCTATGTATTCTGCGGGCAGAGATTTGGCATTTTTAAAGCAACGTGACTTAACAGAATTGCCTTCAAGCGGGAGTTTTTCTGTACCCGACATGTTGGAGCGTACAAGCTGTTAATCTCTCTTAATTTAACTTGCCCCCAGTGCAATTGACAATTTTAAATTCGAGGGTTTTATCTGGCGTTTAACGAAAAAATAACCCTGTTTCATCAGCGTTATAATACTGAAAACTACTCACGGATGGCTTCAAAAATCCCCTTTATGGGACTGTTTAATTACCGACGATGAAGTCATCACTTTCGACACAGGTGTGAGTACAAACATTGTCTAATAAAAAATTGAAGACTGCGACTTAACGAGAGTAATAATCCATTTAAAATATACCGACGGACTTGGAATTTACTTCGACATAACCGATATTTCGAGATATCCGATTTAAATTTAAGCGGAGGTTGTTAAGCTGAAATATATAGTGATTTATTTCGGACTGAATAAAAAAAATTCGAGATACCAGAAGTTTCGACGTATCCGATTTTGACATAACGAGATTCGACTATATATATATATATATATATATATATATATATATATATATATACAGAGAGAGAGAGAGAGAGAGAGAGAGAAAACAAACATACCAGTCTTTGTCCATATCACAATCCCAAAAACAAAGTAAAAACTTTGCAAACTGGCAAAATATGTTATACACGTGAACTTCCATCATGGAAGTGAGGCCGGGAGCTCCGGAAGGGTAAGCACCTCCTGTCTAGCTAGCTACACCCGTCACGTGCAAGTCAATTTTGAGAATGAAAGGAACAAAGAACTATGGTAAGTCAAATATATCCAGTATAAGTTGGGATACAGTGACTACATAATTATCAATGATATTGTGATGACGGCCATAAAACTTTTTAAGGGCCCTGATTAGCCTAGGCTTGCAATATCCTTGTGTCAACAATTTAATTGTAAGTAATTTGCTTCGTTGCAGAAAGTTCCCATAGTGGGAACAAGCTCTACCGTACCGTATTAACTGTGAAACATATACACCATACGCAAGAGAAGCAGGGATATTACTGAAAAGAAACGGAAAGTTGACAATAGAAAAATTGAAGTCATCACGTTTGTCGTATAGCTTCAGATGTAACCTTTCATTGGCGTCATAATTGAGGTATAAGTCCAAATATGAAGCAGAACATGGAGAATCTGTCGTGTCTTTTATTTCAAGCTCACTTGGATAGATGACATTCACATATTCTCCAAATTTGTGATTATTTAGAGAAAGAACGTCATCTATATATCTGTATGTGTAGTTGAATGATTTAGCGACAGTCTTTTTTCCAGATTTGACAAGGTTCTGTTAAAATTCTGATTCATATGAATAAAGAAACAAATCAGCAAGCAAAGGTACACAGTTTGTGCCCATTGGTATACCGATTGTTTGTTGAAAGATAATATTGCCAAACACAACAAATATGTTGTCTATCAAAAACTGTAACATTTTGTTGATGGTATCTTCAGTATATTTTTGTTTGCAGTCTGTATGGTGTTTTACAAAATAACCAGAATCCCTGTTGAGCACTAGATATTTATATCTTGGTTTACCGTTTTTGTAAAAGAAAGAAAGTGAATGATTTGTTTTAGACGTTCTTTCAATTTAGCATGAGGGATAGTGGTGTAAAGGGTAGAAAAATCAAAAGTTTTTATACTTTTTCCACATTTGGTTGATGCCAGATGTAGAATAGACTTTATCTGAATAAGTCTGAAGGCCATCTTTGACGACTGTCAAAGTTTGTGTTAGAACTACTGATAAAAAATTTAGTAGTACATTTAGAGGAACCTGCTATATATGTTTCCTTGTATGGATTTTTGTGAAGTTTTGGAATCCAATACAAGTAAGGCAGGTCAAGTTCTTCCTGTTTTAAATTGATACCAAAAGACTCAAGTTCTCCCCTATGATTGGAAAGAACTTCATCTTTGGTAAAATTAGTTTTGGTATAAGTAGGATTTTCCGATATACTTTCTAAACCAAGCATATTAATAAGACATTCAACATAGAATTTCTTACAGACGAAAATAATGTTATTAGAATCTTTATCAGCCGGGACAACAACATACCTGTTATGTATGTCAGTAAGGATTGCAGAAACCTCAGGGTCCCTAAGCACTAAAGAAGGTTTAGTACCCATAGACCCATTAAGTTTTGCAATCCTTGATTTGACAAAATTTCTAATTGTCCTTATCCAGTCGGATAAAGTATCAAGTTCTACGTCTTTTAATTTAGCCCAACCTCTAGCATACTCTTCAACAGAATCCATAATAATCTTGAAATTCTGTCCCCAAGTAAAAGGATGAGCCTCCCTGTATTTAGGGCCTTTTGAAAGAAGACATCTAAATTTAGTATTCTCAATAATATTGAGATCACCTGTTACTACATGCCCAGCTGGTTTATAAATATATGGGAACGCTGAGCAAGAGCAGCTAGGTGGAGTAAAGTTATGAAAGTTTAGGCACTGCAAAGTATGTTTATAGTTGAAAATTTTGGATGCAATGGGTTTATTGTAGGAGTAGGAAATATATATATATATATATATATTTTTTTTTTTGTTTATTCCTCCTACTTCTTCGTTACAGCCCGCCGATATGCAAAACTTAGTTGAGCAGTTACCTAAACCATTTCTTTTAGTTGGTGATTTTAATGGTCATAATCCTCTTTGGGGAGGTCCTCGACTAGATAATAATGAAAAAATAATGGAAACATTGCTTTCAAATAATGATCTTTGTATATTAAATGATGGATCAAAAACATTTTTATCTGATGCGACAGGTACTTACTCATCAATAGATCTGTCAATTCTTGATGCAGTTATTTTAAATGATTTTTCATGGAAAGTTCATGATGATCGTTCTGGAAGCGATCATTTTCCAATTATATAAGAATATACATCTGGGGCAAATGATACTACAATCCCTAGATGGAATTTTACCAAAGCGGATTGGAATCGGTTTCGCAATCTCTGTTTAGAAAAGATTTTTGTCGAGAGATTTGAAAATGAAACCGATAAAATTCAGAGTTTTACTGACATCCTCATAGACATAGCTAATACGTGCATTCCTAAGACCTCTGCAAATCCTAGAATCCATAAACCATGGTATAATGAGGAATACAAACAGGCTAGGAAAAATAGGAAGCGAGCTGAGAGACAATTCAATAAGTCTTCAACACAAAATAATTTACAGTTGCTCCGTCTCTTTCGTGCAAAAGCTCGAAGAACTGCTAAAAAGTGCAGAAGAGATTCTTGGAGAAATTATGTCTCCAAGATCAATTCTCGCACCCGTTTAAATAAAGTTTGGAATATGGTGCGTAAAATTAAAGGTAGAGGTTCTTCCGATAATGATAAACACCTTAAAATAAATGATACAATTTTAACATCTGAAAAAGTCATTTCTAACAATATTGCTCAGACGATATCAAAAAATTCGTCTTCAGCTAATTACACCTCAGAATTTCAGAAATATCAAAAGATCCAAGAACAAAATAAATTGTCCTTTAAATCGGACAATGCTGAGCAATATAATGATATATTTTCATATGAAGAACTTCAAAACGCACTTTCTAAAGCACATGATACGGCAGTTGGTCCAGATGATGTACATTATCAACTTCTTAAAAATTTGCCCCCTCAATGTCTTTTCACTCTGTTAGATATCTTTATTGATATTTGGCAGAGTGATACTTTCCCATCATCTTGGCATAAAGCAATTGTTATTCCTATTCCTAAACCTGGTAAAGATCACTCTGATCCATCTAATTATAGGCCTATCGCCTTAACTAGCTGTGTTTGTAAAACCATGGAAAGGATGATTAATAATAGACTCGTTTTTTATCTTGAGTCTAACAACCTTCTCAATCATATTCAGTGTGGTTTCAGGCGCAACAGAAGTACCCTAGATCACTTAGTTCGCCTGAAGTCATTCATTAGAAATGCCTTTATTAATAAACAACATGCGGTCTTAATCTTCTTTGACCTAGACAAGGCATATGATACGACTTGGAAATATGGCATTCTTAAAGATCTGCATGAAATGGGTCTGAGAGGCCATACTCTTACTTTTATTAAAAACTTTCTCGAAAATCGAGAATTCCAAGTTCGTTTAGGGTCCACCTTCTCTGATGTTTTCGAGCAACAAATGGGAGTCCCTCAAGGTAGCATTTTATCAGTTACTCTTTTTAGTATTAAAATCAACAGCTTAGCAAAAGTTTTAAATAATAATATAGATGGGTCTCTCTTCGTTGATGACTTTGGCATCTCCTGTAGAGGGACGCATATGCATGCTATTGAAAGGCAACTTCAGCTCTGCCTCAATAAAATAAAAAAATGGTCGTTGGAAAACGGTTTTAAGTTTTCAAAAACAAAAACTTGTTGCATTCACTTTTGCAACAAGCGCAAAATGCATAATGACCCAGAGCTGTATATCGATGACAGCCTTATCAAAGTTCTAAAAGAAGCTAAGTTTTTAGGAATCGTTTTTGATTCAAAATTAACTTTTATCCCTCATATAAAATGCCTTAAGGCTAAATGCCTGAAGGCATTAGATATTTTAAAAGTTTTATCTAATACAAATTGGGGTGGTGATCAACCTACATTACTTCATTTATACAGATCGCTAATTAGATCAAAACTTGATTATTGATCCATTATTTATGGATCTGCTCGCAAGTCATATTTAAAAGACCTTGACGCAATTCATCACCAAGGTCTCCGTATTTGTTTAGGAGCTTATAAAACGTCTCCAATTGATAGTTTATATGTTGAGGCTAATGAATTAGCCTCCATTACATTTAAGGCGCAATAAACTATCTCTGCAGTATGCTACAAAATTATATGCAAATCCATCTAATCCGGCATTTGATTGTGTTTTTCACCCTCCATATAAAGACCTTTACAGTAGAAAGGTCAAAGCAATAGCACCATTATGTATTCGTATAAAACCTAAATTGGAGGAGTGTGGTTTAAACCTCGATCTTATTAAGAAACACAAATTTACAGAGGATCCTCCTTGGCTTCTTGATAAACCAGAGGTGAATCTGGATCTTTCAAAATATAAAAAGTCGGAAACAAGCGATGAAATTTACCAGCAGGAATTTGCTATGATTAAAGATAACTATGCACGGTTGGTTCCTGCTGTTATTAGACAGGAACTTCGTCAATGGCTTTTAATATATACTGATGGATCAAAAGATGGTGATCGGGTAGCTTCTGCTGCCATTGTTGGAGATGAAACAATGAACATTCGTCTTCCAAATGAAAGTTCTATATTTACAGCTGAGGCTAAAGCGATTTACTTGCTTTACAATATATTTCAAAATCACCTCATAACAATTTTTTAATTTGTTCCGACTCCTTGTCAGTTCTTCGGGCAATAAAGAGTAGAAAAAAAGATCACCCCCTCATTCGTGATATTCTGGAACTGCATACATCTTTATGACATGCTGTTTCAGATTTTAATAAAATTATTAATTATTGTTGGTTGCCTAGCCATGTTGGTATAAAAGGCAACAGTAAAGCCGATTCCGCTGCTAAAACAGCATTATCCAAGCCAATGACTAATTGTTTAATTCCTCATTCTGATTTTAAGTCATTGATATACAATTATATTATTAATCAATGGTCAAGTCATTGGAATAGCCAAGAACACAATAAGCTTCATTCAGTACAGCCCTGTCTGGGATTTATACCTTTATCCCAGTACAGTAGGCGCGAAAGTATTGTTCTTAGGCGCTGTAGAATCGGTCATAGTCATTTTACACACTCTTTTATTTTAAAGGGTGAACAACCTCCACAATGTATCCCTTGTCAAAGTCAACAATCTATTCAGCACATGTTGCTGGATTGTGTCGACTTTGCAAATACAAGGGATACTTTTTATTCAGCATCATCGATGCAAGATCTTTTTAATAATGTCCATGGGCATTAAATTTTAAAATTCCTTAAGGGAAATAAACTTGTTCCATAAAATATAATTTTTATCATTTATTATCCAGTCTTTTATGATAACTTATCTGTGATATTACTGGTTTTTATCAGTTTAGTAATTGCTTTAGAATCTATTCTATTTAGTTTTACATAAATTTTATTTTTATATGTTGTTATATTTTTAACATTTTCTAGCCACGAATAGCTGCAATAACGCTGATGCGGCTTTAAACCAAAACTCACTCACTCACTATATATCTTGATTATTCCCGGGTTAAACCAAAATTTCCCAATTTAATTATGATATATATATTTTTTAGTGAAAAAGGAAGGATCTGGTTAAATTTTGCAGAAAAAAAATTGAAGAAGGTCTTACTTTTGTAGAAATTAAAGAAATGTGCAGAGTTGAAGCAAGCTTAATAAAATCCTCTATAAAGTTGCAGGAGGCTATTAAAGAACTTCAAGATGAACCAAAAAATTGGACTTTAAAGAAAATGGATCTTGAAGACAAAAATGTTAATGATAAAAAAACAAAAAAAAGTTAAAAATGTTAAAACCACAAAGTCAGATAATGCAACTGATAAAAGTACCACCAATGCTAAGTCTAGCACTGTAACTGCACACCTTCAACCAGAAAAATGGCTTAAATGGAAATGCTTCTCACTACAGGAACTACAGTAGTTTTATCTGCACAAAAAAACAGACCCCTCTTCCTTCCGCGCAGACACCACGGAGATCTCCAAGATTGACTGCAACATCCATTTGCAAGACAGAATATGAACCTATTTCCTTAATTAAAAAGGTTGAAGGCAGTTGTTGGGATGCAAGTTAGTAATGTTTTACAAATAGACACAGTCATGCCTTTGTCCACTCTAGATTCAACATGTATACAAATGACCATGCCTGCTCCACCTGCACCGGTTCAACATAGCAATGTGGAAAGTGTATTACCCTACTATGATGATAAGTGTGTGATAATCCTGAATTATAATTAGTCATTTAGGTAATTCATTAATCCTGAATAGCTTTTCATAACCTTGTATTTGATTCCATATGTAAATAAAGTATATTTTATATTTAAAATGAATGTGTACATGTAATGTAAGTATAAAATAGATAAAAAAAATTTGTGTGCTGTATTTGAACTCTTTTCAAATAAATAAAGTGCAAGAACTGGAAAATAAAAAACGGTATGATTGTTTTGGCGTTAATATAGGTTATTGTTTGTCAGTGCTTGGTATCAAAGCTGTTGAAGCCCAGGTGACAAGCAGGGTGCTTAGAAGACTGGCAGACTGGTTAGACAATTCAAGTTTAGATCTTTTTAGCAGTTCAGCAGTGAATGATCTGTCTATGGCTGTTCTGCTATTGATAGCCTTTCAAGCTCAACAACAACTGTTTACTAAGTATCTCGCACAGAAACAAAGTCATTACAAAAACCAGGAAAGAAGGTACAATTTTGATTTTTTTCTCTGTCTTAAGTTGGATTTATTCTGTTAAGATTTGCAAGGTTCAAAACTATAGCCAGTCTCAGTTGTTATTGCCAGACTTAACATGAAAATGTAGGCAATATATCCTGAATTCAGGAATATAATTCTTAAACTGGGAGCTATTAGGTATAGAAGTTGTTTTATGATAATGCATGAAGTTTGGAGCAAGTTTAGATATAAGCTTGCTGGCAGATTATTGTTTTGAACGCTGTAATTTTTAACTGACTTTTAAGCACAAACAGTAACTCTAGAACTCATACTTTTTTACTATTGTTTCAGACAGCTAAAATGTCTAATATTTTTGAAATTGTTTATTTTGATCTTCAGCTTTTCTTGATTTGACATTTAATTAAAAATTCAACAAACACAACTCCCATCTAATAACTGATCTTGCAGAGTAACTTGTCATTTTAAAAAACAAGAGGCCCAAGATGGCCCTAATTTGCTCACCTGAGTTTAAATGTAACTGGTATGTCTTGATAATACCTGGTTAAGTCATAACATGTTGCCTCAATAGAAGTGGTATCAGATAACATTATTTTTATTGTTTTGGTTTTTAGCTATATAGGCCACTGTGACCTACTTTTGGTAGAAACACAAATGAGAATGGCAATGGTTTAAAGGTGCTATTGACTAATATGAATGAAATGTGACCAGTAGTGTCTGAGAAGAAGTCTTTTGATGAATGTATGGATGGATGAGTTCCTATCCATAACAAAAGCTCACAAAAGCAATTTTCAGATCCGTTTTTAGGACTTTACAGATTTGACACATTAATTAAAATATTTAAAAAAAATTGTAAAATTCAACTGCAAATTATGTTTAAAAAATTGTTAAATTAATTTTAATAATGTCACATAACAATGATTTTGTATAAAAAAAAAAAAAAAAAAAAAAAAAAAAAAAAAAAAAAAGGTTTTAGCTAAATCTACATATCAGTATCATATGTATTTCAATAGTAAAAATTTATAACATCTCTTCCATGCACCATTGTAAGTCATAAATTTCAGAAATGAAAATAAATACATAAATAAATAAAAAAAAAAAGTGGCCTCACTGGGATTTGAACCCTCGACCCTCGGGTTGCTAGAATTGAAAAAGAAAAAGGTCGAAAAAGCGACTTGTATTTTACAGAATTTCATGAAAATTGTTAAACATATGTTTCTTCACATAAGAAAATGATGTTTGGAAAAAGAATTCACCTAAATTTATTAATATTGTAATTTTGGTAAAAAAGTACTATTTACAATGTATAAAATATAAACGCAAAAACACGTAACCTAATTTTTCACAAAATTGTTGGAATTCACAAACTTGGTTTATAAGATACTTTAGATGCCATATATCACATCAAATTTTATCTCAGTGAAGTGGTTTTGGAGAAGAAATTTTTTTAGAGTTTTCAACTATTTAGGTCAATGTAGCTATGGCAACCTAAAAAGTAAAAAATCATCAAATTTCTTCCATGCACCATTGTGTCATAAAAATTCAGAAAAAAAAAGAAAAGTAAAAAAAAGTGGCTCCACTGGGATTTGAACCCTCGACCTTAAGGTTGCATTATCACATGTAATTAAAAAAAAATAATTACACTAAAAAGTAAAAATTCATAAAGTCTCCTCCATGCACCATTGTAAGTCAGAAAATTCAGAAAATAAAAAAAAAATAATAAAACAAAAGTGGCCCCACTGGGATTTGAACCCTCGACCCTTGGGTTGCTAGAAAATTTGAAAGGCAATGTTCTAAAGATGCTTTAGACCAAGTTTAAACAAACTGTGACCAGAAGTTTCTGAGAAGAAATCGTTTGAAGCAATTGTTGACGGACGGACGACGGAGGGTCTGTCTCTATTGATACCAATAGCTCACATGAGCACTGTGTGCTCAGGTGAGCTTAAAATTAAAAATTAAACTGAAATTGTCAGAGCCAATAAAAAATAGCGAGAAAATGTTTCAACCCTAAATGATGACAGGGATTCAAGTGCAAACTGATGGACACTTGACCATTCTTGCCCCAACTGAAGTCAGTTTGAAGTTTACCTCAAGCCTTGTAATATGTACTTTTGATTAGTTGACTTAATGGGGTTTTACATCCCAGTAAAGAATACAAATGTATTTCACTTATATTGAGACATCACCAGCTATAGCAGAAGTACCAGAAATTTTGACCTTTGCAGTTCTCTTAGCTCAAATGTGCAGGGAGGGTTCTTTAACATGCCACACCTAACGTGACATGGGACATCAGTTTTCTAAAGTCTCATTCAAATGACACTGTGACTTTCATTTCTAAATGCTAAGTGATTGGCGAAACAACAGTCACTTCAAATTTTCAAGTCTTGGTCAGACCTCCTCGACCTCCCACATATGAAGTAAGCACTCCATCAGCTGAGTTAACCGCAGTGGTGTACTTTTGAAAAAAAAAAACCAGTTGTTTTTGATCTCAATTGATAGATAAAATCATCATGTATTCAATGTATTGACAGGGTCAGCCGTCATGGTACCAATTTTTGTATATCATTTACTATTCACTATATATCTATTTAAAGTTGAAGCATAATGTACAACATCATATTTAAATGTTTCTCCAGTGTATGAACATTGAGGAACACTGAGATTTTGATATTGATCAATCTACTTCGTACCATTTACATTTAATTTTCTCTGTTAACATTAATAGGAAAATCGTTGTTCATGGATTTTAGATGTTGGACCACTTTAGTTGATTTTTTTTGGCATGTACATTTTACCGAATTAGGTCTTTTCGAAGCATGTTACAGATAAACACAATGCAGACATTGCTTTTAGCAGGTGAGTTGTGAATTTGATGAACAAGCTAGTAAAATGTACAATTGATTTTAAATTGTGTTTTACTTAAATTAATACAACTTTTCATTGTCTTGAATGTCATTACACAGGGACATTAAAATAAAATGAATGTTATTATAGCCACAAAATTGATGATTATATTTAATTTAATAATTAATATAATTTATGAATTTAATAAACACCTTTTCCAATTCAAATTTTTTAAATTTTAATTATAAAAGGAAATTTTTCAGTTAGATTTTATTGATTAATTGTGTTTAGATTAACATGGAAGATCAGGCACAAATTTACAAGTTTACATGTATCATAAGCCACTTAGCCAGTGTTATATGCTAGTGTTGATGTGTCATTAGATGTCGTGTGGTTTCAGTAACAAATGTAACGGCATGGATACAGTATCCTGACCATCAAATTGGCAAATATATCATATCTTAAACTGGGGGCTAATATATCCACTATCAACGGAATTGTCCTTTCTCCAGAGAATGTTGTGGATTCCATTTCCATAACATACAAAAAAGTTAATGCTGAATAATACTGAATAATGGTTCTGATATTAAATTTGTTGTAAATGTTTTTAACACATGAAAGTTAAACTGTTCTCTGTTGCAGATGGCAATGCTCATTAAGGATCTAGACATGCCTGAAAAATTCTCTAAGGCACAGGTGGATCAGGGGGAGGAAAGGCAAGCAAGAATGTTGGCCAAATCTGCCAAAAAACCAGCTATTGCATTATTAAATGCAATACTAACATGTGTGTTTACCAAAGAAGAGTTAGCAACTTCATCTGGGCTTGGTATCAGACCTAAAAAAGATGGGCCACAAAAGGAGCCTCTGGATCCTGTCAAAATTGAGGCCATCAGAGGTAATACATTTTTTTTTAATTGACAAAGCCATATATTGTGTGTTTAATTTAATGAGGATGGCAGATTGGGCAAGATGTTGGTTTGCAAGTCCACCTCACCTGTCTGGGTTCAATCAAGCCTGACATAGGGGAAATTGATGTTGGTTCTTACTTGCATGTTGGTTCTTACTTGCAAGTATAATATAACTGAGCTGTGTACAGTGTTACTTGCAAGTATAATATGACTGAGCAGTGTACAGTGTTAATCTGCAACATTGTTGCTTGCTGTAATGCTTATCATAGCCTGTATTTTGAGGCGAAAATATTTGCTTTTTTAAATTATTATTAAACAAAAAATGCAGTCCTGATGACACTTATTGTACAATTTTAGTATCAATTTAAAATGCGGCTTTTTATAGTTATATATTAATATTGTGCATAAATCTACAAACAGCTGAATCAAGAAATATTCTAATATTTCTGATCAAGTATCACTGTCAGATATACCATTGTTACAATCCATTATTTCTTAAATTAGATAAATTTTAATGGTTTAAGAATAAATATGAGAATAATATATATATATATATATATATATATATATATATATATACTGTATATACTGTTCAAAAATTATGTGAATTTGGCCAGAAGAAAGCTTAATTTAAATACTGTTATTAGTTACCAAAGCCAATAGGCCCGATTAGGTTTCTTGTGAAAACTATTGTGCCTCCCCTTGTTAAGGATAATGCATTTATCTATATTATGTACATGTTTAATCCCAAGCCAGTTAATTGTTAATTCAAGTTTTAAACTTATTTAAAAAGAATATATATATATATATATATATATATATACTTTTCTATTTTAAGAATACATTCTCTGCAACTACAAGAAAGAAAGCTTGTCAATACCAGCTGCAAGAAAGAAAGCTTGTCAATACCATCAGCACTAGAGTTCAATACAGCGATTACGAACAAAATCACAAATTTGAGAAGAATGGTAAGAAAAATTCCAATGTTACAAAAATCAAACACTCAATAATTATTGGTTATTTTAATAAGTTTAGGCAGAGTTTCCCTTTAGATATATTTAGGCATTATTTTTGTTTTAGATTTAAATTTTGTTTTATATTGGAGATGTATCAGTTTATAGTTTTTATTATAGTTCTTTTTAAAATATGTTCCTATGGAATTTGTATACTCATTTAGATAGAACTGTTTGTGGACTGGATTACATACATACTTGGATTTAATTAAACAGATTTGTGATAGAGCTTGAGCATCAATATAATATATTATGTATATTTTCATGTATAGAGCACAAGCTGGATTTGAATTGCAATAAAAATAAGGGATTTATCAATCTATTCATATTTTATTAGAAAGGTAAGCCAATATTCATTTATTTTTTTAACAGAAACAGAAATGATAAAGTAGCAAGTATAATATGACTGAGCTGTGTACAGTGTTACTTGCAAGTATAATATGACTGAGCAGTGTACAGTGTTAATCTGCAACATTGTTGCTTGCTGTAATGCTTATCATAGCCTGTATTTTGAGGCGAAAATATTTGCTTTTTTAAATTATTATTAAACAAAAAATGCAGTCCTGATGACACTTATTGTACAATTTTAGTATCAATTTAAAATGCGGCTTTTTATAGTTATATATCAATATTGTGCATAAATCTACAAACAGCTGAATCAAGAAATATTCTAATATTTCTGATCAAGTATCACTGTCAGATATACCATTGTCACAATCCATTATTTCTTAAATTAGATAAATTTTAATGGTTTAAGAATAAATATGAGAATAATATATATATATATATATACTGTATATACTGTTCAAAAATTATGTGAATTTGGCTAGAAGAAAGCTTAATTTAAATACTGTTATTAGTTACCAAAGCCAATAGGCCCGATTAGGTTTCTTGTGAAAACTATTGTGCCTCCCCTTGTTAAGGATAATGCATTTATCCATATTATGTACATGTTTAATCCCAAGCCAGTTAATTGTTAATTCAAGTTTTAAACTTATTTAAAAAGAATATATATATATATATATATATATATATATATATATATATATACTTTTCTATTTTAAGAATACATTCTCTGCAACTACAAGAAAGAAAGCTTGTCAATACCAGCTGCAAGAAAGAAAGCTTGTCAATACCATCAGCACTAGAGTTCAATACAGCGATTACGAACAAAATCACAAATTTGAGAAGAATGGTAAGAAAAATTCCAATGTTACAAAAATCAAACACTCAATAATTATTGGTTATTTTAATAAGTTTAGGCAGAGTTTCCCTTTAGATATATTTAGGCATTATTTTTGTTTTAGATTTAAATTTTGTTTTATATTGGAGATGTATCAGTCTATAGTTTTTATTATAGTTCTTTTTAAAATATGTTCCTATGGAATTTGTATACTCATTTAGATAGAACTGTTTGTGGACTGGATTACATACATACTTGGATTTAATTAAACAGATTTGTGATAGAGCTTGAGCATCAATATAATATATTATGTATATTTTCATGTATAGAGCACAAGCTGGATTTGAATTGCAATAAAAATAAGGGATTTATCAATCTATTTATATTTTATTAGAAAGGTAAGCCAATATTCATTTATTTTTTTAACAGAAACAGAAATGATAAAGTAGCAAGTATAATATGACTGAGCTGTGTACAGTGTTACTTGCAAGTATAATATGACTGAGCAGTGTACAGTGTTAATCTGCAACATTGTTGCTTGCTGTAATGCTTATCATAGCCTGTATTTTGAGGCGAAAATATTTGCTTTTTTAAATTATTATTAAACAAAAAATGCAGTCCTGATGACACTTATTGTACAATTTTAGTATCAATTTAAAATGCGGCTTTTTATAGTTATATATCAATATTGTGCATAAATCTACAAACAGCTGAATCAAGAAATATTCTAATATTTCTGATCAAGTATCACTGTCAGATATACCATTGTCACAATCCATTATTTCTTAAATTAGATAAATTTTAATGGTTAAAGAAAAAATATGAGAATAATATATATATATATATATACTGTATATACTGTTCAAAAATTATGTGAATTTGGCTAGAAGAAAGCTTAATTTAAATACTGTTATTAGTTACCAAAGCCAATAGGCCCGATTAGGTTTCTTGTGAAAACTATTGTGCCTCCCCTTGTTAAGGATAATGCATTTATCTATATTATGTACATGTTTAATCCCAAGCCAGTTAATTGTTAATTCAAGTTTTAAACTTATTTAAAAAGAATATATATATATATATATATATATACTTTTCTATTTTAAGAATACATTCTCTGCAACTACAAGAAAGAAAGCTTGTCAATACCAGCTGCAAGAAAGAAAGCTTGTCAATACCATCAGCACTAGAGTTCAATACAGCGATTACGAACAAAATCACAAATTTGAGAAGAATGGTAAGAAAAATTCCAATGTTACAAAAATCAAACACTCAATAATTATTGGTTATTTTAATAAGTTTAGGCAGAGTTTCCCTTTAGATATATTTAGGCATTATTTTTGTTTTAGATTTAAATTTTGTTTTATATTGGAGATGTATCAGTTTATAGTTTTTATTATAGTTCTTTTTAAAATATGTTCCTATGGAATTTGTATACTCATTTAGATAGAACTGTTTGTGGACTGGATTACATACATACTTGGATTTAATTAAACAGATTTGTGATAGAGCTTGAGCATCAATATAATATATTATGTATATTTTCATGTATAGAGCACAAGCTGGATTTGAATTGCAATAAAAATAAGGGATTTATCAAGCTATTTATATTTTATTAGAAAGGTAAGCCAATATTCATTTATTTTTTTAACAGAAACAGAAATGATAAAGTAACCCAAACATAAATTTCTGGATCCTTTAAGCTGGCAGGCGAATTTATATTATACAGGGGATTATAATTACTATAATTATGAATCAATCATTTTGTAACTGCCACTTTTTATTTCTTTTTTTATGAATTTTAATAAATACCTGTAATATATAGTAATGGAATTTGATTCAAATTGCTTGTTGGAATTCAATTATGGTGCATGCAAGTGAATCGTGTGTGTGTGTGTGACATGATTGTAATTGTATTTGTATTCATATGAGCTTAACTGAAAAATGCATAATAAATAATAATTTTTGACAAATATTATTTGTCATTTAATGGTTAAGGAACATGATATAATTGATGCATGCATGTTTACAGTAAGACACACATTGGGATTGGTATGCATTTGTCATTGAGCATATATTCATCTGCTAATAACCTTTTGATTAAAGGGATTTGATTGGTTGCCATTGGCATTTCATAGCAGTTCAATATGAATATTCATTAATGGTCTAAACAGTTTTCAGGCAGTTCCTAGCAGTCCAAATTACTAATTTAAATATGTCGTTTAAAAACTGCTAAGAAACTGCATGAAAATTGCTTTAAAACTGCTATATAACTGTGCAGGTTAAAATAAACTGCTTTATAATTTCCAAGTTACTATGTACTGTTTCGACTGCTTAAAAACTGCTAAGAACTGTAATACTGTGAAGGCTAAGAAACTGCTTTAGAACTGCCTTCCACTTTGACTTGGGTCAGGAATAAAAAGGTCTGAATATAGTGACTGTAAGCGAGCGTTCAGAAGAAGACCTGTAAGTACCTGAAAGTAGTAAGACTCTCATGCCCGCCTCCCCAATCAGTCCCGGTCCAAATCGCTCCCTTAACCAACAGTCCTCCGTAATAATGACAGGTAGATGACTTATACTTGATCTCTTATAATTAAATTTATCCCTTTTTGCATTTTTTTAAATTCTTTTATTTATTACTTACTTTCCCCCTGAGGATGTGTAGATATTTTCCCCCGTTGATGTGTAGATATTTTCAAGAGGATTTTCGATTTTTTATGTTGTTTTGAAATAGTTCAGTAATTTCATGATTCGGCCATTAGATTACTTCCACATTCATAATTGTGTGTTATATGAGTGGTGGCTGGACATCTGGACTGCAGTTACTACTTTGGAGCGATATTAACTACGAGGCAATCTTAAAAACTCTCCCCATCTATTATTTTTACACGGGGTAAATCTGTCATTTTCCTAACTGATTAATCCTGAGTGCCAAGGTAGACATCAGAAATTCTTAGTTTTTATCACATGCATATGTCACAGCCGATGATAACCTGGGGCCAACCACAGAAGGGGTAGATACTCCCTACATAACACATTTTTGTGAAATAAACCCTTTTTGTCTTTTGGAAATCTGTTGCAAATTGCAGATTCACAGAATCAACATTTTGCCATGTGCCATAAATAAATTTTCAAAGTTAATATACATGTATTAATGAAATAATTCATTAATTTAGTAGATATTTCACAGAATCAACATTTTGCTATGTGCCATAAATATTTTTTTATAGTTTATATGTAATGATGAAACAAGTTCATTAATTTTTGAGGAAGAAGAAAATTTCATGGGATAATGCAGCGCAGGTAGTCTTAGACTTACTGTCTAGAGGAATGCACGTTAAAACGTTAATAATGGCCCCAATAAAAATGCCCCTACTCTTTCCAGAATGGAATATTGTTAACAACTTGACAATTCAACTTTTTAAATTCTTTTAACTTTTATGTCTAAGATCAGGGTAAAGAATATTTACAAATGTAAGAAGTGTTTGATAATAAAACCACAAGTACAACTTACATTTATGATTTCAGGATAATTTAAAATGATTGTTAAAATTCAACATCATTTTAACAGTATTTCAGTCAAGATGTGGTATATGAATGTGCATGTCTTCTGCTTGACCGGTGCATAGTGCAGACCGATGTTGTCTTCTTTAGTACTGATATCACTGAGTTACTGTAGCATAGATATATATTGTATACTACTTGGCCACATTATACTAGTACCGAATTTAAAAGTACAGGGGCCAGTTTACAATCATTTACTCCATAGACGAGTTTCATATTAGAGATCTCGTGAAACCTCGCGTCCTTTTGCGCACTCAGAACGAGGCTAACGCTGTATATTCTTTAAAAATGGCGAGTAAATGCGGTAGCGAGAGTGATATAATATCGTTAGATAGCTTGGTGATAATGACTTGTTTTGAACTAAAAAATATGCTGAGGGCGCACAATGAAAGTACAAACGGCAATAGAGTCTATACTAGTAGCTATATGCCATAGTTTAACCCAGAAAGAGAGAGTTGCAAACGGCGAGAAACGCAGGATGGTGAAAAAGTGACATGGAATCCCTTGGATAGACTTGCACAAAAGGACATGATTACATACAGCGATTTGACTCAAACGGCAAAAGATCGCCAATGGAACAGTGATTTGAGACTATTCCCAAATATTAAGTTTCATCAACCTATTACGTATTTGGAGGAAAGGACCCGGAAATACGGTGACAACGAAATGAAAGGCTTTGTGTACAAGAAGATGCGAACCTATCGTTTTGTTTTTTTTTTAAAGAGGGACATATAAATGACTATGAGATTGTTTAAGGGTTTTACTTGGGTGAAAGCAAAAGTTATTGGTTTAAAGAGAAATACAAGATACAAAGTGATATCCGTGTTTTAATACAGATGGTGATGTAATTTATGCAGCATGTGAATGTTCAGCAGGGTAATTATTTTTATTATTATTATTATTATATACAAAGGTAACTAATTAGTGATTACATAGATTGGAAATGCTTATTAGCTAATTTAAAAGAACTAGTTTATTATAATTGTTTTATTTTATTTATTAATTTTTTTTTGTATATTTGAAATGGTTATAATGATAATAAGTGGCCATAATCATACATTCTGGCTCACCCTCAAATATAAATATTGCAGCTATTTTTGATTATCAACAGACATTTAAGGTAGTCGGGAAGAATATCAATGATAAAAAAATGACATATAAAAAAATTCCTTACATTTAAATCATTTTAAATTTTGGCAAAAGTAATAAATTTAAACTGCCAGTTAGTCGGTTCTTGAGTTTATTAATCATTTCATGGGTTTAAAGATGATATAAGTCGTCATCTTAACCTGTGGTGTTACACAAAAACTTTGACTTTTTAGAAGTGTTAGTACACTGTTCCAGAATATAACACTGTACTGGTACAAAACCTACAAGGAACCATTTTGTGACTGGTACAAAACCTACAAGGAACCATTTTGTGACCAAAGTCAAACAAAGTGTACATTGGCAAGATTGGTAACTTTCAAAAACTTTCGTACTAAGACACTTTCAGACACACTGGTTGAAATATTTGACTGCTTGTAGTTTCAAATACTGAGTCAAAGATGTTAACCAATAGAAAGCCTTATAATCTTATATCATAATAAGCCTAAGATCTTAATCTTTGACCCACATGACTACTATTATGGTTTCATCATACTTAACACATAATATACTTATGTTTTCAGACTTGGTGTTGGAGGTGCTGGAAAGTGTAACCATATTGGAGGGTTACTGTTTGCCATATCTAGTTTTCAGGAGAAAGAATTGTAGTTTGAACCTAAGAAAGTGTCATGCACTTCAAAACTTTATTGGATGGATTGTTCCCCGCAACCTTAAAGTTACACCTAAGCCGATAAATGACATCAAGTTGAAAAGAAACAAACTTGGAAAATATACTGAAGATAGTGCCATAGTGCCAAATCTGTTAAAATGTATGCTCCCCGTGCACCACAAGATCGCTTTTTAGACAACCATAATGTTCAAGTACTTCAAAAGTCATTACAGGAATGTTTACCGAATTCTACATTCTTTATACCATGACAATTTAGATGATGAGGAATAAAAAAATGTAGATCTTTTTTATGAACTCAATGGACATGATGTAAGTTTAAATATTACTTTAGAATCTGAACTTAATTCTGAGGAAATAGACAGTGCCACTGTGGAAAGTTTACATGTTCCACTTATTGAATATAATCCAAGAATTCCAGATGATGTGCCAGTTGATGAAAAATTCATTGTGGATTATGTTACTGATAAAATACAAAAAGAACGTTTATCTATGGAAAGCATTTCAGAAATCAAAAGGCTAACAGTTGAACAGACAGAGAATTGGTTGTGGCAGAAATTGCACAAATACAAAGTAACTGCTTCCAATTTCGGTAAAATTTGCAAGTGTCAAAAAATCCTAATGGCATTATTTCAAACATGCTTTATTCAGATTCACTTGAGTTAAAGTCAATGTGGTATGGAAAATTACATGAAATGGATGCAATAGAGTAATATATCAACACAACAGAACATGGGTAACCCTGTTAAAGTTCAAAAGTGTGGATTATTATTTTCTAAGGACAGACAAAGTTAGGGTGCAAGTTTAGATGGACGTGTTGAAGAATTGCAATCTATGGTATGGTGGATTGGAATGTAAATGCCCCATAAGTAAAGCTGGTTTTACAGTCGAGGAAGCATGTAAGGATAAACAGTTTTATTGGGTTGATTTTGTTGTTTGGTTTAACCAAAAGTGGATATATTCATAGAGTGGATATATTTTGATGCAGCTAAATGGTTGAACATTTTTTTACCTTTGTTACATTTATTTCACCAATGGGTTTTTGTGCCAGAACTTCTTACAAACAGATTAAAAAGGGAGATTATGTTGTTTCAACCAAATGAATGGAGGAAACTCAAAACAAAGAAACTGAAATAAAACTGGTGACCATTTCCTAAAAACAGTGTTACATACTATAGTATATACTTGTTTTGCATATATATATTTGTGGATTAGATATAAAAGCAAGAGCTCGGTTTATTAGTCTGCCATGGGTTTAATCACATTTAATATTACAAAGCAATTCAAAAATAAATAAATATTAATTATAATATGTAAATCATTTGTTTCATATATATATATATATATATATATATATATCGACCGGTGCATCCAAAAAGGTCGTAACTCAATTTTTCATAAAACTGAGAAAAAGCCATTTGAAAGTTTGATAGATCCTTAAAAATCAGGGAAATAAGTTAGGAGAAAGATTCTAAAATTTATCAAAAGACATTTCTTTGATATGCTTTAAGAAAAAGTTTTGTAATTCCAAAAGACTAATTAAGAGAGAAAATTGATTAAGAAATATTTAAGATGTTTTTACATGCTCTGATCTTTTATTTTTGTAGATGTCAAAAAGTCTTAATTCAAATTAAGATGTTTTAACTTGAGGTTTGTGATACAGAATTAATGTCTAAAACAACTTAAATACAGATAAGATGTTTTAACTGAAACATTTTCACTAACAGTATTCACTAAGAATGAATTAAAAAGGAATTAAATATTTATAAGACTGTTTTACTGAAACAATAAAATAACATTTGTTTCACAAAATGTCACAAAAAAGAATTATCTCACAAAAAACTAAATCAAACTTTGATTGTTTTCACAAAAGTAGATAAAATGGACAGGGAAAACGATTAAAATAAACCGTCATACCTATTCTGAAGTGTAATTAGTTTCCAGTGTGTTGATAATTATCAAATCCAACCTGTCACAAACACATTTATTCACAAATTTGGTACAGAACGATAAAATTAAATCCATCTTTGCTAATTTTTTTAATTCCATGTCGGTAAATATCCAGAATCTGTTATAAAAATAACAAAAAAACCTCGTATGCAAATATCAAACACGGCTATATGCACATCTATCTACAGCTGCAGTTATTCATGGTCAGTGTCAACATCTGATTCCAAAGCATCTGGTTCTGGTAAGTGATCTCGTGTGAATTTAGAAGATGGAAGGCATTTGTAAAATCCATCATGATGTTTCGGGATAACACCAGACTGACACAGCGACAACAGGTCTCTTTTTTTAACTCAGAAATGGCTATTTTTTCATCATACATGTATTTGATCTTATAATCTGATGTGTTATGTACTCTTCCTCTCCTTCCTGATGATAAAACTTTCACTCTTATAAAGTCTGTTTGACTGTCAAAATTATATTTTATCAATAACTCGTCTGGATGTCTTTTTTTGATTTGAATCCAGCGTGTTTTCATCCAGTTTATCCTTGCCCCAGAAGCATCAGTTTTCATGTTTTTGCATACATTGTTTGTAAAATCCTTGGTCTAAAAAATCAGTATACTTGAGGGGTATTACAGTATATGGTTTAGTTTTTCTTGCTAGTCTTATGACCGTGTCATATTGGCGTTAATTTTTTGGCATGCTCTATTGCAGAATGCATGCTGTCGCATTCCATTTGGGAGTGCCCACTTTCAAGAAATTTTTGATCAAGTATCTTGAGAGTTGGATGATTATTTACACTGTACAATAATGCTCCTGCGATAAACTGGTTTTGTCCACCACGTGTCGGACAACAAGATAGCATGTGGTAAGGACTTTAGATGCAAATGAAGGCATGATCCTATCTCACAAGATCCCCGCCTTACTTGGGTTTCGTTCCATACAAAACTGGATCCTGATTTATCACCTAATGAATATATTGTTAAATTAAACAAGAGGCCCAAAGGGCCTGTGGAGCTCAACTGACAAAAATGGTTCTTGTGCCTCCATTTATATAAACTCGGTACAGGGACTTGAGCTGATGTAAAATGCTAAATATAAAAGCTGTTGGCCTTACAGTTTCAGAAAAGAATATTTTTAAATTTGACTTCCCATATAAGTATATATAGATATATGCGCCCCTGGGTGGGTACCAAAAATGGCCCAGAGGCCTTTATTTGTACAAACCTGGTAAAAGGGACTTGAGCTTATTGTGAAAGCTTTAAGCCTTACAGTTTCATATAAGAAGATTTTTAAATTTGATTTTCCATATATGCATATGTAGATATATTGGCCCTTGGGGTGGGACCAAAAATGGCCCAGGGCCACTATTTGTACAAACCTGGTAAAGGGACTTGAGCTGATATTAAATGCCAAATATAAAAGCATTACGCCTTACAGTTTCAGAGAGGAAAATTTTTAAACTTGATTTCCAATATATGCATATGCAGATATATGAACCCCTGGGGTGGGGCCAAAAATGGACCAGGGGCCACCATTTGTACAAACTTGGTAAAGGGCCTCAAGCTGATGTTAACTGCCAAATATAAAAGCTTAAAGCTTCATGGTTTCAGAGAAGAAGGTTTTCAAAGTTGATATCTCATTTTAAGCCATATATGCATATGCATATATATGGACCCCTGCGGTGGGGCCGAAAATGGACCGAGGGCCACCATTTGTACAAATTTGGTAAAGGGCCTCAAGCTGATATTAACTGCCAAATATGAAAGCTTAAAGCTTCATGGTTTCAGAGAAGAAAATTTTCAAAGTTGATTTTCCATTATAAGCCATATATGCATATGCAGATATATGGGCACCTTGGGTGGGGCCAAAAATAGACCGGGGGCCACCATTCGTACAAACTTGGTAAAGGGTCTCAAGCTGATATTAACTGCCAAATATGAAAGCTTAAGGCTTCATGGTTTCAGAGAAGAAGATTTTCAAAGTTGATTTTCCATTATAAGCCATATATGCATATGCAGATATATGGACACCTTGGGTGGGGCCAAAAATAGACCGGGGGCCACCATTCGTACAAACTTGGTTAAGGGGCTCAAGCTGATATTAACTGCCAAATATGAAAGCTGAAGGCTTCATGGTTTCAGAGGAGAAGATTTTCAAAGTTGATATCTCATTATAAGCCTTTTTTTCACTTTTTACGAAGTACGACAGAAAAACGCTAAAAACGCGTAACCTAGTTTTGACAGAAGTTTCACGAAATGTACAACCTATATGTTTAAGGGTGTCTAGAAGCTAAATATCACATCAGATTTTGGATATAACCTATGGTTTAAGAGAAGAAGCTTATTTAAGGTTTTTTGCATTCTAGATAGATGTGACCTACTTTTGTTTGCCATGGAAACCAATTGTTCAAATTTTCATCTACTTCTTCTAGGGATCATTCCTGCAAAGTTTTGTTAAAATTGGCCCGAGTTTTTGCTGTTAACGGACGGACGGACGCACGCACGCACGCGCGCATCATGCCATAAGCCCAAAACTTGCTTTAGCCAGTTGAGCTAAACATGCCAATTTACGTTTGTAGTAAAGCTGACTTACTAAACTACAGAGACAAGTCAGTACAGCTTGCATATCAAACGTAGCAGTATATATATCGATAGTCAGTTCTGCATAGTGTTTGTCCTTTTGCTTTTCCTCTCTGGCCTCTATTTTCCGATGTTGGTGATCATCATATTGTTTTTGCACATCATTTGTTTTCAGAACTGTATTTTTGTACAGTTCGATATATCCTAATACCTGCAGGTTCAGTGCCCTTTTCTGAACACTGTTCTTGATACAAGCTGTACATTTTCTTTATGTTGAGATCATGTCCTAGAAACTTACGCTGTGTTGTACGGCGTATATAGTGTGACTCCACTGTTGGGAACGATTCTATGTGTTTTCTTATGTCTTCGATTTTTGATTGTGGTGTTTTATTTTTTGATGTTGATTTTCCTCTTTTTTCAGTAGATGTAAAAATTCCCTTGTCACTGTTTTCTAGGGCATGGTTAATTTATTTCTCCCCTACATCTAAGGTATTCTGGAAAAAACTCTATTTCCCCTTCAATTTCAAAAGTGTACTGTCTGGCATAATTTCTTTTTGTCTGTCATATGATGCCAAACCCCAGAAAAGATTGAATATTTCCCTCCGCTGTTCTTCACTTACTTTCTACTCGCTGAGCATCCACAAAGGGATGATCTGGAGGGTGTCTGCTGAAATCTAGAGCAAACAAAGTCTTTTTGTCTGTCATATGATGCCAAACCCCAGAAAAGATTGAATATTTCCCTCCGCTGTTCTTCACTTACTTTTTGTGAACATTTATATCTACATTTTTCACAATTAGCAGGCCTTTTTTTTCTTTTTGGCACAGTTTTTCCATGGACATTTACATATTCTTTTCCTGAATTGCGGAGAGTTTTGCGAATATTTTTCTTCCATTTATCTGGTTGTGCCTTTCTTTTTCTTGTAGGTTGTTTTTTGACAGGTGATATATAAATAGCTTGTTTCCTTGGAGTCATCATTGGATTCTCCTTTCTCCCCGTTTTGGTCGGTGTCTTGTGCATTTCAGCAGATGTTGCTGGCCTTTTTTTGTTGCAATTACTGCCTGTTTTTTTCTGAAAATGTAATGCATCCATCATAGTGTTCACATCCAGGAATAGCTACATATGCCAATTTAATGACTTTTTTGCCTTCTGTTGACGTAAGGTCGGGCACTATATCAACATAAGGTTGAGTAATCCCGCTGGAATAAATAACAACTTTACATTTTGTCATGTTAGCCACTGCTAATATGACCATGCACCATTTTGCCTTAATGCATTGTTATGGTAAATTAATTTATTTTACAGATACGGAAATACTTTAAGCCAATTAGATGCAACATACAAAACAACATAAAATGCCTTACCTTTTTTCCAATTGGTTGTGCGCACTAATGTAAATTATATTCCTGTGGCCGAGTTTGTCATAGAAGATGAAACAACGGAATCCATTATGGAGGCTTATTCTTTATTTAAAACATTGAACCCCAAATGGAATCTATCATATTTTATGATAGATTACAGCGAAGCAGAAATAATGCAATATCTGCAGTGTTTCCATCTGCAGATATTTTCATATGTGCATTCCATAGAGAGCAAGCTTGGGAAAGATGATCTCAAAATGGTAATTTGAACAATTTATTTCCATTTGAAAGTCACTTAAATGAATTGCATTAGTTTCAAGATCTTATTATCAATGAATCCCAAACTACAAAAAATAAATTTTACACTGTATAGTTGGACATAATTATGTGGTATCAATTTATTCAGAAAAGGCTCTCTATTTCACAAATCTTTGAATTTGATAACTAAAAAAAATTTTTTTTTTTGAAAATTTTGTGTTGCTTCTCTTACATTTAGTATTATAATGCCTTAAGTTTCCCTTTTATTCTATGTCAATTTCATCTTGATTAGATTATTTTAAGAGCCTTGGCATTATGAAGGTTCAAGTGACATTAACTAGCCTTTTAAAAATTTACACATATTTTGAACAAAAATCTCGCTAATTTTTTACTTGTAAAAATATTAACTACAGACTTTACCATTAAATGTTTAAAGTGATTTAGATAGAGTACATATAACAATTTATCACGCATTTCTTGTAAAAGTTTTGTTTTTAATAAAATATACTTTAATGTTCAACAGAATCCAACATCAACAGTCAAATACGGGATAATTTTCTCACCAAAATGAGAAATGTTGCTCATGCCTCTGATACAGATTCATTTCAAGAAGCGTTCAAAGAAGTACAAGAAAGTGACTGGTACAAAAATAATCCAACTGTGCAGCGTTATCTTAACAACAGATGGTTGAACATTAAAGAGGTAAGTAGTAAGAGTATTATAATTTTGATAACTATAATTTGTTACATTTTGATGGATGTCATTAGTGAATCCTTAAAGCAATCCCAAATTTGCACAAAACTAATAAGAAAATACATTTTGTAAAAATATGGAAACCACAAAACATATATTAAGTAATCTATATATTTCATAGATTTTTTATATTTTTTATTGATTGTAGCAGTGTCCAACTGATCAATGTCACTTTTTTCACTTGAAAAATAAGTTTTCCTAGGTATTTATGAAAAATTGCAGTTGAAACTTTTGATCAGTAAAACCATGTTCAATTTTCACTAATCATAAATTTTAACTGGTTACAAAATTGCGTTTTAATGTAAAAATGCAAAACTTTTTTTCAACTTGAAGTCGATTTAATACTATTTCTTTTTGCCTAACAACAATCTTCTTGACATAGATTAGTTTTCCTTACTGTATTGAACCAGTTATGAATATATATATTATAATATGTTTTTAAAACCTTTACTGCTATTTCAAATTTAAATGTGTAAATGGTGGTAAGATCAATTTCATAAGCACTTTGTTGTGTATCTTTTAATCACCATATAAAACATAATGTCGTATAATGTTTAGCATATTATGATGCTTTTTGCTTGAATGTGACATTACAACAACAACAACAAACTGTCAAATACTTAAAATAACTTTTGTATAGTATTTGTTAAAGTTGAATTTTGCCCCCAACTTTCTGTTAAAACTCAAATTTTGACAAATAGGAGCTAGGGGTATTAGTACAGCTCTTGTCAATTTATTTTTCAAATAAAAATTCATTTTTCTCCATGCTAAATCTTTTTAATTGCTATTGATTTGTGTTAAAAATGTGATTTTTTCATTTCAGGAAACCATTTGAAATTGGAACAAAGACAATTAAAAAATTGAAAAATAAGAAACTGAAGAAAATATTTGATGACTACGAGTTGTAAGTCTAAATAAATCTGTTTTGTTTACAGAGTGTATGTTAGTAATGAACATGTAATATACTCATTATATTTTGTGCTAAAGATCTTGAAATTATTGTTACTTTCACGCAACTACTTGCAAACATAAAACTGAACAGATTTATTATTATTTTTCTTGAAATTGAACATTTTCCTTCTATTACATTTACCTAAAACCAGACATTTGAGTGACAAGGATTAAGGCATGATTGCACTGATGATTATGTGGCAGAATTCAGTGGTGTTTTAAACATTAATCTTAACTCTTTTACATTGATATAGCAAATCCTTAATTTGGTGGTATGATTAGACAAACATGTATGAACGTCATTTTCCATTTCATCATTTTACAAAGTTTTAATGATTAATCTCTTTTTTTTTTACAGAATTGCTGACAGTTATGTCATGCAACTTTTATGTAAAGAGGCAATGGTACATTTTACTGCAAGATACATAAATGTACATATGAACAAACAGAAGAGGTATGCAAGGCTACAACACAGACATCTATGATATTATATGAGGTCACGGATGTCAATTATAATGTAATGTGATATGTATATGAGGTCACGGACGTCGATTATAATGTAATGTGATATGTATATGAGGTCACGGACGTCGATTATAATGTTTTATGATATGTATATGAGGTCACGGACGTCGATTATAATGTAATGTGATATGTATATGAGGTCACGGACGTCGATTATAATGTTTTATGATATGTATATGAGGTCACGGACGTCGATTATAATGTTTTATGATATGTATATGAGGTCACGGACGTCGATTATAATGTAATGTGATATGTATATGAGGCCACGGACGTCAATTATAATGTTATATGATATGTATATGAGGTCACGGACGTCGATTATAATGTAATGTGATTTGTATATGAGGTCACGGACGTCGATTATAATGTAATGTGATATGTATATGAGGTCACGGACGTCAATTATAATGTTTTATGATATGTATATGAGGTCACGGACATCAATTATAATGTTATGCGACATATTTATGAGGTCACGGACATCAATTATGTTTTATGATATGAACATGAGGTCACGGACGTCAAATTTAATGAGATATATTTACATGAGGTCACGGACATCAATGATAATGTAATTTGATATGTATACGAGGTCACGGACGACAATTATAATGTAATGTGATACGTATATGAGGTCACGGACGTCGATTATAATGTAATGTTACATGTATATGAGGTCACGGACGTCAATTATAATGTTTTTTTATATGAACATGAGGTCACGGACGTCAATTATAATGTAATGTGATATGTATATGAGGTCACGGACGTCGATTAAAATGTAATGTGATATGTATATGAGGTCACGGACGTCAATTATAATGTTTTATGATATGAACAAGAGGTCACGGACATCAATTATAATGTTTTATGATATGAACATGAGGTCACGAGGTCACGAACATCAATTTTAATAATATATATATTTTTACATGAGGTCACGGACATCAAATTCAATGTAATGTGATATGTACATGAGGTCACGGACGTCAATTATAATGTAATGTGATATGTATATGAGGTCTTGGACGTCAATTTTAATGTAATGTGATATGTACATGAGGTCATGACTATTAATTTTAATGTTATATGATATGAACATGAGGTCACGGACATCAATTTTAATGATATATATTTACATTAGGCTACGGACATCAATTATAATGTAATGGGATATGTATATGATGTCAATGACGTCAATCATTATGTAATGTGATTTGTATATGAGGTCACGGACGTCAATTATAATGTAATGTGATTTGTATATGAGGTCACAGACGTCAATTATAATGTAATGTGATTTGCATATGAGGTCACAGACATCAGTTATAATGTAATGTGATATGTACATGAGGTCACGAACATCAATTTTAATGTTATATGATATGAACATGAGGTCACTGACATCAATTATAATGTAATGTGATATGTATATGAGGTCAAGGACGTCAATTATAATGTAATGGGATATGTATATAAGGTCAGGGACATCAATTATAGGATTACCGTACATCTCTGTAGATAAGTCGCAACTTTTATACAAAATTAAAACCTTTGAAAACTTGATGCGACTTATCTAGCGGTCATTAAAATATTTTGAAAATGTGACTCGATTTTTGGAGGCGTTTCAGAAGTAGAGATTGGCAATAAATTTAATTGAATATACGGTAACTAAAAGTAATGAAGGCATCCATTTTTTTCCGAGATGCCACATGTATAAAAGTAGCTGTTGATTAAGAAGTTACCGTAATTTTCCGCACATAAGACGGTTCATTTTACCTTAAAATTTATTTTTGAGAAGGGGGGGGGGTCGTCTTACACGACGGTACACAACAAAGAGGTTGAAATTCTTGAGAAAAAGTCCACACACGAACGTCATGTCCGCCATCTTAGTTTAAAGTTTCTGTATATTGCAGAGACATATTTTACAGATTCATAACATACAAGAAACGCGAATTGAAATTTTTGTAGTTTTGTATGTTTATTGATCTTTTAATAAAATAAAGTTATAATAAATAATTAGAAATCATCAAGGTTTGGTAAGTACAGTAATCAAGGAGGAGGTAAATATTCTGTACAATATTTTATTCTTTTCGTTTACTTTGAATAACAATCTAGAAATTACATAAACCACACTTTTTTCTGCTTCACACGTGAAGGGCAATATGTTCCAAATATCTGTCTTCAACAGCTGATTGATAATCTAATAAACACATAACGGATTTTTTAAAAATGTAGTTTTGTTGAATTTATTTAAAAACAGAACAGATATAATGTAGATGTCTAATTGGAAAATGATGCAATCTGGAAATTCTAATATTCTTGCTGCGACTTATCTATGCGACATTAAGAAAATGCTGGATCAGAAGTCCCAAACAAGTGGGTGCGAATTATCTACTGGGGCGACCTATACACGAGAATATACGGTATATGACATGTATATGAAGCCACAGACGTTTTCTTGCAACACAACTTAAATCAATTTTATTCAAACATAAAGTCAGACTAGACATGATTAAAAAAAAGCAATTTAAAATAGCTGGATTTCTTAGCCACACCACTGGACATTTTGCCATCACGGTAACTGTATTCGGAGATCTTAACCATAAACCGTGCCTATGGTCCCAGATGTAATAAAAACAAACACGCCATCCATGCCGAAATCACAGTCCAGAAGCAAAGTATAACACTTGGAACTGACAAGTCGGGCTAGACACGTGAACTTCAACCAGGGAAGTAAGGCCGGGTGCTCCAGAAGGGTAAGCACCTCTTGTTTAGCTAGCTACACCCGTCACGTATGTAATCAAAATTGTGTGAAAGGAACATTGAACTATGAGACGTCAAATATATCTAGGACAATCCTAGACACAGAGACATCAAACATATCAACAAAACTGTGTTGACATCCAAAAAACTTTTTGAGAGCTTTAATAAGCCGATTCTTGCAATATCCCTGAATCAATAATTTATGTGAAAGCTACCTACTAGCAACCTGCTTCTTTGTACAAAGTCCCCGTAGTGAGAACATGCTCTATCATAGCGTATTCATTTATTTCATCTCCTGGCATTAAAGATTCTTATCTTTTGAATGCTTAGAAGTATCATGTAATTATCATGTAGTTTATTTTACATATGTGTAACTTTCAAAAACAATAACTATTGTTTACAAATGGCAAAATGGAAAGGGCAGTTTGAATGTGTTTGACGTCTGCGTTTCTAGAACCCAGCTAAAAAGCTGGGAGAAAGCATAATGGTAACGAGTACAAAGTGACAAAATGCATTTACATTTATATGAGAGATGGGAGAATGTTTTGAGCAACATGTTCAGATTTCACTTTAAATTCTGAATATCAAAAAGTGTTGCTGAAAATGCGTATTATTATTAATAAGTTTTACCTAAAAGCTGATTTGCTGTCTTTAAATAGGCAGCCAGGAGGCTAGTAAAGTCCAAAACCTACTTGGACCCCTGATAACCTTCACCTTGACAGATCAACCAAACACAGAATTTAAACTAGCAATCGAAATGCACAACCTAATTGTATAAGACTGCATAATAATCCATATTTAATATGTGAAATATCATGAAAGTAACATTAAACCATGATAATTATTTTGAATGAATAAATAAATGTTTACAACAATTATGCAACATGTAAACAAAGTACATTACAGAAATAAAAGATATTGGATTTGTGCAACAAAATGCAGTAACAAACTCCATGTACAAAAAAAAATACTACTTCGGGTCAGCAGCGTAAATTGTAAAAATATAATACAGTGCAATGTCTGCCACAAACCCATTGTAGACTACAACCAGGAACTTGTCTACAATGTTGTCACAAACAACGTGTTTCTTCTTTGATTTGTCGCAAGATGTGTGAGATCCCTGGTGTTCTAGATGGAAAATAACAACCTTGACAATCCCTGACTCTGTTGTGGTCGAAACATTTGGTAACATGGACACAAATGAAATTGAAAATGTAACCTTGAAAGATGACATGTTACAATGCCAAATTAATCTAGAGACCAAAACCGTTGTTAAAATGATGCCAGCAACTGCAGCCACTCCACCCACTGTGAATACTGCAACACAGCAAATCCAAGAACCACAGCAAAGTTGCTCAAAGTCATATGTAAATATTGTCACTGAAGATGAAAATTAAACATATACGTGAAGATATGACTTTTGGGATTTATATCAATATATTGATCTACTTTCAGATGGTATAAAATTTTTGGAACTTGAATGACAGCCATTGTCGCGTAATTGTGCTAAGAAAACTTTTGCTAGATCCTATATATTGCTATCTTTTGTTTACAGACTGTTATATTTCAAGAACCTTCTAACATTTATAAGTACAAGACTTTCTTTCATGGTTATTCATATTTTATTTAACATATTTAAAAAAAAAACTTGGAATATTTTTAAAAAATTATTTGGTCATTCTACCAGTTCTCCCATGTCGTGACTTTTTTTTTATTAGGGCCCCGCCACAAAAAGTGGCGGTCGCCCTATAGTGATCAGTCTATCTGTATGTCCTTCCACCAAAAACATACGTTTTCCGCATTTTTTGTGGGAAAAGGCTTGCAGATACTGAACTAATTTTTGGTATCTGAGTCTACATATCAAGTTTACGTTTCGTTTTGCTCCGATTGTTACCAGAGTCATGGCCCTTGCACTTGGAAAATTTCATTGAAATTTCAGTTTTTCGCACTTTTATAATGCTTGCAGATATTAAACTTATGTATGGTATGTGCATCTACCTTGATGAGTTACAGATCAAATTTACTTTCATTCCACTGCTGATTTTTACTAGAACTATTGCCCTTGACTTTGAAAAATTCATTGAAATTTCAGTTTTTCCGCATTTTTTTATGCTTGCAGATATTGAACTAATTTTGCATATTTGAGTCTACCTTGTTTAGTTACAGATCAGATTTATGTTTCATTCTGCTCCGCTGATTTTTACCAGCATTATGGCCCTTGGAGTTATGGCACTGAAATCTCAGTTTCCTGCACTTTTTTATGCTTGCAGATATTGAACTAATGTTTGGTATGTGGTTCAACAATAGCAGGGCCCACAGAGATGTCCCATCTCAATGATATCTAGTTTTATTAGCCATCAGTTTTGTCCAACCTAAAGGCCTCTTTGCTGCCATTGTGTGTCAGATCTTGCATGTTGCAAATCAGTAAATGGTAACTTCTTTCTTGTGCATTAAAATTTCAAAGACTTTTATACTTCTCATGTGACAATGTTGGCTAATGGAGTCATGTTTGATTTTAGACTTTTTTTCTTGTTTTTATTCTTTGTTATTCTTTTACATTTCATGATTTTATTGCTTTCGATGTGGGATGCATAATAATATGTAAAACTGCTAGCATTGTTCAAGGAGACATGTAGAGGTACTTTACATTATTTTGATCTTTCTAATTTAATGCTAAACTTAGTAGTATTGTTCATTTACTTATTTTGAGCTTGCTCATTTTACTGTATAGTTACATGTTTAAAAGTATTGTTCACTTATATATAAGTGCTTGAGATTGTTGTATTATTTCTAATTTAAATGACAATGTAAAACAACAACAAAGCTATTGTCATTATGAACATATAATTGGTATCAGATTACTAAGAAGGTTTCTAATTTCAATCAAAAACTCTAAGTATTGTTCATTCACATATACTATATATACTATTTCTTATTGACATGTGAACTTCATATTATTCAAGATGTAAAATTCAAACTTTGTAAAATTGTCAAATAAATCTATCTGCGTGTCTATGGAAATTTTTAGACGACTGATCTCAAATGAAAAACCGTTGCCTATTTTCTCAGTCATCCATTGCCACCTTAACATAAACAATTCTTAATATAACTTTTTAAAAAAACTGCTAAAGAGATATCAGACAAACTTAATCTTGATTTTTGGCATATTTTTTGCTCCTGTGTTGTTACCTATAGTTTTGTAGCTATTCTAAAGATCAAAATGGCAGCCAATGCCTATCTAGGCTTTTAAAAGTTTAATATTTAATAATTCTCAAATAACTCCGGGAATTCTGTTCAAACTTGATGAACAAATTAGTCTTAGAATCTTCTGTGTAACATAACATTTGAAAGAATATTGTCATTTTCTCTATTAATCGTTGCTCATCCGAAAACAAATTGCATGCAAGTGTCCTTCTTGCACTTTGAAGAATTGAATTTGTTATTTCTCAGAAACTACAAAAGGAACTAAGACTTCTTAGGGAACTTAGTCTTCTGATCTAGTAATTTTACCTTCTGCGATAAAATGACTGCCAAAAGCTGTCTTGTATTTTCAAAAGTTTAAAATCATTATTCCATCAAAACTAAAACAAGTGTTTGTACATTTTGTGAATATGAAATAAGTTGTTTTTAAGCTTATTTAATACATTAAGCCTTAGTGTTTTTTCTCATAAAGAAAAAAACATATATTTCCCTACTCATATTCACAAATTCAAGGGTACTAAAAGATAACCATTAGATTTCTGACTCAAATGTCTTACAGCAACCTATTATTTCTGAAAATTTTGCTGTATTTAGTCAGCTAAAGTCTTATCATTTCACTGTCAACTTTTACATTTCAAAATAATTTGGTCCGTTTCTTATCTCATTGCATTTGAAATAATATAAAATTATCCATATTCTCATTTCAGTTAACCTACAGAAATTTATTATTTATACACATATCAACTGTTGGATATTACTGATATTTTTCATTAACTGTAGGATTATACGTAGCCAGACGCCGCTTCTAATCTGACATATACTCACAAACTGCAAATGTTTTATCAAACATCATGATCTATGAGAAAAATTCTACATTTACGTAACATTTTGCTGCTATTATTCAATCAGAAAACTTGGTATGTAAATTTTTGTTTAGGCCAAATCTGCATTATTGTCAAAGCAGTTAATACTCTATTGAAGATGTACATATGTGTGGTGTTTATTGCAGTAATAAAATATTGTAAACATTCTTCAGCATTAAGTGTTATTTCTTGTCACCTCTGATAATGCTTCATCTATATGTAAAATCAGATGAAACCACATATCATTAGCCTTTTCTAATACATGCCTCAAGTTTCCTCAGTGTGCATATGATGTCGTAATAGTATGGTATTGTACCATAAACATGTTTATGAAACGGTAACCCCACAACCAACTTTGAATGTGCGCATCAACAACTTCTACCTTTCTATTTGCTATTAGTATAATTTATGATTATGTCCAATTGCTCTATCCATCTATCATCCATCAACCCTGTTTTTAAAAGCACTTATCTTCTGAAACTGCTAAACAAATCAAAAACAAAAATACTAATAATAAATAAATAAGTTTGAATGTGCAATTTGACAGAAATTTCCCATCCAGTAAATGTTATATAAGTAATATCCCTTTTGGGAAATTTCTCAAAATGGGCTATTGCAACAAATTGTAAGCACAACTCTTAAACTGCATACAAGATTCTTAGATCTTTGTAAGAATAAAGAACACAAAAATACAGGTGCATATCGACCAAAACTTCAAATCTACTAGATTTTTTGAATGATGTCCCTTTTGACAAATTTCTCAAAATGTGCTATTAAAACAAAAAATTTTCAATAAATTCATTGTTTAACCCTACTCACCAAGCTTATTTAATCATTTATACAAGTATTTTCCTGCCTTCTTAACACATTTTCTTATTTGCTGATCTAATATCAACTAATAAGCAAACGAGAAGTTGGAAAAAGTAGCTAAATGCCTTTTCAAGAACCTATTTCGTCAGTTGAGCTCCACAGGCCCTTTTGGGCCTCTTGTTTTTCAACCATATGCAGTTTCCATACATTTGAAAGCTAGTGGTTTGCAGCTTAAACCTGTATTATGTTTTCCTATGAATAAAATACAAAACGGTGCATTTTTGTAAACTATACCTCTTATGAAAAATGTAAAATTTGGTTCCATGAAAAAAACTTCATTTACGTTGAAAACACTGCTTGGTTGATCGACTAAAACTTAGAACATTCATGCCTTGATCGGAAGCAGCGATATGTTAAATAAACACATAAATTGAAGGCATGAAAGGATAAATAACACGACTATAAATAAATCTTTTTTAAATTTTAAAGAAATTTTAGATAAATTCAATTCAACATTATCTTTTTCTTGTATACTGAATATATTCGAGGTGAAGCGAGGAGGATCCGTTTAGTCGTTACAGTATGTATATAAGCTGTAAAGCCTTGGTCATACACATTATACATCGTAAAATGATAGTCTTAAGCTTTGATTTTTATTTTATAATTTAGGGTTTTGAACGTGTTTTAATAATGGATAAGCATTTATAATTTTTTTTACAGGAGACAATTATTAATATGCCAACAGAGGAGTTAAAAGATCTTGTATTAAAGCTGAGAGAGGGAGAGCCAGGCCTAATCTTTGACTTGCGTGAAGGGACTGGGGCCGCAGATATGGGCCCAGCAAATAAGACCACCTTCCTGGTGCAAATGTTCAACTGAAGGGAAATGCAAACAGACCTGGAAAGGAAGTGCTGCATTTGCCTTCCAAGGAATTGTATATCTCAAAGAATTGTAAGCATTCATAGATTTCTAAAAATATTTGACACGTATCATGAACTGATGATATAATGGTAAGTGTTGACTGGAGGTAATGTTTCAAAACATATTAAAAACTATACCAATCCTTAAATGGTCGACTCAAGGCTTAGGACCTGGATTACAAAAAATCAAGCACAAGTTTGCTACTTGCTATCATGTACATTGGATTGATTTTTCTTAGCATGAATGACTTACGGAAGTGTACTCATTGAAAAGGTTCCAATCCTACAGGCATTAAATATATGTCAAAACCATTTCTAGATTTCTAAAGGTACAGAACATGCCACACCTTCTATTCTTTATGCATCATGCTCTAAAAACATCCGCATAGTTGAAAAATTCAATGAGTTAATTTGATCCATACATCGGCGAGGAAAAACATAATTGTATTTTTTTCATTAATCTGCTATCCCCAATGTGTTTATTAAATTTGCTAACTCATAATAAAACACTACAATAATTGTAGTTATATACTAGTGTAGTAAAGTTTGATGGTGGGATGTGCACTGACAGTTGTTTGGATTCCCGCCATGACAGCAGTAGTGTGTAACGTTCTGGACGTTGATTGGTGAAGTTACTCACGTGAGGAGCCATCCTGAGGGGTCCAGGAGAGTTCTACTTCTCCTTCTTCTGCTGAGCGTCGGATAGGTAAGACGTGTTTATAACTTGGTGTATTTTTTTTTTAGTTAGTCAGCCCGGCAACATCTCGACTAGCGGAAAACGCCTCAAGAGGCGACGAGGATGGCATATGTTTGATTCATGTTGCTGTGGCTAAGACAGAAGAAGATATCAAATAATTTTGGACCAAAATTTTCTGTTTTTTCCTGGGATCGAACGCTTCTCTTTGGTTTTACACATGATTCTGTTTATTTTGATAATTTTATTTGATTTGTATTATTGTCTTGCCGATTTTGTAATTTTTAATATTATATTTTGTGTAATACTCCAGCCCGTCGTTTTCCGCGTTGGAACGCCTTTTGCGCTTAGCCCGCTCCAATGCGAGATTTGTGGCTTGTATTGCCGTCATCACGTCACTTCAGCATTTGCCGGGGGTATTTGAACCCAAGATTGTAGATGCAGACATGCTCATGGTCCTCGGCAAGAGACTTCGGGTTCTCGCCGAGGGACTGCTAGGTGCGGACCATTTTGGGCCCGACCTCACCTATCATCCTGCCCTTCGGGCGATTCACCCAAATGTTAGCTTGGAGGTAAGGGACCTCCAGCGTATATGGAATATTTGTAAAGGGAGTTAATTGGTATGAGAAAGGGACTGATCTATGTGGGGATGTGATCAAGAACAGGTAAGTTCAAAGCCTCAAACTATTAGGTTGTCTTAAATCGTACTGGTCTTCGAGGTGCGTTTACAATAGGTATATTTACAAGAGGTGTTCGTTTTCGAGGTGCATTTACAACAGGTACTCGTCTTTGAGGTCTTGAAGGTATATGTGGTCTTTGTGGTAAGAGGTTAAAATATCTTTATTATCGGCAAAGAAAATATAATTGGTGAAATACCAATGGATTTGTTTACGCCTGAAAATGACAAGGATTTGCCGTCGACCAATTTTTCAGTTACTGTGGATCCAGTGGATCACGGACAAGTCAGTCCCATAGGGGCGCCTTGGGGAAGCGGACTGGGAACGCCTTTTTGCGCCCCCCTTTTTATTGGGAGCGGAGGATGATGCAGATTAGACGTATGAAGACGACGATTTGGAGGAGCCAGAGCCTATTCATCTGGAGTAGGCTGATCTTGCTCATGCAGTTTGTGTATATATGTATGTATGTAAATATATATTTTCTTCATTCACAATTCTTTCATTTTTATTTGTATTTTTTTTATCCAAAGAGGCGCCTTGGGGAAGCGGACTGGGAACAACTTTTGTGCCCCCCCCCCCCCGTTTCTTTGGGAACGGAGGATATGCAGATGAGAAGTATGAAGACGACGATTTAGAGGAGCAACAGCCTTTTATGCTGGAATAGGCTGACCCAACTCAAGCAGTTTGTGTATATTTATGTATATATTTTCTTCATTCACAATTCTTTCCTTTTTATTTGAATTTTTATTTTATTCTTAATTGTATTTCCAGTTTTATAAAGTTTTTTTAATCTGTCATTTGCAGACGATGGTGCCGGTTCTTGGAGAAGGTCCATGTATATTTGTCAGCAAATGGTCACCAGAGTCGTCGAGAGTTTAATGATGCTTTATGGTTGAAGTCTCTTTTCGTCTTTTGGCAGTCTCTCTTATTTTCCCTTTTCTTTTTGTGGCGTTGTAGCTTATATTCCTTTTTTTTCTTTGTTCTTTTTGTAGCCCTGTTGGCTTCCATATTCTTGCAGCTTGGTCACTACTTCTTCCCTACCTTCTCTGACAGTGTAAATTAATGGAACCATGTAATACCTGTCATGATCTTTTTTAAACTGTTACAGTTTAATGGCCAGTGTGGTCCTCGGAAGTGGTGGACTGAATATATCCGGGCATATAAAGTCAATCCGAGGGAATTTGGGGCAAGATTTTCCATAGGGTGATGGGAAACTCAAAAGTTACAGGGAATGAATGTAGCGGTCTGGGTAGCACAGTGGTAGAGCACTCGCGTATAGTACGGGAGATCCTGTGTTCGATCCCCGGTCCGACCCTGCATTTCCCTTCCTCCTGTTACACTCTAGTTCAAGTTAAATGATTGTAAACATAAAATTTCTGGCTCCTGTTTACCATGCGGTGTATTAACAATAAAGAAGAACTATTGAAAAGAATAGTCCCGCTCATTTTAAATTTAATTTTTACTTGTGATTTGAACACAGACCAGTATGTTTTGAAGTAAACGCGTGGTTTGTTATGTCGTGGCCCTAAGTTCGACGTACCAATGGGTGTGCGACATTTCGTCCCAATTCGAATTGCACTATACAGAGGGTGTGGCAGTTTTCTTATTATGCAGATCATATTACTATAAAGCATGCAGGAGCAATGAAATGTACAACAATGAATGAAAAGATGTTTGTACGTTGTTTTACATTGATGAAATTTATAAATTATATATGTAAACATTAGGATTTTGATCAACCACTGGTTTGAAATACGCAGTATAATGTATTTATGTTAAAGGATGGAGTTTTTTTTTTAATTTTTTTTTTAAAAATGTCTTACGATCTGGATCCACACTTGCAATATTTTTAACGGTAGGGGATTAATAAGATAATGCACACGTTCAATATAATTAACGGTAGGCGAATAATAAAAAAATTATAATGTATATTAAGTTCTCGAGTTGCATTTTCGAATTATTTGTCAGGTATGAAACGTCCATAAATTAATATTTCGACTTTATATATATAGATCCAGATTCCGATTTTGAAAATTATGAATCTCTTCGCTATGAGATATCGTTAAACTAATATTTCCACGTTTATGATTTAAATTAAGGCCCTGTTTTCATTTAGATTTAATTATTTCTAGGCTATGAAATATAATAATTTTATACTAAAATTTCGGCTTTTTAGACGCGTACAAATAAAAAATTTGTTATTTTGGAGGCCTTGATGCCCGAGTGGTCTAAACCGCGCCTTTACGAATCTGTGCCTCTGATTTAGATCCTCATGCGAGAACGTTTGTTAGTGCGCTTACCGAAATTCGCGTTAAACACCGTTACTGAACTTTACTGGCAAGTAATGACTTTATTTAAAAGTAAAATTTAACTTGTATTTCGGACAAATTCAGCTTTTTAACAGAAAAGGATCAAATTTTACTACAAGAAGAGGCCTGCGACAAAAGTTTGTGTGATTATTTATTTTAGTTTTTGAAGATTTGCATTATTTTGGCATCGGTCGTAATCAATGTGAATGCATACAGATATGGATAGCTGACCATTAACCTCATAGATAAATAATTGTTTTGTAATGAGTAAATACGATCACTATTATTATAGAGTATTGTAAAGTATCCGAGATATCTGATATAGCAATACGTTATAATCTATACGCTATATATAGGCATCATGTGGCGTTATCTGAACATCTTGTGGTCATCACATAAGATGTGTTATACAGAATACTTACTGTCTTCAACGCCACTGTTAGATTTAATCTTCTAAAGGTGTGTCTTTGTAATATTGACTTTTAACTTATGCCTCCGGTTGCGCATCTAAAGTGTAGCAACCTGGTGACCATTTTATGGGATTATTTATCCATTGTCTATTTAGACTTCTGAAGGCATTTAAACTAGGATGCCTCTCATGTACAGTGCATCAGCGGATTATTCATGTTAATCGTGGAGGTTTCTTAGAGAGGTTCTATACAGGTCACGATCACGGACTTTATTACTTAGATCATGAGATATGATAAATTATGCACAATTGACGGGAAAAGCTGATAAAGTAAGATCGAATAATTTTAGGATTTTTAATAATCCATCTAAGCAAGCATATTACTACGTGCATCTAAGTGACAGATGATTGATTACAGTTGTCTTGGAGTTGGTTAGTTACCAACGGATCTCTTAACTAAACTCTGTAAATAAGTAATAAAACTTTAATTAAAGTTTTATGGATCTTTATTGTCGAGAAGCGCATCAAGAACTGATCAAAATCAGTGAACATATAAATATTACAACAATTAAAACATAGCAAATATTAAATGTATGGCATACAGCAATTTATAAAATGTTGACTTCAAAATAAAGTCTTTGTATGAATTTGCTCGCACGTTTGACAAGGAAAGTATGCCGAAATCTTTATTTTTGCCGAATACAAAACTAAACGTCATACGCGATGCATTTAGCTATAACCAATGAGCCACTTTTCGTGTCAGAACATTCAACTCATATTCCTACTAGCAGTATTACATTGCATAGCTAGATACCGGAGCTTATTTATGTGTCCAGCTATAACCACTCTGCCACTGCTCTTGTCAGAACACGCAATTCATATTCCAACTAACAGTATTATATTGCATAGCTAGACACCGAGGGCTAATTACATAAGATCACATGTATTGAAATAAGCAAATTATTTCATCAACACGTGATATAATGCAAGTTCATGCGCCTAAATGCGCATCTTTATCAATAAAGGACATTAATTAAAATTCTTTACTTTTAGATGTTGGGAGGCTTTATTACTTCCTTGTCACATGTGCTACGTGAACTTTAATTTCTCCGCTAAATGAAAATTTACCAAAATGTTAAATGAAATATTACATAGCACCAAAATTAATAATTTATCTTATATAAAATTGTACCACAGATCACTTTAAAAAATCATTAGCGGTCGTGAATACTGTTAATCAAAAACTGCAAATGAGAAAAATGCGGATGAGAGGTAAAATGATATTTATCGCATCAGATTAATATGAAAAATTAAAATAACAATTAAATTCTAAAACGAATAAATATATGTCAATTTTTAAAGGTGCGCTGTATGAATACAAAAACCATTTGAAAGTGAAACAAAACGCAAAAATAGGAAATGTGCGATAATCGGAATCATGCCATAAATGGCTTATAATTGCACAAACTTTATGGACGTTATCATGCTACACATTTCTTTAAACGTATACATGCACAAAGAATGTCAATTTTCCAAAATATGCACAATTAAATTTCACGCTAAAAAAGTTCCGACTAAAAGTATTCGAGTTAAAACAACAAAGACCCGCTAAATTTAAACGTATTTCATACAAACCTATATTTACACTGGAGGAAATTAAAACATAGTCGAAATTTAAATACACAAAAGAAACTTTAACAAAAATCCCAAAATCATATAGAATTTCTGTATGAAACCTTTATATATTTATGAATAAAATGATGGAAACACAATAGAACTTAAACTTTTAAAAACTTTGAAAATCAAATTAACTGAAAAATAATTAAAAATCTGACATACCTGTAAATAAGGAACAAAACTTATTAAAGTTTTATGGATCTTTTTTGTCGAGAAGCGCATCAAGAACTGATACCTTCTCGACAAGACAAAATTCGTCAGATTTTGTAAAATAACCAATCAAAATTCAGAAATGCATCGAAACCCTGGAAACAGTGTAATAATTTCAAGAAAGAACTTTTTTTCGCGTATGAATGAATGAGAAAAGAGACTTAAAACCATAAAGTCTAATTAACAACTGATGTTTTAACAAGTAATTGAGGTGACATATGTTCAAACAAGATTTGTTTGACACTTCCGACTTAACATCACAGCCAAGTATAGAACTCGACACATGCGAACAAATGCTAACAATAGAATCTTAATTATCGTAAAAACTGACCGGCTTTTCTTACGGTTTGAAACTTAATTAATCGTCTATGAACTAGAAAAGTAAATTAACAAAAATGACAAAAATGTAAGTTTGTGGGAAATACTGTAAACCAACTTTTATTCTCGTGCTATTAAATTTAGCGGGTTTCGCAAGAGCAAATAATCGCGAAAGTTAATCGTCGCGAACTTGTTGTCGAAAATGGTATTATACAAAATGAAAAAGGTAAGTGACAATCAAAAGCGGAGAAAAAGAGAAAATTGTACACTATGAGTATCAATTTGATTTATTTTTGAAGACAATAAATTATGTTATATTTATAAATACATTGTAATGTTTGGGCATTCTATTATTTAATTTAAATCAAAGTTTTTGTGAGAGCCATATACATATTAGATATGTTAATGGTTAACGGTACTGTACAAGTACATTAAGTGACGAGTGAAATTAATTTTTGTCCATTTTTATGCCTGCTCCGTACCATCCCTTTTGCACAATATTTTTATCAGAATTTACACGTTTCCATGCTGAAATAATCCATTAGCATGAACACATTTCACATTTGACAGTTTGAGATCAACGTTGACATAGGAAATATCTTTACCCTCTTTAAGTTGTCGTGACACTTAATCAGCGTACCAGTCAACAAAATTGCCTTTTACATATTCTTTGAATTGTTGATTTCCAGAAAGATCAAGTAGTTGTAATTCCCCTGTACAGCCACCGGGAACAAATTTGATACGAATCCCAGCACTTATAGTCCGTATCGCGAAAGTTTATGGTTTTTCTTATTTCTAGGTATAGTCCATATCGCGAAAGTTATATATATATATATATATATATAGACGCCGTTACGAAAACTTGAAATAATTATTAAATACCGGTACTTGGTTTACGTTAAATAAAATAAAATAATATGAATCTTGAAAATTCCGTCAATATTCACTTATTTTATTGACTTAAATTTTTGATGATTTCAGAATTTTTGAAATAAAGTTAATTTAAACATGACTTGCCTAATGAATGAAATAAACAGAAGAAGTACTTGTCAGTTAGTTCTTTTAATTTTCTGGATGTTCCGGCACAAGATGCCTCTTTGCCGGAAACATCACATTTTATACCGAATTAGGTGTTAAGGCAGTAGGAGGGTCTTTTCGACTACCCCCGACTAACCTTGACCAATGAAAGTCGGGGTCGCTGAGCGACTAACGCCCGGTGAAACCACGTGCGCTTGGTAATCTTACGAACTGACAAGTACAACCCCTCTCTATTAGGTAATCACGTAATTAAGCCTAAGTCGCTGATCAAACAGAAGTGTCAAAGTGACATTTGAGAAACCAAAAATAAAGCCATTTAATCCTACATGGAATGTATGAATTCAATGTGAACAGTTTTAATAACTAATGTAAAACAAATAAAATTATTTACTGGACATCTTAAATTACATAAGGAAATTTGCAATGTTTTCTGAAATTATTAACAAATCAAATTGTTATCTAATTTCCGCAAAAAAATATTTACCCGATAAAATACAAATGTTACCAAAAATCAAAATTAAACAATTATAATGTGGAGAATTTAATCTAATAAATACTGGAAAATTTCTTTTTTTTTTTTTTTTTTTTTTTTTTTTTTTAAAAAAAAAAAAAAATCTGTACCTCACTTTTCAAAATTCGGTTTTGGAAACATGAGATTTCATAAAAATTATGAAAAATAACAAGCATTATATTTTGTTATTTTTCATAATTTTTATGAAATCTCATGTTTCCAAAACCGAATTTTGAAAAGTGAGGTACAGATTTTTTTTTTTTTTTTTTTTAAAAAAAAAAAAAAAAAAAATTTCCAGTATTTATTAGATTTTGTCCGGTAACAATATTACAGAATGACAATTATTCAGTTCTGACAAAACAGAAAAGAAATGATCAAATCTGAAACTTGAAGCTAAGAAATGAATCTTATTTACTTAAAACTTCTTAAAAACATCAAAATTGAAAATAACTTCAACCTGAATACAACATCAGAGTAAAAATTATCCACTTTGAAGGTAAAATAAATATCAGAATAATCCAATTCTGATTATAATAATAAAATTAATTTGAATAAAATATTCAGGCACTAGAAACTGAGAATGTATTCAAATAATCACAGATTATTGATCTGGCCCAAAATGGGGATAATTGTCTACTTATGTTTCAGTTTACTTTCCGAACATGACAATAAAATTATTAAACACTTACTTAAGTGTGAACGAATTAAAAGAACGAAAATTTTGCACTAGAAAATATTAAATTGCAAAACCGTAGCCAGAAAAATCTTGGTCTTTTGTACCTCACGGTGAAAGCGAAAGTAGGAAGGTATGTTCAAAATAACAAATTCTTATCTTAGGTTAAATTCGTGATGATTTCTAAACACTTGAAATATTAATCCGATTTTTGAAGTTGTGATTTTTCTTCTGCAGTAAGAGTAACCACTGTCTGGGGTTTGGAATGACACAAATCCCCCGATGGTCATTATGCAACAAGTTTTATAGTTGCTGCGACTACCCATGATGCGGACATGCGCAAAAGATGTAAAAATAAAAACTATCGGTATTAAGACAAAGAAAATCCCAATAAATCTAGCCGATAGCTGGTGAAAAATTAAAAAAAAAATTAATTTCATTTAGTTTCTGAACCCAAAATTAAATTCTGATTTATGTTATGAATCCAAACATACGATAACCCGAAAACTCGGCAGCTTTTCAAAATAATATAAAAGATAAGAAACCAAGGACCGTAACTCAGAGATAAAACTGAAAGTATCTTGTCAGTAGGCTGGTGAAGACACCTGAATTATCACTAGCAAAATAAATTCATCTTTGTATTTTAAGAATATATCTAAAAATAATATAAATTAACTTATTGGTAAGACAATTTATCATTATTTCAATAAATTTATAAAATGAATATTAAAAAAATGAAAACCTTAAGTAATGAAACAAAGTAAAAAAAAAATCATCACACGCTGGAATAATAAGCAGAAGAAAAAAAATGAGAAAAAAATTATGAAATACTTTAACATTTCAGTAAGTTAGCAAAGTTAGTCTTGCTCTTACTTGTAGATTCCACATGTCTTCGTTTTTCTGTAATAATCGTCTTATTTCCTTGGCGTAACTACTCTTGTACAGTGAAATGACATCGTCTTCCACTGAAAATTCCGCTCTTCTTCTGTTTCTTTCAGGATTGTGTTAAACATTATGTTCAACATTGTTTTCTGATGATTTAGGTTCTTCAAATGCTTGCTCTTTTATTTGCACTGATGCTGGCTGTTATGGCAGTTATGGTGATACTATTTCTGGTGCTGATTTGTCCATTCCATCCACGATATAAATGATATTTGCCTTGAGGTTTTAATATTTACAAAGAATTGAAAAAAAATACATTTTGTAGAAACATTAAGACACTTTAGATTCATTATTTTGAACTGTTTGGATTATATTTTTATGTTTTAAACTTTTCGGTCTTAATGTCACTGGTGAGGAATGAATTTCCGAAATGTGCACATCAAAATTTAACTGGTATTTGTATTATATATTTACTACCCCTGAGCGGGTACCGCTGCTGGTGGAGTAAACTCCCCGAGGGCATCCATAACTCAGTAGGCAGTACTTTGTGCTGTCAGAAAATGTACCATTTAGCAAAATTTTCAGTCGTCTAAAATTTGGATATATTTAAAACTAAGGTTTGTTCCCTCATGCAAAGCATTCCTTAGCTGGATTTGGATTTTCAACTGTTTGGATTATATTTTTTATGTATTAAACTTTTCGGTCTTAGTGTCACTGATGAGGAATGAATTTCCGAAATGTGCACATCTGGCACATCAAAATTTAACTGGTATTTGTATTATATATTTGTTATAATGTTAATTAAATGAATGGATTTTTACTCCATGGTGAAGGTTTCAGTTCTTTTTATTCCATATAATAAGGGTGCTGGTATCTGCCTGTAATTTGTGGTGTGGTATTTGTATGGAGGGGAGCATGCTGCGTCACCGCAGCTTCTTGGAAGGCTTCTACATACTTCCTAGCTGATTCCTTGTTCGCTCTTCCTTCCCTTTCTGAAATTGTCCTGAGATTTATGTATGTTTGTATGCATGTGAAAGCATATCAGTTGTACATATCTGTATGCCTTTTATGGACATTACACAAGCGATAATAGAGTTTCTAAGAAACCATGTATTGGTCATGTTATTCTATGTATTAGTAATGTAATTAAGATCAACCGAGATTATACACTTGTCGGCTATATGTATTATCCCATATTAAAACAGTTAAAAAATCTTTTATAAAGTGTTTTCTGTAACAGGAACTTGAAAAAAAATAGATATATATTTTGAGCTTTACGATGTTTCGAGATGACCTGAAATGTTTGGACTACAAAATTGCAAAAATCGGTTTAAGGCTTTGTGTTCAAGTTATATCGTATCCTTAAGTTTGCAGTCAAGAAAGCTTTTAATTAATTACTTTTGTCAAAATAATTCAGGAGTAAAAAATTATAAGCCTGTTCAAATTTTTAAAATATCTGTAAAGACGTGTATAACCACCTTATATTAAATAAAAATGTAAAATTAATATTTTTTAAATAGTAGACAACACCATAAGAATATTAAAAATATGATAAAACTCGTAGTTTATTGAAAGCAAAAAACATGATTGCATTTCACAAGAATCAATAACTAGATATGTTTCTTTGAAACAGATGTGTCGCCTGACACTGCATAAAAATCTAATCAAAGAGAAATAATTCAAAAACGGAACAAGATAGAGTTGTGGTTCTTGTGCACTGCACTTCGAGTCATTGCCTGAAACATGTACACCACGTTTAGAGTCATTTGAACATACTACACCAAAGTTATGCTCCAGACAAGAAATACTCTATAAAAATCAATCAAAGGGAAATAATTCAAAAACGGAAAAAGATAGAGTTGCGGTTCTTGTGCACTGCACTTCGAGTCATTGCCAGAGACATGCACACCAAGTTTGGAGTCATTTGAACGTACAACACCAATGTTATGCTCCGGACAAGGAAATCCGGACGCCGCAGACGCCAACGCCGCCGACGAAAGTAATCCCTATATGTCGCCTGGTCAGGCGACACTAAAACAGATGTTTCAAAACTTTACTGAACCTAGCAATTCACATGTTGGGCAAGTGTATTCTGTTATTGTAAAAAATACTTGGTTTTGTACAGATCTGGGTTGTGAAAAGTTTAATGAAGTTTATTAATAATTCTGTTGCGTCGTGTATACCGTTTCAAGTTTTATAAAAAAAAAATTATCATACTCATGGAAATAGAGTACAATAAAGTCCATTTTGTTCGAGTTGTACTTATTTCAGTAGTTCTTTTTACAAATGTAACATTTTCATTTTACTTTTATGCAAATTGCGAGGAAATTAATGTAAAAAACGAAAAGTCTCAAGAATCAATATTTAGTCAGATAAAATGTTGTGGTTGCTGCCACCTGGGTGGTATTTGGTGTCAAAGGCCCCTTTGTGGAAAAGTTTTAAGTTTGTATAAATCAGCTTTTTGCAACATCAAAGATTGCTACCTTTGTTATGAATAGCAATAAGTGTAAAATGGCCATTTATTTATCAACCGAATTAATACATATGTAACGGAATAGTTATCTAACTGTTTGCACAAAAATATTTCTTTATCCCGTTTTGCTTATATTCTAATCAAATATAAAATGTTCAAACAAATGCAAAGTTAGATAATTATAATTTCTTAAATTTAAATCTTTAATCCATTAAAACTATTGGATGAATTCTTTTTAAACTTAATAATTTTTTTTTACTTTTCAAAACAAAGGATTTAAATCGGGGGGGGGGGGGCAAATATTAATTGTTGTAAACAATGGGGATTATAAGGGAGTGTTACAAGGGACAAAGGGTCTGTTGTGCTGAAATTTATGCAGGAAGTTGTATAACTGACAAAAGGGTTTATTGTGCAGAGATTTAATGCGTAAAGGGATGAGTTGAGTTGAGGAATAGATTTGACGTCCCAGTCAAGAATATTTCACTTATATCGAGACGTCGCCAGCTATAGGCGAAAGTGCAAAAACTTTGCTGATGGCATTATACAGCAGAGTTCCTTATCGTGCCACTCCCGCCTTGACACAGGACCTCATTTATTTAAGTTTTCATCCGAAATAAACGTGACTATCATTTCGTAATGCCGAGTGCTTGGCGAAAGAACAGTCACTACCCACTTTCAAGTCTTGGGTCAGATCCGGTCTGGTTTCGAACCCATGACGTCCAATGGAGCGATCACTCTACAAACCGAGTTACGCAGTGGTATAAAGGGGTTGTATAGAGAGAGGTACAAGTGGCAAATGGTTTATTGTGCAGAGATTAAATGCATTGTACATGGATTATGCAATATAATAGGTATTGTACATTAACAAAAGAGGGACGCTACAGCTTAGGCTGTAAGAGCTGTATGGCTTTAAGTATTTGGATAGGAAGTACACATTTTCGGCATTTGAACATGGTCGATTGCGCCGAATGTTTTATATATATGCCCCTCATTCTCGAACTTGCTGCAAGGCTTGCACTCCGAAGCATCGCAATGATGTTCCTCTATCTTTTGTTTTTTCTCTTGACCACTTTCTTGTACATACAACGCATTTCTAGTAGAGGTCGCATGTGAAGCCGGTTGTTTGTGTTTTCTTTGTTTCTTGACCGAATGTCGTTTTAAACAAGAACCTGATTAGCAAGTCATGTGACAAGTTCGACAGCTCATTGCGACACCAAGGTTTGAACAGTCATTGTACTTACAGACATATTAAGCTACTTTATAGCTGCGTTTATCCTTATATGGTTTTAGACAGTGATCACAGAATTTGACTCGCCAAAAAAACCACAAATATTTGCGATAGCGTGGTAATGTCCAAAACCATTCGAGGTTTTTGGCTTTCTTTGGAGAGGGGGGCAACCGAATGAAGTTATTGTTCATGACCAAACTCGCTATCAGTATATCCACGCCAAAGAACTGTTCAAAGGGCGGTATGTCGTTCAAACACAGGGACTGCGTTGTGTCAACTCCAACTTCTGTGCACAACTTCTTGGCGAGAACAATTCTCAATATTGAGTCTTCTGTACAGCCACAGTCATTCTTTATATTTGATAATCAAGTTTTCTATACTTAAATAAGAATCCTGGGATGTCATGTCTTACCTTTCTTGCGTATTGAAATGATTGATTTTCAGATATCCCATCAATATCGCTTGGACCAAACAAAGGAAATGTGTGTTCTTTATTTCAATGATTGATCTTTTTTGCTTTAAAGAACTACTTAGTACGAATAAATTGTTGATTAGGATACCATAAACCCCCTTTGGATTTCCATATTGCTTACATATATTTATATTTTGTTTTCCGGTGCTAAATCTTGGTAACTAGTCAGCACATTTTCACTATACTCCAACACTTAGTCTCCCGTAAGTTCGTCCAGTTTTTGAAGTGACACGACTGTTCCATAGCAAATTAGGGTGACTTTTATCACACGCCCGAAATCGTTGCCATGCAGACCAGATTTCACTTGATTTAATAGTTCATCGAACATACTGTGTAAATTTGACAATTTTTCCCCGCGCAAAGCCTTATTTTCATGAAACTGAACCAGGTATTATCTGTCTATCACCGTATTTTTAAATGTTTTTTCGCTGACTTTTTAAAGGTGAATGACAACCTGTTATTTCTGCCACGAACTTGGACTTGCAATAGCCGATAGTTCGTCAATTGAATTATTACATTTTTTTCTTGGGCTTTGGCTCAGTAGCCGAAAGTTCGTCAATTGAATTATTACACTTTTTTCTCGGGCTTTGGTTCATCTTCTCTTTCATGATATATTTCGTGTTCTTTTAGTTCGTTTTGATCAGTAAAAATTTGTTAACACCAAAAACGCTGTGTGACCGGCTCTTCGTTATACTCTAGATCATGAATGCGATCATGCGATTAATTGTTCATTTTAAAAAATTTAACAAGCACCAAAAACATTTAAAAATCGGTTCCTCGTCATCTAGTTCGTGATTGTTCATGTGCCTGTAGTGCCTGTGCATCGATAAAAGTTACCAGACACCAGTAACAGGTCAATTTATGGACGGAGCTTTAGTGCTTATCCAGTAACTGAGATGTCATAAAACTGGCTAGACAAGATTCACAAGCGTATGGTAAATGAAATCCTAGTGCTCTGAAACTCTCGTGGAATTCCTCACATTCTTTTACTTCAGACGCTAAAGGATGTTCAGTACCGCAATACTGACAGTGATACACCCACAAACAGTAAAGCGTACAAAATCTCATCGGAAAAATAGTACAGAAACAACATTTCGACTGCATATTCGTGATCAGTACCTCCGAAAACCCCTAGATATCGATTTTTGTGGAAATCAGATAAAAAATAAGAAACGGAAATCCAGGGGATGCCGCCATCTTGAAGAAGTTAAAAATGGTCGCATTATTGGACATATCGAGACGGGCTTTTTTACTGTTGGCATCAGGGGGACTTGTTCTGGACAAATTGGCATACTTTCCATTTGGTCACAGCTGTAATTCGACATTTACATTGACAGCCGATGTAATACTTTGCTCGATTTTTAACATTCTGTATAAAATGATGTGGTAACCTGAACTGATATTGATTGATTAATTTTTTTTATTTATGTATTTATGTTTGTATTTTTTTATTGATGTATCCATTATCTCTATCTCCTCAACGGAGGAGAATAGTCCCCAAAATATATCGCCGGCAACCCAGTAAGTACTTACCATTTATTAATAAATTTATTCATTATGCATTCTTATTTCTAAGTGCTAAAATGATCATATTGGAAATCTGGGATAGATTTGGTAGCGGTACAAATGGGCGACCTTAATCTATTGAGTTCTCTACAAGCTGAAAACATATTTTTTCAAAACAGACGGACTTTATTTTTTCATAAAATTATTTTAAATACATGTTTTTATTTCTTTTAGCATGACACATCGCTATTTTCAAATGTTCTTTCTATTGAAAGTTGAAATGATGGTTAACACTTCAGTATTTTAATACTTTACAGTTTTATCTTTTTGTCCTAGAGAACCAAGCGGGCATCATAGAAACCCGAAAAAAAACATATTAAACTTTTTAAAAAATTTTAAAAAATTAGATAATTATAAACTTATTTTGGATAATGTTATAAATTATTTTGTTCAGAAAAATATTCATGGATCATAGTGTTCTAACTTATTCTGTTCAGAATTTTTCTTTATAGCTACATATTATTTTGTTGTCTCATGATAATTTATCTTCTGCTTATGCTTATGTGAAGTTGAACTTTTTATTAAATTTCAAAAATTTCAGGATTTTATTTTATCCAGTTTTTAGCTCACCTGAGCACAAAGTGCTCATGTGAGCTATTGGTATCAATACAAGCAGACCCTCCGGCGTCCGTCCGTCAACAATTGCTTTAAACGACTTCTTCTCAGAAACCTCTGGTCACATTTTGTTTAAACTTGGTCAAAAGCATCTATACAACATTGCCTTTCAGATTTGTGTTTTTGGTTGCCATAGCTACCAAATGTGGGTCACAATGACCTTCATAGTTATAAACTTAAAAAAATCTTCTTTATCTTCTTTTTAATAATGTCCATGGCCATCAAATTTTAAAATTCCTTCGGGAAATAAACTTGTTCAATAAATTATAATTTTAATCATTTATTATCCAGTCTTTTATGATAACTTATCTGTGATATTACTGGTTTTTTATCAGTTTAGTAGTTGTTTTAGAATCTATTCTATTTAGTTTTACATAAATTTTACTTTCATATTTATATATTGTTATATTTTTAACATTCTCTAGCCGCGAATAGCTGCAATAACGCTGATGTGGCTTTAAACCAAAACTCACTCACTCACTGATATTTGGAATCTACAGCATCTTATATACCAAGTTTGTGAATTTCAATAAATTTTGTGAAAAATTAGGTTTCGCGTTTTTGCGTTTATTTTTTGTATTTTGTAAATAGTACTTTTTTACAAAAATTACAATAATGAATGAATTTAGGTGAACTCTTTTCCCAAACATCAATTACTTATGTGAAGAAACATATGTTTGACAATTTTCATGAAATTCTGTAAAATACAAGTCGCTTTTTTCGGCCTTTTTCATTTTCAATTCTAGCAACCCAAGGGTCGAGGGTTCAAATCCCCGTGGAGCCACTTTTTTAAAAAAAAAATTTTATTTTTATTTTGTGAATTTTTTTACTTACAATGGTGCCTGGAAGAGATTTTATGAATTTTTAGTGTATTTTTTTTTTTTTTGAAATTCATGTGATACTGCAACCCAAGGGTCGAGGGTTCAAATCCCAGTGGAGCCACTTTTTTTTCTAAATTTTTATGACTTACAATGGTGCATGGAAGAAATTTTTGAATTTTTACTTTTTAGGTTGCCATAGCTACATTGACCTAAATAGTTGAAAACCTAAAAAAAATTCTTCTCAAAACCACTTCACTTAGATAAAATCTGTTTTGATATTTGTCATCTAAAGCATCTTATAAACCAAGTTTGTGAATTCCAACAATTTTGTGAAAAATTAGGTTACGTGTTTTTGTGTTTATTTTTTATACATTTTAAATACCCCCGGTTACCTCTCGGCATTTTATAACACATTATCAACAGTGATATCCACGCATAAATCAATAGTGAATTAAAGTTTTAAACAAAATACAAATAGATTTCACCTTTTGTGTTGTTTATTTCATTAATTATTATTATTTAAAGTGTTTGTTGATCATGATTCTATAAGTTATACACATCGAGGTCGCCATTTGTTTACAAGTAAACGATGTGATTTTTTTCATTAACTCCCAAAGTTTGAGGTGCACAACATGCCGCTTTCTATTTGTAATTGTCTGCAGTCAAATTATTATTATTTTTCGTGTGTTACATTATTTGTGAATCAAGTTCAGAGAATTTCGTTTCAATCAAATATTCAATATTTTAACACGCGTAGGCCTCCATGTATGTGTGTACATTTTTCGGAAATGGCAATGCAAAGATGGAACAAGTCCCGATTCCCGCAAATAAAAGGTTAAAAAATTAAATTATTTCAAATCATATTTTTAAAACATATTTTAATGTAATCCTCATCTTAGAAAGGCATTTTTTTATCGTGTCTGTCGGCTGGAACAATCACATGGTCATATCGGGAATTCCCATAACAAACACTAAATGAGATTAAGTAAAAAACGTCACTTCCTGTTTTCATCAGAAAAAATATCTTTGATGTAGAATAGTGTACCGACAAGATTCTGTCTTACACGATTTTCTCGGCAGTAAACATTAATTTTAATCAACTTTCATAGCAAATCAAAGCACTTATTTATGGTATGATTTTATTGAGTTCTCAAAAACGTAAATACATTGCACAAACCTGTTTCAGGTTACGATGCAATGGCGCCAATACACAATGAAATAAATGTGTGAAAACAACAATTTATGGGTTTAATAATTGAAAACAACGAAGTTTCTTCTTGATTTTATATTTCTGTAAAATAAAAGTCGCTTTTTTCTACCTTTTTCTTTTTCAATTCTAGCAACCCAAGGGTTGAAGGTTCAAATTACAGTGAGGCCACTTTTTTTTTTTAAATTTTTTGAATTTTATGACTTACAATGGTGCATGGAAAAGATGTTATGAATTTTTACTTTTTAGTGAATTATTGTTTTTGAAATACATGTGATACCGATATGTAGATTTACCTAAAACCTTGATTTTTTTTGTTATGGATAGGAACATTCATCCATACATCCATCAAAAGACTTCGTCTCAGACACTACTGGTCACATTTCATTCATATTAGTCAATAGCACTTTAGACCATTGTCATTCTCATTTGTGTTTCTGGTCGCTTTTGCTACCAAAAGTAGGTCACAGTGACCTATATAGCTAAAAACCAAAACAATAAAAATAATGTTATCTGAAACCACTTCTATTGAGGCAACATGTTATGACTTAACCAGGTATTATCAAGTACATTTAAAATATGTTACATGTTAAAATATGTTAATGTTGCATTTAAACTCAGGTGAGCAAATTAGGGCCATCTTAGGCCTCTTGTTGTTAAATATTTAAACTTTAAACAAAATCGTGGTGTAAAAATTGCGATATTTTATTGTATTGACTAAAATTTGGCAACTATTGCTCTTACTGTAAATGGTGCAAATCTTTTTACTGAATATCTGTAGAGTTTTTGTCATCGGGCATGACATGTTATTTCTAGTAGATGCAAGTGTAATATGACAAGCTAGACATTTGAATACTCGTTTATTTGAGTCAAAATTTGATTTTATACCTATCAAAACTTGTTTTTCATACCTGTTAATACATCACTGGTTCAACCATAGGATTGATTTTTTTCGTTAATGATACGCTACTATTCTCCATGAGTCATCGATACTTGATCAAATGTAAATCTTCATAATGTATTAATTCGAACCACGCTTGCTTGATAAACGCTCGCTTCTGATTATTTAATATTCTGTACATTGCCGCGTGCCAACTACACTTATTTGATCCGATTATTCAACTCAGTTTCTTATTATATTAAGTTCCCTGGTCTTATTACAATGTACCAATGTAACACACGACGTAACATTTTTTAAGTAATATACCTTCTTTTTTTTTTATTCCGACTGATACTTGCTAAAGGTGATTTCCCCCCAAACATTAAAACTATTTTGAAATAAGTAAAATGATCTCGTTACCGACTGCTTGATCCGAATGACCTTCAGTCACGTGGATCCTACAGCTGTCATATTCTTCATGCTGTGAAATCACGCCTCTTGTATAAATATAAATATTGCAAGTAACAATATAAAGTATTACATTGCTTAACAATTCTTATTAAAAAAATCAACTTGTCATGTTTTATAAAATAAACATTACACACATTAAAGTTTAAATACATATATAGATGGCAAAATATAGGAAATTTTTTAAATACTAGTATACCAATGTTTACTCTAAGTAAAAATATATCGACTTACTTGCTGTTGTTTTACATATGAGAAATCATGGAAATCCAATGAAAAAATTTATAATTTTAACTATTTTCACTTTTTGAAGATAAATATTTTAATTGCTTGTTTGTTGCTAATAAAAATTCTTGTTGTTGTTTAAGTTCTTTTGTCCATTCAATATAAAAATTTTGCTCACCCGCTATCTTGTCTTTCATTTCTTGAATCTTTTCAATTAATCTTTGGTTCAACTCTCGTAGGTTTTTATTTTCCTTTTTAGTTTCTATAATGGTAAATTCCAATTGTTGAATTCTTTCCTCTGTATTCTCTTTTTCTGTTGTACAGTAGAACTTCGATAACTCGAAGTCCATGGGACTTCGGTAGTGACTTCGAGTTATCGAAGTTGAAGGATGGCGTCACCTTAATACTAGTATATATAACAAATACCTGCTAAATTTTGATGTGCCAGATGTGCACATTTCGGAAAATGTATATGTTTTCCACAACAGAAATCTTTGATGTTGTAAACAGTTATCGGAACTCGAATGAGACGTAATAGAAAAAAACAATACTAATAGTTACTTTCGAAACATAATAATAATAATCATAATACGTATACAAAACGTGTTACTTTATTTTAAAATGATGATGTATACGAACAACGGAATCGGAAATCAGATATGTGTAATGTTTATCAGCAATACTTATTTATTACATTTTAAGATAATACGAACTCAGTAATTAAATTTCAAAGCATTGCCATAAGACTTTAATATTTTAATGCAGTTGTGAGTACCACTGGGTTAGTCGTTTAAATTAAGCTTGGAGTAATTAAGTCGAAAGTTGAACTGTCTCTCGACGGCGGCATATTACTCGGCTTCTGTAATTAGAGATAAGAGTAAGGGATTAGCGTACCTATCAAAATTAATTGTCCGTGACGGTACTGAATATTAATCCGTTAATTGATACCTATTAATGCGGTAGATAACTATAAAAATAAAAATAACTAGATCTACTCGGTTTACTTCTCTAATAATTACCCATATGTGATTTGTCTGATTGTTTTAATCACGGGTCTTTGGTCAGACATTGTTAGAACAAAATTCGAGTTTTTGAAGTTAAATTTAATAGATTTTTTAACTAAAGACCAAATATTTACTTCGAGTTATCGGGGGTATTCGAATTATAGAAGTTTGAGTTATCGAAGTTACCTAAATATAACTTATATAGAAAACCGGTCGGGACAAAATAAAGACTTCGAGTTATCCGGGGTATTCGAGATATCGAAGTTTGAGTTATCGAAGTTCTACTGTAATTGCTTTCATGTTTTTTCGTTGAATAAAAGTGGTTATACGTCTTTTATCCCTTTCACGTTGTTTTGCTGACTTCTGTTTTTTATATTTCTTTTCCACTGGCATCTTGGAATGGCATGATCTAGCGTAATGTCCGACTTTCTCACACTTGAAACATCTTTCCTGGAATGCTCGGCAAAATGGCCCATGATAAAGCCCACATCTGCCGCAGATTTTGGATACTCTGATAGTTGTTCGATTTCTTCGCCATGACCATCTAGTTAACATGTTGCAGGACCTCACGCCGTTGTGTTTTTTCCGTTCAGATTCTTAACTTGTACTCGGCACCACTCAAAAGCCAGCCGTCCTTGTGTAACACAATGACAACACGTTCTTGTAATGTTGAAAAGGCTTTTATTGTTTCTTGTCTTGGACATACAAGATATATCTTGTGCGTTATATAAGCAGCATGCATTAGACATCCAATGCAGCTTGTCTACACCTGCTTACATAGAGGTTACTTTTCGTATCTTTCCTCTCATTCCTGGTTCTCTCTCTCAACTAAATGTTAATACTTCTTTGTAACAGTATTTGTTAAATGAAATAGCTCGAACTCCATACTAAATGTTGATACTTCTATTATGTATTCTGTAGCACTATTATGGCACATAAAGGGTCTAAGTCCATGGTGAAGGTTTCAATAAGTTTATTCCAGAATAATAAAGGTGCTGGTATCTGCCTGTCGTTTGTGGTGTGGTGGATGTATGGAGGGGAGCATGCTGCGTCGGCGCAGCTTCTTGGAAGGCTTTTACATCCTTCTGAGCTTCTCTCTTGTTCGCTCTCCCTTCCCTTTTTGAATTGATTGTCCTGTGTATTTATGTATGCTTGTATGCATGTGAAGGCAAATCAGCTGTACGTATCTGTATGCCTTTTATGGACATCACACAAGCGATAATAGAGTTTCGAAGAAATCATGTATTGGTCAAGTTATTCAAGTGTATCAATTAATGTAATTAAGATCAACTGAGATTATATACTGGCCGGCTATATGTACTATCCCAGATTATCTAATCAAAATCTGCTGTACGTTAAACACCATATACTAAATTGTTGTTAAAGCAGCATGAGGTAATCAACTATACCACTGAAAGCTTGATGTGCAATAATTGATACATTACAAGATAACTAATGACCTTTGTCCGAATTATCCAGAACTAAAGATTTATAAAACTTTCCAAATTTTTGGAATTTCTATAACGACATGTATATTGTTTATCTAGATTCCATGAATTTAACAAACACACACACGAAACAATATTGGTATCCACTGCCATCTGAGGGTGACGATGTTTTTCTTTTGAAAATTTTGCTTTTTTTAAGTTGATAATGATTCCAATACATATGTTTTATAAATATCCTTTATAAATATGAAAGTTTCTTCGTACAATGTAGATGTTGCAGTAATTTTAAAGTTTCTTCACAACAATTACTTGTCAATTTAAAAAAATGGTGGCAAAATTCTTTTCTCGACCTAATAAATGTAGTTCCTTGATACTGTGAACTCTCTTTGCTACGGAATTCTTTATAACTATATAAAGTTGATGGCAAACGGTCACAACACACTCAATGACCTAGGTTTTTTTTCAAATAGAACTTCTGCTTGTTGAAACTATTGGAAATGTAGATACAGTGTTTCAAAACTTATCACTTCTTAGTAATGTTTTTATTTTTTATTTATTAAAAAAAAAGTAAATCCAAAAAAGTAAAATATAAACCGATGGCTTTCTTGATATAGAAGAACAGAAGTGGCGTCAGGGTATGTGTCCTTATGTTTTTTTTAAATCTACTTAAATAAAATAAATTAAGTTATAATACAAAAAGTAACAAAGTAAAGCAACTCTTCTCTGAATTTATTCTACAACTACTGATTAGATGCATTTCCTGATATTAAAACAATTAGGCGATGCTAGTTACCACAAATGAAACACGTTAATGTGATATTTAATAAATAAAATAAATGTGGATGGAAATATTATTACATTTGACGCAACTTCTATATCCGACCTACTCCGGCTTAAAAAGATACAGAAGCGCAATTGTGAATGACAAAACGTCACAGAAATAAACAGTTTCTTTAAAAAAATGATATTTTAAATAAATCTATAATGTAATAATCAATAATATATCATGTCTGATCTAATTTGCATTGATCAAATAATCCGGAAATATATTCCCATGATATACCTTATCATACAATTCATATAAATATATATTTTACCTGTTAGCAAAATTATTATTTTTACACTATTTCATACTTGCTTCTTTTACAGGAATTTTACACATTATTATTTTACTCGATTACTACATTATAGTATAAAATGATAATAAACTCAAGGGTAATCCCTATGAATATAAAGTGTAAAACTCTAAGCAATCTGGACTCCAGATTTTAACATTGAGGGTAATCCCATCAACATGTGAAATGAAAAAAAAAATACATTCGATCTAATGATGATTTTTGTCAATTCTTTGCATCGCCATAATTAGTTTTTATATATAATATTAAATGTAAATTGAACCCGAGAATATTAAGTTCTCAAAAATACTTTTGTATAAAAAAATCCAATCAAGGTATTTATAATTTCGTGTGTAAAAAATGTTATTTGGTGCTGCTCGTAAGTTCTCCATCCAAAATTAAATATACCGTTGCATACAAAATAAAACTTCAGACTATTATCTTCAATACATAAAAAAGAAGTAAGAACATCAACAAATTCCAAACACCACATGTTCAAATGCACCTTTTTTTTATCTACTCACTTTTTGTTGTTATGGCCGTCGTCTAGTGGTCAGGAGGTTCTCTATAGGTCACGGGCACCACTAAATGTTAATACTTCTTTGTAACAATATTTGTTAAATGAAATGGCTCGAACTCCATACTAAATGTTGATACTTCTATTATGTATTATGTTGCACTATTATGGCACATAAAGGGTCTGAAGTCCATGGTGAAGGTTTCAATAAGTTTATTCCACAATAATAAGGGTGCTGGTATCTGCCTGTCGTGTGTGGTGTGGTGGATGTATGGAGGGGAGCATGCTGCGTCGCTGCAGCTTCTTAGAAGGCTTCTACATCCTTCTGAGCTTCTCTCTTGTTCGCTCTCCCTTCCCCTTTTGAATTGATTGTCCTGTGTATTTATGTATGCTTGTATGCATGTGAAGGCATATCAGCTGTACGTATCTGTATGCCTTTTATGGACATCACACGAGCGATAAAAGAGTTTCGAAGAAATCATGTTTTGGTCAATGTATTCAAGTGTATCAATTAATGTAATTAAGATCAACTGAGATTATACACTGGCCGGCTATATGTACTATCCCAGATTATCTAATCAAAATCTGGTGTACGTTAAACACCATATAGTAAATGGTTGTTAAAGTCCTTTCTCCGAATTATCCAGAGCTAAAGATTTATAAAACTTTCCAAATTTCTATAACGACATGTATATTGTTACACAATACAATTTGCAATATCTTTTTAGCTCACCTGAGGCTGAGCTATTGCTATCCATCTTCGTGCGTCGTGCAAAACTTTTTACATTTTAATCATCTCCTCCAAAACCACTGGGCCAAATTTAATGAAACTTGGTAACCATCATGCCTGGGTGAAGCCCTTTCAGATTTGCTCAAATGAAGGAGTTATGTCCCCTTGGGGCTCCATAAAGGGGGAAATAGTAAAAAACTATATACCTTATATATACCTTAGTTATTTCATTTATAAAATCCTTAGGTCATCTATTTTTAGATTTGCACAAATGGTAGCCATGGGGCTCAAAATGGGGAAATTATAAGGCACTGAGTGGGGAAATTGCTAAAAATTATATATTTGTCACTATATCTTGAAAACTATCAACTTTTTGTATAGGCATGTATCTTAGATTATTGTAGGTATTGACATGACGATCATTTTGATATATGGTTCAAGGTCATATGTTGAAAGGTCAATGTCACAGCTGCAGAAGAAGACTTTAATTACTAATTATCTTGAAAACTATTAACTTTTTGTATAGGCATGTATATTAGACTATATTAGTATTGACATGACAATCATTTTGATATATGATTCAAGGTGATATGTTGAAAGGTCAAGGTCACAGCTGCAGAATAAGACTTAAATTGCTAATTATCTTGAAAACTATTAACTTTTTGTATAGGTGTAACAATATAATGACTCAGAACTCCGAAAGTTCCTTAACTTATTTTATTTCCTGAAGTAGTACGTCTGTTTTTGGTGTAGTGCGAGTGTCTCTGAGCTATGGCATGTGCTGTATTTATGTGTTAGTGAATGCATGCAGGCATACCAGGAGTGTGAACCTGAAAGCCTTTTATGGGCAGTACACAAGTGATGGCTCAATTCCGAGAATTGTGTAATGATCATTTAATTAATTAATCTTTCATCAAAAATACTGATGTATTGGTTACAACAACTGTAAGAGTTCTATTTTCATACTGACCATTTAAGCCTTACTTGTAGATAAGTAACTCTAGTTACTTTAGCAGCATGGGGTCATTATCTTTAGAGGTGTACGCTTTATCTTAGCAGCATGTGTTAATTAATTGGTTCAATTATCAGCATGTTTAATTGTACATACTGCCTCTAATGTATAATAATCAATACATCAGTAGATAACGCACATTGTAAACCTATATATCTTATGATAATGAAACGCCGAAATAATCAGAAAAACCCAAGATTTAAAGATATTAATTTTTAGAAATTTCCATAAAGGCATGCATATTGTTACACACGCCCTTATGTTAAATAAAATATAGAATTGCAAAATTTTAGATTGTAAATATCCTTTTAGAAATTTCTGTTAAGAAATGCTTAGTATGCTTGTGTAAAGCCCAATGGTGGTGGTTGTGCATATGTTACAAAATCTGATTTAAAATAACAAACAATTATTTCACGAATCGCGGAGAAAAAAGTTTTGAAATTGGATAAAGTTTGTTGGTACTCCATATATATTGTGTGGAAAAACTTCCATCTATTAAACAAAAGTCCACAACACTATGAAACAATAGTCCACAAAGATTACACACAAGGAATTATTTTTGATTTTTAAAAGTTGATCACTCTGAGATGGAAATAAGTTCTCCAAAACTGAATTTTTGTACTCCAAAATAGAATTCCACTAGCTCCGGTTTTGTATTAAATTAATCACATGTAAATAGTAGAAGGCCTAGATGTCTGTATAAGTTTTCCTTTCTACAAATACTTCTGGAATTTCGCGTAAATGATTTTTGTAATATTGAGGTCCTTCCACAGCATATAACTTGCCGATTGGAGAAAGGGTGATGAAAGTCTCGTTTCTGACTTTATGAAATCCTCAATTATTATGCATGATGTTAAAAATAAATACTAGTACAAGTGATACAGTAATCACAATTTAAAATGTTTAGTTATAAATGTTATGCATTTCTTGTAATAAGAGTAAATTTTTGCATAAAATAAGTTCAGTATAACTCACAAAAGGGTCTGTATTAGTCACTACACTGTGTAGTAATATGCACTAATTGAAATTTAATACATGATAATGTATATGACACTACACCTCTAATGATGAAAATATTAAAAAAAAATTGCAGTTGTAGTTCAACACAATTATTTAGGTTCACCACAGTCTAAACTTTATGTAGAAAGTAATTGGAACTGTCTTAGGTATAAAATCTCTGATACATTGTGATACGTTTTAATCCAGTAGGTAGGTTGAAAGTCACTTTCTGAACAAGCTTTTTGTTTTTATTTATTTATGTCCATGGATTTCCTCTATAAGGCATCATCAATGTGGTATTAGACTCAAACAATGGAGTTTTTGAGCTGAGTGGTTGTAGAAGCGGTGGTGGCATACGTTGTGGCTCTGGTCCTGGTATAGGTGGCATTGTAGTTACAATGAAATTCTGGTTGGTAACACATGTAGGAACAGTATTTCTTGACATCACTTCGTGAGGCATTTCGTTTTTTAATGAATTGTATAATAATATAGATTATCGCCAAAAAGAGGAAAATACTTCCAAAATTTAAGCCAAAAAGCTTCCATGAGCTCTCGGATAATAGAACATTTGAGTTAGTGGAGGGGATTTGAACAGCATTGATTTCATTGATGAGGGATTTCAGTGGCATTTTAGACATTTCTTGTAACTGGGACGGAATTTTAATATTGTCCAGTTTTGGAAATGCATCATGGAATGGTTTCCAAATACTAACTTTTAGAAAATCAATTCCCAAAGGTGGCCTGAAATTCAGTGTTGTCGAAGAACTGATCGTGTTGGGACATGTTATAGAAAAACTTATTTGAAAATAGGTAGCTACAACCCAGATGCCCTCAGAGATGAGGTCAGCTGTTGGTAATTGAGAGTTCGGTATTACCATGGTTTTGCAGTATCTGGCTATATTCTCCTTATTATCTATGAATAATGCAATTACACAATGTCTGCTCAGGTTTATAGGATAAATTGGGGATTTAATTTTGCAAAAACTCAAAAATGGATTTGTGCACGATTGCATTTCGTGAGAATCAATATAAACATATTTAGTACGTTCCATATTGATTGCAACAACAGATGTTTCTAAGTTGTATTGACCAAGAAATTTACATGTGGGGCAAGTTTCTTTTAACGGTGCTATATATAATACATATACCAGTTAAATTTTGATGTGCCAGATGTGCACATTTCGGAAATTAATTCCTCATCAGTGACACTAAGACCGAAAAGTTTGATACATAAACAATATATAACAATATATATTAGTCTTTTGGTGAATAGTGGACAACACGATGGGAAAATTGAAAATGTGATACACCTCCAGTTTATTGAAAGCATCAAGTAAAGGTATATTAATAATAATGATAATTTGATTTTGATCAACTAATGTTGCACAATGCAAAAATTGGTAATAATCCAATAAATCAGTTGTTGGATTTTTTGGTAATTGAAATGAATTTGGAAGTTGTCGTTTAATGCTTACCAGTACACTTTTATTTTAGAAGGTGTAATGGTACTTGGCGAAAGACGGTTGAGAGACAACATATTAAGTTGTAATTTTAAGTTTTGAATTTTATTTATAGCTACTTCCAAGAAGAGACGTGTGGTATTTATATAAGCAGAGACATTGGCATGAAGTGTAGTGAATGCTTGAACTGAATATATATTTTTGTGGAGTGATGAAACTTGATCATTGTAATGATCTTGAATCTTAATTATTGTTTGTATAAGTGTGTTAATTTTTGCCCTGTTTTCCTTCACTCGAAAACGGGTCGCATTAAGCACTGTTAAACTAGAACCCAGAATATGTTGCATTTCTTATTGATTGTTTGCAATAATATTAATGTTGTTTTTTTTATTTTTTAAACGAAAAACCTCATAATGGAAATGTGATAGAAAGTCACTTGACAATTAATCTGAAAATAAACAATTAAAATTATTTATAGATTTTTGAAATACAATCCATTTGTGATGCAAATAAAGATAAAAAAGCATCGGGAGTCGGTTTAGCAGTTTGTGAAACCGGGTTAAGTGTAGTTGAAGAGGTGTCATGTGTATCTGTTTGTATACATGAAGCAATTGATGCACTGTTTTGTTGTATTTTGATGTCATCTGTATGGTCAGCTTTGTTGCTGTTGTAAGTAGCATTTGTATCACCTGTTTGTGTTGATATTGTCAAGGTTTAAGAGGAGGGAGAAAAGTCGGAAATGCAATTTGCAGTCTTCTGGGTAGACTCTTCTTTGCGTAAACGTCTGGAGACTTCAGCTAAAGGTACGTCAGATTCGTCTGATGAGTTGTCTCCCTCTTGTCGAAAATGTTTTGTCAAACGTTTTCGTGCGTCAATACTTGGCTCTGTATTGTCATCATTGTTGTCACTGTCAGTGTCAGAATCATATGGACAAACAAAAGTACTTTTTCTGACAGGACGACCATCATTTTCTTGAGGTTTTGGGATTTTCCATTCAAGATTTGCAGGTTTTAAAAACTTTGCATTAACGTTTGACGTTGAGCCATCTAACTGGTTTTTCATGATAAAAGTGACAGGAGATTTCTGCTCGATAAAGAGGTGACCATTTTGTTTGTAATTTAGTTTAACGGGCATGGTTTTTAATGTAAACAGTAGAGTTATGTATTGCAGCAAATTTTCATATTGCGATATATTGCAATATTTTTGAAAATATTGCGATATTATTGCAATATATTGAGTTGTGTGTTTTTTTTACAAAAACTGATTAAATTTAATAAAGTAACACCAAAGTTTTAGTATAACTTGTTTTATTTGCATTTAACTCCAAAATACAAAACATGAGTCTTTGACTAGAATATTACTGTCTATTCTGTATCACAGTAGCAGTCCATTCTCTTGAATTAGAAATGATTTTAACAATAAAATTTAAAACATATCAAACACAAACCCTGATAATAACAAAGTGAATACTTGCAAAAACTACTCAAAACATGAGTCTTTGACTAGAATATTACAGTCTATTCTGTATCACAGTAGCAGTCCATTCTCTTGAATTAGAAATGATTGTAACAATAAAATTTAAAACATATCAAACACAAACCCTGATAATAACAAAGTGAATACTTGCAAAAACATCCCAAAACATTTAATCCATAACAACTTCACACAAATAATATAAAAGCAGTAAATAGGAGACTAACTTGCTCCAAGTCAAAGATTCAATTAAACAACTATTATGTTTTCATATTCTTTTTCAAAAATATGAGCATATCTACATGCCTAGGCTTTAAATTTGCTCTCTGGGCTGACACAATGTCACCAGTTGAGCTAAATACCCGTTCTGATGGAACACTTGTTCCTGGTATGCAAAGAATATGTTTAGCAAGTCGTGATAAAAGGGGAAAACTATGTTCATTTTCTGCCCACCAAAGTAATGGATTTGAAGTAAGAGGAATGCCAGGGCATTCTTTGTATAAAGAGACTTCCATCTCTGCTCTCTGAAGCTTTGATTTTGGGGGTTCAACCTTTGTAACGTACACATCACCTAACAGCTCATTCAATGTCAAAGATTCATCAGTTTTGGGTTTTTTAGAATGGGGTGCTGTTGCTACAGCTTCCTCTGAATCTGTGACTTTAATGATTTCATTATGATAATCCGTATCATTTGGAGGAGCTGGTAAGGGAAGACTAGGCAGCTCTGGAAGTTGTCGAGTAGTCTCATCAACAGGTTCTGTTTTAACAGACACAGGCTTTTCATTCATAACAGAGACATCTTGCACAATTTTATTGAAAACTTCAAACCTATCATTCTCCGAGAGAAATGGAAGGGTTTTAAACCGTGGGTCAAGTGCTGTAGCTTTAAGAAGCATATTATACTGCTGTTCATCAGTATACCGTGTTTTCAGATCATTAGCTATTAAAGCTTTCATACTAACAATAGAAGGAAGGTCTCCTTCAGCAGGGGTCAAGTAACTATCTAATAACTTTCTATGAAGTGGTAAAATGATAGACAAAGTTGGTGTCTTCTCTGAGCAGAGAGTAGTGGTTACAGCTTTAAAGCTGCATTAAGGTTATCAATTTTCTGAATTTTTTTTGATTTTCTAAAAATATATTTTTTTTAAAATAGATATCTTCTAACCACGATCCGTGACATTCATTTTCTAAAATTTCATTTCTTTTAGCTGTAAATAAACGGAATCCTGTGACCGGTTGGTCAGAGTTTTACGATGGTAATTATGAGCTTGGAGCATGCGCATGGATCATGTCGGATGTACGGAAAAACCCTAGAACCGAAAGTGAAACATAACAGATTACATCAATTGTCCTTCATTAATATCCAGATGTATTTGAAATGGTGTTTTGTATCCCTTACTAAGTCACAAATGACAAATTCAACGAAGTGCTGTGTTTAATTTATCGTATTTCACCGTTTTGAAAGTTGTGTTTAAATTACCCGGGTTTTTGATGACGTAACCATGTTCTAATATTAGATCCTAAATGCTGCATCTCGATCGGTAAATATTGTGATTTCTGCATTTATTCGAGCTTTTATCGTTGAACCAAATGTAACATTGTTCATTAGGAACATCATTAGTTAGATTAGTACCGTTTTAATTTTTTCTTTGGAAAACTTAATGCAGCTTTAAGTGGTTTTAAAGTTTCAACTACACACTCAGCAAGATGAGTTTCATCATCTTACAGGACTTTCAATTCTTTATCTTTATGTTTCAGATCTTTGTTCATCAAAGCAGCTACAACAGAAACTTGCATAAGCAGGTAGCGTTGTAACATGTCGTATGCACTATTCCACCTTGTGCAAACATCAATAATCAATCTAGTATAATTTAGCTCAAACAATTTTGCCTGAGATTCCAAAATAGAAGCACCTACATTGCTTCTGTGAAAAAAATTCACAATACGCCTAACACGTGCAAGAATGTTTGACACAGCTTTAACAGCTAAAGCCTTCTGGGCAGCCAGATTCAGAGTATGTGCATAGCAACCAAGGTGCAAGTCACATTCCAGCAATTGACCAGCTTTCTTCATGTTTGCAGCATTGTCCGACACTAAATATAATGGCGAATCTGGAATGTTCCATTCCTTCAGGGCTTGTTGTAGACAATCAGCAATGTTTTCACCTGAAAATAAAATATGAATAAATGTCAGTACTAATTTGCTATTTAAAGTTTACTGCTACAATCTATATACATGTATATATATATACAACTTTTGACACACTAGAACTTCACACATGCATCTTGATAAAACTGTCATAAACTTGTTTATTAAACTTGGAAATAATATAATGTGAAAATTGCATATTTTATTTACTTTAATAAATAGTAATTTTTATATATGTTTAGTTGTTTGTATTGTATTCACATTTATTCTGTATGTATAAACTAAATTTATTCAAATTTGTACCAGTATGACTCTCTGGCATGGAACGAGTCTGTAGAACATAGTTGACAAGTTCCCAGTTCTGACTGATGTGAGTTGATGTAATTGTGACATAGGACTGGGTGGCCCTGGATGTCCAGCCATCTGATGTTAATGCAACCTACAATGATAAATCCATTACAAAATATATAAAATGCTAAAATATTCAGAAAATATTTACACCTGAAATGAAATTAACCATGAAATTCTGTTAATGTGAGATCTATGTTAGACACTAAACAGGAAATTATTATCAACCAAGTTTCATGACAAAGGTCATTCTGACTCATTCATTATGCAGTTGAGTGACTTTACCACTTGTATTTTATGAGAAGATTTTTATTTCCGTCTCTCAAAAATATTACAAAAAATCATTTAAAGCAATTGTTCTCATCTTGCAAAATCATTAATTTCAACTTACAACCTTGAATTTCAGCTTAAGCCCTTTACTAACCTGTTCTGCCTTTGAAAGTGAAGCAATCACTTCTTGCTTTACCTCTCTGTATTTGTCTGGAATAATTTTATATGAAAAAGTTTTTCTACCTGGAACTGTATATCTCGAATCGAGTGTTTTCAACATATCTTTGAACTCTTTAGATTCCATAATTCTGTAGGGTCGCAAATCTTTGATAATAAAGTTTGCAATACTGTTAGTTATTGTCTTGGCACGGAGTGAGTTAGCTCCATATTTTGCCATCAACGCATCTGGTAAAGTTTGTTGTGCCTTACTAGAAATTACGAACGACGAAATTGGCGTACTTTTCTCCGGGGGCTGCGTTACAGTTGCAGGTTCCACTTTGGAATGATAAATTCGCATATGACTGGTAAGATTTGACGTGCCCCCAGAATGTTTGATTTTTGCCTTGCAATCATAACAAACTGCAGTATTGTCGACAACGACGCCGTCTTTCACCAGTAGCCCAAAATACTTCCACACATCACTTTTCCCTTTTTTGTTTTTTACAACCTCTTCTGACATCGTGACACACATGCACAAAAAAAAATCGTACTTTCGATTTTGTATTTCCGGTTTCACTAATGTACAAATTGGATGACGGTTATGAACGGGACAATACAATTTACTACATTCCACACTCGACAGTACTTCATCGTTTATTCTTTTCGTCAACCTGCAATTTTTTTTATTCTTATGGTATTTCAAACAGAAAACATGAGGAATGATATAAGACAAGCAAAGACCGTTGACAATTAAAGCTGAACCGTCATTCTATCCGAACCGTTTTTCAAGTACATTAATATAATTGAGTAATGTAAAAACATTCGTTTTGACACACGTCAAAGTTGGTAAAGATCAGAGGACGGACGTTTTCATCAAAATTGTATAATATCGGAAAATACCGGTATTCAAAAATCATATCGCGATATATTATCGGCAGCATAAATACCGCAATAAACCGGTATTTCGATAATATTGCCCACCTCTAGTAAACAGGATCACCTACTTTAAAGTTGATTTCTTTTGCATTTTTATTTGTGTAATGAGCTTGGCGCTCTTTTGATATTTGGTTGTTTTTAGTGGATACTGTGAAAGTTTTGTGTTGTTTTTCAAGAACAATTTTGTGAAAGATTTCTCCGGCATATTTTCGTCTTGGTCGTAGGAGATTATCTACAAGGAGAACTGGATCACGTCCATATAAGAAAAAAGAATGGACTGTATTTTGTTGACTCGTTTACATTGAATCTTGCTGATCCAAGTGCATGTGGGAGAAATGTGTCCCAAGTGTCAACATGGTCATCCATTAATTTAGCAAGTGTACTGTTTAAGATGCGATGACTACGCTCAACACGGGAGTTTCCTGTGAGGTTGTAAATACTAGTCCTTACATGGTGAATCCGTAGTTCTTTCATGACATCTTTTACAATGCGGGTAACATTTTCCTTACCATTGTAAGTGACAATTTCTGAAGGCGCCGAGTGGCGTGGAAATATTTCATTAAGCAATAAATTTACAATGTTTTCTGCTTCTTTGGTTTTAACAGGAAAAGCCTCAATCCATCCTGTGAGGGTATATATGAAGCTAACAATGTATTTCTTACCTGAAAGAGTTTCAGGGTGAGGCCCAGATAAATCTAATTGTACCTTAGCAAATGGAAAAGGGGGTGTATCAGTTTCTTGACAAGGAATTTTTACCTTTGTTGAAGCATTATTCTGGCACGTCACGCATGTTGAAACATATGTTTGCATTTCCTTATAAAGTTTTGGCCAATAGTATTTTAAGGCAATGGCTCCATATGTTCCGTCCATACCAGAATGCCCATTTCTGTCATGGTATTGTTTAATAACAAGTTGCCGAAGATGCTGTGGGACATATTAGCGTAAGTATGCTTCAGTGTCGGGTTTAGAAATGAAGTAGAGTATCTCTTCAATTATAATGAATTTTTGTGTTTGGTGGTCATCTTTGCCATGACGTATATTGTCAGTGATTTGTAATATTGCCAAATATTTTGATTGTTCATGAACCATGTCTAACTAAGTCTTGTATTTTGCAGTCATCGGGACAGAAAATTTGTTCATCTTGTTGTTTATATTGTGCATAAGCACTAGGACAAAACCCGTAAGAGTTGAAGGTGTATTGTCAGAAATATACATTACCTTCTCATTGTCGTTGCTTGTCACATTGTCTAAAGGTTCATCAGTGTTAAGCAATCTGGAGAGCATGTCAGCTATTATATTCTGGCCTCCCGAGACATATTCTATCTTTGGGTTGTATGCCATGATGTTAAGTGCCCAAAGTTGAACTTTCCTGTTTTTAACATCAGATTCAAGTAAATACTTGAGCGGTTGATGATCTGTTTTAATAGTAAACTCAGACTCATGTAAATAATGATGAAGTTTTTGTAAAGCATAATGTACGGCATATGCTTATTTTTCGACAGTGGCCCATTTACATTTTGTTTTGCGAAGTTTATGCGACAAAAAATAAATTGGTTTTTCCAATGTATCTCCAGGTATAATTTCTTCCCCTGGGTCACATGGTTGAGCTCCTATACAATTGTCACTAGCATCTGTGTATAGAGTATAGGGTTTTGACACGTCAGGAAAGCCTAATAAAGGAACAGAAGAAAGGCCCTCTTTAAGATAGATAAAAGCTCTTTGACAATCTTCCGTCCATTTAAACTTTGCATATTTTTTGGTTAAGTTAATGAGAGGTGTAGCGATAGCTGAAAAATTTGGAATAAAGCCTCTGTAGTATGAGCAAAGAGAAATTAAAGAACGACATTGCTTTACATTTTTAGGGCTAATCATTGACTTGATTGCCTCGACTTTATTTTCGTCAAGTTTAATACCTTGTCGATTGATAGTGAAGCCTAAATATTTTGTCTCAGTTTTGAGAAAGGAACATTTTTCATTTTGAGTTTTAAGTTGTGTTGACGAAGGCGCTCAAAAACTTCATTGATGTGTTCCAGATGCTCTTTCTTGGACTGAGAAAATATTAGAATGTCATCTAAATAGGAGACAGAGAAGTGATTTAAGCCCTTAAGAAGTATAGAAATGGCATAACTAAAAACTTGTGGAGCATTCATTAAGCCAAAAGGACAAACATTGAATTCAAACAAGCCCCGGTGACATGTGAAAGCAGTCTTTGGACGATCTTCTGGCTTAACTAACAACTGTCAATAGCCTGACTTAAGGTCGAGTGAAGTGAAATACATGGACTTCCCTAAGCAAGCTAAGATATCATCTATAACAGGGAGTGGATAAGAGTTAGGCTTTGTGATTTTGTTAAGCTTGCGATAGTCTATGCAAAACCGCAGGGTATTGTCCTTTTTGCGAACAAGCACGCCAGGAAAACTCCAGGGAGAGCTAGATGGTGAAATAATGTTTGCATCTAACATGTCATCAATAGCTTTCGAAATGAACTCCTGTTTTTGTAAGGGTATTTGGTAGGGTCTAAGCTTAATCGGTTGGTGGTACCCTGTATCAATCGACATTTGGACTATGTCAGTTTGTGTTCAGTCTGTGTCTTTGTCAGCAAAGAGGTCCATGTTGTCCCTTATCAATTTGTCAACTAAAGCTTTGTCTTCAGGTGGAACATCAAGATTGTCAACTGTTGAAGAAGTGATATTCTTCTCTGTGTCAGTATAACGCATTGTCAGAAGTATATTTAGAAATAGATAAAATTTCCTTTCACAGCATTCCTTAGCTGGATTTGGATTTATATAATTTTGACACTTTAGATTCATTATTTTCAACTGTTTGGCTCATATTTTTTATGTATCAAACTTCGGTCTTAGTGTCACTGATGAGAAATGAATTTCCGAAATGTGCACATCTGGCACATCAAAATTTACCTGGTATTTGTGTTATATATTTACTACTCCTGAGCGGGTACCGCTGCTGGTGGAGTAAAGCTCCCCGAGGGTATCCATAACTCAGTAGGCAGTACTTTGTGCTATCAGACAATGTAACATTTAGCAAAATTTTCAGTCGTCTAAAATTTGGAATTAATTTAAAACTAAGGTTTGTTCCCTCATGCACAGCATTCCTTAGCTGGATTTGGATTTACATAATTTTGACACTTTAGATTCATTATTTTCAACTGTTTGGCTTATATTTTTTATGTATCAAACTTTTCGGTCTTTGTCACTGATGAGGAATGAATTTCCGAAATGTGCACATCTGGCACATCAAAATTTAACTGGTATTTGTATTATATATTTGCACTTGTTTTATGAATTTTTGCGATAACAGTACCATTGCGTAACCGAAAATGTTTGTCTGAATTATTAATATTACAGGGATGCCAGATTTAGCTTTAGATAACATGAAAATTGAACTTACAATTTGCAAGTCTGGTTCCTAAAATAAAAACCGCGTATTGACTGGGTCAATATGACATAAGTCATTATTTTTAAAATTTGCATGATGTTTTAATTTACCAAAACATAAAGTTGTTGACCGTGGTGGTAGTTTGACACTTTTGTCTATCCTAATTAAAGATGATATGTGACAATCTTTCAGAAAAGATATCATGACGCCACGAACTCTTAAGCATTTTAAATCATTATATAGCCTTGTTTGCTCTTTTGCAAACCAGTCGCTACCCAAAATTAAAATTCGTGTCATGTCAGGAGTGACGTAAAATTTGTGAGTCAATTTCAAACCACGCATGTAAAATGTCAAATTAATAGAACCTAAAACTTTCAATGGTTTTCCTCCGACAGATTGTAAATTAATATTTTCTTTTTGAAGTTTTGGGGTATTTTTCATTAGTTTTAACAGTTTTGAATTTAAGAGGGGCTTAGATCAGCTCCAGAATCCAGTAATGCTTGATATTTTTGTTTTTCAATTTTCATTTTTCATTATACAGGAATATGATTTCTCAAAAGAAGATGAATTAACTTCATATTTTTTCTGGAGTGATCTAATACCGACATCAGCCTCGTGATATCGGCGTGAACTTAGTTTCCCTGATAGTTTCTAGACTAAGTAGTATAGTATCGGGGTTCTCTATTTAATCTTCTAGGTTCAGAGTAAAAATATCGTTGTGTAAGATTAGGCTGTATATTACTTTGAAAACTTGAATATTGATGTCCGTTGTAATTATTATAATTATCATGTCCCCGTGCTGGTCGATTAAAATTTTGTGGTTGCTGCCACCTTGATGATTGCTGAGGTATGTGTGTTCGTGTATGTTGTGTTTGTGTACGTGAACGTCCTCTCTGGTTTTGTTGTGAAGTGTGTTATGTAGTTTTGGATTGGTTATTGTCAACTGCAGAAATGTTAAATTTTTGTCTGGCTTGCCCTATTTCCATTGGTTCTTCCTCTTTACAAGGATTATGTGATTACCGGTTGAGATCGTAGGAAAAATTGTTGTTGGACATTATATTCGGATACCGCAAAATTCACTGCTTCTTGGAAGTTAGTAAATTTGTTTCTCATAACTTTAAATTTGATAGAATCATTTTCCAAACCGTCTTCAAAAAATCCAACTAACTGTTTATCAATTATAGGGCCAGTCAAATTATGCCCAACATATTTTTCAACCAAAGATATTAAGCGTTGCCCAAAAAGTTGAACGGGTTCATCGGTTCGTTGCTTTAATTGCTTTGGAGGGGTCCTGAATATAGCCAAAACATTTGTTTAAGTCAGATTTTAACACATCCCAATTAACCGGATCATGGGCAGATACATAACGTGAAATATATTCACTAACTGGCCCCGTACATGATTGATATGCCAAGAGATGTTTTGGCACAGTGCCAGTCAGAAATTATTGTTTTTCAATGTCCTGAATCCATTGTTCAAATTTAGAGGGAGTTCCATCAAATAATTTGTGCGCACACCAAGAGTTATTAGAAAGAATTCTATGAATGTTTGATTCTTTCATTTCTTGACCGTGTGCAACATAGCTTTCCTGAATGTGTGATAATTTACTAATATTTTCAAGCATAGCATGAAAAAGTGAAACGGTATTTACTTTATTTTCCATTTTTAAATAGAATTGAATTGAAATTTAAGGTAAAAAATTGTTTTAACTTAATACTAGCTTTATGGAAATGATAAATAATAACTTTTTGTTATTTGTATGTTTTTGTATAAACAATTTTAGTGCCCTCGTGAAGTGATAAGTAAATTAAGAAAACTGTTTCTACTTACAATTTCTTGTTTTGGCCGTCGTCTAGTGGTTTGGGTCCTTTTGTAGGTCGCCGGCACCACTAAATGTACTAGCTTCTGTGTAACAATATAATAACTAACAACTCCGAAAGTTCCTAAACTAATTTTATTTCCTGAAGTAGTACGTCTGTGTGAGGAGTAGTGCGAGTGTCTCTGAGCTATGGCATGTACTGTATTTATGTGTTAGTGAATGCATGTAGGCATACCAGGAGTGTGTATCTGAAAGCCTTTTATGGGCAGTACACAAGTGATGGCTCAATTCCGAGAATTGTGTATTGATCATTTAATTATTTAATCTTTCATCAAAAACACTGATGCATTGGTTACTACAACTGTAAGAGTTTTATTTTCATACCGACCATTAAAGCCTCACTTGTAGATAAGTAACTCTAGTTACTTTAGCAGCATGGGGTCATTATCTTGAGAGGTGTACGCTTTATCTTAGCAGCGTGTGTTAATTAATTGGTTCAATTATCAGCATGTTTAATTATACATACTGCCTCTAATGTATACTAATCAATACGTCAGTAGATAACACACATTGTAAACCTATATATATAATGAAATAATCAGAAAAACCCAAGATTAAAAGATATTAATTTTTAGAAATTTCCATTAAGGCATGCATATTGTTACCTAGGCATGTATATTAGACTGTATTAGGTATTGACATGACAATCATTTTGATATATGATTCAAGGTCATATGTTGAAAGGTTAAGGTCACAGCTACAGAAGAAGACTATTTCCTAATTATCTTGAAAACAATTAACTTTTGGTAGAGGCATGTATATTTGAATATTGTAGGTATTAACATGGCAATCATTTTGATATATGGTTGGTTATATGTTCAAATGTCAACATAGGAATACTAAAATTATTAATTATCTTGAAAGCTATTAATTTCATGCAAAGGCATGTATATTAGAATATTGTAGGTATTGACATGACAATCATTTCTGGTTTGAGGTCATATATGTTCAAGGGTCAAGGACATAGCTGCATAAGTATACTGAAATTGATTAATGATTTGGAAATTATTCAGTGCACTACAGTTATTCAATGCATATTATATAAACTACTTATAAATGAAATGTTAGCGGATATATTTCTGATTAAGTTTTGTGGGAGTTCTTAACTTGAGAAAACTTTTAAAGTTTCTGTACTCAATATATTGTCTATTGCTCTTTGCAAACAATATTGGACATATCTTCAGGTGAGCGTTAAGGCCCATGGGCCTCTTGTTAGTTATCCGCTTTAACTGTACAATACCCGGTTCAATATTTACATATCCGTTTACATAACTTCCTATTCAAATGCATAAACCCTACAGCTTTTACAGCCTAAGCTTTTGTTAATGTACAATACCAATTCAACTGCATAATCCCTATTACAATGCACCATATCGAATGCATCATCCTTACACAATAGATCCTTTGTACCACTCCCTACCTAATCTCTTTACATTGTATTCAGTCTCTGCACAATAGACCCTTTGCCCCTTGTACCACTCCCTCGTAAACCCCATTGTTTAGGACAATAGGCCCTTTGTACCTGATTAAAATTATTTGTTCTACGGACATCTGTAGGCAACTGCAGCATATACAGTCAATGTCTGTGAAAGTTGAAAATTCTTCCGAAAATTTTAACAGTATATCCTGTAAAATAACACCACTGCTCTGCGCAAAGTAATTACAAGAAACATATATAAAACACATTACACTAATGTAACTGATTACAACACGGGTTTAAATATGAAAGTCACGTTTCATTAGATTCTTACGTCTACCTCTTCCAGTGAAATATCTGTGAAAGTCCTCTGTTATGTCTGGCGGGATATAATTTAATGGTTCCAAAGTACGTATCGAGTACCTTGATCATTTAACTTTGTTTTGTTATACACCCCAAACATGCCAAACACCTTCTGTTCTATCGGATAGTATGCCTGCGGGTCGGTATCATTTTCTGCCCTTTGATTCATTATTTGTAGCCGATTTTCCGTATCAGTTTCTTGTTTTTCTTCATCATTGACCTCGAAATCTGGCGGTTTTCTTGGTTGTACGTATCTTTTTAAATCTTTTGGTTTCATTGACTAAACTTGGCTGAAGTCCATACGTAATATTTGGTCCCTCTCTTATGATTAATTAAAGGTACACTTTTGTTTTTTAACCATTCAACATACGCAATCAAACCATCGATATATATCGCTTCTTCAATTTGGAGTGCGTGCATCAGATAATACTTCACCTTCGCCGGTCTTGTAGCTCCAGTCGTTATGCATTTGTATTTCCGTCATCCCAGGTAGCAAGTATCGTGCTGTAATTGCAAAGTTTAGAAGATGTCACTGATCCATGTAGTTCGCTATTAATATAGAAAGATTGAAATGTCTTGCAAAATGAAGCAAGGAGAGAGATAAGAACATGTCATTAATACAAAAAGAGTACAACTTTGCTAGCTTTGTCTTTGTTATTCAGTCTGTATAATTCATGGGACTCCTGCTTAAAACTACACAACTCTAAATTTGACCAAACCGAAGGCGCAATTTTGTCACTTGGTTCAACAAACGCAAACAACAATTTCGCTATATCCTTTGTATCCTTATTTTCTTTTGTGGATACATCAGTGTCGAAAAATCTCTACATTCTCTGAAATCTCTTATAGCGAAGCTCGTATACAAAAGAAAATTGCAAAAAAACTTTCTTATGGACTGTATTTCTAATGCTGTTTTATTGGACATACCGTCAAAAGCCCGGCAAAAGGCTATTATATCTTTAAAATTAAAAGAGCCGGAATCCATAAACACTTCCAGAATCTAAAAGCGATTGTTTCAGAGGACAATGCATATTTATATTCGGCGTAGATCCATATTTTTTTTCAACTCAGTTCCGAATTTTAAAAGCAGTATGTAAGCAATTTTAATGTTTCTCAAACAAATGCATGGTTGACACAAATGTACACCAAAACGAATGTTTGCCAAACTTTAAGTCCGTACATATAATATATAATTACCCAATTTTTCGATTCTTTTGCTGTATATTGGCCATAATTTGTCGCAATATTTTCCGGTAATCTTCCAACATCAGACTCACGTTCAACGATTTTTTTCAGCTTTTTTCTTTAAAAAAATTTTCTTTAAAATTTCTTCAACCCAATACGAAAACTTTTTTTACTGTACCAGAGAAAGAGATTGGGCATAGAAAGCGTGATGGCTTAAAGCAATCCAACAGTATATCTGTAATCAAATTTGTTTTTCATATTTTTCTTTTGTGTCAAGGTTTTGGCATTTATTCTTTGCGAATGTTTGTAATGATCATCTTTTGTTCGTGAGATCCGTGTCTTAAAATTAAATCCACCACAATTCCTTTCGCCTTTTGAGTTAGTAAATTTCTTGGTGTAGTGTGAACAACCTTTAGTAGCACTATGATCTAAAAACCCACAACGTTTGCGAGCTGCCGGTATATCAGCTACAGCACAAAGCAATGCAAATCTTGTTTTGTAACTTCTATCTTTGTCACTTATTTTCAAATCGATACCTCTCCATAATGCTTTTAATTCGTCAACTAATGGTTTTAGAAAAGAATTAAGTAATTCTGGCTCTTTGTGCAAACAAGACTAAATTCCAACAAGAATAACGTTTTCTCATTAACATTTAACATTCCCGCAAAATTATACGCTCTGTCAAAAAATCCAAATTTCTCAAAATCCTTCCATACTCTGTCATCAAATACACCAGCTATTTTATTACTATAGATATGTCGGTCTCTGAATTTTGGACGTAGGAAAATTTCCTGTAAATGATGTAAATTATGACTTTATAACAATAAACGTTTTTACTCGTCACTTTCTTTGATTTTCCAGTCTTAACTAATAAAACGAATAATAATAATTTGTCTCCGTTTTCAAGTGATGACATTTATAACTTGTTATACTAAGTATTTGTAAGTTCTGTATTTTTTTTTTTTTTTTTTTTTGCGATGTTATGTCCCTTTTTGGGTTTTTTTAATGAGACTTCTTGAATGGTGTTCTGCATCTTTACCAAGTGCGTATTTTGTGATAACTGCAGTGTCAAATGAAAGGATCATTTCTGATCCAAACAAGTTGGTATGGAGAATATTCTTTGGATTGCCTTGACGGTTTGGATCGAAATGCCAGCATGATACTGGGTAATAAGTATGGCTAAATCAGGTGGCTTTCGTTAATTTAAGTTCGAAGGGCCTGTAAAAGGGTAATATTCTGACGCTCGATTGTGCTGTTGGTTTTGGTATGAAAAGCGGAAGTGTGATATCGTGTTACCTGCAACAGTTCGCATATAGCTGAGATAAGCTTGCTTATAAAATTACGTTCCCTGTCCGATATTATCGTTCTTGGTGCTACATATCGAATTAATATTCCGTTGTACAAAACCCCTTCAATATCGGAAGCTTTATGGGTTCTTAGTGGGAATGCTTTAGACCATCAAGTAAAGGAGTCGATAATTAAGGGTACCTTTAACGATTTTCAGTTTCGATATATTTTTTTCGTTATACTTATATATGGCTCTACCGATTTTTTTTTATGAAAATGTATCCCAAGTAAGCAAGATATCTGTAAATTTCTTATAAATCTTCAAGAATCCAAATTGAACAGATCTGTATCGCGGCTCCGATGTAGTGACGTCTAAGCAGTAACCACCCCACAGAATACTAGTATTATTTACCAACTACACGACTGTAATTAAAGAAAACAAATCCTCGTAGGTTAACGTTCTTCGATTATTTCACGATTAAAATATAAAATGAAGTATAATTTGCACCCAATTGACACCTTTATCAATTATTTAGGTAATTATTTATCCAATTGTTTATGAGACACATTCCAGGGACTAAGATGACTAATATTGTTCAATTATCAGTGACACTATGACCGAAAAGATTGATACATAAAAAATATATAAGCCAAATAGTTGAAAATAATGAATCTAAAGTTTCAAAATTACATGAATCCAAATCCAGCTAAGGAATGCTTTGCATGAGGGAACAAACAGTTTTAAATAGATGTCAAATTTTAGACGACTTATTTCAAGGTATGTAATAGGTTTGTAATGTAGATTATCCATAGCATTTTCAAATTTGTATTATGATCCAGTCATTTCTACTGTCATAAAGGTCCTAAATGCAGGAAGGCTTAACCGTTTTTTGGGGGACAAAATTATGGATTCTGTTAAAGAGCATGCTAGACGTTCAGCTAAATTAGAAGACGTGGAGCTTAATAACTTATCTGATTGGATAAGGACAATTCAATGTTTCATAATGACTTGATTAAGAATTTCCAAACTGAGAGGGTACATGATTACTTAACCTCCTTCATTGCTGAAGGACCCTGATATTTCTACTATTCTCACAAATGTACAAACAAATATGTTGTTGTGCCAGCTAATAAAATTTCCGACATAATTCTCGTTTGTTAGAAATAAAGTATTCTGTATAAGTTTAAAACAGGAAGAATTTCATCTTCCTTGTTTTAGATTTCAAAATTTTACAAAAGTCTATACAAGAAAGATATGTAACAGTTTTCTCTGAATGTACTTAATCATTTCAGTAATTCTATCAATATTGACAGTCGTCAAAAAATGGTTTTATCCAAAAAACATCTATTAACATTTGGCATCAACCGAATGTAGATTCTTAAAATTTCCAAATAATGGTTTCATTTCACGACAAACGCCGCTAGAGGCGCTAGTGTTCTAGAGGTGGTTATCCGAGCGTTTGAATCGCGGAGACGCTTGTAACTAACGTAAATAACATGGCGGCGCGAAAATACGGTTTGTTAACTGTTCAAGAATTGAAGAGAAAACTAAGTTACCGGGGAGCTGCGACAACGGGAAGAAAGGCAGATTTGATTGAAAGGCAAGAAAATTCATTGATACGTTATAAAATTCTGTTTTATTTGATGACAAGCTATCAAAATATCCAGTTTATTATTAGCTACTTTACCATTTCTGCATAGCCACGCCCACAGTCACCAATGATTATTGATTTTGCTCGATTCAGCTGTCCGGGACTGTTCTATGTCGGTTCTGGAACAGACGTCAATCGAATGATTGCGGACAGGAAGTGGTAAAAACAAAATGGACGTAACAACAAATAAACAAGCCTTAATAGCATGGTTAATCGATGATGATGATGACGACGATGGGGACGACTGTCTAAGTTTTGTGACCACAGTAATGGGCCACATTGCAAAAACGTAAGATATGAAGTAGGCATAACCAAATTTTATGCAGAGTTGTTGATTTATCACGCTTTACAACACATCTGACGAAATACTGTTGTGATATTTTAAAGTTCAATTGCCCCAAAAGGTTTATTTTCAAAACGGGGAAGAATAAGTTAAAGAGATATCGAGTACTAGTCGTTTAGTTAACAAAATAAATATTCATCTATACTTGCAGGTTTATTAGAAATCCAAGAGTAAGAATTATAGGTTATGTTGAAGATGTAATTCCCCGGTACTCAAATGAAGAATTTCGACGCGTTTTCAGATTATCAAGGCAAACATTTATTACTTTATGTGAATATCTCAAACAGTGTCAAGAACTTTCTGTAAATGGAGCTGGAGGACGAGAACCAATAGTAGTTGAAAAGCAGCTGTATGTGTTATTGTAGTACCTGGGAGTTACAGATACTATTCATAGAATTGCAGACAGATTTGGGATTTCTGAATCTTCTGTCATATTGTCACGAGACCGTACAGTTGATGCAATCCTGAACAATTTGAAAGCTAAATTTATTTCATGGCCTAAACAACAAGAGTTGGAGGAAACTGTTGCTAATTTTCAAAGAAGGAATGGATTTCCTGGAATAGTAGGGGCACTTGACGGCTCACACATTTCTATTAAAGCTCCTATAGATAATCCTCAGTCATATGTAAACAGGAAGAAGTTCTACTCTATACAGCTTCAAGCTGTTTGCAATGCTGATATGCTTTTTTTGGATTGTTTTGCAGGTTATCCAGGTAGTACTCATGATGCAAGGGTTTTAAGGCAGTCAAGTCTATGGGATAATGGGTTGCGTTTATGTAATGGCAATCATTTAGTAGCTGATGCAGCCTATCCTCTCAGACGTTGGCTATTGACACCATACCGAGATAATGGACATTTAAACCAAGAGCAAAAACATTTTAATTATATGCATTCATCAAATAGAGTGGTAATTGAACGTTTATTCGGTCTGCTTAAAGGCCGTTATCGACGACTTTACCACATTGATTCAAAAGTTGAAACTGCAGTCAAACTTATTGTTGTTGCTTGTGTGCTACATAATTTTTGTCTATTACAACATGATAACATTGAAGAGTTTATGGAAGCAATTGATGATCAAAATTGTGCTCCATTGCAATTCTTTGCACAAGAAAATGAAGCAGAAGGCATTATAAAAAGAAATGCTATTGCTAGGTTGCTTGCAACACAGCAAGACTAATGTCTGCAAAAGTAATTTTTGGCAATTATGTATATACAAGGTTGTGATGATTAAAAGAAATTAATCTGCATTTGTAGTATACTGGTGTTTATATATATATATATCGGATTTGATATCTTTGGTAGTTAAATTTCAATTGTTTGCTTCACAATATATTTTGAAATTAAATTTACAAGCAATTTGATGTTTTTGTTCCATTTGATATATGGCTTCAGAAAGAGTTTGACATGAATGCAATTGTTCATTACATGTTCAATATGACGGGCCTTCATACTAGTAATGGAGATAAAGCTCAATCAGCTGCCAATTTTAGTCCGAAAAAATCTGACCCATTGAAAAACTGGTATTTCACTGGGTCAGATTTTTCTAACTACTATTCATTGTGTAAGTCCAAATCAGGATTTTTTTTATTGTTTGACATAGCAGCACTTATCAAAAGTACTAGATAGAAAATAAACAAGTTTCTTAAAACCATTTGGGACTTTGGTGGTCCAGTGTTCTTAAGCGCCAGCTAAGGGATCATAGTGCTTTTCACTGCCTAGGTTCGGATCCCACGCAAGACAGATCCTAGTGTGAGAAAGTTTGTCAGTTCATTCCCGAAGGTCTTCTCCAGGCACTGTTGTTTTCTCCAACATCCAAGACTGAACTGACCTCAATATAAGTGAAAGAATCTTGACTGGGGCATAATACACCATTGCTCCAATCCACTCCGCTCTGAAAAATCATTTGTTTTGCCTTGCTAACTTGGAAAAGGAACTAGACATTACAGAAAAATGGTGTAGAGTGGTGTGGTGCATGTACTTTTGTAAGGTCTTAATCATCCCACATGTACATGCACAAACATAAAGAATGAATTATATACTGTATTCACTGTTCCATCAAATGAACTTCATAAATGTGAACTTGTGAAGCGCAATATTGAAAATTTGTTGTTCTGTATATAAAATAGATAAATGTTAAATAAATTGAAAGATATTTAATAACAATTGTAAAAAATTAAAAAAAAGTTTATAGAGATATTTTCTCCAATATAAAAATAATAAATGATAAGAAAATTACAGTAACAAAAAGAAGCATATGTAAATGTATACAAATCAGATTTGAAAAATCAAATAGAAATTGACTAGAAACATTAAAGGCATTAAAGTCATTACATCTTTCAATGCAACAAACAAGATGCCCAATGGGCCTTAACGGTCACCTGAGGAAGATGCTGTCAATATCCGAGTACATGCAGTTACTTTTTTAACTGCAGTTTTGGTACCCTTAACATAAAATATGAAATCAATTACACATATGGTTCATGAGAAGAAGATTTTTCAAAGAAGTACCATATCTTACCACCTTTTACCCCTTCTGGCAAGCCCCTTTTTGTTCACAAAAATTGTCTGTCATTTTATGGATATGCTTTTCGCTAAATTTGGTAAAAATCTATCCGGGGGTTCTGGAGAAGAGGTTAATTAAAGACAATTTCTATATTTGCCCCCCCCCCTGGAGACCCCAAAGGGGATGTGGTCACTTTTTTCCCAACAAACATAAATTGCCTTCACTGGGGGTGCTTCCTACCAAATTTGGTTAAATCTGATAAGTTTTATTTTTACCCATCTTTGCCCCGACCCGAAAACCCGAAAATGTGAAAAGTTTACAACGGACGATGGACAACGCCGGACAAAACATGATCGCAATAGGTCAACATGGGCAAAGCTCAGGTGACCTAAAAACAAGAAGCCAAACTGGGCCTGTATCACTCATATTATATATATCAGGGAATGCAAAAAACAAAAAAAAAACAAAACAAAAACAAAAACAAAACAAAAAAAAAAAAACTGCTGCACAGAAATCAACTTGTATCATGACTTGACACCGAATTACATGTAATTAATGCAATAAACATTTTAAGTTATGATTAGACTTTTAGTCATCAAAACTGACAATACAATTCAAAGCTTTGCTAGTACAAATAAAGTCTGAACTAGTCAACTATCCAATATCTGACATAAAACCTAATGCCATTTGATGTATAGTAACATAAAATAAATGGAACTTATTACCAACGTGTTTATCAAATCAGTATAACATTTTACAGGGTTTATTTAAACACTTTGATTTTTTGAATAATAGCTTCTCTGCATACTGGGCAATCTAAAATCCTTGATGCACACTCCATGCATGTCACCAGATGTCCACAGTCAGCATAAACACAATTTGGTGGCTTGTCCAAGCAGATCACACATTCTACAAATAAATATAAAATATCTTTATAAGCACACTATTGTTAAGAGATAAACATTCACAGAATATAAACCTTTTAAATGGCAATTCATATTTTCCACACGTAAAAAGTTAAACTAGAGCTAAAATAAAAGGCGGTCAGGTACAATTTTTTTTATAGTGTGAAACGGGATTGTATTAACAAAGACTCTGGGGGAAAAAGTCAAACCCTTACATCATATCATCCTAAGACAAGAGAGCTGTAGCAGTATACAGTCTTACAAATGAGAAATCAAAATAAATAGTGTCAATATAACCCAACTGCATTTACAAACAATGTCATATATGCCTAGCCATATATATGAAAATGTTTTTTTTTGAAGAGCAGCAAAACTCCTATGCATATCTATTGAGTGTACATGGAAAAAACATCAAACATTGTGTGTACACAGCAGAATACTTCTGAATTAGGACTGATGTGTTTACATTTGCATTTAAGAACTAACTTGGAAAAAAGTATTTTAAAAATACTTAATGACTTTTCATATCATCCATATTCTTTTATCACTAACATTTATTTTTTGGTATCTCTATCGAAAGCATCTGCTATTCTGGCTAAGACTGTTAATCTTTCCTTTTGCATTTCTTCTCTGCGTTTCCATTCATCGTTTTGGTCCTGTATGAATGACTTGAATATGTCCATTACTTCATTTTTGTCACTTGCTGCTGTTTTTTTTTTTTTTTTGGTTTCTTTTTGGGAGGAGAAGTATCATCAGATGTTTCATCACTTTCAATTCCACTTGTTTCTGTAAACTGATTTGTTTTACTGCTACATGGAGTGACCTCGGAGCTAGTGGATGGCTTGGTCTCAAGAGTAAACTTTGGCGTAATTGCTGGATCTGCAGCAAAAATTTCATAAGTTCTTTCTCAAACTCGTATGATTTTGCACTGTTTCCACTTTTGTTGTTGTGATCCCTAATGTTTTTGTATGCTCTCAGTAGGGATTTCCATCTGCCTGCCACCTGCTCAATTGTGTAAGTATATCCATACCCTTCAAGTTTATTGGATATTTTATCCCATAGGACTTTTTTTCGCATTTTACCACAACCAACTGCAGATGCATTTTCTTTGTACAACTCAATGAGGGCAAGTGTTGCCTTCCTATTCCAAAAATTACCTCTCTCACTGCTATCTTCTTTAGTCTGAGTCTCTTTAACATTTTTTCTACATGGATGATTTTCAAATTCTTTCCAGTCTTCAAAAAAGTTTTTACAATCTTCACATTGCATCAATATCTTCATTGTTGATGTGTCCTCTATTAATATATCTGTACTTGCATGGCTTCCTATCAAATACAAACCGTATCATGAATAAATAATCAAAAGGAACTTATATACAGGAAACTTTAATATACTTTACCAAGAGTAAGTGGGATGTTGTGGGTTCGATCCCTAACCAGATCTGTCCCAAGAAAGTGGGTTTGTTTGTTTGTTATTGTTTAATGCACAGGCACTTGTTTCACTCAGTAATAGGGACAAGAAAAATTGTCCATAATACTTATAAAATAAAACAAGGTAGCCAACTTTTTATCGTGGGATTTAGCACACGCTCACTTCAAACTGATATTTTTCCCATTTCGGCGGTAACAATTTTAACAAACCTGGTTTCGTTCTGTTCAAAACACTTTTATCTTTTAAGTAATACACGTTTTACATTCTTTTGTAACCCCTAACCAAGATAAATTAATGCTTCTTTCGACTGATCCGTCGACCATGGTCTCATCGACACTTTACTATTTACTTACTTCCTGTTCCGCGGTTAATATTATTTTAAATAAATAAAATACGTCGTCTAAAGTTACAAGCACGAAATAATTTAAAAGATTATATTTTTACAATGAAGAAATAATATATCCAACTGAAATTTGAAAGTGTTTTTCTATTATTTGTCTGTATTCGTGGGTTTACATGCTCACTATGATAACCCCAGAAGCCTTCCGAGTACACAAGCTAAAACCTGACATTTTGAGGGAAATTTTAAACTGGAAAAAAATATTGCAGAAATTGATTTCCAAAATGTGCGAGGGCAGAAATAATTTTCCAGTTACTTTTTGGTAAGTATAATTATAGGAAAACTGAATTTGTTAAGCAATCAATTATATTGACGTTTAGTAACATTTAAGGAAGGAAATACAATATAAACACTTGTGTCATCAGCATGCTCTCGTGTTACTTAGTTATTGGTCACAGGCTCTTGTTTCACTGATTAATGGGGGTAAAAATATCCATTTTCTTACCAAGTGACACAAGTGTGTTTGTATCTATCGAAAAACTCCATTTTATAGTAACTAGCACTCATTTTTATATTTAAATCACAGAAAAAAAATATATGTATGTGATAAAATGGTATTATTGGTAAAAGCTAGCATGCAAAAACACCAGAAGGGGAAAGTGAATGGTGTTTGACATTGCATCAGCATTCAATTCATGATGATCAATCTTCTAATAATCCAAAAGGATGAATCTATACAAAAGACTATGTGGTGCAAGTATTTATGACCTGCTTTTTACCAGTGTGCACTGATGGTGACTTTAAAAGTGCTGTTCACTGACAAAAAATGCCAAAGATTAACACTGCATGCCACTGGGTCACACTATACTGAGACAGAGTCAACAACTATAAACAGAACCACAACAACAAAATACAAAAAAGGAGGCAATAATACTATTGGTTAGAAAGTCATGACTGAAGATGTGCACTGAACATAACAAAATATATATAGTGGTGTGGTTTAACTAGTTGGGTTGAGTATTGGTATTTAATGCCCAAGTCATGATATTTCACTTATATCAAGACATTGCCGGCTAAAAACAAAGTTGCAGAAATTTTGCTTATGTGCACTGATGGCATTTTATACAGCAGGGTTATTTAGCATGCCAAGCCCACTGTGACATAAAACTGTAACTTTCATTTCATAAGGCCGAGTGTTTTGGGAAAGAACACTCGCTACCCACTTGAAGTCTTGGGTCAAACCCAGCGAACATTTTACCATCCAATTTAGTTCCCACAGCAGTTAAACTAGTAGGGGGGGGGGGGTTTACTAACTTTTAAATATGTGTGTTGTATAGTATGGCATTCCAACAAAGACAGATGGATAAATGGTGTTTTATGTAGCATCAGCAATCTTTCAGATATTAACAATATTTAACACAAAATGACACTGATTCAAACTAATGTTATTACATTGTTTATTTCGAAAATGAATTATCTATTGAAACATATAATGAAACAATAAAAAGTGACATATTTCCTTTTTACCTAATAAATGTATACTAGGTAGGGTAAGAGAAAACAAAGAATTTATTATCCCTGACCTGATGATAATACAAATGGCTTCCTTTAACTATTGAGCCTTTTCTTTCAGGTTATCAGAGCATCTAGCATATGATAATGGAAACACATCTCTTCAATGTATTTATGAAAAAGTGAAAGAAAACAGTATAATCCAAAACAAGGATCATGAACAAATAAGTCTCAAACTTGTTGCACATTTAATAACTGTATTATTTAAAAATGTAAAAAAAAACAACAGTCTGCTGTCAAACCACAATGAAAAAGTTACAAAGTTACAAAAATATTTCTCTATTACCATCTGTATGTAACACAGAGATTCCATTTGAAGATGTGCACAAATTGTTACCTTCTAACTGGTTTATCTTTCACACAGACTCTATTTCAGTTACATTTGGTCATTTTTCTGAGGTTCAATTTAATGGTCAACCATCAGCACTTTATTTAAAACTAACTGCTATGAATTTGGTGTCAGCGAAAATGGGTCATGCCACTATAGATTTGAAAGATTATTATATTCCAGACACTATCAGATACACCAACTCATCAATTCCTGCTTTATTCCGATGTATGTCTCTTTTGCAACCATGTCAAGGCTATGAAATTCTGAAAAAAAATGAACATTCTTTAATTGATAGTTCTAACTGTATTAAAGTTCAAATGCAATCAGGCAATACCACAAAATATATTCTGAAACACAAAGACTGTATTAGGTGTTTGAAACTGCAGGCAAAGTCTTCTACCACCTGTAAAAAATGTGCAGTATTTGTAAGAGATACAAAGTAAAAAAAGCGTCTGGAAAGGAAAATGAAATGAATTTCCGAAATGTGCACATCTGGCACATCAAAATTCAACTGGTATTTGTGCTATATATTTACTACTCCTGAGCGGGTGCCGCTGCTGGTGGAGTAAAACTCCCCAAGGGTATCCATAACTCAGTAGGCAGTATTTTGTGCTGTCAGAATATGTACCATTTAACAAAATTTTCAGCTGCCTTAAATTGTAAAATTTGTTTAAAACTAGGGTTTGTTCCCTTATGCAAAGCATTCCTTAGCTGGATTTGGATTAATACGATTTTGGAACTTTAGATTCATTAATTTCCAACTGTTTGGCTTATGTTTTTTATTATCAAACTTTTTGGTCTAAGTGTCACTGATGAGGGATGAATTTCCGAAATGTGCACATCTGGCACATCAAAATTCAACTGGTATTTGTGCTAAATATATACCAAAAACACTATCAAGAGATGAAATTTTAATAAAACTAAAAAGTTTAGCTCCTAATTTGCATGAAAACCAATTGTTACTCATGGAATCACAAATAGTCGCATCAAATACTAAAACTAAGAATGGTGTACGCTGGAACAAAGACATTATTTGCATGTCATTGAGTTTATATAATAGAAATCCTGCTGTTTACAGAGACCTGACATTAAATAAATGGCTTCATTTACCATCTGAACAACTGCTTAGAGTGTACAAACATGCTGTCCAACAAAAACCTGGAATAGTACAAGATATGATGCAGTGGATGTATAATGAGTCATTGAGACAAATTTTCATTCCTGAAGGTAAATATGGGGGCATTATACTGGACGAGATGGCAATCCAGGAGGATCTTCAAATTGTACACACTAGTCAAAGTTCAGAATTATATGGATTATCATTCACTGGAGGAGACCTTGGCAAAATGCAGGCATTAAACAGTGGGGAAATAGCTGACTGTAAATTAGCCAATCATGTTCAACAATATGTTTTTACTGGTCTTACAGGCTTTAGATGGCCATTTGCTCATTTTCCCAACACTCAGGCACCACCAGCTGAAATATTCATTACTACTTGGATGTGCATTGATGAATTGACTAAATGGGGTTTCAACCCAATATACTGCTGCATGGATGGATCTGCCAATAACAGGGCTTTTTTAAAAATGCATTTTTCAAAATCTGATCCAGTATCCATGAAGATGGTTGCTAAATATTATAGAAACCCCATCAAAAAAATAATATTTTTGATGGACCCATGTCATCTGATTAAAAAAATCAGAAACAGTGTATTAAGTAGTGGTTTCCTTCGAAGTCACCAAAGACTTCTTACTGTGGATGGGAACTTTATCATTTGGAAGATGTGGATTGATGCCTACCAGTGGGATAGATCTACAAACACTTTCCCAATACACCATAAATTAACAGATGAACATCTTTTTCCAACTAATGCCCAAAAACTGCGAAACAAATTAGCATTTCAAGTCTTAGATAGTGATATGCTACATTAAATGAAATGTTACTCTTCAACCTTGAATGATGCATGTCAGTGTGAAATGAAAGGAGTGCTAGAGTTCTTAAATTATACCAGTTTTTTAGTTTCATTTTTCGCTGATTCGAGACCAATAAAAGATAGTAATGATCCAAGATTAAACAGCCCAACCGAGTCATATAATTGGTTTAAGTCTTGGGAAAAACAGGAAATCAAGGACAATGATCCCAATAAAAGATACAAGTCTTTGTTGACAATGGAAACAAGAGAGGACCTGGACTATATGTACTTTGGTTTTATGTCTATTGTGGATTTGTGTACAAATGAACTGAATATTGAGCTGGTACCAAGCAGAGTCAACAGTGATATAATAGAAAGCATTTTCTGCCAGGAAAGATCTCTTTATCATGGTGCCAATTCTAACCCAAACTATAATGAATATAGAACTGGAATAAATAGCATAATATTGGGACAGTCTACAATATCCAAAAAGGCCAACTGTGGAGGTGAAACTGCAAAACCATTTGCTATTGGACCACCATCAAAGAAATCTAAACACACAAGTAAGTATATTGAAAGAAAATAAACATAATTAATACATTTTTGTTAACAAATATATATACATTAAAATAAATGTAAATGTATTACTTAACATTAATTAAATTAATTTATTTGTCAAAAAAAAATACTACTGTCTTAATTTGTTGCTAGTTAAAATTTGAAATTCCACCAAAATTAATGTATACTACCTCATGCAAAGTATTTCCTTGGCTGAATTTGGTAAAATATATTTTGGTCCTTTGGGTATCTTTCAACATATTTTATAAGTTTTTGTTTCATAGTTTTGGTCCAAGCACTACTGATGAGGTATTTTATTTTGAGATGGGCATCTAGCACAGGCACTTGTTTCACTCAGTAATGGGGATAAGAAAAAATTTCCACAATACTTATAAAATACTTTATTCTATACGTATTGTGGACATTTTTCTTGTCCCCATTACTGAGTGAAACAAGTGCCTGTGGCGTCTAGTGCTGTAACATAAAATGGTATAATATTTTTTAAAAAATTTAATCAAATAAAAAAAAATATTTGTAAATAAATATACATTATTCAAAATGAATATTGGTATTGATAAATAAAATTAAATAAATACCTAGTATACATACCTATTTCAAACACTCAGGACAGAACCAGTCAATCTCTTCCATTTCATCCCATTGGTCCTCTGAGATTTGAGTACATTTGCGGTCAAACCATCTATCACAAAGATCACAAGCAACCCAGTCTTCACCGTCTTTATATACAGAATTACACAATGGGCAAACAATTTTAACAACATGTGGTTTTTTTGTAGATTTTCTTTTAGAAGAATATTTTGATGATCTTTTCTTTCTCTTTTTCAGCTTTGTATTAGAAGGATCAGAAGTTGCCACAGAAGAACAAGCAGATGCCACAGAAGGACCACTAGATGCCTCAGAAGGACCTGCTTGTGGTGAATTTGAAGTTGATGGTGAAGGTTCTGGTATGGCACAAGATAATGTGTCTTCTGTTGCTAGATAATCAGGAAATTTTATACTGTCCGACTCAGGGATTACACGACATAGTTTCTGTTTCAACGACTCTTTTGTACCAGTTTTGGAATATTCAACACCATATGCACCGAGTAACTTCATTAAATTTTTCTTTGTAAAGTTATTCAAAGATGATATACCATGATCAAAGATGAAGGAGTTTGATTTCAGATGTGAACTTTGTTTAAAGACTTGTCATTGCAGAAAGTTTTCATGTCCAGTTCTGCTGTAGGTGTAGATTTAACATCAACTCTTTTGCGTAGTGCATCCGTTTTTATTTTCCCAACTTTATGAACAAAATCTTTCCTAAACTGATTATCAGCCACACGACAAAATCTCTGAATGATATCAGAATAAAGTTCTCTTAAACACTTGTCTGCGGTATCTCTATCAATGATCAAATATTTATCAGACTGTTCAAACGACTGAAACAAAAGTCTGAATTTGTTGAAAAGAGTTTCATTTTTCAGGAGAACTGAATGACAATGATTTAAAAATTCTGTTCCATAAAATTTGAAATTCCTCTCAGTTTGAATAGAAAGTCTCTCCATTTCAAATGCCTTCACAAAAAGAAAAGCAGAATCAGTGATGTTGGTTAATCCTTGAGAAAGATTTTGTTTACGTTGTGTTTCAAAAAGAGATTCCTTATACTTTGAATTATTTTCTAAATCTGAATAAGTTGTTGTTAACAAGTCCAACATCTTAACTTTAAGAAATGCCTTCCCAACTGAAACTCTGTTTTTCTTATTGTACATGTTGCTTTTTGCATGTTGCATATAATGGTATCGGCATTTCGCAACACAGCGTCCAAAGATATATCTTAGTTTTCCCATACCTGCATCAGATATTTGTTTTGTTGTTGCATCTTTTGAAGCAGTTAAATGTTGAGACTGTTTTTCTATTACCAAAGATTTAACTTTATCAAAAATGCTGCTACAAATTTCATAGTAGATATCTAAAGGCTCACCCTCAGATAAGGAATGAACAAGAGAGGCATATTCTGCAGACACAGAAAAGTTGTACAATTCTGTGAAAAATGCTGTCCATGTCTTGGAATCTGTTGACACTGTTTTCACATCTCCACAAGTCTCTTGGAAAATAGCACTAAATTTGTGAAAAAGTTTATATGAAAAAGTTTCCAGGCTAGTGATTCTGTTTTCAATTAAGGATTTAAAGTAGGAACTCGCCACTTTTGCTTTTGGTGAAAGTTTTTCTCCAGAAAACAAATTACAGATTTCATTCATGTTAATTTCTTTTTGGACCTCTTCTTCTGTAGCAATAATATCTGATTCGCTTTGCAATAAAAAATCAATTTCTTCAATTTCTGCATCACTAAAATCAGACAATTCCTCCCTCTCCTCAAAGATTGAAACTGCAGGATATGTTTTCTCTATAGTCTCACTGGGGACAAAGTCTATTTTGCAACAGGTTGTATCTTGAACATAATTGTTTTGATATTTTGTACAATTATCATAAAAGTCACATAAAATTTTCTCATGTTTTATGATACAAGATGGACTAAAACCTATTATTCGTAGACCTTTCTTTTCTGTTGCGCGACCTATTGCCACACCAAACTGACCAGCTGCAAATATGCAACTAGCATCAACTTCCAATCTGCTTAATGTCAACCCCTGAGCTTTGTGTATAGTAATGGCAAATGCCAAACACAGGGGAAATTGCTTACGTGTGGCTACAACTTTATTGTCAGAGGTACTAAAGAGAGTAAATGTCTCCATTTTCAATTCTGTGTACAACACACTTTCAAAGTTTTCATTTTTAAAATTGACACCAGTCATTTTAGAAACATTGTCTATTTTCACCACAGTACCCTTTAAACCATTTACAAGTTTACTAGATAGTTTTTTTAGTAACATAACAGAACAACCTATCTTAAGGTGTAGTGTTTTTGGTACAGGCATTCTCTCGAGCTTATTTGTATCTCCCTCATCAATTGAATGAAAAATATGGTCGTCACCTTCAATTTCCATTAACCTACAAGCATTAAATATATCGCAATCAAAGTTCCTTGCGCAAAGGCGTATGGGTTCATCACCTGGTGGTAACGGACGATTCAGACGCTTAATTAAATTATGAGTATCATCTGGTAAAATGCCTCCCGATACGTCATTTACCGCTTTGATGAAATCTGGCTGGTTTTGGCGCATAACATCGGTCAGGATAAATTGATGTACAAAAAATGTTTTAAATGCCTCGGATGTAAAACAATATTCTCCTGGATCATCCTTATTTATGTCAGGAACAGGGGCTAACTGGAAAAAATCGCCGACCGCTAGAACTTGCATTCCACCAAAAATTTTGTCATTTCTTCTTAATTTTCGACAAATATATTCCAATTGTTCAAATAATCGTTTTGATAGCATCGAAATCTCATCAATTATCAAGCAGTCTGTGGTTAATATATTATCCTTGTACATTGAAAAATGTTCATTGTTTAGAAGTTTGTCCAATAGCTTTTCATTTGTATATCTACCATCGCCAATACCACTCCATGAATGAACAGTTTGCCCCCCTATATTAAGGGACTCTATCCCTTTAGTGGCTGTAAGACGTACCTTCACACGCTTTTCTTTAAGCTTATGCGCTATTTCTTTGCAAATATAACTTTTTCCGGTGCCACTCTGCCCTAAAACTAACAACGAATGACCATTTATGGCCTGTTCAAGGATGTACGACTGCATTCTTGTCAAATTCTTTGTTTACAAATTCCGTTTTCGACTTGTGATGTAATCGATAGTCACCGACCAATCAAATAAGAGCTTATTATTCACTGCCAAGTGAACAGGAAGTAAGTAAATTGTAAAGTGTCGATGAGACCATGGTCGACGGATCAGTCGAAAGAAGCATTAATTTATCTTGGTTAGGGGTTACAAAAGAATGTGAAACGTGTATTACTTAAAAGATAAAAGTGTTTTGAACAGAACGAAACCAGGTTTGTTAAAATTGTTACCGCCGAAATGGGAAAAATATCAGTTTGAAGTGAGCGTGTGCTAAATCCCACGATAAAAAGTTGGCTACCTTGTTTTATTTTATAAGTATTATGGACAATTTTTCTTGTCCCCATTACTGAGTGAAACAAGTGCCTGTGGTTTAATGTGGCTTTAACAATTTTTCAGTTATACTATGACGAGCGTGGTGCGTGAATGCGTGTGTTGTCTGCTTGACCAGTGCGGACTGATGCTGTCTTTATAGTGCTGGTATACTGATACACAGTATGGCAGATACATACTATATACCACCCGGTCACATTATACTGAAACCCTGCCAACCAGTAAAGGCCAACAGCAGGTGAAAAACACCTTCTCACATATGGACCCAGGCGAGGTGCGAACCCACATTGGTGAGAGACCATGGACTACAAGGCTAACGCCGAGTCCACTGAGCCACCGCAGCCCCCAAGAAAGTGGGTAGTTTGGTATTCTTTCAGATGGGAATTTAAAATAAATGAGGTCCTGTGTCGCAGTCTACTTGATTGGCATGATAAAGAACCTTGCTGTATAATGAGATCAGTGCAATGCACAGGAAGAATTTTTGTCGTGATGTCTTGATATAAGTGAAATGTTCTTAACACCAATACTCTACTCTTCAAAATTTCTGGGTGGGTAGATCTTGGAGTGCTCATCACTTTTATCCACGCCAGAATTTTGATAACTGTAACCGATTTTGAGTTATTTGCAAAAACTACAATTTACCCCTATGTTCAATTTATAGTAACAGCAGCAATGTTTTTTTGACAAATCAAAAATCCCCACATCAGTTCTGTACCACCCATGCTACTGAACAACTTGACCAAGTTTGGTTGAAATTGGGCGTGTGCTCTATGAGGAGTTAACGTTTGAAGAAGTTACCAGACGGACGGACGGACGACGAACGCATAGCGCTCACATGACCCTTTGGGTCTAAAAAGGGAAAATGAATGTAGAAGTGCCTCCGTCAGACATGTACACGTGGTCGCATGCTAGGCCAATCAGGACAGGCTACACAAGTTACAATGCCAGAAATATGATTTTTTTTTTTTTTTTTTTTTACTTACGTACCTTTGAAATTACACTCGTGGTTATCCGCAAGGACTTTGTTGAGAAACAAAATGCCGCATTTACATTTGTGGAGAACAAGATTTTTATTGTTGGTGGCCATGATGGATGACGTAATTGTGCCGAATACACCACCTTTTGCTCGGGCACAACGGGAACCAGTTATGCACAGTGTTCTTGTTCATTCATTTACTGTTCCAATTGTCCTGGACGTTCCGGACAGCGAATCGAGCATGGCCATTGATTCGGGGCTAAATGGCACCAATATCCTCTCAATAGAGTCTTTTCAGGGGTATTTTTCCGCTAATGTCACTTATCTCACAAGTGCTTTTGTTATCGGACAAAGGCTAGTAAAGCAATTCAGATCTCTAAACAATACCGAATATTAAGCCTTTTGAGATGTTACATTCAACAAGTTGTTCAAGCGTAAGTGTTTCCCAATCTACTGTAGATCTCAAAATCGAGAAGTATATTAAGGCAAACTTTAAGGCAAACTTAGTAGATTATCAACTACATTTTAATTTGAGAAACAGTAAACTACAGTCATTACCATTAGAATACCACATCAAGATACTACAGATCTTCAAAACTGTATGAAAACCACCAATTACAGTAGTATCATAACCATTCTGAATATTGCATATTTAAGTGAAATGTACAATAGTAGACTGTATGCATTTATTTTGTAGACTGACTGCTTATAAACTGTATGCATTTATTTTGAAAACTAACTGCTTATAAACTGTATGCATTTATTTTGTAGACTGACTGCTGATGATAGAAATTTTAACTTTAAAAATCCTGCTATTGATTTGCCAAAAGCAGACCACGTAGGGTGGCCTGTGTCTGGATTTAAACAACTTGTGCCAGACCACAGGTTATTATTTTCAAAACTTACAAAGGAACAGATTGATGGATACTTTATTTGCAGACTTGCATGCATGTACTTTCTATAATAATACATACAATTTATACTATTTTGTTTCTGTACCTTTAATTGCAATGTACATTCACACAAATGTGATTACAAATAGTAATACTACATAAATAGTAATACTACATATAACTTGCAAATAATTTTTTTTTCTTAATTTGGTATTGTAGTTTGTAGTATCAATATTTAGGAAAAAGGTAAATTTCTAATGTCTTTATATACTAGCAAAGTATAATGGGCTGCTTCAAATTGCATAAAAATTCACAATTATCTAATATTTTAATATTTTAAAATATATCTTGCAATTAGGTGACAGACAAATGACAGGAGACTTGAAAGCACTGGAGAAGGGGATGGATATGTTCACAGGAAACAAGATTCTTGCCTGTTCTGTGATTGTTTTGTGAACTGCATTTTTCTAAGTGGAATTGTGAGTGCAGCCATGAAAAATAAGGATGGTCCATGTTCAAATAATATTCTAAGAGAGACAACGAGGGACAATATTTCACAATATCAATTCTAAGATCCTTTAATTATATAGCAAAAACAAATTCTGTTTACTTTGGTCATTTTTGGATATTTCATCTAAAATATCATTTGTTGTAAAAACATAAAGAATTAAAAACAAAATTAGAAAAAGCATATTCTGTTTTTTGCACTGCAATATATATAACTATACACTATCATTTTAGGTAACTTACACATATAAAGTGAAGCTTGACAGATTGTCAGGGAGTCCATTAAATTCAGAGTGTGCTTGCCCAGCTGGTAAAGGCCCCCATTCAACCGTAAGCACATAGCTGCTGTCTTTTTGATGCTGGAAAGTTTTTCCAAGACAGGCAGCATGTCAATACAGAAGGCATGCACATCAGATTTACAAACTTTTCATCAGCCAACTACATTCTATGAAAGTACGATTTCCTAAATTTTGAGTATTAACATGATGAAACATAGATGTTTCTAAATCATATGTTGCATAATGAGACACAAGTCTATAGCTCACACAGAACACCCATCACTAAGATATACACAAGTCTAAAGCTTACACAGAATACTCATATGATCACTAAGATAGACACAAGTCTAAAGCTTACACAGAACACACACTTAGACACAAGTCTGAAGCTTACACAGAACACCAATAACTAAGATAGACACAAGTCTAAATCTTACACAGAACACCAATCACTAAGATAGACACAAGTCTAAATCTTACACAGAACACCAATCACTAAGATAGACACAAGTCTAAAGCTTACACAGAACACACACTTAGATAGACACAAGTCTGAAGCTTACACAGAACACCAATCACTAAGATAGACACAAGTCTAAATCTTACACAGAACACCAATCACTAAGATAGACACAAGTCTAAATCTTACACAGAACACCAATCACTAAGATAGACACAAGTCTAAATCTTACACAGAACACCAATCACTAAGATAGACACAAGTCTAAAGCTTACACAGAACACCCATCACTAAGATAGATTAAAGGATATCTTAAAAACTGCAGATGACCAGGTTTTGCAAACTTGGAGTTTATTTGATTTAAAGTCTATTTTAGAGCAATTGGTTACTTCTACATATGACAGATACAAATGTGACAGTTTATTTATTCATTAGGAGAACCTGTAACTGCAGACAAAATACCAACAAAACAAGGATTTTCTGATGAACACCTGGCAGACCCTCGCCCAGAACAATACAAAAATTGGAGTGGATATAATTATTATGTTAGAAACAACACTATCAACTTTTGTGCCTCAAATTCAGCTGACATAGCTATGCGATACCTTCACCCAAAAGCTGATATACAGGTATGTGAGAAACAACTGTCATTTCTTGCTTGAAATAATGGCATGGAAAATATCTAATCAATAATGTTTAATATGTAACAGAATATGGCTGACTAAAGTCTTGGAATAATAAAACATACACCAAATTTTTTTAATCATCAATTTAATCAACCATTTTTGTATTGGTTAACTATATTTAATTGCATGCAATATGGTTACAGACTTCAGTTGTGACTTGACACTCAAACTTAGCCATTTTTGTCCTTAACACATTTAGTGTTATGCACACATATTTCAATAATTTTGTTGAAACGACATGAATGATGATACTTTTCTAATTCAGGAGAATTAAAACAATATTTCTAAACTGATTATATGAACTTAGTGCAAATTTTTGTTTCTATGACAAACACACAAAAAAATGCAACTTATGATCCCAGAATAGGCCATATTCATAGAATCAGATGGTTAACAAACCACCAACTACATACAATGGCACACATTTTTCCTGAATCCTTAGATATTCCACTTTTTCTTTGTAAAGGAAAACCAGGGTCTTGTCAAAATCATTTTTTCAGAAATTTGGGAAATCTGCCAATCATGCTAAAAGCACACGGTAATACTTACACCTAAAATGTGGTCTTGCCATAGGAAGTGTATTGAGCAGCAGAAGTCCTAACATCTGGAAATATAGTGTTATAGTCAATCAATTCAGGTTTATATTTTTGCAAACTTAAGAACCTCTCACCTTGGCAATATTGCAATGTACTACCTATTAACAAATTTAAATGAGCATGGTCAAAGAAAAAGGCATCTGGGTTTGTTTTATGCACAACTTTTGACCGTCCCACATCTGGCCTTATCAAGACTTAGGTCTGCTACCTATGTAAGCAGTTCTCTTATCCAATACATGTGTATTTATAAAACGTTTTCACACTGTAGATTTTTCATAAGCCCATTTATCGCCAAATTTTGTAATTTATTATTTCAGACAGCTCAGAAAGATCACGATTACTTACACCTACCATTTGGAGAAAATTGGGTTGATAGGGCTTTGCAGGTAATGTTTATGGATTTTTCTAAAAAAAAAACAGTTGAAGTTGAGAAGCACAAATTTTTTTTTACTCCACCTCTTACTACAAGCCCAAATTCTTTTACTATGAGTTTTATTACACAAGAAAATGGCAGAATAAATAGTCTTTGTTAAATTCCATTATTGCAGAAATTGTTAATTTTTTTCAGTTAATTTGGATAATTGCAAACTTTACACAATGGAAACTTAAAGCACATACTAGGCAGGTTGATTATAAATACATTTTTCCAAAAAAATAAAATATTTTCAGAAAAAGTTTTACATACAAATTACTGAAAGTATACTTTAACGCATATCTATTTACTTAAAATTGATCAAAAACATTAACTTAAACTTTGTTTGCATAAACTTGTTTTTGCAGATAAATGAAATTGAAGCCAGACAGCTTGAAAGACTCGAGGCCAGGCCGACAACAAAAATGGTTTGCAGCTAGATGGAGAATAACTGCTTCACAATTTGGGGAAATATCAAAAATGTCAACAAAAAGGGATAAAAATAAATTATGTAAATCTTTAATCAATTGCAAAATATTCAACACACTTGCAACATTGCATGGTAAAATGTATGAAAGAAAAGCTGTCCAACAATATGTTCTTTTAAAGAAAAAGTAACTATGTGTGGCCTGTTTGTCGGACCAGACTGGCCTTATCTTGGTGCATCTCCAGACGGGGTTATTTATAAGAGCACTATTGTTGAAGTTAAAAGTCCTTATAATGGAAAAAATGAAAAAATTATGCCTGGTAAAAATTTCAAGTTTCTTGAATATTCAAAAGGTAAAATTGTTTTAAAGAGAAGCTCTAAGTATTTTGACCAGATACAGGGGCGGTTATTCATTTCAAAAAGAAATTATTGTATTTTTATTGTTTCCACCTTTGTTGACTTATTTGTACAAAAAATTAAATTCGATACAGAGTATTGTGAAGGATGCCTTTTACCAAAATTACAACTGTTTTATCAAAAGCACTTTTGTCCAAGTATTGCTCAGAGTTTGTAAGAATATAGTGATGGTGGATGACTTTTAAACTGGGTAATATATGTCAGTGTTTATGCAAATTTATCTACTATACAATTTCTGAAGTTCAAAAGAGAAAAACAAACAAAATCAATTCTGCTACTTAGATGTACATAGGCTGGAGGAAGAGGTTTTGTCAAAATCTTGTACCTTTTACTGAGACCAATTACTCTTTCAACATGAATGCGCTTAGAAGCAACTCGCCTGTCATGTACAATTTCTTCAGGCTCTAGTTTCTTTCAACATGAATGCGCTTAGAAGCAACTCGCCTGTCATGTACAATTTCTTCAGGCTCTAGTTGATGTTTGCCTTTTAACATAGTAGGTGTATTGACCTTTACATCAAAATTTGCAAAAAAATATTGTACCATTATGCCTCTGTCAGCCATTATGCTGTCTCCTGAGTGAAAGAATTTTTTGGTGGGGTCCACAAGCTCGGACTGTTCAATAATTTGCCGATCACTTGCAGAACCACCAAATGTTTCAGACGCATAGGAAACAGCACCCTTAGGGGTACAACCGATCATTGTTTTCACGGTGTTCCTATGATTATAACTAGACCATGTTATTTTCTGGGCATTTATGTCAGAGGGTTTCTGAACAAGTATCTCAGTAGCATCCAAAATAACCCGTGTAGTTGGAAATTTGTACTTAAAATCAGAGGGCATGTACTCAGTTACAACTTCTCTAGAGGGCCACATTTCCAATTCTTTTAATTGGAAATACAAAAAATTGATCCAACAGTTAAAAACTCTACAAATAGTTGACTCAGAAATCTTGAAAAAAATGGCAAGTTCCTTATCATCTTTACTTTGACACAGTTTCATAAGTGTGAGAAACAATTGGTCAGGCTGATCAAGAACTGAACATTTATAATTGAGGTCAAATGCAGCAGGACCTAGACAAGTGAAAAAATACATAAAATGATCATATTTAGGAAATCCGGTATAAAAGGCTACTGCATCTGGGTCAAGTTTACAATTGTATATGGAATAGCGTGAATGCTTAAGCAGATCACAGCCTACTCCAGTATCGTTTGTAATACATGTCGTAGATTCAGCAACAAACTGATCATCTTCCACTACATCAGAGTAAATTTCAACCTCACACTGTACATCATTTACAACCACAGGGGCTGTATCAATAATCATTTCATCTCCCAATTGTCGTCTTTTCAGCCTCTTGCTTCTCTCGCTCACTTGAGGGGTCTTCTTAAATGAAAATACAGAGGGAACAGCTTCCTCTTTTAATCTACTCCTGTCACCTAAATAATGTTTAAAAGATAGTTTCATGTTTATTATTAATTCAATTACTATACAGATATATTTTTTGTTCATTCCTAACGGGAGTGTGAGAAAGTTTATAGGAATTGCATAAATGAATCTAGGATGTAACTTGCACCAAAGTTAAACCAAAGAGGTCACTTTCTTGCACTTCAGATAGAAAAATCCATCAAAGGATATCATCTTGTATCTCTCTTACTATAAATATCTCTCTCTCTCTCTCTGAAAAATGTTCAATATACGCATAAAAATGTATGTATAAAATAGATATTGTTCTGTTTGTTAAAAAATATACATTGAATCTGAAATTAACAATTAATTTTCAAAAACCTTGTTACGTACCCCCCTTCCCCCCCCCCCCCCCACACACACACAAGATGGCCTACCAGGTTTCACACAGTCTTTTCAATGAAATCAGAGGTTTATCAATGGATTGAGCATTATTGGGCAAGATCTTTTTTTTTAATTCTTTTAGTATTATGATTGAAATTGTAAGAGCTTGTTTGTCTAAAGGAAAGGAAATCGAAAATGTGATTTACACAATTTATATAAATATAAAAGTTATTTCTTAAGAAAAATTTTAATTTACACTGATAAAACTTTCAAATGGGCAATATTGCTCCTCTTAGAAATAAATGTGTATTGATAATATCATTATATGTAAGTACTATTAAATGTTTACATTACAATGTATTACTGTCTTTGTCTTTTCTTTGCTAGTCTTTATTCCCGAAAAAAAACGGAACACAAACCACAAAGAACCAGGAAAACAAATTCACATGCAAAACAATAAAGTAAAGTAATATTTACATAAATAATCATTCCAATTGCAAAAATTTAAAAGGATAAGAAAGATATGTGTAATAAACATTGTTTGTCTGAAGAGAATTCCTACAAAGAAATTCTTTTTGACAATGAAATACAAACAATAAATTTAAACAATAATAAAAACTTTATTCATTAAATTTTAAATAAAAATTATAACAATTTACAAAATAGAGGTTTCTGGTTGTAATTTTAATTGACCTAATAGTGTATCCCTGTAGTCTGACAGTTTAAAATGGTGATGGAAAACAACATCATATGCTCCAGGTTTCCAGAGTTTCTTATCAGCCCCCTCTCTCTATTTGTGACCCCCACTGTTGGAACAGCCAGGAACACAACATCTTGTAGGCATGGTCACTCTATAAATATGGTAAAGTGTAATTTGCCATACAAATTAATATTTTCTTACAAAATAAAAAAAAAATAAATTTAAGATATCAAACAGTACCAATTAAATTAGGTAGCTAAATTTTGATATCACCAAAACAATCTTCCAGGGAAATAAGTCAAAACCTCTACTAGCATTTGGCTATTGTTTTTTTTTAATTGTTGATCACTGCCAAGGACCAAGAACCTCATAGAACATGTCATACTCAATGGCCTATGACATACAGACATTTATTAAAATTTATAGCATGCGTCGCTGTCATGCAAAGGATGGGAATCACCCCTCCCTGTGTAAGTAAATTTCAGAATAAAGATAAACTGATTACAGTTTTGAGCGGCTGGCCTTTAACAGTGTTTAAAGTTTGATATAGGGTTTTATGACCAGGAAATTGTTAGTTTAACTATAGCATCGTATGCAGATATATATAGCAGAAATATATGGACTTCATTCGATAAATAGGTAATGTTTTATCGTATTATTTATTATTCTTAGTTACCAGATTGTGTTGTCTCCTGATTATTTCACACGACCTTCTATCCTATGCTGTGTTTCTGACTAATTATCGCCCTTGATTGTTCACGGACATTTCTTGCAATCAGGACTGCGATTTATTAACCCGAATTCAAGCGTTTTTAAAGCGTTTCTCTAACCACCTCTAGAACACTGCTGCCATCTACTGACGAAAGTATTGTGAATGAAAACCATTACTTGAGCATCTTGTTTGTAATACTTTATCCTAGCTAAAAATCACAATTTTATTTTCCTATCCCTCATTCTAAATTAAAACAGTAAAAACAAGCCATTCACTTGTCATTCTTTTTATGCCCCCGCAACGAAGTTGTAGTGGGCATTAAGAGTTACCTTGTCCGTACGTCCGTCCGTCCGTACGTCACAAATTGCTTGTCCGGGACATATTTTCTGAACCGTTGAATGTATTGAGTTCAAACTTGGTATGGATGTGTAACAGCATTGGGCAGCGTGTCGCGTGCAAAAATGAGGTTTGTCACCTCAAGGTCAAAGGTCAAAATGTAGATCATGTCTCAGAAAAATGCTTGTCCTAGACGTATTTTCTGAGCTGTTGCATGTATTGAGTTCAGACTTGGTATGGATGTGAAACAGCATGGAACTGCGTGTCACATGCCATAATTGGGTATGTCACCTCAAGGTCAAAGGTCAACATGTAGGTTAACTTGGCTTGGATGTGTAATGGTGCTCAAAGAACCATAATTGACTTCATTTTTTAAAAGAAAACAAAACTCTTGTCATGCCGATCAATTTGATATCAAAACAGTTGGAATAGAGGCTCGACAGCAAACAAAATTTGACTTATCTGCATATAAATCTTCAGTGACTCCAATAACTCCCATTGATGCCAAATTTTCACTATCAAAATCCAAGCAAAACTTGCAAATACAGAGATCACAGTTTCCACTCAGATTATGCTGGGCAAGCACTATACACAAAGTACAGGGACAAACTGTGAATGCAATTGTTGTTTCATTTGAAGATACACTGCGTGATGGACAAGCATAAGTAGCTCTTAGTAGAGTTAAAACTTTGGAAGGCCTTCACATACTCAAATTTGACAGCACCAAAATTAAAAGTAGTAAACTTTTGGAAGCGGAAATGCAACGTATGCAAACTATTATAGCTATTCAAAATCCATTCACAAATATTCAAACTGACATGAATTTTCAAATAACTCATTTAAATGCACGTTCAGTCAAACTGCATTTTCAAGACATTTTGCACGATCCTGTAGTGTTACATCATTTGCTTATCAGAAACTCATCTCTCGCTAGCTGAACAGAATGTGTACAATATCCCAGGCTATGATTCTGTGCTCCTAAAGCGCGCGCTTACGGATCACAGTGCCTCTCACCGCCTAGGTTCGAATCCCACTCGGGACAGATCTTAGTGTGAGAAAGTTTGTCAGTTCACTTGCCGAAGGTAGATGGTTTTCTCCGGGCATTCCGGTTTCCTCCACCATCCCAGAACTGACCGCCTTGAAGTAAGTGAAAGATTCTTGACTGGGGCGTAAAACACCATTACTCCACTCCACAAACTGGAATCTGTATACCCATCAGGAACATGAACTGTGGTTTACCATTAAGTTCTCATCCTGACAAACCTTACAGGAACCTTATTAGTCAAGCAGTCTAGAACACTGCATCTTAAGTGATCAAAATAACTTCTCATCTCGTAGATTACAAGTTCAAATCCAACTCAAACGAATTAGATTATTGCTATGAGACTTCTACATCCTAGTTTAAGACAACTGCCAGTAACTCGAGAAAGTTTGTGGTTCTATCCACATATTCTAGGATTTTTCTCCAGCACTAGAACTGGTATGGTTGTATATAACCTGTAATCCAACAATACATCCGTTGCCCACAAATCATAACAACAATGCACAGCCTTTTATGTGTAGTGTACCCTACTGAAGTAAGTTACAACAGTGACAAAAACAGTGCGGGGGCACCATGTCAGCCTGACATATTTCTAGTTTTTTTTTAAATTGGTAATCCAAGATTTAATTATGTAGTGTTCAACAAGGATTCTAGTTATTTTGTAAAACAACACGCTGACTGCAAACAAAAATAAACTGAAGATACCATCAACAAAATTTAGGAGCTTCTCATAGACAACCTATTAAAAGGAAATGGTTAATTACTCCCAATGACACATTTCATTGAGTTATTCTAAGCCAATCTTCAAAAATTCCTAACTTTTTTGCAGTTATATAAAAAGAAAGTATACGTTGCTAAAAATGAAGGGATCCTTAATGTAGCCAAAATATTTGTCTTATTCAGTTTTTAAAATACATGTATCCAAATATACAGGATCATGGGTAGATACATAACGAGTAGTATGTTCACTAACTGGCCCTGTACATGCACGGTGCCAATTAAAAATAATTGTTTTTGATATCTTAAAATCATTGTTTTCGAGTTTAGCGGGAGTGCCATAAAATTCTAGGTAATCGTTAAGGATCAAGAGCTTCTTGTTGTTACTTACCAGTATGGCCTATTGATGGTTACCTGTTGCTTAAGCAGCATATGGCAACTTTCTATAGTGGCCTATTGCTTTTTTACCACTTTGGTAGCTTAGTTGGTAGAGTGCTCGCACAGTAAGTGGGAGGTCGTGTCTGGCCCAAGACTTGAAAGTGGGCACTGACTGTTCTTTCGGACTCGGCATTACAAAATGAAAGTCACGGTTCTTTTGGATGAAAATTTAAAATAAACTAGGTCCCGTGTCACGGTAGGCGTGGCACGATAAAGAACCCTGCTGTATAATGCCATTACCGCATTCTGTTCAATATCACTGTCGCAGCAGCTATTCTCAAAATGTCAGGAAACGATTTGAAAGAAGTCAACAATATTGACGTCACTTTTGTTTAAGTGGTGACGTCTTGATATAAGTGAAATATTCTTGGCTGGTGGGACGTAAAACCCGAATAAATCAATAAATAAATCTGCAACTAGAAAAGCAAATTCTTATTTTAAGTGAACCGAGACCGAAATGATTTTTTTATTCTAAAAACAAACGCCAAAGACTATGTAGTCTCCTGTCCTCTTATAATTTAAAGTCAACCCTTTAAAGACATAATACCACCGTTGAACTAGCGTTAAATTAAATACGTCATCATGCCACCTATCTCTGTGTATATTGAAACATTAAAAGTCCTTACGTTATCTCTAATTGGTCAAGTGTTAACTTTTTATTCAGCATCATCAATGCAAGATCTTTTTAGTAATGTCCATGGACATCAAAATTTTAAACTTCCTTCGGGAAATTAACTTATTTGGTAAAGTTTAATTGTTTAATTATTTATTTTCCAGTGTTTTATATATATAATTTGTCTTGTGATATTACTGGTTTTTATCAATTTACTTTTTGGTAATTATTATACAAATAAATTTACATTTATTTAGATTTTTAGCTCACCTGAGCTGAAAGCTCAGATGAGCTATTGCTATCCATCTTCGTCAGTCGTCCGTCGTGCGTAAACTTTTCACATTTTAATCTTCTCCTCCAAAACCACCGGGCCAAATTTAATGAAACTTGGTAACCATCATGCCTGGGTGAAGCCCTTTCAGATTTGCACAAATAAAGGAGTTATGTCCCCTTGGGGCCCCATAAAAAAGGGGGGGGGAAATAGTGAAAAACTTTAAAAATCTTCTCCTCTGAATCTACAAGAGATATACCGTAGTTATTTCATTAATAACATCCTTAGGTCATCTTTTTTCAGATTTGCACAAATGGTAGCCATTGGGCTCAAAATGGGGAAATTGTAAGGCACTGAGTGGGGAAATTGTTAAAATTAAATATTTGTAACTGTATCTTAAAAAACTATTAAAATTTTGTTTAGTCATGTATATTAAAATATTGTAGGTATTGACATGCCAATCATTTTGATATATGGTTCAAGGTCATACGTTCAAAGGTGAAGGTCACAGCTCCAAAAGAAGATATAAATTGTTAATTATCTTGAAAACTGTTAACTTTTTGTAGAGGCATGTATATTAGAATATTGTAGGTATTGCGACAACGATCATTTTGATATATGGTTCAAGGTCATATGTTCAAAGGTCAAGGTCACAGCTGCAAAAAAAGGACTTTAATTGTTAATTATCTTGAAAACTATTAACTTTTTGTATAGGCATATATAATAGAATATTGTAGGTATTGCGACAGCAATCATTTTGATATATGGTTCCAGGTCATATGTTGAAAGGTCAAGGTCACAGCTGCAACAGAAGACTTAAATTGCTAATTATCTTGAAAACTATTAAACTTTTGTATAGGCATATATATTATAATATTGTAGGTATTGCGACAACGATCATTTTGATATATGGTTTCAGGTCATATGTTGAAAGGTCAAGGTCACAGCTGCAAAAGAAGACTTAAATTGCTAATTATCTTGAAAACTATTAACTTTTTGTATTGGCTAAAATACTAAAATTATTATCTTGAAAGCTATTAATGTCATGCATAGGCATGTATATTAGAATATTGTAGGTATTGACATGACAATCATATATGGTTCGAGGTCATATATGTTCAAAGGTCAAGGACATAGGTGCATCATTTTACTGAAATTCATTAAGATTTGGAAATTATTTACAGCACTTCAGTTATGTCATGCATATTATATAAGCCACTTATAAATGAAAATTGAGTGGATATATTTCTGAATATGTTTTGTGGGAGTTCTTAACTTGAGAAAACTTGTAAAGTTTCTGTACTTAATATATTGTCTTTTGCACTTTGCAAACAATATTGGACATATCTTCAGGTGAGCGTTAAGGTCCATGGGCCTCTTGTTAATGATACTATTGTATCTTTTACATATTTCTAGCCGCGAATAGCTGCAAAATTGCTGATGCGGCTAGAAATATCTAAAACAATCATTCATTAATTCATTTATTCATCGTTCAGCTAGCGTTAAATTAAATATGTCAATGTGCCACCTTTTTTTGTGTATATTTAAACATTAAAAGTCCTTTATTGTATGTTTTATTGGTCAAACAATGACAAATGTGAAGAAGATCTGAAGAATATGTACAATTTAACCAAAAACTGGATCTGCTGTTGTAGAGGTAACGGAAGTTCCATTTTCAGGTCCGGAGGGTACGAGTTCTAACTCTCCCCACTGGGTCAGAAACTCATTCATATCAATACCACCATCGTCTGTAATTATAGAGTTAAAACTATGGACACGTACACAATTATACTATGTTATATACAAGATTTAAAATAATAGTTTATAAAAAGAATAAGGTAAAATCAACGTACTTTGCAATTAGCCAACGTCACAACAGAAGCAAGTGATAATACTAAAGACAAAACAAGACAAAAAATAAAGAACAAACACATTTGGACTGCTGATTATAAAACTACCGACTTTAGATGGACACTTTGTGTGGATTACAATTGTGTGAACGGGCACCTTGTGTGAAAGGTCACTTTTGAGTGGAGGTTTGCTACTTTGTGTGGCTGAGCTCACTCACTTTGTGTAAATGGGTAATGTGTGGCTGAGCACTGTTTGTAAATGGGAACTTTGTATAACAGGGCAATGTGGATTGGAACTCTGTGTGGATGGGCACTGTGTGTAAATAGACACTTTGTGTGGATGGACGCTGTGTTTAAATAGGCACTTATTGTGGTGGGAATTGTGTGGATTGGCACTTTGTGGTTGTGTTATAAAAGGTAGTCTATTAATACGCACTGACACTATACATATTTGTTTTGCATATAGATAACATGTTTACGCTAGGTCTGTATGTAAAAAAATAGCAATTGTTTGCTCTAATGCAACAAACAAAAATCAAAATAAATGAAAGTAACTAGATGTCTTAAGACAAACGCAAATTCGGACATAGTCTTATTATTCGAAATCAAGGACCAGATTATGTCAGGTGGTGTTGTTATAGTGCTAACGTTACCATCTCACTGTTATAGAACGCCGTTTTAACATATATTCAAGTATTTATACCTATCTGCAAATAATTGTACCTAGGTTCAATTAATTACACCTACGTCCAATTTTTTTAAGATAGGTGCAATTGAATTAAACGTAGGTTCAATTGAATTATACCTAGGTTAAAATATTTATACCTAGGAACAAATAATTGTTCCCAGGTTCGAACCCCGGCCGGGTCTGACCCAAGCCTTAAAAGTGGGTAGTGACTGTTCTTTCGCCAAGCACTCGGCATTACGAAATGAAAGTCATTGGTTCTTTCGGATGGGAACTTAAAATAAACGAGGTCCTGTGTCATGGCGGGCGTGGCACGATAGGGAACCCTGCTGTATCATGCCATCAGCGCAACGCACAGGCAAAATTTCTGCACTTTCCTATAGCTGGCGACATTTCGATTTAAGTGAAATATTCTTGACTTGGACGTTAAACACCATTACTCATCTCAACTCCTGCTGTGACAAAATGCATTGGTGTTCAAGGTCTCCAAAGGACCCCGTGACTTTCATTTTCTGAATGCCAAGTGCTTTGCGGAAGAGCTGTTACGATCTTATTTTCAAACCAGACCGAAGGTTGAACCTCAATCTCCCACAATTAAATAAAGTAGACTGAGAGAAAAGTGATTTTTATAAAATGTATTAATCGTTTTAATATTGATAGAATGATAATTAAGAATAGAATGATAATTAAGAAAAAACGTTTAGGGACGTGTCACATTTATTTAAATGACTTGAAATATCAAATAACTAAGAAAAAAAATTACCTGTTTACCTGCCGATAAAGCGTGGCACGCTAAAGAACCTTCCCTGTACATATCCCTAAGCGCACTGCACGTAACTGCTGGTAACGTCTCGATATAAGTTAAATATTCTTAACTGGGGCGTAAAATCCAATCTAATCAATCAATTTGATCAACAGAATGCAGTGTACTGCATAGTGTACCGTAATAGTGTATTACACCCGTCAAGATTCATGTCGAGGAGGTAGGTTCTAAGATTAAAGAAACCGAAGTACCTAGAAAAGACTGTCCTTGGATTCCAGATATATGCATCAAGAAAGGTTGACCTTTATTGTAATGGTTTGAACTATAAAACATACGTACGGTCCATATCAAAATATTTGAAGAACTCGACCATATCTTTATGTTCAAGGATTCCATCATCATTACCGTCAGCTTCATCAAACTAAAGCTCTGGCTTCAGCTGCTGCTCCAAGCTGGAAGATACCTGTCCAATCTTTGACGAATTCCTCGAGTGTCACATTGTGGTCGCCTTTGAAAATTAAAAAATATACATACAACATATACATTATATAAATATAACCAAACACTAAGATAAAGTCTATATAATATTTATAAAAGGTGGGTGTGTTATGTTGTTTCGTTATTTGAAAGGGTGATAAAGGAGAAGCTAAGAAAACATGAATGTTTAAGAAACGATAAACTCTAAAACACCTGGCCAAAACAGCAAACAATAACATTACAAATAAAAGCAAGGGATTGAGAGAAAATATGTACTTGTTTTAAGCAGAAACATATACCCAACTTCGTTAAGTTCAAAGCTACGCCGAATGACAAAAATACGGACCGCCCGGAAATAGTGACGGAATGCCACATATAAAATCCATTGAATATTGAACAAGTAATTGTGTTAAGGAATTTTGGTGTTTATGGGTGTAGGTTACGGATTCATTCTTTACACTTCATATTTTATGTCGAATGTCAAGAATCTTTCACTTATTTCTAGGCGGTCAGTTCTGGGATGGTGGAGGAAACCGCAGTGCCCGGAGAAAACCACCCATCTTCGGCAAGCGAACTGACAAACTTTCTCACACTAGGATCTGTCCCGAGTGGGATTCGAACCCAGACGGTGGGAGGCACTGTGATCCGTTAGCGCTCGCTTTAGACCACTCGGCCACCGAGACCCCTCATCAAGACAGTGAAGTCTGTATAAAATTTGATCCATCAGATTCGTTCTATTCTTTAAAGCTGAAATAAGTTTTCCTTGGAAAAAATTAAAACGGTGCTGATCTACGTAAGATGTTCCTAATAAACAATGTTACATTTGATTCAACGAGAAGAGCTATATAAAAATAGCAGTAATTTCCAAGACCTGTGGGATCTAATGTTAGAAATAAATAATTTTGTTGTTCTCGTAACAGATAAACAATTTCTGACAGCTGACTAACCCATCCAATTGATGACATCTGAGAAACACATTTACATGTCGTTTGGCCTATTCTAAAAAACAACTCACTATTCTTTTGGGGTATGGTCTGTTATTCAGTTTCTAGTGCAGTAAAAAAATAATCGATGTTATATCGAGTGGAGTCGATAAATGGTGTTTAACGCCCAATCAACATTTTTTCACAGATATTGAGGCAGTCAGTTCTAGGACGGTAGGGGAAAGCGGAGTATCCTGGTTAAATAACCGGCATTCGGCAAGCGAACTAACAAACTTTTTGACAGTAGAATCTGCTTAAACGGGATTCGAACCTTCGCGTTGATGGGCAGTTATCCGAAGCGCACGTGTTAGATCAGACTGCCAACAAGGCTTCCAGTATTCAACTAAGATATAAACGATAATTTAAAAAATTGTTTTTTATTCATCAAGGGCAGTTTTTGCACTTACCGTTAATATCGAACTTTTCTAAAATCAAATCAAATTCTTTTTGATCTAGTTCTCCACTTAAGTCAGCGTCTGCCTTTTCAAATAAGATGTACTCTCTCTGTGGTTCTGAATCAGCATTGCTGTAACGTTGATATACTGATTGATTGAATGAATGGGGTTTATTTGTCAATCAAGAATAGTCAATTATATTAGAGACGTCAAAAGATATCGTTAAAATGGCAGATCGTTTTACCTTTGCAATGCGCTCAAAGTATTAGGAGGAAAAGTTTTTTTAGCGTGTCGCGCCTATCGAGTTTTCAAGGTCTTCTCCGAAGGACCCCGTAATTTTTATTTCTAAATGCCAAGTGATTCTCAGTCAAGAACAGACACTACATATTTTCAAGTTTTGTTCAGACTCGGCGGGGTTCAAATGCCGATGTCCCACTTACGAAGCGAGTACTCTACCAATTGATCTCCGACCCACCGCCCCCACCCCCTCCACCCATACAAAGCGAGCACTCTACCAACTGAGCTACATTAGTGGTACAATGTATTACAGTGACCAATGAGATAAATTTAACAGTAATTTTTTAAATATATAAAATATTTTTTAGGAATGTTCTAGATATTTTAAAATACATAAAATGTTGCAAGGTTAAGACGCTTTAAAAATTTATAAAAAAAATACGATAAAAGTTTCCTTACATCGATGCTATCGCAACCGCAATACAGATAAAGAAGAACATCTGAAATAAAAATAAGAGTAAAATTTTATAAGCAAAGTCCCGAGAAGTACTTTGTGATTCTGTGTTCAACCTTCAAGTCGCATAAATTTTATTAAGTATCAGACCCCAGTTTTACGATCATTTTTAAACTAAGATTTTTTTAACTTCAACTAGCAAATTTTAGCAATCTTTTTAGAAACTACTGATAGCCGTTTTTGACAAAAATATAATACAAATGTTATTAGCTTGAAGTGATCTTCAAAATGGTACCTTAAATTCTTGAAAATTTTGAAAAATTAACAAAGTTATTAAGATTTCAAATTTGCCTGATTTAAGTAAAGAAAAATCTTATTTGAGGAATGATTTTAAAACCGGGGCCAGGTCTATTGTACCTTTCATCAGATAATAATACATGTACGAACCTAGCCAAAATTACAGTTACATACACACGAAGAAAGTGAACGAATTAGCTCATTATAAAGAAACAAACACAACACAAACAATAATGCATGGATTTAGCAGCATCTGTTGCAACTTAAAAAACAGTGCTTGAAATGAAAAGAATTCAGTAACCAACACCCGAAAACTACTGACACCTTATAGACAAAATAATGCACGAAATTAATAACTTCTAAAGTATTTTGAATGCAAGTTTTCACATACATAAAAAAAGGAAAACGAGGTTCACCGGTGGGTATGTTGTTATTCTAAAGAACGGTTGCGGATTTCAGTTCTAGTTTATTCAGGTTCTTGTGTGATAAAAAGTTTCTCAGCTTACTTGTCGGAGGTCGCTAGTTGTCGCTAGGAACTCCGGTTTCCTCAAATACTAATATTCTGGAATGGACCTTCTCGATGTAAATGAAAGAATTTTGACTAGGGCATAAAACGTCAACAAACCATTGATCAAAATGATAATAATGTATATAACAAAAAAGATTTTCATACTTCAGACATTATACATAGATTTTTAAAATTCATTGGTGCTTCACTTTTTGCTAAGTGAATAGCTTCAATAAACATAATTAAGTTAACCACAAGTTAAATAATTATACAAGTGTCTTTTCGAACAGCTCTTTGTAGGCTGTTTAAAACATACCAGTCCAAGCGCATAAGTTACCAATTCGCCATTGCCTGAATTTTTCTATAAGATATATGTATTTGTCAAACGCTACATAATAATGATTAAATGAAACGTTTGACAATATAATAACCAACCAACTTTCAAATCACGAATACATTTTACTCTGAATATAAAACGGAAATAGGTATAAACTTGAACCATCTATTCTTAAGTTCGTTGTTTACGAAAAAGGTACAACACAAATGCGCGCGCATGTGTGTGTGTTTCAAAATTTAAAAATAATATGTGACAAGTACTTTGCAAGTGAAAAAGACATTTAGACCTCGACATCTTGTTGAATAGTGTTTTGTTATTTCAATGCTGTTTAACATTGTAACATCAACTTTTTCAGCTATACGCGAAAAAAATTTTACATTAATATGAAATCATATACAAGTAGTTGGCGAGTTAATTTCTGAGCTGCTTTATACAGGGTGTGTCATAATATCTGTACCATCTTGATGAAAACACATTGAGAGTACCCGCCAAAAAAATCGATGTTGTTTTACGTCATTTTTTCGCATTTGGACGTGAAGGCTTAATTGCACCTTAAGTGGTGGCACATTTATTAATTGTACTTTACTAATGCACACAGATTACAACCTTAGAGTGAAATGATACAGCCAGTAAAGTCCTGTGTCAAGGTTATATATATATATATATATATATATATATATATATATATATATATATATATATATATATATATATCTTTTTTTTTTTTGAACGGTAAAGCATGAGTATAATAACACTGTTTGCTTTGAATAATACGGCACAGAGGTGACAAGAATTTTTTTATACTGCGTGTTCATGTAAAACATATTCAAGCTCACGCAAAAGCTACCCCGTGCTTACGTTAAAGCTATTGCGTACTCACGTGAAAGTTTTTGCGTGCTCACGTTAAGATTATTGCGTGCTCAGATGTTGTTCTTGTGTACTCACGTGAAAGTTATCACTTTAGCTTTCCCACGCAATAACTTTCGCGTAAGCATGCGGTATTAAAATCTTTTTCGTGTCACCCCTGTGCCGCTGTAGATTAGGTTATTCAAGGTTGAGAATTATAGGTTAGATCTGAATTATGTCTCAGTTAGAACATTTCTAATCTAAAGGTTGTCAGCACTAATACTCCAGTAAACAAAAAAATATTTTGAGAATCGACTTAGTAATTTCTTCAATAGATCACATTGACAATTTTGAACTACTCACGTTTTTTCAACGAATCACAATTACAGTTTTGAACCACTTACGTTTTTCAACGAATCAAAATGACGATTTTTGAACCACTAACGTTTTCAACGAATCACAATGATCGTTTTGAACCACTTACGTTTTTCAACGAATCACAATGACCATTTTGGAGCACTTAGTGACATCTCTTACTTCTCGGTCACATGAACCGGATTTTACAAAGATTTGATTGGATTAATATGTTTTACGCCTCAGTCAGGATTCTTTCACTAATGTCGAGGCGACCATTTCTGAAATCGGTAGGAAAACCGGAGCACCTGAAGGAAACTTCCAGCATTTGGCTTGCGAACTGACAAACTTTCTCGCACTAGGATCTGCCCGAGTGGTATTTGAAACTAGAAGATGGGAGCACTGTTGTAATTAAAGGTGTGCTTTAACCCACTTGGCCACCGAGGCCCTTGTACAAAGAGAGAAATCTTTATAAACAAGTTTATGAAAAAAGTGTACCTCATCTGACAAGATACAATAAATATATATAGATAAAAGCACCAATTAGATTGAATTGGATGGATCAATTGTGTTTAACGCCACAGTCAAAAAGTCCTTCACTCATAAGAGGGCGGTCAGTTGAAGGATGGTGGAGCATGCCGGAGCAGGAACAATAAACGATTAAGCAGGTTTTCCCGTAGAGACAGTTGGTCTAAATATGAAAATAGGTTCTGTAGAAGACTATATTGTATCTTTAAAATATCATTATAAATCATGCTCTTTTAAAATGTTATTTGGGAGTAGCTAAGAGATCTTTAAACACAGATGTAAAAGGTAAAGGGTTCTTTAAAGATAGAAAGTATAGCAGGTGCTACTTTATAACATATATAAAAAGCGGAATGCTAATAACCATTAATTTTAAATTTAAGAACCCTACAGAACGAATGATACCTACCTTCGGTTTAGAAAGTCGAAAAGATAATGCTAACTTAAACCGTGTCTTATCGCCTAATGTAAGATAAGGAACCATGCTCCCAACACGAACAATCAGATAGTCAACGTGGCGGTTACAACGTATAGAGAATGTCCAGAGTGTTTGAACGTTTCAGACAGAACAGTTTAAACAATGTTGAATCGACAGGAACCAGGATTTATAATGTTAATCTTTAAATCTTAAAGCTTATCATTTCCAGTGTGATGAACCAGGATTTATAATGTTAATCTTTAAATCTTAAAGCTTATCATTTCCAATGTGATGGACTTTGAATTTTTTATGCAACGAAATAAATGAACTTTAAGCGATTTTAGCGCCCATTAATCGTGGAAATTAAGCTGGTTATTTTAACAGAAAAAAAAGCTAAATTAATAATAAAGCTATTATTAAATAGATGTTTATTTGTACTTATATGAGTTTTCAAAGCGGTACATTCGTACTCACAGTTTCAGGGTATCCGTTGCATTTATATATTGGACTTGTTAATTGATTGATTTAATGGTGTTTTACGTCCAAGTCAAGAATATTTCACTTATATCCAGACGTCACCAGCTATAGGTGAAGTGGCAGATATTTTAACTTTTGCAGTGCGCTTAGGGCAATGCGCAGGAAGAGTTCTTTAACGGGCCACGCTTAACGTGACGCAGGCAACGGTTTTTTAAGGTCTCATCCGAAGGACCCCGCGACTTTCATTTCTAAATGCCGAGTGGTTTGCGAAATAAGAATCGCTTCCAATGTTCAAGTCTTGGTCAGACACGGCATTTGTATGGGGGAAAAGTGATCTGGTTTCTATACTTCTCCTGTCAAGAAATTTTTACTTAAATCGAGGCAGCCAGTTTCAAGATGGATAAGGAAACCGGGATATTCGGAAATAAACTCAACGGCCTTCTGCCAGCGAACTGACAAATTTTTTTTTGGTTCACCGTCCGTCGTCTGTCGTGCGTTAACTTTTTACATTTTAATCATCTCCTCTAAAACTAACAAACCAAATTTGATGAAACTTGGAGATTATAATGCCTTGGTGAAGGCCTGTCAGATTTACACAAATGAAGGAGTTATGTCCCCTTGGGGCCCCATAAAGGGGGGAAATAGTGAAAAGCTTTAAAAATCTTCTCCTCTGAATGTATAAGTGTTATACCTTAGTTATTTCATCTACAACATTCTTAGGTCATCTAGTTTTAAATATGCACAAATGGAAGCTGTGGGGCTTAAAATGGGGAAATGGCAAGGCACTTAGTGGGGAAATTTATAAAAATTATATATTTATCACTATATCTAAAACAATAAACTTTTTGTATAGGCATATATATTAGAATGTTGTAGGTATTGATATGATAATCATTTTGAAATACAGTTTAAGGTCATAGGGTCAAAGGTCAAGGTCATAGCTACATAAGACAACTGCAATTGTTAATTATCTTGAAAACTATTAAAATTTTGTTTAGTCATGTATATTAAAATATTGTAGGTATTGATCTAACGATCATTTTGATATATGGTTCAAGGTCATACGTTTAAAGGTCAAGGTCACTGCTACATAAGACAACTGAAATTGTTAATTATCTTAAAATCTATCAACCTTTTGTATAGGCATATATATTAGAATGTTGTAGGTATTGATATGACAATCATTTTGATATATGGTTCAAGGTCATACGTTTAAAGGTCAAGGTCATAGCTACAAAAAACACCTGAAATTGCCAATTATCTTGAAAACTAATAACTTTTTGTATAGGCATATATATTAGAATATTGTAGGTTTTTATACCGCGATCATTTTGATATATGATATAAGGTTATATGTTCAAAGGTCAAGGTCATAGCTGCATTAGACAACTGAAATTGTGTATTATCTTGAAAACTTTTAACTTTTTGTAAAGGCATGTATATATGAATATTGTAGGTATTGATCTGACAATCATTTTGATATATGGTTCAAGGTCATACATTCAAAGGATCAAGGACATAGTATACTGAAATTGGTAATGATTTGGAAATTATTTATTGTACTATAGTTATTACATGCATATTAGCTATTTATAAATGAATCTTGACCAGATATTTCTGATTACGTTTTGTGAGAAAATTGAGAAAACTTGGAAAGTGTTTTGAGTTTTAATTTTGCTAATGATTTTGACCATATCCTCAGGTGAGCATTAAGGCCCATGGGCCTCTTGTTCTCACCAGTATCTACCCGAGAAGTATTCGATCCCTAGGCAGTAAGATTTATAAGCTGTTTATAGCGTATATATAATACAGTGATCAAGCGAGTGGAATTCGAAATAAATATTTCATTACAAATCATAAATAATTTAACAAATATTAAACACATATATCTATTTCATTATCTGAAACATGTTTGTTTTTTTTTCTGTGACTATTTATTATCCGGAAAAAAATCTCATAATAATCCTATTGAAACAAATTGCTCTTACTTTAATGTGTTTTAACTATCATAGGCGACATTTAACACGGATTTTTAATATGCTGCTATAATGTTCCACTGTTTTTGACATTTTCATTAATTGAAATTTCTTTTAATTCTTATTTACAGAATTAAAAGCATACATAATTATTTTGTAAACAAAAATATTTTTCTTAACTTTAGAAACCAGTTTTATAATCTTGTTTCAGTGTATTAATTTCATTAACATGATTTGAATTTTAGAAGAAAAAAGTTCATAAAACTTAACTGATGATCCTTTTGCTATACCGACCACTTGCACAAAATTAGAAAACAGCATAATTATGCTACTTTAAGTGGTTTTATTGACCTTTTTAGGGAAAATTCAGTAGGAAATAACAGGAAATCAATAGGTTCACGTACCTTTCTAGTGTATCTTGTTACCCGAATAGATAGTTATCCAACAAAGGATACTTTTTAATCAGCATTATCAATGCAAGATCTTTTTACAAATGTCAGTGGACATATTTTTTTAATTTCTTACTGAAATAAATTTGTTCAAATAATAAAAGTGTAGTTTTTATCATAAATTTTCCAGTCTTTTATTATAATTTGATATTACTGGTTTTTATCAGTTTAGCATTTGTATTTAGTTGAACATAAATTTCATGTTTACACCGTTATATTTTTAACATTTTCTAGATGCGGCTTTTAACAAAAACTAATAATATACTTTACTTATTTTCTCAACAAATAGGTCATTTATTAGGACCCTAGCAATGACATTAGTATTAATACCTAATTAATTCTGGCCACTGGACAGCCGGGGTATGGGATATCTTGAAATAATACAATTTAAAATTTTACCCGAAAATATTATGTAAAAATTTTCATACCAGACTTTTAAAAAAATATTTTTTAAAATGCTTGATTACATATAAGAAATACATTTCATTTCAAATTTGTTTTTTATTTTATTTCACTATAAACCTACCACTACTGTAGGTCAGTTGGTAGAGTGGTCGCTTCGGGAGAACGGGGGCTCGAACCTCGACCGGGACTGACCAAGACCTGAAAATAGGAAATGACTTCTTCCGCCAAGCACTCGGCTTTTAGAAATGAAAGTCACATGGTCCTTCGAACGGAACGAGATGTTAAAAACCGATGCCCTGTGTCACGGCCTGTGTGGTACGTTAACGAGCTTTCTCTGCACATTGACCGCAAAGGTAATAATTTCTGCTACTTCATCTATAGCTGGTGACATCTTGATTTAGGTGAAATATTCTTGCAAATTATCCGAAGGGTGCAACAGGTTCGAATAATGTGTACATGTGCACTTCATCATTGTGATGACTATCTTGCACTAAGTGGTTGATGGTTCGCTTAAAACGTAGGTCGTGTGTTCGACGGGCCATACACAATAAAACACAAACATACCAGTCCTTGTCCAAATCACAATTCCAAAAACAAAGTAAAACGTTGAAAGTTGTCAAATTTAGTTATACACGTGAACTTCCACAAGGAAGTGAGGCCGGGTGCTCCGGAAGGGTAAGCACCTCCTGTCTAGTTAGCTTCACCTGCACGTGCAAGTCAATTTTGAGAATGAAAGGAACAAAGAACTATGGTAAGTCAATTATATCCACTATAAGTTTGGATACAGTGATTACAAACTTATCAACAATATTGTGATGACGGCCATAATGTTTTTTAAGATTCTTGGTTAGCCTAGGGTTGCGATATTTTTGCGTCAACAATTTAATTGTAAGCAGTTTGCGTAGAAAGTCCCCATATTGGAACAAGCTCTACCAAGCCGTATTAACTGTGAAACATATACACCATACGTAGGAGAAGCAGGGATATTACTGCAAAGAAACGGAAAGTTGACAATAGAAAAATTGAAGGCATCACGTTTTTCGTATAGCTTCAGATGTAACCTTTCGTGGCTGTCATAATTGAGGTATGAGTCTAAATATGTGCAGAACATGGAGAATCCATCGTGTCGTTTGTTTATTTCAAGCTCTTGGGTAGATGGCATTCACATATTCTCCAAATTTGGGATTATTTAGAGATAGAACGCCATCTATAAATCTGTATGTGTTGTTGAATGAATTGGCGACAATTTACCTAAGACATTAAATTTTAAGATAATGCTTTCTCGATTAGCACTTGGATTAAAGATGACAGAGTATCGACTAGTTAACAAATATCAGTAAAACGTAACTGTAATATTGATTTGCTTGTCAACAACGTACCAACTCCGTAATTTAGCACGTTTAAGTCGCCCGGAGCTGGTGATGTAAAGTTTAACATCACAATTAGTCATTTAATCAATTATTATCTAGTGAACTTCTTTTCTTAAACTTAAATATATTGTCTGCTACAATGCTGATCAACTAGTTAAAATACAATAAAATATTTAAAAGAGATAGAAAGATGAGTCGGAACCAACATGTATGCAGGTCGTGAGGCATTATGATCTGTAAGCGCGCACTTCCGACCAATCGACTACGGAGGCTCCCTGTAACAACAGTTTATCAGGTTTAACTGCAGACAGGTGGTCGTTTTATAGAGATGTACACTATACTTGGAAAAACTGCAATGAGTTAGACTTTATCTAGAGGTTAAAACCATTACAGTAAATAAATGACTAGTCTTTATATCAGATGGTCTTAATTGTTTAATGCTAAAATAATATATAGATATATATATCTTATACAGACATTATGCTAAACAGCTTATTAAACCTTAAATACTGATCTAAATGGACAGTTAGTCTTCCTTTCGAGATTAATTACTACAACAGATATAACTTACTTCAAAATCGGATAGTTATTTTAATATTTAGTCTTACAATGTTGCAAAAAAATCGATGTTGATATCGCAAAGTTTTTGTGAAAAAAACAAAAACTTTCGATGATCATTATGGTTTCCAATCATGCTTATCATAAACTTTAAATATTCCGATTACATGCAAGATGTTCGAGAAATCGACCACTAGGAGCATTAAAAATTAAATGCAGAAACAATAAGAGAAGCTAATTGAATGCTTAAAGTAATACATTAACATCAGACGAAATGTATCTTGTGGGCGGCCGAGTGGTCACCACTGCGATACAACAGATCACAGTCCAACCATACGTCTTATAGTAAATTCCAATCGGACAAGTGCTTTATCAGAAACTTTATCATTTCATTAACTAAACTCGGAGATTTTTTTTTTCGTGACACATTGGGTCACTCCAACATTCCATAATTAATCAATTTGATATAAGAAAAAAAAACTTAACCGGGGCGTTAAGAAACTTTACTTCGTTCCTCTATATCTGTCGTATAGAACCAAGAGAAATGTACAGCCCATTAAACTTTTATAATTTTTGTGACCACCTTTAAAACTCAGTGTTAGAGTGTCCATTTACAGAGAAAATATTCTTTGGTCGGGCACATACAATAATTTTAAAGTGGAGAGACTGCTTTCTACTAAATCTGTAATCCAGAATGTTAAAGTCGTTTTGAGTTGTTATTACAATGTTTTAAAATCTTTTAATAAATGAAATAGTGATATTCTAATGAATATTAACTCAATTTTTAAATACGAATAAAAACGTTGAAATACAGTAAAATATATGAGAGATGATTCTGCATCATCATATATATTTATCGATTAGTATACATCATCATTTTCACATACTTCTCCATCCATACATACAAACACACATACATGTAAAAAAAATCAATAAATTATATAAACGCTACTATGTATCAATATTTATTATATAATCTACTCAATAATCCATGTAATACGGTCATACAATAAAAACCGTATTGAATGAGTGTGATGTCATAAAAGCATGTGAATTAGGTTATATTCTTACGCACTACGCACGGGTATTTACACGGCGGATTCGAAAGCATTTTTGCAGGAACAGTCACCGGAAACATTCAAATACATATTTATCAAAACAAATCACCAGTTCCTAAAAAACGGGCCAGAATAATCATGGATAGCGATTCCGAGTAACACGTGTCTGTAAATCTTTGTCCAGGTTGTTGACATTCCAGAGTGCGCGCGCTATGACGTCACACAATTGACCCAGATCAGTGACACACTGTTTTTTGATTCATAATTTAAGCTGATACTTTTGTACTTTTTTCATAATATTTGACTGTCGATTATTGATATGTAACATTATGCCATATGAATACGGGGATTAATCCTTAAAAACCACATGTAGAAGAATGGCAACAGGAGAAAGTTTAAAATAAGATCACAAATTATCGATATAAAAAACTTTTTCTAAGTTTCATGTAACACTAGATCTGTTTGGAATGCAATAAAAGTTTTAAATTAATTTTTTTCCCGAGTAGTTCCTCCTTACTTCCACTCGTACAGACGAGGTGACCTATCCAGTACCTTCCCCTTAAATACTTCGGATCTCGTTTCGCCGCGCTGCGGGTCAGTTTTCACTAAAATTGTCCTTTTCAACATTTTCCCGCTACTTTAAAACATTCTGAAAACCCTGGTTATATGAATTTATACGATTTGTAGGAAATTTTGAAAATAGATTTTGCCCCAAAAAACATGCACCAAAATTTACATGTAATGGAATTGATGGCATCTATTAAAACTTTCTAGCAATATGAAAAAACTTTCTAAGCACTGGATTTGTCAAGAAGTTAAATCTTGCATAGATCGTGAGAGAGGCCTTGATCTGTAAATTTGCGCCCAAGGTTACTTGGCCATCAAGGCCCTTCATGGTGTAGTAATAAAAAATTACATGTTTTTAAATTTGTTGAAAGTTAAAAAGGTATTTTTGTTAGATATTTTATAATGAGGCTACAATGAAGAAATAAAAACATTTTTTGTAAATATTTCATTGACAACACAACTTCATTGTAAAAGTATTATTTTACAATCTGACCTCAAACTAATAATTACAAAAAATATTTTAACTGTTCCTGGTTTCATGTTACATTTCCAATGAAACATGATATTATAATTACAGTATTGATTGTAACATGTATCATTATATCTGTCATGATCAGGAACTTCACGCAAATAGTAATCCAGATGTTGCACTATAAAAACATATATATATGCTTGCAAAAATGCCTATATTTATTCTGCACATTCTCAACAATTTTAGCAGATTTCTGTCATCAGCTTCCAAAATGTTTAAAGAAATAATTATATTTTATTTTATTTACAGCTTAACCGATCTGAGTGTTTTGGTAAAAGGTGCCCGGGTAGAAAGAAAAGGAGGAAAAACCCAACCTGGTTGCAACACCTGTTTTGTAAAGCAAATGTTTCGGTTGTTCTCGGATGAAAAAATTGAAAGAAAGATACAACAAGCAATAGATCAATTGAAGGAAGCGGCTGGCAAAGGTAAATCATTTGTTTATTTACTTTTATACCTAATATAATCTCTTAAAAAGTTATGATTCTAACTTTCCATATTGAGTTTATCTTTCATTGATTTTGTAATTCAAATGAGTTTAGTATTGTTTCCTGTCAAACCACCGACACGAAAGATCTATTTTGGTAGGGAATATGCCTGGATAATGGTCAAAATAGGTCAAGCAGACACGAAGCAGTTTCGGATTTTTAAATCAATTTAATTATAATTTAAAATATTTAAAAAAGTTCCATTTAACTTATATAACAGTTGCTTGCAAGGTTTTTGGTATTGGGTGTTTAATCGCTTAGCCGAATAGATCAAAATGTGTTAAGAAAGGTCTTTTGTCAATGCAGGATATAAACTGTACCCCACAAAGAATGCGAAAACCTAAATCATTTTTATATTTCTTTACTTAAAATATTTAATGTATAAAAAGTCGTTACAGATTTTATTTAACTTATGGCAATGTTTAACATGTCCATGGCAAAAGTAGATGTATAAGTATTGTGCTTTTGTAGCAATGTTTTCTTAAAAACAATAGCTAATTTAGTTTTGTTTGCTAATATGATGTTTTTATCGAAGTATAACAGAATCTTGATATTTAAAAGAGGATAAACTGGACGGTATTATTAAAGAAAATAAAATTCATTGGTGACTTGTTAACCAAAATTTCTATCCGTTATCGTTTTCTGAAGTTAATAAAATGCTTTTAAATTAAAATGTTTATTTTAACGTGCACGTTTCAAACCTACTTTTGACATTGATGCAACAACATATTTAGCAGTTTCTTACCTTGAATTTAGTCTATCCTCCGCGTGCGTGCATTAACTTAAATTTTCTTCACTGAAACCATATCAACAAATTTGGTGTGGAAGGTGGAGTAAAATAAAGTTTGTAATTTCCAGCCGGATCTTAAATCCAAGATAGCCGCTGTTAATATAAATATGTAAACAGGAAAATGGCTATAATATATTTATTTCTTTATCAATGTTGTTCAAATTTGGTACATGGTGTGCAGAACTCTGACCATTTAATATATTTAACGGGTTTTCCCGCAACATTTTCATTGGAATGTTATTGGCGCAATATGCAAATTAGCGGCTAAATATAGCCAATTCTTTGAATATTTCTTCTCTGAAACCACATAACCAAATAAAACCAAATTTGGAAGGTCCCTAGGTAGAGTAGATTAATCCCACTTATTTCATAATAATGCAAACACTTTGGGTTTTTTAATTTTAGGCAAATCATTTCGCAAATATACTAAACTAAGAATGATCCAGTATTTCACTTATACCATTGCAGATAACTAGCTTTTTCCAGTAGAAATATGCGTCTTGCTTTTGCCTGTATATAACCAGTAAGATTCTGAATTCTGATTCCTAATAAGAAAAAAACTTAAATACTGCTTTTTAGAATTCTACTTTATACTTTAAAACACTTGATTTTACTGAACCCTTGGTTTTACTGTGGCATATACTTATTACTTCAGAATGTATATGTAACAACAGTGCTTTTGTAACCATAATTGGACATAAGCAATGTACATCTCATCTTCCTAATTTTATTGCCCAAATTTGCTACCACATTTCTAGATTGGTGAATGAAATTGTACAACCCTTAACCTATGTACATTTTGCTACTTACAGATATATTGTTCACTAACTGGTAATGCCACCTTTTTTTACATCAATTCACTTCTTTTAAAAGCTCAATGAAACTACTGTAAACCACTTTATATTAGTACATACTTATTTCATCAATTACCTTGAACATAAGTAATTAAGGGCACCTTAACTTAGTTCACAAACTTAATGTGTGTACTCGGAATCTTTTTCACATGATTTTAGCGCAATATCATTTCAGCAAAACAAACCGACTGCCAACAGCGCTAAAACACTGCCGCTATAGTTTAACAGTTTATAGTCTTGATAACTGTATGGGTCATCCAACAGTATTTAAAAAGCATGTTAACATGCATACAAGATATGAAATGGTATAGTTTATGTGAAAATGGTCACTGACCCATCAAATACCACTTGCTATTTATACGACATTTACTCATCGGATTTTGTATGTCCTCATAGTACTGATCATTATTTTACCCAGAATACAAACTTGTAAAACAATTATAAGTTTGAGCTAATAGTTAAAAGCAAGTGTGAATATACCCCCACTTTCACAAGAATTCCAAAATTGGATTTGTTAGCTTAAACTCATGTTTCATATCTAGCAATGCGTTTGGCCTGTCAGTTAAGCAGCCAGGCCCTCTTGGGCCTCTTGTTTTTGGAGAGCTATGTCCCTTTTTAAATTTTTTAACATTAATGACAACCTTGTGCATTAAATTCCTTCCTTAACGATTAAACTTATACTTAACCAACGTTGCAGACATCTTCTTTATCGCTTGCAAATTGTCCCTTGATTTTAACGTGTTGCTACAGTTGTAGAGAGTTATTCCTCTTTCTTGACTTCGAATTTTTCAACATTGGGAAAAGATCTGTATATTAATCTCCTTTTACACTATTGGATTGATATGTTTTGAACATTTATCATATACAGATTACCCTTGCCTTTTGTTTGTTGCTGTGATTATTTTTGGGAGTTTTATCCCCTTAAATCAAATTTTAACACTGATTTGATTGTCTCTATAAAGTGAGAAGGACCTAAGGTAGTATATAAATAGCAGTAAAATCTTGAAAGAAATAAATATCAGCTTATTTGTTAAAGATTTTCCGCCTATGAAGTTGAGTATGGGTGCATTTTGTTGATAAAAAGTCCTTTCTTACTTGTATTGGATTTTAAAACTTTACAAAATTCCCTACAAGGAAAGATATAAAGTTATAAAGTACTAGGTTTCTCTAAATGTACTATTAAATTATTTTCAGTATTTCTGACACAAATTTTAAAAGATAATATTTAGACGTATTAACCAAAAGTCTATTCTACGTCTGGCATCATAAAATATGGATTCTTACAAAATTCCAAAAAGATACTTTAACATTGTTCTAATACTTCATCTTCCGTAAAAAGAATAACAATGTTTGTTTTTTTCTACACTTGACATCACTATTTCACATATTTCACATCGAAAATTAAATCATTCATTTGTCATTCTTTTACAAAAAAATCAAAAGAAAAAAAAAAGACATGTATACTAAGTGATCAACAGGGGTTCTGGTTATTTTGTAAAATACCTTACAGACTGCAAACGTATATACTGAAGATTTCATCAACAAAATGTTAGTTTTTGATAGACAACATATTTGTTATGTTAGGCAGTATAGAATTCAACAAACAATCGGTATACCAATGGGCAAAAATTTTGCACCTTTCTTTGCTGATTAGTATCTTTATTTATATGAATCAGAATTTTCAAAGAACCTTGTCAAATCTGGAAAAAAGACTGTCGCTAAATCATTCAACTACACATACAGATATATAGATGAAATTCTGTCTCTAAATAAATCCCAAATTTCTTCTCATATTTAACTGATGGCACCAACGAAGGTTAAACCTAAAGCTTTACGACAAACGTAATGACTTCAATTTTTCTAGTGTTAACTCTCGTTTCTTTGCAGTTGTACCCCTGCTTCTCCTGCGTATGGTGTATATGTTTCACATTTAATACGGTATGATAGAGCTTGTTCCCACTACGGGGACTTTCTACAACGAAGCAAGATGCTTACAATTAAATTGTTGACTCAAGGAAATTGTAAGTCTATGTGTATCAAGGCCATTAAAAAGTTTTATATCCGTCATTGCAATATTGTTGATATGTATGGAATCACTGGATCCGAAGTTATACTGTATATTTGATTTACCATAGTTCGATGTTCCTTTCCTTCTCAAAGTTGACTTTACACATGTCGGATGTAGCTAGAAAGACAAGATGCCTACACTTCCGGGGCACTCGGGCTCATGTCTGTGGAAAGTTCACGTTTGTAACTAAATTGGCCAGTTTTCAAAGTTTTAACTTATATTCTTATATTGTTATAGTATTGAATAAAAGCAAAAAAAAAAAAAAAAAAAAAAAAAAAAAAAAAAAAACCAAACGAAGAAAAAAAAAAAAGAAATCATGTGTAAACAAAAAGGAGATTAAATAAGCTTGAAGACATTTATAATTATTTTTCATGGAGGACAGTTTATGTTATTAAACCTGACATCTTCCGAACCAAAAGGTGTTCAATTAGTTGCAGTTACGTATCAAGAAAAAGATAAAGTTTTAATACGAACTGGTTTTCTTGTCATAGGCTCTGATAAATCATGGCTAAAATTCGATTCTGTCATGTGACTTAATATAAAGAACACTTAAGATGTGTTATGAAAATTAGTAATTGCAACTATGCTTTTCGAGTCAATTTAAAGATAGTAATTTATTCGCATTTATTTACAATTTTAGCACTGGTTCACATGTTAACGAAATTCATGATATATAGCTTGCTTTAATTGGAACAGCAGATAAATTAAACGTTACAACAATTAAAACGACATGATTTAGGAAAGTTATGAATTTTAAAAAAATATTATTTAAAGGTCTTATTAATCAAACTAAAAACAATAGCCAAACCAATGTTTAAATTCGAGAAACCGTACGATTTATTTTACTATTAGTTAAACATTGTAGCCAAGCCCATTCGCGCCTATTTGTTTTTGCAGAATTCTTATAACAAACCAAATAATAATTATAAAATTTTAGTCGGGCAATAAAAATTAAACCAACTGCGTATTGTCAATTTTACTTATATTTGATATTTGTATTTGACCTGAAGAAAATTCAACGCAAAAAAGTTCAGATTTCCACTACATCGCTGTAGATTACTTTTTAATTCTGCGAATATTTCCAGAATCGCGAAATTTAAACAGCGAAGAAATGTTAGAAAACTACTATGATCTTGAAAGTCAATATAACATGCCTTATTAGACGCAATAGCCTTTATATGACAATCAGTAATTTGATACATCCAACATAGAATTTATAGTCTTAGGAAATTTAAAAAACATTCTATACTTGTTATACTAATATTTGTTACAAAAATTAATTAAAGGCGGCACTAATTTTTTATGATATAGTGCCTTATATATTTTTTAATATTTTATATCATTTACCAGTCATGGACCATGCTGTACGAATTAGTATTTAACAAAAAAAAAAAATAGAAAAATAAATTAAAAAAAAAATTTAAAAAAAAAAAAAAAACGTACCTAATTTTGATGTGCCATATGTCCACATTTCAGCAATTGGTTCCTTATCAGTGATACTAGGGGCCGAAAAGTTGATACATCAAAACATAATTCAATCATTTGAAAAATTAATAAATCGAAAGTTTTTAAATTCTATTAATCAAAATCCAGCGAAGAAATATTTTGCATGAGAGATCAAGCCTTAGTTTTTTTTATAAAAAACAAGAATAAAGAATTAAATAACTTTACACGAAGGTCTTTAAAGGTTTCTCGGAACTATTAAGCATATTTAGTAAGTTAACCGATTGCTGAATAGTAGTTCTTGACTAAAGGTAAAGGTATTTCAGAGGATAATGGTATCGAATCTACATGTTTGAGAAATGATGCTTAGGAGTCGGCACGCGAAATGTGATACTCGCAAATTCAAAGTAACCTACAGATTCTACATTTTCTAAAGATATTTTTTCCTAGATAGCTTTCAATGGGTTTTGTTTTCTAGCAGTAAATATAAAAGTCACCTTCAGAAAACATGCAAAATAAATAGATGGTTTTTTTTTTCAAAATTTTAAATCTGATATATTTAAATCTTTTATTGTTTTATTCAGATTTATTAATTTTTTATATTTCATGTTCTGACAATAAACTGTTTATTGTATCTTTTTTCAGAAAATAAAATTGCTTTTACTGCCAGAATACCAAAGTACGAATCATATTCCAGTCAACAGATATTAAAGTTTACCCGAGTAATCACCAATGTTGGAGGAGGACTGAATGCTTCAGATGGAGTCTTTTATTGTCCTGAACCAGGATTGTATTACTTTTTTGTGAACATCATGTCTCAATCAAATCATGTACATGCAGTGATTCACAAAAACGACAGATTTGTCGCTTATGTATTTACAGGTAGCAGCGGCCACTACAAATGGAAATCTGGATCCAATGCCGTGATTCTTGAATTAAAACGAGGTGACAGAGTGTCCGTCAAGTCACATTCTTCATTTAATTTTCACCCAGAGGCAACTTATTTCACTGGGTTAAAAATATAAAACTACAATGCATAATTTGCATTTCAGTAACAAAACATGATAAATATGAACAATAAATCAGTAAAAAAAAATTAAGTCTTATTAATTTTTGTGGTCCGTACAAACTAGGTACATTAATGTCTCGATTTTCTATCGCTATTATTGTATTCTTGAGTATGGTGTCGCTGTATACAAAGTATCCTGCAAAGTAACTACCATTTCAAATTTTGATTTAAAACACGGCGAGTCTAGAGAACTAAACATGACGTGTTTCCTTCTGAAGTACCCGACCTCTTCTGGCCGAATATTATGTCTTAAACTGAATTGAAAAGTTTTCAAATAATTGCAGTCAATGCTTATCTTTATTTTTTAACCAAAATACTTGTTAAATTTTGATGTGCGAAATGTGCACATTAAGGGACTTCATTCCTCATCAGTGTCATTAGGGTTCGAAAAGTTTATAGATAAAAATGAAAATCCAAACACATGGAAATTAATGAATCCAAAATTCAAATATTATATGAATCCAAATCCAACTAGGAAATGCTGTGCATGAGAGAAAAAAAACCTCGGTGTTAAATGAATTTCAAAAATGAAGACTACTGAAAGTACTGAAAATTTCCCGTTTTTTCACCATCAGGAATTAATCTTCTGTACAAAATTCAGTGCCTCTCATAGCCTAGGTTAAAATCCCATTCTGATAGATCACAGTGTTAGAAAGTTTTTAAGTCCGCTTGCAAAACATCGGTGGTTTTCCACGGACACTGTTTTATTTCACAATCCCAGAATGGCCAGATTCAGCTCATCTCTACATTTTATTGAAAATAACTGATGGGACTCATTTGGCATTCATAAGAATTTGAAATATGAGAGACTGCTCCCTCTGTGTCTGGTGTTTGCAAGTACGAGGATAAAATATTGATTTATTCACCGACCATTATTATGACAGGTATAAGTGTGGTTTTTTTGGCAGCATACCTAATCTGTTATTAGCATATTATAAGACGTGTGAGTTGTTAATGCAATTTTTTCAACCTTTTTAATAAATCAAGTAGTTATATTTTAATTAAAATGAACTTCAATTTTGAGAAAAAATATTAAAAAATACAGTAAAACATAAATAAATGTTTCAGCGCCGACATATTAAATTTACAGCAACATCTGCATATAGACATAATGAAGATTGGTCTTTTTTAAACGAACCCACACCTTTTGCTGGTATTTATTTTCAAATTAAACCTTAAGGTCATGGCTTTCTCTTATATCACACATTGTTTCATCCTACTTTTGTTTTTATTAATCGTTTAAGCCTTACAAAACAGCGTAGTAATACATCGTTTTTAATGGGGAAGCCCCTAGTTCATGTGAATCGTCCGACCTAGTTTATCCTCGATATCATGGCTAATTTGTCTGAGCTCGTTCTTTTTGTAAAACCCTTCTCAAATCTTTTATCGACTAGTAAGACTCTTAATTATAAATTCGGTTTTCTGTTTATATGTTTAATAATAATTTACCACTCAATATGGAATTTGTTAAACTTAATGAATTCAGGATTCGTGTAGGACATAAATGAAGACTTCTGCGATGTGATATAAGATTCTTGTCTTTCGGACTATGTTTTATACTGTAAAATGCCAGGGTATTATGTATTACCATCCCAAAAACATTTCATTTACATGAACAATATATAATCAACTGGTCTAATGGAGACCTCGGTGACCGAGTGATGTAAATTCAAAGCAACGGATCAAGAAGTCTTTCATCGACTAGGTGTAATTTCTGACCGGGAATTTTTTTCATTTATCAAATAAATATCGGAGGTTTCTGTCTTGGACACTGGTTTTATTCACCATTCCCAAAACAACCACCTCGAAGTAATTTTTAAAAATCTTAATATATGTCATAAATACCTAATAAATTTTGATGTGCCATTTATGTACATTTCGGAAAATTATTCCTCGTCTTAACTGAGGCGTAAAACAACCTTACTACAATATATCTGTCGTAAAAAATCAAGAGCAATGTACAGCCAATTAAGCTTGTGTGTTTTTGTGGCCACCTCTAAAGCTTAGTGTTAGAGTAACCTTTTAAAAAGCATATGTGCTATCGTCTGGCATTCATAAGAATTTGGAATTCGAGAGACTGCTACCTCTGCGCCTGTTGTTTGCAAGTACGAGGACAAAATTTGTTTCATTCATCCGAGCCATAACTGTAACAAGTATTAGTATTAGTTCGCTTGTTTGCTGCAATCTTAACCTGTTATCAGCATAAACTTTGAAAACTGACAAATTTAATTATACACGTAAACTTCAACCCGTGGCCAATGGCAATGAATTCACTCATTAATATTTCATAAGTAACATATTGCAAAAAGGCCAATTTTATCGGAAAGCTTTTTTCATCATTTCAAGCCCGACGCACATATATATATATATATATATATATATATATATATATATATATATATATATATATATATTTTATTTTTGTTTCTTTTTTATTTTCTATTTTTTGTTAAATTGAACATGAAGTCTAATCACAAACAATACGTTTCACACATGCGAATGATTTGAAAAATATGTATCATATTTACAAAGCATTGTTCTAAACAGCTTACTTTTTTCATAATTTTTAACTTTTGCCTTAATAATTTATTTAAAGTATTTAAAGTATTTTTATGCCCTTGCCCTCGAAGAAGGGGGTATATAGTGATCTTGATGTCCATCCGCCCTTCTGTCCGTCCGTCCGTCCGTCAGAAATATTTGAGTTCCGGATGATAACTCAAACCAAATGATTTTATATTTATATATAATTTTGAACAATTTCCCAATAATCGTTCGAGAGTTATGTCCCTTTTCTGTTTTGAAGTTTCACCCATTTCGGGATGATAACTCCAGAACCAGTGTGCCAAATCGATTTCAATTTACTTCAAGTTACTTACATTTTTGATGATTTCCAGATTATCATCCTTGAGTTATCACCTTTTTTCTGTTTTGAAGTTTTACCCATTCTGCAAATTGACTTCATATTGTGTTTTCCATGTCATCAGAAATATTATATGCTTTAAAATTTATTTATGATGGTTTTTCTCCAAATTGATGTTTGAATTGTAGAATGATTAAAGTCGGGAAGTAGAGGATTTTATCCCCGGTCTGTCATGACCAAAACGTTTGTCAAGCTTGCTATTATTAAATAATGGTTTTGATTGTATTGAAAAACTGACTTTCATTTTAATATTGAACGAAGCACAAAAGCTCACTAACATAAGCAATTCAACTAAAACGCCATCTAAACTGTCACAATCATAAAATAAGTAAAATAAAATGGTATTAAATATAAATCTTGAATATTGTTATCAAAACAGTGTTCCTAAATAACCTGTGTAATGTATTCGCTACTGATTTCAAAAACAGTAGTCGGGTTGCTTTCATAACCAACGATACTAACACCAAAATTTATTTATAATTAAAAAATCACTGACTTATAATTTTTAATTTGTAAACATCTTTAAAATGCTTTAAGAACAATGTCAAAATCTACAAATGTGTTTCAAATTTTTCATTGAACAAATATCGAACACACGTAACTTATAGTTAAAGACCAGTAAAATGAGTTGCATCCTGATAAAAGTTAGGAGACGAATTCGACTTGACGGACACTTTGTCCCCTCGATCTAATTGAAGATTCACGGCATTGGATCCAGATTTCCAGTAATTACCGCTGTGCTCTGTATACATGTAAGCTATACGTCTGTCGTTTTTGTGAGTCTCTGCATATGTATAAACTGCGTAGGTCATTATGTTCACGAAAAAGTAATAGAATCCTTGATCAGGACAAAAGACTTCATCTGAAGCATTCACCACTCCTCCAACATTGGTGATTACTTTGGTAAACTTTAATATCTGTTGACTGAAACATGTCTTATCCTTCTGTAATCCCGCAGTAAATGAAATTTTATTTTCTGTAATAAACATATATAAGAATAGAGCAATATGTAATGAATAACAAACATTGTGTAATAAACAACACGTTAAGAAACAAGTTTAAAAAAACACTTAGAGGTTACTTGATTTAAAAAAATTAAAATTGATTTACAATACGGATGATTTCGGATAATGGTAATTATTAACTCGATAAAACCTCATGAATTAAGATTTAACGCGTAAACAATTACAAAAAATCAAATAAAAATCAGGGAAATCAGTCATTTTAATATTGAAGTTACAAAAGTCACTTCCATTCACATATTGTATTGTGTGCGGAGACAATAATTTTGGATCTCCAATCTTAAAATAACCATTGGATAAACATTAACAAAAAGGATACAACTGAAAAAAACGAGCCTGCAGCAAGGCAATGAATTTCTTTGAAATAGTTATTTTTTCTAATTGTAGATGAGAATTTAGTCATTGATCAAATCCTTCTTAATGCAAACAGTGCTCTTCCGGTACCAAGTCTGACGTTCTTAAGCACTGCAGTATATCCGAATTAAATAATAACAAAAGTTTAAGGCGTGATTTTTTTACTTTTACTGCAACTCTCTTTACACCAAATTTCATTGCAGTTTGAGCGTATTTTTAAAGATTCATAAAGAACTTACGGTTTTTACATGCGAGAATGTTGACGGAGTTTTTTCTGTATGTAGACCTATACGGCGTAAACATCTACCCTGTATACGATTAAAATAGATGTTTTTATCGTGCCCCGTGAGGCAGCCGGGTACATGGGACCTACAGCTAAAGTCTTATCCGAGAGACGCAAACTTCTTGATTCGAATTTAAAAACCATGTTCATTTGTGTTTTTGTACTTTAAACAAATCACTTTGGAATTTTTTCAAAACCTGAACTCTTTTCCTTTCGTCTATTTAATTCTTTATACAAATCTTAGTTTTTATTAAATTTCAAAAATTAAGACAGCTGAAAATTTTGTCACAAGATACATTTTCTGACATCACAAAGCACAGCCTATTGAGTTATGGATACCCTCAAGGAGTTTCAATCCACTAGCAGCGGTACCCGCTCAGGGAGGGTAAAAATTTAACTGTTAAATGTTTCTGTGACAAATGTGCATTTTTCGTTAATTGAGATACATCCACTTTATACATATAAACAATATTGTTTTAACGGCCATAAAATTATTTAAGGGGCTTGGCAGTCCAAAGCTTGCTAAAATGCCATGTCAACAACTAATTTGTAAATGTGTAGCTTGATTTATTTCTGTGACAACAATTTACATCAATATGCCCGTGTAGTTTCGATGTAGTAATAAAACAAACATACCAGTCCTTGTCCAATTCACAATAAAAAAAATAAAACAAAGTAAAAACTTTTAAAGCTGGCAAAATATGTTATACACGTGAACTTCCATCAAGGAAGTAAGGCGGTTGCCTCAGAAGGTTAAGCACCTCCTGTCTAGCTAGCTTCACCCATCACGTGCAAGTTAATTTTGAAAATGAAAGGAACAAAGATCTTTGGTAAGTCAAATATATCCAGTAGAAGTTTGTATACAGTGACAACATACTTATCAACAATATTGTGATGACGGCCATAAAACTTTTTAAGGGCCTTGATTCTTGGGTCAACAATTTAACTGTCAGCAGTTTGCATCGTTGTAGAAAGTCCCCATAGAGTGAACAATCTCTACCATAACATATTAATTGTGAAACATATACACCATAAGCAGGAGAAGCAGGGAAATTACTGCAAATATGAAGCATAACATGGCGAATCTATCGTGTCTTTTATGATGGCATTCAAATATTCTCCAAATTTGGGATTTTTAGAGATAAAACGTCATCTATATAATCTGCATGTGTAGTTGAATGATTTAATGACAATTTGCCTAAGACATTAAAATTTGAGATACTGCTTTCTCAATAAGTATTTGGATTAAAGAGGACAGAGTATCGACAAGTTTACAAATGTCAGTCAGTAAAATGTAACTTTCATACTGATTTGCTTGTCAACAACACAGCAATTCTGTAATTTAGCACGTTAAAGTCGCCCTGGGCTGGTGGTGTAAAGTTTTATCATCACAATTAGTAATTTAATCAATTATATTCTAATGAACTTCTTGTATTAGTACAAAAATGAGCTAAATTTGTTGTCTGCTACAATGCTGATCAACTAATTTAAATACAATAAAAATATGAGAGATAATTCAGAACCAACACATCTATCTATGATATATTTATGGATCTTTATATATATATATATATATATATATATATATATATATATATATATATATATATATATATATATTTAACTAGATGACAATTGAGCACCACCTAAGTAAAATGTATACAAGCAACAATATATGAACATGCTCAAAATCATCTCAGCATATTTGTATATACAAGCATACATAGCAATGTTGATCAATCAGCTTATAAGTACGGCCCATCAACACTTATAATTATAAATATTCATGAGCACTACAATCTCGACATATACAAACCTACATCACCTAAACGATCAAGCACCACATCACAATTTATATATTTACATGAACACCACACCTCAACATATGCAAACACACATAACGTAAAAGATCAAGCATCATCTCATAATTTTTAAATTTACATGAGCACTACACACCTCCTCATATACAAACACACATGACGTAAAAAATTAAGCACCACCCCAGAAATTATAATATAAATGAGCACCACCTCAACATCTACAAAAATACATCACATCAAAAATAAATCATTATCTCAAAATTAATAAATATACATGAGCACTACATATACACTTCAACATAAAAAATTTGTCTAAGGACTTTCATAAGCGAAACATATACATACATTCATTACTGTAAGGACTCAGCAACACACAAACACACACACACACAGACACAGACACACACACACGATCTAGCACCACTTTAACACATACATATATGCATACCTGAAGATAAAGTTTGTAGCTATTCCTGGTTTGAAAAATTCATAAGAATCAATTGTTTTAGTTAGAAATTAAAACTAATTTAAAAGTGAATTTGTACAACTAATATGAACAACCAGTAGGATAAAAAAAAAGTTATGACTACAATAGGTGGTAACCGTATATGATATCGCCTTCAATCTGCCAGATGATTAGTGCAAGACTCCATTTCTCTGGCACCTAGATAGCAAGTAAAATCTTAAGATGGTCTCACTGCAAGATCGGACAAAACGCACGGCGATGAAAAACCTTTTGTGTATTTAAGTCTAGCGCCTAAACAAGTTAGCCGCTGAGACCTTTATGTGTTACCTGTTATTGATATGGTATGAAAATATATATTAATATGAATATGCAATAGTTTTTCTTTAAATTGTCGAATGTAAATATAAAAACTGCTTTTCATTACATCCTAGAGAAAAAGGTTTCCAGTGTTGTCAAGTCCAATGGTTTTTAGGGTTCTTAGTGGTTCATTGGTCTAAAACCCGAACTTAAAGGATTCAATAAAATTGACTTTCTTATAAATTTAACAATTCCCTAAGAATAAACAATTAGAAAACTACATGCAACTTTTTAAAAACTTGTTTGTGTGATTAGCTTGACGATTTCTAAAAATAAGATGTAATGGGGAAACCCCGGTAACAAGCTGTCAAAAATGCATGACAATGGATCACAATGCCTCTCAACGCCTATGTGTAAAACAATATTTCAAAAATTAAAAAAAAAATATATAACTGGGTTTCTTGTTACATTTTTAATTAAACATGATATTATAATTACAGTATTGATTGTAACTTGTATCCTCAAATCTCTCATAAGTAGGAACTTCACGCAAATACAAAGCCAGATGTTGTACTATAAAAACATATATATATGTTGCAAAAATGACTAAATTTATTCTGCAAGTTTCAACAGTTTCGGCAAATTTTTGTCATCAGCTTCCAAAATGTTCAAAGAAATAATTATACTTTGTTTTATATACAGCTTTGCGGATCCGGGTGTTTTTGTAAAAGGTGCCCGGGTAGAAATTAAAACAGGAAAAGGCCATACTGGTTGCGGCAGCTATTTTGTAAAGCAAATGTTTCGGTTGTTTTCGGATGAAAAGATTAAAAGAAAGATTCAACAAGCAATAAAAGACTTAAAGAAAGCAGCAGGCAAGGGTAAAGTATTATTAATAATAACTTTAAAAAAAAAAATCATTTCTATACTTCAGATAATTTTTAGCTCGCCTGACCGAAAGGTCATGTGAGCTTATGGCATAGCACGGCGTGTATATGTGCGTGTGTACGTACGTACGTGCGTGAGTGCGTCACTAACACATATTTTCGACTTCTCCAAAACTGCTTGACAGATTTCAATGATACTTTGTCGCATGTATGGGCCCATGCAATTCAGATTTCTTCATAGCGTTGCCATGGTTACCAAATCTAGGTCAAGGTGACCTAGGGGTTCAAATATCTTATAAAATATTCTTCTCCGAAACAAATGATGAGAGAAAAAATGTATTTAATATTTGGCTTCTCTAGGGTCTTCAGCCTATAGTTTGTTCATTTTTTAAAATTTGGCCGAAAAATGGGTTACGCGTTTAATTTAAAAAAGTTCCTAAAATGGCATCAAATTGTTATAACTTGACTATCTGTCAGATAATGGCACTGGGTTTACAGTTTTGACTTTTTCATGAATAGATCTTTAAAATAGGGTCAAAATCACAAATCAAGGTCATGACCTAATTTGTGATTTATGCAGATTTAGGCCATTTTCTTGCAAATATTAAGAGATATATGAATTCCAAACATTGTAAAAATGTTCAGCATGGCATAATTTAACAAGATACAAAGTTTTGTAACTATATGATAATCCATGTAGGAGTTGTTGTCCCTACAATGTTTTTTTAGCTTATAAATACTAAAATTGCGCATTAGTTTGAAAACTGTTAACATTTTGTATAGGCATGTATATTAGAATATTGTAGGTATTGACATGGCAATCATTTTGATATATGGTTCAAGGTCATATGTTGAAAGGTCAATGTCATATTTGCATAAGTATACTGTAATAGGGAATTATCTTGAAAACCATCAACTTTTTGTGCAAGCATGTATATAAGAATATTGTAGGTATTGATATTACGACCATTCTGATATAAGTTCATATTTGTAAATGTCAAAATCATGGCTGCATAACCATAAGGTTAATAATTTGGAAATTCTTCAAGGTACTGTAGTTAAATCATGCATATGAGCTATTTGTCAATAAAATGTGACTAGATATTTCTGATAAATTATTGCGGGATTTCCAAACTTGATAAATTTTGTAATTAAGTTCTTTGCAAGTTTTTGGACATTGGTAAGGTGAGTGATAATTTGTAGAACTATTATGATTCCAATTAGCTGTTTCGAGGTTATCTTCATTGAAATTACTATGGAAATGAATGCTGCATTTTGAAAACATATAACTGGCTGTAATCGACTATGAAACCTTTATCTTTGTTGATTAATTTAACTATTTTAATGGGATTGTCTGGAAAATGTTATTTAAAAATTGTATTTATTATCATGACGATTTCAAATATTAAAAACATTTGTAACTTTAAAAAGAAAAAGCAAACAAAAAATCTTTCTTATTAATACACCCATTTACTTTAAAACAAAATATGAGAAAGTCGAAAATCAATATAAGATACGCAATGTCCTTTATGTCTTTTTTAAACGCGATTGTAACGTCGACTCGTTTACAGCTAGAACGAAGAGAACAAAAACTAAGAAAGGCCATTTGTTGTTGAAGAATGGATATTATGTCCGACGTATAAGTGCAATAATTTAGATCGCAGTCATTATAAAACATATAGAGAAGGAAAGAAATTGTTACAGGCTTTCACGTTTGATGTATCGAAAGTGAATATTATAAAAATACCGTACTCGTATAAAACAGATTTCTAAAAGAAAATTGGCAAATTGAGTTTTCAGAGTAAGCTTGTCAAGGTGTTTCAGAGTTTTGTCTTTTAAAACAAGGTAAATCTGAATGGTATTCACTATAGAGAATTAATCGGTTGTTGTAGACTAAATCTCTATCCAGCTCCGCTATGGTCGTCTTTTACTAAAATGCAATTAACATGCTTGTGTAGCAACATCAACTTTTTATCTATTAATTTTATTTAGGCAAAAAGAAATTCAACAGTTTTTTTCTCGAAATTAATCTGGTAGAGTGTTATTATTTTTATCCGAGATAATAAAATTTATTTACGAGAGCTAGGTAATTAGGGGTTTTTCCGTGTTGAAATTCATTCCTGCTCGGTTGTTAATTTTACTTGGTCTTATAAATCCAATTTATATCTTTAAGTCATGTGCTACTTTTGAATTGTTATGAAATAATACAATTCAAAAGTAGTACATGACAATAAATAATACAATTCAAAAGTAGCACATGACAATTATATTGCTTTTGAAAGTATTTCTGTTATATAAGCGATTTAGAAAAAGTTATATTAAACAAGAATTCCACGTATTTGAATGGCTCGCCTGGTTAGAATTTGATAGAGTAGTACTTTAACATGAACTTTCTCATCGTGACACGCCGCAGCCTACGGCACCGGAAAAGTAACACCTAATTCTCGCCTTATGGCCATGCCAGACTCAACAATGGTTGAATTTCCCGATTAAAGTGCGGATTAATTATAGCTTTATTTTATTCGATATTTTAAAACCCCTTCTTCAAACATTTTTTTTCAGAAAAATCTTTTTCAACATTTTTATATCTTTTGTTTTGTTTTTATAAGCAACAAACATCATCAGAAAGAATTGCAAAGACTGGGATTGAAAATAAAAATTGAGTTAATTTTCTTTTATTTACTGAATTGTTACCAGAGTAAATACGGTATGGTTGAACTCGTTCGCTTCTGGTGGAGTAAAACTCCCCGAGGGTTTTCCTTGTTATGGGAAACGTCAACCTGTAAGTTGACATGCGTGTCCTACATCGTTTTTAATGGGGAAGCCCCTAGTTCATGTGAATCGTCCGACCTAGTTTATCCTCGATATCATGGCTAATTTGTCTGAGCTCGTTCTTTTTGTAAAACCCTTCTCAAATCTTTTATCGACTAGTAAGACTCTTAATTATAAATTCGGTTTTCTGTTTATATGTTTAATAATAATTTACCACTCAATATGGAATTTGTTAAACTTAATGAATTCAGGATTCGTGTAGGACATAAATGAAGACTTCTGCGATGTGATATAAGATTCTTGTCTTTCGGACTATGTTTTTATACTGTAAAATGCCAGGGTATTATGTATTACCATCCCAAAACATTTCATTTACATGAACAATATATAATCAACTGGTCTAATGGAGACCTCGGTGACCGAGTGATGTAAATTCAAAGCAACGGATCAAGAAGTCTTTCATCGACTAGGTGTAATTTCTGACCGGGAATTTTTTTCATTTATCAAATAAATATCGGAGGTTTCTGTCTTGGACACTGGTTTTATTCACCATTCCCAAAACAACCACCTCGAAGTAATTTTTAAAAATCTTAATATATGTCATAAATACCTAATAAATTTTGATGTGCCATATATGTACATTTCGGAAAATTATTCCTCGTCTTACTGAGGCGTAAAACAACCTTACTACAATATATCTGTCGTAAAAAATCAAGAGCAATGTACAGCCAATTAAGCTTGTGTGTTTTTGTGGCCACCTCTAAAGCTTAGTGTTAGAGTAACCTTTTAAAAAGCATATGTGCTATCGTCTGGCATTTATAAGAATTTGGAATTCGAGAGACTGCTACCTCTGCGCCTGTTGTTTGCAAGTACGAGGACAAAATTTGTTTCATTCATCCGAGCCATAACTGTAACAAGTAATTAGTATTAGTTCGCTTGTTTGCTGCAAACTTAACCTGTTATCAGCATAAACTTTGAAAACTGACAAATTTAAATATACACGTAAACTTCAACCGTGGCCAATGGCAATGAATTCACTCATTAATATTTCATAAGTAACATATTGCAAAAAGGCCAATTTTATCGGAAAGCTTTTTTCATCATTTCAAGCCCGACGCACATATGTATATAAAAATAGAAAATAAAAAAGAAACAAAAATAAAATATATATATATATATATATATATTTTATTTTTGTTTCTTTTTTATTTTCTATTTTTTGTTAAATTGAACATGAAGTCTAATCACAAACAATACGTTTCACACATGCGAATGATTTGAAAAATATGTATCATATTTACAAAGCATTGTTCTAAACAGCTTACTTTTTTCATAATTTTTAACTTTTGCCTTAATAATTTATTTAAAGTATTTAAAGTATTTTTATGCCCTTGCCCTCGAAGAAGGGGGTATATAGTGATCTTGATGTCCATCCGCCCTTCTGTCCGTCCGTCCGTCCGTCAGAAATATTTGAGTTCCGGATGATAACTCAAACCAAATGATTTTATATTTATATATAATTTTGAACAATTTCCCAATAATCGTTCGAGAGTTATGTCCCTTTTCTGTTTTGAAGTTTCACCCATTTCGGGATGATAACTCCAGAACCAGTGTGCCAAATCGATTTCAATTTACTTCAAGTTACTTACATTTTTGATGATTTCCAGATTATCATCCTTGAGTTATCACCTTTTTTCTGTTTTGAAGTTTTACCCATTCTGCAAATTGACTTCATATTGTGTTTTCCATGTCATCAGAAATATTATATGCTTTAAAATTTATTTATGATGGTTTTTCTCCAAATTGATGTTTGAATTGTAGAATGATTAAAGTCGGGAAGTAGAGGATTTTATCCCCGGTCTGTCATGACCAAAACGTTTGTCAAGCTTGCTATTATTAAATAATGGTTTTGATTGTATTGAAAAACTGACTTTCATTTTAATATTGAACGAAGCACAAAAGCTCACTAACATAAGCAATTCAACTAAAACGCCATCTAAACTGTCACAATCATAAAATAAGTAAAATAAAATGGTATTAAATATAAATCTTGAATATTGTTATCAAAACAGTGTTCCTAAATAACCTGTGTAATGTATTCGCTACTGATTTCAAAAACAGTAGTCGGGTTGCTTTCATAACCAACGATACTAACACCAAAATTTATTTATAATTAAAAAATCACTGACTTATAATTTTTAATTTGTAAACATCTTTAAAATGCTTTAAGAACAATGTCAAAATCTACAAATGTGTTTCAAATTTTTCATTGAACAAATATCGAACACACGTAACTTATAGTTAAAGACCAGTAAAATGAGTTGCATCCTGATAAAAGTTAGGAGACGAATTCGACTTGACGGACACTTTGTCCCCTCGATCTAATTGAAGATTCACGGCATTGGATCCAGATTTCCAGTAATTACCGCTGTGCTCTGTATACATGTAAGCTATACGTCTGTCGTTTTTGTGAGTCTCTGCATATGTATAAACTGCGTAGGTCATTATGTTCACGAAAAAGTAATAGAATCCTTGATCAGGACAAAAGACTTCATCTGAAGCATTCACCACTCCTCCAACATTGGTGATTACTTTGGTAAACTTTAATATCTGTTGACTGAAACATGTCTTATCCTTCTGTAATCCCGCAGTAAATGAAATTTTATTTTCTGTAATAAACATATATAAGAATAGAGCAATATGTAATGAATAACAAACATTGTGTAATAAACAACACGTTAAGAAACAAGTTTAAAAAAACACTAAGAGGTTACTTGATTTAAAAAAATTAAAATTGATTTACAATACGGATGATTTCGAATAATGGTAATTATTAACTCGATAAAACCTCATGAATTAAGATTTAACGCGTAAACAATTACAAAAAATCAAATAAAAATCAGGGAAATCAGTCATTTTAATATTGAAGTTACAAAAGTCACTTCCATTCACATATTGTATTGTGTGCGGAGACAATAATTTTGGATCTCCAATCTTAAAATAACCATTGGATAAACATTAACAAAAAGGATACAACTGAAAAAAACGAGCCTGCAGCAAGGCAATGAATTTCTTTGAAATAGTTATTTTTTCTAATTGTAGATGAGAATTTAGTCATTGATCAAATCCTTCTTAATGCAAACAGTGCTCTTCCGGTACCAAGTCTGACGTTCTTAAGCACTGCAGTATATCCGAATTAAATAATAACAAAAGTTTAAGGCGTGATTTTTTTACTTTTACTGCAACTCTCTTTACACCAAATTTCATTGCAGTTTGAGCGTATTTTTAAAGATTCATAAAGAACTTACGGTTTTTACATGCGAGAATGTTGACGGAGTTTTTTCTGTATGTAGACCTATACGGCGTAAACATCTACCCTGTATACGATTAAAATAGATGTTTTTATCGTGCCCCGTGAGGCAGCCGGGTACCTGGGACCTACAGCTTAAGTCTTATCCGAGAGACGCAAACTTCTTGATTCGAATTTAAAAACCATGTTCATTTGTGTTTTTGTACTTTAAACAAATCACTTTGGAATTTTTTCAAAACCTGAACTCTTTTCCTTTCGTCTATTTAATTCTTTATACAAATCTTAGTTTTTATTAAATTTCAAAAATTAAGACAGCTGAAAATTTTGTCACAAGATACATTTTCTGACATCACAAAGCACAGCCTATTGAGTTATGGATACCCTCAAGGAGTTTCAATCCACTAGCAGCGGTACCCGCTCAGGGAGGGTAAAAATTTAACTGTTAAATGTTTCTGTGACAAATGTGCATTTTTCGTTAATTGAGATACATCCACTTTATACATATAAACAATATTGTTTTAACGGCCATAAAATTATTTAAGGGGCTTGGCAGTCCAAAGCTTGCTAAAATGCCATGTCAACAACTAATTTGTAAATGTGTAGCTTTATTTATTTTTGTGACAACAATTTACATCAATATGCCCGTGTAGTTTCGATGTAGTAATAAAACAAACATACCAGTCCTTGTCCAATTCACAATAAAAAAAATAAAACAAAGTAAAAACTTTTAAAGCTGGCAAAATATGTTATACACGTGAACTTCCATCAAGGAAGTAAGGCGGTTGCCTCAGAAGGTTAAGCACCTCCTGTCTAGCTAGCTTCACCCATCACGTGCAAGTTAATTTTGAAAATGAAAGGAACAAAGATCTTTGGTAAGTCAAATATATCCAGTAGAAGTTTGTATACAGTGACAACATACTTATCAACAATATTGTGATGACGGCCATAAAACTTTTTAAGGGCCTTGATTCTTGGGTCAACAATTTAACTGTCAGCAGTTTGCATCGTTGTAGAAAGTCCCCATAGAGTGAACAATCTCTACCATAACATATTAATTGTGAAACATATACACCATAAGCAGGAGAAGCAGGGAAATTACTGCAAATATGAAGCATAACATGGCGAATCTATCGTGTCTTTTATGATGGCATTCAAATATTCTCCAAATTTGGGATTTTTAGAGATAAAACGTCATCTATATAATCTGCATGTGTAGTTGAATGATTTAATGACAATTTGCCTAAGACATTAAAATTTGAGATACTGCTTTCTCAATAAGTATTTGGATTAAAGAGGACAGAGTATCGACAAGTTTACAAATGTCAGTCAGTAAAATGTAACTTTCATACTGATTTGCTTGTCAACAACACAGCAATTCTGTAATTTAGCACGTTAAAGTCGCCCTGGGCTGGTGGTGTAAAGTTTTATCATCACAATTAGTAATTTAATCAATTATATTCTAATGAACTTCTTGTATTAGTACAAAAATGAGCTAAATTTGTTGTCTGCTACAATGCTGATCAACTAATTTAAATACAATAAAAATATGAGAGATAATTCAGAACCAACACATCTATCTATGATATATTTATGGATCTTTATATATATATATATATATATATATATATATATATATATATATATATATATATATATATATATATATATATATATATATTTAACTAGATGACAATTGAGCACCACCTAAGTAAAATGTATACAAGCAACAATATATGAACATGCTCAAAATCATCTCAGCATATTTGTATATACAAGCATACATAGCAATGTTGATCAATCAGCTTATAAGTACGGCCCATCAACACTTATAATTATAAATATTCATGAGCACTACAATCTCGACATATACAAACCTACATCACCTAAACGATCAAGCACCACATCACAATTTATATATTTACATGAACACCACACCTCAACATATGCAAACACACATAACGTAAAAGATCAAGCATCATCTCATAATTTTTAAATTTACACGAGCACTACACACCTCCTCATATACAAACACACATGACGTAAAAAATTAAGCACCACCCCAGAAATTATAATATAAATGAGCACCACCTCAACATCTACAAAAATACATCACATCAAAAATAAATCATTATCTCAAAATTAATAAATATACATGAGCACTACATATACACTTCAACATAAAAAATTTGTCTAAGGACTTTCATAAGCGAAACATATACATACATTCATTACTGTAAGGACTCAGCAACACACAAACACACACACACAGACACAGACACACACACACGATCTAGCACCACTTTAACACATACATATATGCATACCTGAAGATAAAGTTTGTAGCTATTCCTGGTTTGAAAAATTCATAAGAATCAATTGTTTTAGTTAGAAATTAAAACTAATTTAAAAGTGAATTTGTACAACTAATATGAACAACCAGTAGGATAAAAAAAAAAGTTATGACTACAATAGGTGGTAACCGTATATGATATCGCCTTCAATCTGCCAGATGATTAGTGCAGACTCCATTTCTCTGGCACCTAGATAGCAAGTAAAATCTTAAGATGGTCTCACTGCAAGATCGGACAAAACGCACGGCGATGAAAAACCTTTTGTGTATTTAAGTCTAGCGCCTAAACAAGTTAGCCGCTGAGACCTTTATGTGTTACCTGTTATTGATATGGTATGAAAATATATATTAATATGAATATGCAATAGTTTTTCTTTAAATTGTCGAATGTAAATATAAAAACTGCTTTTCATTACATCCTAGAGAAAAAGGTTTCCAGTGTTGTCAAGTCCAATGGTTTTTAGGGTTCTTAGTGGTTCATTGGTCTAAAACCCGAACTTAAAGGATTCAATAAAATTGACTTTCTTATAAATTTAACAATTCCCTAAGAATAAACAATTAGAAAACTACATGCAACTTTTTAAAAACTTGTTTGTGTGATTAGCTTGACGATTTCTAAAAATAAGATGTAATGGGGAAACCCCGGTAACAAGCTGTCAAAAATGCATGACAATGGATCACAATGCCTCTCAACGCCTATGTGTAAAACAATATTTCAAAAATTAAAAAAAAAAATATAACTGGGTTTCTTGTTACATTTTTAATTAAACATGATATTATAATTACAGTATTGATTGTAACTTGTATCCTCAAATCTCTCATAAGTAGGAACTTCACGCAAATACAAAGCCAGATGTTGTACTATAAAAACATATATATATGTTGCAAAAATGACTAAATTTATTCTGCAAGTTTCAACAGTTTCGGCAAATTTTTGTCATCAGCTTCCAAAATGTTCAAAGAAATAATTATACTTTGTTTTATATACAGCTTTGCGGATCCGGGTGTTTTTGTAAAAGGTGCCCGGGTAGAAATTAAAACAGGAAAAGGCCATACTGGTTGCGGCAGCTATTTTGTAAAGCAAATGTTTCGGTTGTTTTCGGATGAAAAGATTAAAAGAAAGATTCAACAAGCAATAAAAGACTTAAAGAAAGCAGCAGGCAAGGGTAAAGTATTATTAATAATAACTTTAAAAAAAAAAATCATTTCTATACTTCAGATAATTTTTAGCTCGCCTGACCGAAAGGTCATGTGAGCTTATGGCATAGCACGGCGTGTATATGTGCGTGTGTACGTACGTACGTGCGTGAGTGCGTCACTAACACATATTTTCGACTTCTCCAAAACTGCTTGACAGATTTCAATGATACTTTGTCGCATGTATGGGCCCATGCAATTCAGATTTCTTCATAGCGTTGCCATGGTTACCAAATCTAGGTCAAGGTGACCTAGGGGTTCAAATATCTTATAAAATATTCTTCTCCGAAACAAATGATGAGAGAAAAAATGTATTTAATATTTGGCTTCTCTAGGGTCTTCAGCCTATAGTTTGTTCATTTTTTAAAATTTGGCCGAAAAATGGGTTACGCGTTTAATTTAAAAAAGTTCCTAAAATGGCATCAAATTGTTATAACTTGACTATCTGTCAGATAATGGCACTGGGTTTACAGTTTTGACTTTTTCATGAATAGATCTTTAAAATAGGGTCAAAATCACAAATCAAGGTCATGACCTAATTTGTGATTTATGCAGATTTAGGCCATTTTCTTGCAAATATTAAGAGATATATGAATTCCAAACATTGTAAAAATGTTCAGCATGGCATAATTTAACAAGATACAAAGTTTTGTAACTATATGATAATCCATGTAGGAGTTGTTGTCCCTACAATGTTTTTTTAGCTTATAAATACTAAAATTGCGCATTAGTTTGAAAACTGTTAACATTTTGTATAGGCATGTATATTAGAATATTGTAGGTATTGACATGGCAATCATTTTGATATATGGTTCAAGGTCATATGTTGAAAGGTCAATGTCATATTTGCATAAGTATACTGTAATAGGGAATTATCTTGAAAACCATCAACTTTTTGTGCAAGCATGTATATAAGAATATTGTAGGTATTGATATTACGACCATTCTGATATAAGTTCATATTTGTAAATGTCAAAATCATGGCTGCATAACCATAAGGTTAATAATTTGGAAATTCTTCAAGGTACTGTAGTTAAATCATGCATATGAGCTATTTGTCAATAAAATGTGACTAGATATTTCTGATAAATTATTGCGGGATTTCCAAACTTGATAAATTTTGTAATTAAGTTCTTTGCAAGTTTTTGGACATTGGTAAGGTGAGTGATAATTTGTAGAACTATTATGATTCCAATTAGCTGTTTCGAGGTTATCTTCATTGAAATTACTATGGAAATGAATGCTGCATTTTGAAAACATATAACTGGCTGTAATCGACTATGAAACCTTTATCTTTGTTGATTAATTTAACTATTTTAATGGGATTGTCTGGAAAATGTTATTTAAAAATTGTATTTATTATCATGACGATTTCAAATATTAAAAACATTTGTAACTTTAAAAAGAAAAAGCAAACAAAAAATCTTTCTTATTAATACACCCATTTACTTTAAAACAAAATATGAGAAAGTCGAAAATCAATATAAGATACGCAATGTCCTTTATGTCTTTTTTAAACGCGATTGTAACGTCGACTCGTTTACAGCTAGAACGAAGAGAACAAAAACTAAGAAAGGCCATTTGTTGTTGAAGAATGGATATTATGTCCGACGTATAAGTGCAATAATTTAGATCGCAGTCATTATAAAACATATAGAGAAGGAAAGAAATTGTTACAGGCTTTCACGTTTGATGTATCGAAAGTGAATATTATAAAAATACCGTACTCGTATAAAACAGATTTCTAAAAGAAAATTGGCAAATTGAGTTTTCAGAGTAAGCTTGTCAAGGTGTTTCAGAGTTTTGTCTTTTAAAACAAGGTAAATCTGAATGGTATTCACTATAGAGAATTAATCGGTTGTTGTAGACTAAATCTCTATCCAGCTCCGCTATGGTCGTCTTTTACTAAAATGCAATTAACATGCTTGTGTAGCAACATCAACTTTTTATCTATTAATTTTATTTAGGCAAAAAGAAATTCAACAGTTTTTTTCTCGAAATTAATCTGGTAGAGTGTTATTATTTTTATCCGAGATAATAAAATTTATTTACGAGAGCTAGGTAATTAGGGGTTTTTCCGTGTTGAAATTCATTCCTGCTCGGTTGTTAATTTTACTTGGTCTTATAAATCCAATTTATATCTTTAAGTCATGTGCTACTTTTGAATTGTTATGAAATAATACAATTCAAAAGTAGTACATGACAATAAATAATACAATTCAAAAGTAGCACATGACAATTATATTGCTTTTGAAAGTATTTCTGTTATATAAGCGATTTAGAAAAAGTTATATTAAACAAGAATTCCACGTATTTGAATGGCTCGCCTTGGTTAGAATTTGATAGAGTAGTACTTTAACATGAACTTTCTCATCGTGACACGCCGCAGCCTACGGCACCGGAAAAGTAACACCTAATTCTCGCCTTATGGCCATGCCAGAACTCACAATGGTTGAATTTCCCGATTAAAGTGCGGATTAATTATAGCTTTATTTTATTCGATATTTTAAAACCCCTTCTTCAAACATTTTTTTTTCAGAAAAATCTTTTTCAACATTTTTATATCTTTTGGTTTTGTTTTATAAGCAACAAACATCATCAGAAAGAATTGCAAACACTGGGATTGAAAATAAAAATTGAGTTAATTTCTTTTATTTACTGAATTGTTACCAGAGTAAATACGGTATGGTTGAACTCGTTCGCTTCTGGTGGAGTAAAACTCCCCGAGGGTTTTCCTTGTTATGGGAAACGTCAACGTGTAAGTTGACATGCGTGTCCTACAAACGGTATAATGGTCGTACGTTGTTGTTGGTAAATGTGTTGTCAGGAGACATAATATAGTACCTTTTTGTACCAAGAATTTAATTGTAATGTAATTTATATGGCATTTACTGAAATAAACAAGAAAATAAATAAAAAGATTTCAATTTAAAACCTTTTTCAGGTTTTTACAAGACATTTTATCGTCTTTTAAAGGTAACATTTAATGTATTATAACGCCGCGACGTTGTAACATCGATTTTCGGAAAATCAGTCCATCAGTTCAGAAATGTAGGTCAGCTTAAAAACTGTTTAATTTCGGGTTTGTGATTATAAGAATTGAATTTCACGTTTTTACGTTGTTATCGGGGTGTAACAACGTGAAAATTATTACAAATTATGCGTTGTTTGTTTTATTTGGTCTTATTAATCCAATTTATGGTTATATTGCTTTTGAAGGTATCTTCGTTATTTAAGCGATTTAGAAAAAGTTATATTAAACAAGAATTCCACGGATTTGAATGTCTCGCCTTGTTAATTTTTGATAGAGTAGTACTTTAACATGAACTTTCTCATCGTGACACGCCGCCGCCTACGACACCGGAAAATTAACATCTAATTCTCGCCTTATGGCCATGCCAGGCTCGAGAAAAATTTTTAGGATTGTTTTGCTCTGCTGCTCAACTTTAAAAGGTAGGCGGCGTCTTGATTGTTTGTTTATTTTTATTTTTAATTTTAATTTTTTAAATTTTTTATTTATTTATTTATTTTTTTTGCTTGAGAAAAACGACTAGATGAATTTCCCAATTAAAGTACAGATTAATTATAGCTTTATTTTATTCGATGTTTCAGAACCCTTTCTTAACACATTTGGTTTAGAAAAATCATTCTAAATATTTTATATCTTTCATTTCGTTATGCATTAGCATCAAACATTATACAGAAAGAATTACAAACAATGGGATTAAAAATAAAATTTTTAGTTAAATTTTTCTTTTTATTTTACTGAATTGTTACCGGAGTAAATACGGTATGGTAGAACTGCGTTCATACTCAAGGTAACTCTACAACGAAGCTTCACGTGCATTTACAAATAAGTTGTTGATACGGCAATATAGCAAGCCTAGGATTGCCAAGCCCTCTTTAATCATTTATGACCTTCATCATTACAAAATTGTTTATACTTCTAAAATGGCTGAATCTAAGTTAGCCCTGAATACATTTGACGTTTCATAGTACTGTGTATTCTTAAATTTGCAATCGCACATTTTGTGTGGAGTTAGCTAGACAATAAGTACTTACTCTTAAGCCTTACTATCCAAAGGAAAGTTCACGGTGTTTAAGCCAGTTTTTAAAGTGTGACTTTGTTTTTAGGTCTGTGATTTTGACATAGACAGGTTTGATTGTGTTTAATTATGAACCCAATTTTGATATAAAAGAAACAATTTGAAATACAAATGCTGAAAATTAAATTTCCTTTAGGAATCGTTGTTTTAACAGATTAGAAGGCGGTTATTTTAATTTTAGGAAATCAACCGTTCAAGATGCAAGCCCAATAGCGCCTTTCAGCATTTGTAGGCAAACACTGGATTATAGCCTCATTACCTTTCACTGTGGGATTTTGACATCAAGAACAGAAAATATTGAATGCCGTTTACTCTTAAGTGAAACTGTAATTTAGTGACATTTGGTATGTTAGAAATGACCTTAATGGACAACATGAGAACAATCTAAAAATTTTTATATCCACGAACATAAAATTCGATGTTTGATCATGTAACATTGATTTAATTTTAAAATATTACCTTCCTAAATATTTCATAATAAAACATTCCTTCTCAATATAACCCTTAATTTAACCTCCCACCCGTTTTTAATCGCTCATTCGTGAAAGTAATATACAATTAAGAGTCCCAGTCTTTGAGAATTTTTCCAAAGCTCATTTGACGGGTGTAAGTAGCTACGACAGAAGGTGCATCCGTTCTCACTTTCTTGATGGAGGTTCACGTTTATAAACTAAATTTACCAGTTTTCAGAGTTGACTTTTTAAATGTCATCGATTAATTCGCCAATACGGTAGTGCTTAAAAAGTCCGCACTTTCCACGGTGAAGAACACTTTATAAGAAAGATTAATAACTGGCTTAAACATCATATAAAATCAGAGAAGATAAGATTTGGGATAGATTTTTGCACTACTGTAGGCTCATTTTTTTTAACCGTATCTCATTTGTTCATGTGGATCCAATGTTTGTTTCAAAATAGGAGATCTATACTATTAAATCCGTACACAATGCAATTTGTGAAATGGAGCTACTGTGGTTCATACAAAATTAAATGACAGTTATTCTTAATGATTGATACAACATTAAATGACTGTTTTACCTAAATTTTAATAATATTTGTAATTTTTAATGAATGTCTTAAATCAAATTGAATGAGGTTTTATAGAATTAAAAAACTCAATATTTAAAATCATTTTCATATTTTTGATTCGGTTAACACATTAGTTTATTATTATTATTTACTTATGTTTCTTTAAGGTATTGTTTATTGCACAATGTTTGTTATTTAAACATTTTGCTCTATTATTATATATGTTTATTACAGAAAATAAAATTGTATTTACTGCGGGATTACAGAGGGAGAGAAACATATTCCTGACTACAGATATTAAAGTTTACCAAAGTATCACCAATGTTGGAGGAGAGCTGAATGCTTCAGATGGAGTTTTTTATTGTCCTGAACCAGGATTATATTACTTTTTCGTGAACATCATGTCTTACACAAATGATGCATATGCAGAGATGCACAAAAACGACAGACTTGTAGTTTATGTGTTTACAGATAAGAACGGCAAGCAGTGGAAATCTTTATCCAATGCCGTGATCTTCGACTGGAACAAGGTGACAGAGTGTCTGTAAAGTCACACTTGTCTTTTAAATTTCATTATTATGCAACTTACTTTACTGGACTAAAAAAAAAATAAAAAGAAAAAAAAAACGCATTCAATAGTTTTTGTTAAATGATTGTTCAATAAAGAGATAAAAACAATTAATAGATTTTAAAATTGTTTCCAAAACAGTTTGAAAAATGTATCCAAAAAAGAACGTTAGACAGTTTTAAAATTATACAATTTTTTTTTACTGTAACAATGCTTATAAAAACAACACAAATATTGTTTGTGTAAGAAATAACGCATATGTTATAAAGGTAATATGGTCGTTTACTTATTTTATGACTACGCCGGCCAAGATAAAGTCCATGTAAAATTGTTTATACTAGTGCTTTGTTTGTGCTTTGTTAAATATTAAAAAGAAGCCGGTTTTTATTACAATCACATCATTTTTTTGACCGACCGGGGGATAATTTTTTATTTTCCGTCTAAGAAACCATTCTACAATTAAAACATCAGTTTGGAAAATACAAATAATTTAAAAAAATTATATAAGCACAGTTGTATCTAATCTCACCATCAATTACTTTTACATTTTATTAGCTGTTAAATTGTCAAGCGCCCATTGCCTGTACAGTACAGGGAACTTGTTGCGGATGTTGACATTTAACGAGTTAGCACTTGCTGTGTCCTTTAAGATGGAATTTAGTTTAGTTGAGTTGAGTTATGAGGTATAACGCTTAGATCAAGATTTTTTAGATTCTATGGAGACGATAAATTCTCGATTGGTTAAGAAAACCAGGAACCTACAGCAAGGGAAATAACAAATTTCCCGAACTGGAATCTGCCTTGATCGGGATATAAGGTAACTTGATATTTAAGCCCAGCGATCTTTTGTACAACTGTAAACGTGGTTATTTTTTGCGAATTAAAAAAATCGCCCCTCGTGACAATATTAAGAAAACCCAAGCACATTGTAGCATGCTTCTTACCTATTCACCTCATCAGAAGAATGAAGACTACATTTGCTGCTCTAATATTTATAATCCAGTATTTTGTTATGTTTAAAAATTACCTAGCTAAATACAATTAAAGTTTGACTTCAAAACTCTTCATCCTTCAAATTATCTACAATTAATGATTTCCGCCAGTAAGTCTCTATACAACTAACCGGTCACTAAGCGAGACTTTGACCAAGTCAGAGTTAAAAATAAATCTGTACACCTTTAATACCAGCTGTATGGAAAGCTTTGATCACAAAATCACTATATTTCTAAAATTTATTACGTGTTTCAATAACCTATCTCAAATGTAAGTTTTGATATAAAAATTTGACATATCTTTTTAAGATAATTTACACTTTCGCTTAAATCATTCTTTTTCTGACGAATTTTTGCCTTCAACTTGTCTTCCACACAAGATCATAATCGGCAAGATCTCGAAAATTTCTCCTACGCGAAATATCAAGTATCCGATTTCGCTAAACTTCTATTCGCGAAAATAACCACGTTTACAGTAATTACACTTACCACCTGTATTATGATATCAAAAACACATTTTACAGCACATTTTATTTTATGTACTTTCTAACTTATCCTCATCGTGCCTGGTGGCACATCACGCTGCATTCAGGGACGTCCAATCTTGCCTTTCCTTGGCAATCATCTCCAGCTCACCCGAGGTCATTTCGATGTTTTCTTGTTCTTCACATGCTTCTCTTTTCATTATCTGTAATCCATTAGAGTTGTTTTTGTAATGCTCTCTAGGTTTTTGTCCATAACATGCCCATTTCCATCTTCTCTGCTGTATAATAGTTGAGATGTTTTGTTGACCTGTTTCTTATACAGCATGTGGTTGGATATTTTTTGCGCCATGTAGATGTAAAGTATTTAAAGTGTGGAACCCTGATTGTCTCTGGTTAGCTTTATTTCTGTAACAAGCATATTGTTTCATAGTATAATTGGTTAAACACTACCCTGTAAACTAGCACCTAAACAACAAATTGTTCCGAAAGACGTGCTAGTTGAAGAGAGAGCATTAAACACACTTGCGCACCACCAGCATACACGATCCTTTTTTAGGATAAATACTTGGAGAAAAGTAATCTTGCCCTCGTGGCGAATAGGTCAAAAACTGTGGGTAAGAATGTATGCAGCATTTAAACTTAGCAACTTTTTTGAAATAACTTTTTATTTGCGTTGGAGCGTGAATGTTAAAAAAAAAAACATTGAAATAACTTTTTAATTGGCGTTGGAGCTTGAAATTAAAAAAAAAAAATCTTACGATAAAAAAACGGCTTTTTGCTTTATGTTATTGATATTTTAAAATCTAGCTGCTCATGATTCATTTTTAGACCATATGCCAATCTTTTCGGATAATAATCATGATAACTGAAAACGTTTTAAAAATATTAAATGACCACTTCAGTGGCTTACTGTTGGATACTTTCCTTGTAATAACTGAAAACGTTTGAAGAAATATTAAATGACCACATCAGTGGCTTACTATTGGAGACTTCCCTTAAGAACGGCAAGTCGAGGATTCGAACTTGAAATTTTAGATATTGCTACCTCGTCTGACACTCGGCATAATCGACTGGTTCACTCGGTGTCAGGATGATGGAATGGGGGATTGGTATGTTCATCTGCAGAATATTGACTGGATAGCACCTTACAAAAGAGTCGCCCTGAGTGCACACTTGTACATGGCTGGCAAGTCACATGCATTCACGAACTTGTTCTTATACAATTCAAAAAGATTTAAAACCTTGCTCTTGTGGCCAGTACCTGAAGTTAAAGAACATTACAATAACAATAACAGCTGAAAATTGGTGATATGAAGTTAGACAACATAACAATAACAAAAACAGCTGGAAATTGCTGATAGTGATATGAAGTTAAAGAATATTTCAATAACAGTAACAGCTGAAAACTGGTGATATGAAGTTAGACAACATAACAATAACAAACTGAAAGCTTAATAAGAATATAATGGTAATGTCATATGTTTTCTTCTTCGAGTCCGATATTAGTAAGTAATATTGTAAATAAATTTTATCTTCTAAAATGACCGGTTTTTACCTTATATTTGTTAAAATGTTACGGAAATTTTGAATACTGATTTTAGAAATATAAAAATTGTTTTCTGTTAGTACATTGTTTTATGTCAGTATATTTTTTCAGTACATGTCTTGTGCTAAAAAAAGTTGACGAGTACCTTTAAAAAGCTTTAAATCGCAGCGTTTATCTCCGATTGGTTTTAACCAAACTCGGGAAAATCCTACAATTGCGAGATTTTGTTAGTACAGATGCTGAAGAATGGGGGTTTTCGAAAAAAATTTTCGATTTCCTATACCATTATAGAACTGGCCGCCATGATATAAATGATAACATCCTATCTTTAGCGTAAAACACCATTATTCCGTACATAAAAACGACGGTTTCTGTAACAAAAACTTTTGCTATGGTCAACTTAAGTCAAATCAGGTCATACGGAAAATATCTGTGTTGTTGAAATTTGACCAATGTAAA
>CM056606.1:5039541-5221031 GCA_029721355.1 Tegillarca granosa | reverse complement strand
TTGAGTTCCGGATGAAACTCAAACCAAATGATTTTATATTTATATATAATTTTGAACAATTTCCCAATAATCGTTCGAGAGTTATGTCCCTTTTCTGTTTTGAAGTTTCACCCATTTCGGGATGATAACTCCAGAACCAGTGTGCCAAATCGATTTCAATTTACTTCAAGTTACTTACATTTTTGATGATTTCCAGATTATCATCCTTGAGTTATCACCTTTTTTCTGTTTTGAAGTTTTACCCATTCTGCAAATTGACTTCATATTGTGTTTTCCATGTCATCAGAAATATTATATGCTTTAAAATTTATTTATGATGGTTTTTCTCCAAATTGATGTTTGAATTGTAGAATGATTAAAGTCGGGAAGTAGAGGATTTTATCCCCGGTCTGTCATGACCAAAACGTTTGTCAAGCTTGCTATTATTAAATAATGGTTTTGATTGTATTGAAAAACTGACTTTCATTTTAATATTGAACGAAGCACAAAAGCTCACTAACATAAGCAATTCAACTAAAACGCCATCTAAACTGTCACAATCATAAAATAAGTAAAATAAAATGGTATTAAATATAAATCTTGAATATTGTTATCAAAACAGTGTTCCTAAATAACCTGTGTAATGTATTCGCTACTGATTTCAAAAACAGTAGTCGGGTTGCTTTCATAACCAACGATACTAACACCAAAATTTATTTATAATTAAAAAATCACTGACTTATAATTTTTAATTTGTAAACATCTTTAAAATGCTTAAGAACAATGTCAAAATCTACAAAATGTGTTTCAAATTTTTTCATTGAACAAATATCGAACACACGTAACTTATAGTTAAAGACCAGTAAAATGAGTTGCATCCTGATAAAAAGTTAGGAGACGAATTCGACTTGACGGACACTTGTCCCCTCGATCTAATTGAAGATTCACGGCATTGGATCCAGATTTCCAGTAATTACCGCTGTGCTCTGTATACATGTAAGCTATACGTCTGTCGTTTTTGTGAGTCTCGCATATGTATAAACTGCGTAGGTCATTATGTTCACGAAAAAGTAATAGAATCCTTGATCAGGACAAAAGGACTTCATCTGAAGCATTCACCACTCCTCCAACATTGGTGATTACTTTGGTAAACTTTAATATCTGTTGACTGAAACATGTCTTATCCTTCTGTAATCCCGCAGTAAATGAAATTTTATTTTCTGTAATAAACATATATAAGAATAGAGCAATATGTAATGAATAACAAACATTGTGTAATAAACAACACGTTAAGAAACAAGTTTAAAAAAACACTTAGAGGTTACTTGATTTAAAAAAATTAAAATTGATTTACAATACGGATGATTTCGGATAATGGTAATTATTAACTCGATAAAACCTCATGAATTAAGATTTAACGCGTAAACAATTACAAAAAATCAAATAAAAATCAGGGAAATCAGTCATTTTAATATTGAAGTTACAAAAGTCACTTCCATTCACATATTGTATTGTGTGCGGAGACAATAATTTTGGATCTCCAATCTTAAAATAACCATTGGATAAACATTAACAAAAAGGATACAACTGAAAAAAACGAGCCTGCAGCAAGGCAATGAATTCTTTGAAATAGTTATTTTTTCTAATTGTAGATGAGAATTTAGTCATTGATCAAATCCTTCTTAATGCAAACAGTGCTCTTCCGGTACCAAGTCTGACGTTCTTAAGCACTGCAGTATATCCGAATTAAATAATAACAAAGTTTAAGGCGTGATTTTTTACTTTTACTGCAACTCTCTTTACACCAAATTTCATTGCAGTTTGAGCGTATTTTTAAAGATTCATAAAGAACTTACGGTTTTTACATGCGAGAATGTTGACGGAGTTTTTTCTGTATGTAGACCTATACGGCGTAAAACATCTACCCTGTATACGATTAAAATAGATGTTTTTATCGTGCCCCGTGAGGCAGCCGGGTACATGGGACCTACAGCTAAAGTCTTATCCGAGAGACGCAAACTTCTTGATTCGAATTTAAAAACCATGTTCATTTGTGTTTTTGTACTTAAACAAATCACTTTGGAATTTTTTCAAACCTGAACTCTTTTCCTTTCGTCTATTTAATTCTTTATACAAATCTTAGTTTTTATTAAATTTCAAAAATTAAGACAGCTGAAAATTTTGTCACAAGATACATTTTCTGACATCACAAAGCACAGCCTATTGAGTTATGGATACCCTCAAGGAGTTTCAATCCACTAGCAGCGGTACCCGCTCAGGGAGGGTAAAAATTTAACTGTTAAATGTTTCTGTGACAAATGTGCATTTTTCGTTAATTGAGATACATCCACTTTATACATATAAACAATATTGTTTTAACGGCCATAAAATTATTTAAGGGGCTTGGCAGTCCAAAGCTTGCTAAAATGCCATGTCAACAACTAATTTGTAAATGTGTAGCTTGATTTATTTCTGTGACAACAATTTACATCAATATGCCCGTGTAGTTTCGATGTAGTAATAAAACAAACATACCAGTCCTTGTCCAATTCACAATAAAAAAAATAAAACAAAGTAAAAACTTTTAAAGCTGGCAAAATATGTTATACACGTGAACTTCCATCAAGGAAGTAAGGCGGTTGCCTCAGAAGGTTAAGCACCTCCTGTCTAGCTAGCTTCACCCATCACGTGCAAGTTAATTTTGAAAATGAAAGGAACAAAGATCTTTGGTAAGTCAATATATCCAGTAGAAGTTTGTATACAGTGACAACATACTTATCAACAATATTGTGATGACGGCCATAACACTTTTTAAGGGCCTTGATTCTTGGGTCAACAATTTAACTGTCAGCAGTTTGCATCGTTGTAGAAAGTCCCCATAGAGTGAACAATCTCTACCATAACATATTAATTGTGAAACATATACACCATAAGCAGGAGAAGCAGGGAAATTACTGCAAATATGAAGCATAACATGGCGAATCTATCGTGTCTTTTATGATGGCATTCAAATATTCTCCAAATTTGGGATTTTTAGAGATAAAACGTCATCTATATAATCTGCATGTGTAGTTGAATGATTTAATGACAATTTGCCTAAGACATTAAAATTTGAGATACTGCTTTCTCAATAAGTATTTGGATTAAAGAGGACAGAGTATCGACAAGTTTACAAATGTCAGTCAGTAAAATGTAACTTTCATACTGATTTGCTTGTCAACAACACAGCAATTCTGTAATTTAGCACGTTAAAGTCGCCCTGGGCTGGTGGTGTAAAGTTTTATCATCACAATTAGTAATTTAATCAATTATATTCTAATGAACTTCTTGTATTAGTACAAAAATGAGCTAAATTTGTTGTCTGCTACAATGCTGATCAACTAATTTAAATACAATAAAAATATGAGAGATAATTCAGAACCAACACATCTATCTATGATATATTATGGATCTTTATATATATATATATATATATATATATATATATATATATATATATATATATATATATTTAACTAGATGACAATTGAGCACCACCTAAGTAAAATGTATACAAGCAACAATATATGAACATGCTCAAAATCATCTCAGCATATTTGTATATACAAGCATACATAGCAATGTTGATCAATCAGCTTATAAGTACGGCCCATCAACACTTATAATTATAAATATTCATGAGCACTACAATCTCGACATATACAAACCTACATCACCTAAACGATCAAGCACCACATCACAATTTATATATTTACATGAACACCACACCTCAACATATGCAAACACACATAACGTAAAAGATCAAGCATCATCTCATAATTTTTAAATTTACATGAGCACTACACACCTCCTCATATACAAACACACATGACGTAAAAAATTAAGCACCACCCCAGAAATTATAATATAAATGAGCACCACCTCAACATCTACAAAAATACATCACATCAAAAATAAATCATTATCTCAAAATTAATAAATATACATGAGCACTACATATACACTTCAACATAAAAAATTTGCCTAAGGACTTTCATAAGCGAAACATATACATACATTCATTACTGTAAGGACTCAGCAACACACAAACACACACACACAGACACAGACACACACACACGATCTAGCACCACTTTAACACATACATATATGCATACCTGAAGATAAAGTTTGTAGCTATTCCTGGTTTGAAAAATTCATAAGAATCAATTGTTTTAGTTAGAAATTAAAACTAATTTAAAAGTGAATTTGTACAACTAATATGAACAACCAGTAGGATAAAAAAAAAAGTTATGACTACAATAGGTGGTAACCGTATATGATATCGCCTTCAATCTGCCAGATGATTAGTGCAGACTCCATTTCTCTGGCACCTAGATAGCAAGTAAAATCTTAAGATGGTCTCACTGCAAGATCGGACAAAACGCACGGCGATGAAAAACCTTTTGTGTATTTAAGTCTAGCGCCTAAACAAGTTAGCCGCTGAGACCTTTATGTGTTACCTGTTATTGATATGGTATGAAAATATATATTAATATGAATATGCAATAGTTTTTCTTTAAATTGTCGAATGTAAATATAAAAACTGCTTTTCATTACATCCTAGAGAAAAAGGTTTCCAGTGTTGTCAAGTCCAATGGTTTTTAGGGTTCTTAGTGGTTCATTGGTCTAAAACCCGAACTTAAAGGATTCAATAAAATTGACTTTCTTATAAATTTAACAATTCCCTAAGAATAAACAATTAGAAAACTACATGCAACTTTTTAAAAACTTGTTTGTGTGATTAGCTTGACGATTTCTAAAAATAAGATGTAATGGGGAAACCCCGGTAACAAGCTGTCAAAAATGCATGACAATGGATCACAATGCCTCTCAACGCCTATGTGTAAAACAATATTTCAAAAATTAAAAAAAATATATATAACTGGGTTTCTTGTTACATTTTTAATTAAACATGATATTATAATTACAGTATTGATTGTAACTTGTATCCTCAAATCTCTCATAAGTAGGAACTTCACGCAAATACAAAGCCAGATGTTGTACTATAAAAACATATATATATGTTGCAAAAATGACTAAATTTATTCTGCAAGTTTCAACAGTTTCGGCAAATTTTTGTCATCAGCTTCCAAAATGTTCAAAGAAATAATTATACTTTGTTTTATATACAGCTTTGCGGATCCGGGTGTTTTTGTAAAAGGTGCCCGGGTAGAAATTAAAACAGGAAAAGGCCATACTGGTTGCGGCAGCTATTTTGTAAAGCAAATGTTTCGGTTGTTTTCGGATGAAAAGATTAAAAGAAAGATTCAACAAGCAATAAAAGACTTAAAGAAAGCAGCAGGCAAGGGTAAAGTATTATTAATAATAACTTTTAAAAAAAAAAATCATTTCTATACTACAGATAATTTTTAGCTCGCCTGACCGAAAGGTCATGTGAGCTTATGGCATAGCACGGCGTGTATATGTGCGTGTGTACGTACGTACGTGCGTGAGTGCGTCACTAACACATATTTTCGACTTCTCCAAAACTGCTTGACAGATTTCAATGATACTTTGTCGCATGTATGGGCCCATGCAATTCAGATTTCTTCATAGCGTTGCCATGGTTACCAAATCTAGGTCAAGGTGACCTAGGGGTTCAAATATCTTATAAAATATTCTTCTCCGAAACAAATGATGAGAGAAAAAATGTATTTAATATTTGGCTTCTCTAGGGTCTTCAGCCTATAGTTTGTTCATTTTTTAAAATTTGGTCGAAAAATGGGTTACGCGTTTTAGCGTTTAATTTAAAAAAGTTCCTAAAATGGCATCAAATTGTTATAACTTGACTATCTGTCAGATAATGGCACTGGGTTTACAGTTTTGACTTTTTCATGAATAGATCTTTAAAATAGGGTCAAAATCACAAATCAAGGTCATGACCTAATTTGTGATTTATGCAGATTTAGGCCATTTTCTTGCAAATATTAAGAGATATATGAATTCCAAACATTGTAAAAATGTTCAGCATGGCATAATTTAACAAGATACAAAGTTTTGTAACTATATGATAATCCATGTAGGAGTTGTTGTCCCTACAATGTTTTTTTAGCTTATAAATACTAAAATTGCGCATTAGTTTGAAAACTGTTAACATTTTGTATAGGCATGTATATTAGAATATTGTAGGTATTGACATGGCAATCATTTTGATATATGGTTCAAGGTCATATGTTGAAAGGTCAATGTCATATTTGCATAAGTATACTGTAATAGGGAATTATCTTGAAAACCATCAACTTTTTGTGCAAGCATGTATATAAGAATATTGTAGGTATTGATATTACGACCATTCTGATATAAGTTCATATTTGTAAATGTCAAAATCATGGCTGCATAACCATAAGGTTAATAATTTGGAAATTCTTCAAGGTACTGTAGTTAAATCATGCATATGAGCTATTTGTCAATAAAATGTGACTAGATATTTCTGATAAATTATTGCGGGATTTCCAAACTTGATAAATTTTGTAATTAAGTTCTTTGCAAGTTTTTGGACATTGGTAAGGTGAGTGATAATTTGTAGAACTATTATGATTCCAATTAGCTGTTTCGAGGTTATCTTCATTGAAATTACTATGGAAATGAATGCTGCATTTTGAAAACATATAACTGGCTGTAATCGACTATGAAACCTTTATCTTTGTTGATTAATTTAACTATTTTAATGGGATTGTCTGGAAAATGTTATTTAAAAATTGTATTTATTATCATGACGATTTCAAATATTAAAAACATTTGTAACTTTAAAAAGAAAAAGCAAACAAAAAATCTTTCTTATTAATACACCCATTTACTTTAAAACAAAATATGAGAAAGTCGAAAATCAATATAAGATACGCAATGTCCTTTATGTCTTTTTTAAACGCGATTGTAACGTCGACTCGTTTACAGCTAGAACGAAGAGAACAAAAACTAAGAAAGGCCATTTGTTGTTGAAGAATGGATATTATGTCCGACGTATAAGTGCAATAATTTAGATCGCAGTCATTATAAAACATATAGAGAAGGAAAGAAATTGTTACAGGCTTTCACGTTTGATGTATCGAAAGTGAATATTATAAAAATACCGTACTCGTATAAAACAGATTTCTAAAAGAAAATTGGCAAATTGAGTTTTCAGAGTAAGCTTGTCAAGGTGTTTCAGAGTTTTGTCTTTTAAAACAAGGTAAATCTGAATGGTATTCACTATAGAGAATTAATCGGTTGTTGTAGACTAAATCTCTATCCAGCTCCGCTATGGTCGTCTTTTACTAAAATGCAATTAACATGCTTGTGTAGCAACATCAACTTTTTATCTATTAATTTTATTTAGGCAAAAAGAAATTCAACAGTTTTTTTCTCGAAATTAATCTGGTAGAGTGTTATTATTTTTATCCGAGATAATAAAATTTATTTACGAGAGCTAGGTAATTAGGGGTTTTTCCGTGTTGAAATTCATTCCTGCTCGGTTGTTAATTTTACTTGGTCTTATAAATCCAATTTATATCTTTAAGTCATGTGCTACTTTTGAATTGTTATGAAATAATACAATTCAAAAGTAGTACATGACAATAAATAATACAATTCAAAAGTAGCACATGACAATTATATTGCTTTTGAAAGTATTTCTGTTATATAAGCGATTTAGAAAAAGTTATATTAAACAAGAATTCCACGTATTTGAATGGCTCGCCTGGTTAGAATTTGATAGAGTAGTACTTTAACATGAACTTTCTCATCGTGACACGCCGCAGCCTACGGCACCGGAAAAGTAACACCTAATTCTCGCCTTATGGCCATGCCAGACTCAACAATGGTTGAATTTCCCGATTAAAGTGCGGATTAATTATAGCTTTATTTTATTCGATATTTTAAAACCCCTTCTTCAAACATTTTTTTTCAGAAAAATCTTTTTCAACATTTTTATATCTTTTGTTTTGTTTTTATAAGCAACAAACATCATCAGAAAGAATTGCAAACACTGGGATTGAAAATAAAAATTGAGTTAATTTTCTTTTATTTACTGAATTGTTACCAGAGTAAATACGGTATGGTTGAACTCGTTCGCTTCTGGTGGAGTAAAACTCCCCGAGGGTTTTCCTTGTTATGGGAAACGTCAACCTGTAAGTTGACATGCGTGTCCTACAAACGTATAATGGTCGTACGTTGTTGTTGGTAAATGTGTTGTCAGGAGACATAATATAGTACCTTTTTTACCAAAGAATTTAATTGTAATGTCATTTATATGGCATTACTGAAATAAACAAGAAAATAAATAAAAAGATTTCAATTTAAAACCTTTTTCAGGTTTTTACAAGACATTTTATCGTCTTTTAAAGGTAACATTTAATGTATTATAACGCCGCGACGTTGTAACATCGATTTTCGGAAAATCAGTCCATCAGTTCAGAAATGTAGGTCAGCTTAAAAACTGTTTAATTTCGGGTTTGTGATTATAAGAATTGAATTTCACGTTTTTACGTTGTTATCGGGGTGTAACAACGTGAAAATTATTACAAATTATGCGTTGTTTGTTTTATTTGGTCTTATTAATCCAATTTATATGGTTATATTGCTTTTGAAGGTATCTTCGTTATTTAAGCGATTTAGAAAAAGTTATATTAAACAAGAATTCCACGGATTTGAATGTCTCGCCTTGTTAATTTTTGATAGAGTAGTACTTTAACATGAACTTTCTCATCGTGACACGCCGCCGCCTACGACACCGGAAAATTAACATCTAATTCTCGCCTTATGGCCATGCCAGGCTCGAGAAAAATTTTTAGGATTGTTTTGCTCTGCTGCTCAACTTTAAAAGGTAGCGGCGTCTTGATTTGTTGTTTATTTTTATTTTTAATTTTTAATTTTTTTAATTTTTTATTTATTTATTTATTTTTTTTGCTTGAGAAAAACGACTAGATGAATTTCCCAATTAAAGTACAGATTAATTATAGCTTTATTTTATTCGATGTTTCAGAACCCTTTCTTAACACATTTTGTTTCAGAAAAATCATTCTAAATATTTTATATCTTTCATTTCGTTATGCATTAGCATCAAACATTATACAGAAAGAATTACAAACAATGGGATTAAAAATAAAATTTTAGTTAAATTTTCTTTTATTTACTGAATTGTTACCGGAGTAAATACGGTATGGTAGAACTCGTTCATACTAAGGTAACTCTACAACGAAGCTTCACGTGCATTTACAAATAAGTTGTTGATACGGCAATATAGCAAGCCTAGGATTGCCAAGCCCTCTTTATCATTTATGACCTTCATCATTACAAAATTGTTTATACTTCTAAAATGGCTGAATCTAAGTTAGCCCTGAATACATTTGACGTTTCATAGTACTGTGTATTCTTAAATTTGCAATCGCACATTTTGTGTGGAGTTAGCTAGACAATAAGTACTTACTCTTAAGCCTTACTACCAAAGGAAAGTTCACGTGTTTAAGCCAGTTTTTAAAGTGTGACTTTGTTTTTAGGTCTGTGATTTTGACATAGACAGGTTTGATTGTGTTTAATTATGAACCCAATTTTGATATAAAAGAAACAATTTGAAATACAAATGCTGAAAATTAAATTTCCTTTAGGAATCGTTGTTTTAAAGATTAGAAGGCGGTTATTTTAATTTTAGGAAATCAACGTTCAAGATGCAAGCCCAATAGCGCCTTTCAGCATTTGTAGCAAACACTGGATTATAGCCTCATTACCTTTCACTGTGGGATTTTGACATCAGAACAGAAAATATTGAATGCCGTTTACTCTTAAGTGAAACTGTAATTTAGTGACATTTGGTATGTTAGAAATGACCTTAATGGACAACATGAGAACAATCTAAAAATTTTTATATCCACGAACATAAAATTCGATGTTTGATCATGTAACATTGATTTAATTTTAAAATATTACCTTCTAAATATTTCATAATAAAACATTCCTTTCTCAATATAACCCTTAATTTAACCTCCCACCCGTTTTTATCGCTCATTCGTGAAAGTAATATACAATTAAGAGTCCAGTTTTGAGAATTTTTCCAAAGTCATTTGACGGGTGTAAGTAGCTAGACAGAAGGTGCATCCGTTCTCACTTTCTTGATGGAGGTTCACGTTTATAACTAAATTTACCAGTTTTCAGAGTTGACTTTTTAAATGTCATCGATTAATTCGCCAATACGGTAGTGCTTAAAAAGTCCGACTTTCCACGGTGAAGAACACTTTATTAAGAAAGATTTAATAACTGGCTTAAACATCATATAAAATCAGAGAAGATAAAGATTTGGGATAGATTTTTGCACTACTGTAGGCTCATTTTTTTAACCGTATCTCATTTGTTCATGTGGATCCAATGTTTGTTTCAAAATAGGAGATCTAATACTATTAAATCCGTACACAATGCAATTTGTGAAATGGAGCTACTGTGGTTCATACAAAATTAAATGACAGTTATTCTTAATGATTGATACAACATTAAATGACTGTTTTACCTAAATTTTAATAATATTTTGTAATTTTTAATGAATGTCTTAAATCAAATTGAATGAGGTTTTATAGAATTAAAAAAACTCAATATTTAAAATCATTTTCATATTTTTGATTCGGTTAACACATTAGTTTATTATTATTATTTTACTTATGTTTCTTTAAGGTATTGTTTATTGCACAATGTTTGTTATTTATAACATTTTGCTCTATTATTATATATGTTTATTACAGAAAATAAAATTGTATTTACTGCGGGATTACAGAGGGAAGAAACATATTCCTGACTACAGATATTAAAGTTTACCAAAGTAATCACCAATGTTGGAGGAGAGCTGAATGCTTCAGATGGAGTTTTTTATTGTCCTGAACCAGGATTATATTACTTTTTCGTGAACATCATGTCTTACACAAATGATGCATATGCAGAGATGCACAAAAACGACAGACTTGTAGTTTATGTGTTTACAGATAAGAACGGCAAGCAGTGGAAATCTTTATCCAATGCCGTGATTCTTCGACTGGAACAAGGTGACAGAGTGTCTGTAAAGTCACACTTGTCTTTTAAATTTCATTATTATGCAACTTACTTTACTGGACTAAAAATAAAATAATAAAAAGAAAAAAAAAACGCATTCAATAGTTTTTGTTAAATGATTGTTCAATAAAGAGATAAAAACAATTAATAGATTTTAAAATTGTTTCCAAAACAGTTTGAAAAATGTATCCAAAAAAGAAACGTTAGACAGTTTTAAAATTATACAATTTTTTTTTACTGTAACAATGCTTATAAAAACAACACAAATATTGTTTGTGTAAGAAATAACGCATATGTTATAAAGGTAATATGGTCGTTTACTTATTTTATGACTACGCCGGCCAAGATAAAGTCCATGTAAAATTGTTTATACTAGTGCTTTGTTTGTGCTTTGTTAAATATTAAAAAGAAGCCGGTTTTTATTACAATCACATCATTTTTTTGACCGACCGGGGGATAATTTTTTATTTTCCGTCTAAGAAACCATTCTACAATTAAAACATCAGTTTGGAAAATACAAATAATTTAAAAAAATTATATATAGCACAGTTGTATCTAATCTCACCATCAATTACTTTTACATTTTATTAGCTGTTAAATTGTCAAGCGCCCATTGCCTGTACAGTACAGGGAACTTGTTGCGGATGTTGACATTTAACGAGTTAGCACTTGCTGTGTCCTTTAAGATGGAATTTAGTTTAGTTGAGTTGAGTTATGAGGTATAACGCTTAGATCAAGATTTTTTAGATTCTATGGAGACGATAAATTCTCGATTGGTTAAGAAAACCAGGAACCTACAGCAAGGGAAATAACAAATTTCCCGAACTGGAATCTGCCTTGATCGGGATATAAGGTAACTTGATATTTAAGCCCAGCGATCTTTTGTACAACTGTAAACGTGGTTATTTTTTGCGAATTAAAAAAATCGCCCCTCGTGACAATATTAAGAAAACCCAAGCACATTGTAGCATGCTTCTTACCTATTCACCTCATCAGAAGAATGAAGACTACATTTGCTGCTCTAATATTTATAATCCAGTATTTTGTTATGTTTAAAAATTACCTAGCTAAATACAATTAAAGTTTGACTTCAAAACTCTTCATCCTTCAAATTATCTACAATTAATGATTTCCGCCAGTAAGTCTCTATACAACTAACCGGTCACTAAGCGAGACTTTGACCAAGTCAGAGTTAAAAATAAATCTGTACACCTTTAATACCAGCTGTATGGAAAGCTTTGATCACAAAATCACTATATTTCTAAAATTTATTACGTGTTTCAATAACCTATCTCAAATGTAAGTTTTGATATAAAAATTTGACATATCTTTTTAAGATAATTTACACTTTCGCTTAAATCATTCTTTTTCTGACGAATTTTTGCCTTCAACTTGTCTTCCACACAAGATCATAATCGGCAAGATCTCGAAAATTTCTCCTACGCGAAATATCAAGTATCCGATTTCGCTAAACTTCTATTCGCGAAAATAACCACGTTTACAGTAATTACACTTACCACCTGTATTATGATATCAAAAACACATTTTACAGCACATTTTATTTTATGTACTTTCTAACTTATCCTCATCGTGCCTGGTGGCACATCACGCTGCATTCAGGGACGTCCAATCTTGCCTTTCCTTGGCAATCATCTCCAGCTCACCCGAGGTCATTTCGATGTTTTCTTGTTCTTCACATGCTTCTCTTTTCATTATCTGTAATCCATTAGAGTTGTTTTTGTAATGCTCTCTAGGTTTTTGTCCATAACATGCCCATTTCCATCTTCTCTGCTGTATAATAGTTGAGATGTTTTGTTGACCTGTTTCTTATACAGCATGTGGTTGGATATTTTTTGCGCCATGTAGATGTAAAGTATTTAAAGTGTGGAACCCTGATTGTCTCTGGTTAGCTTTATTTCTGTAACAAGCATATTGTTTCATAGTATAATTGGTTAAACACTACCCTGTAAACTAGCACCTAAACAACAAATTGTTCCGAAAGACGTGCTAGTTGAAGAGAGAGCATTAAACACACTTGCGCACCACCAGCATACACGATCCTTTTTTAGGATAAATACTTGGAGAAAAGTAATCTTGCCCTCGTGGCGAATAGGTCAAAAACTGTGGGTAAGAATGTATGCAGCATTTAAACTTAGCAACTTTTTTGAAATAACTTTTTATTTGCGTTGGAGCGTGAATGTTAAAAAAAAAAACATTGAAATAACTTTTTAATTGGCGTTGGAGCTTGAAATTAAAAAAAAAAAAATCTTACGATAAAAAAACGGCTTTTTGCTTTATGTTATTGATATTTTAAAATCTAGCTGCTCATGATTCATTTTTAGACCATATGCCAATCTTTTCGGATAATAATCATGATAACTGAAAACGTTTTAACAAATATTAAATGACCACTTCAGTGGCTTACTGTTGGATACTTTCCTTGTAATAACTGAAAACGTTTGAAGAAATATTAAATGACCACATCAGTGGCTTACTATTGGAGACTTCCCTTAAGAACGGCAAGTCGAGGATTCGAACTTGAAATTTTAGATATTGCTACCTCGTCTGACACTCGGCATAATCGACTGGTTCACTCGGTGTCAGGATGATGGAATGGGGGATTGGTATGTTCATCTGCAGAATATTGACTGGATAGCACCTTACAAAAGAGTCGCCCTGAGTGCACACTTGTACATGGCTGGCAAGTCACATGCATTCACGAACTTGTTCTTATACAATTCAAAAAGATTTAAAACCTTGCTCTTGTGGCCAGTACCTGAAGTTAAAGAACATTACAATAACAATAACAGCTGAAAATTGGTGATATGAAGTTAGACAACATAACAATAACAAAAACAGCTGGAAATTGCTGATAGTGATATGAAGTTAAAGAATATTTCAATAACAGTAACAGCTGAAAACTGGTGATATGAAGTTAGACAACATAACAATAACAAACTGAAAGCTTAATAAGAATATAATGGTAATGTCATATGTTTTCTTCTTCGAGTCCGATATTAGTAAGTAATATTGTAAATAAATTTTATCTTCTAAAATGACCGGTTTTTACCTTATATTTGTTAAAATGTTACGGAAATTTTGAATACTGATTTTAGAAATATAAAAATTGTTTTCTGTTAGTACATTGTTTTATGTCAGTATATTTTTTCAGTACATGTCTTGTGCTAAAAAAAGTTGACGAGTACCTTTAAAAAGCTTTAAATCGCAGCGTTTATCTCCGATTGGTTTTAACCAAACTCGGGAAAATCCTACAATTGCGAGATTTTGTTAGTACAGATGCTGAAGAATGGGGGTTTTCGAAAAAAAATTTTCGATTTCCTATACCATTATAGAACTGGCCGCCATGATATAAATGATAACATCCTATCTTTAGCGTAAAACACCATTATTCCGTACATAAAAAATCGACGGTTCTTGTAACAGAAAACTTTTGCTATGGTCAACTTAAGTCAAATCAGGTCATACGGAAAATATCTTGTTGTTGAAATTTGACCCAATGTAAATCTGCGTTCGATTAACACTTATAAAGCAATAGATTTTAACGATGTAACAGTAATCTGCTATTTATTTAACGTATCGTTTAAAAACATAATAAAAAAACTCAGCAGAAACGTATTTGAGGTAGAATTATTCCGTACAAATTTCCAATTAGTTGAATTTTTTATGTGTTATTCATAAACCTTTACAACATATCAAAAATTCAGTATCGATAACTCCTTGCCTTAAGACCTATAAAGCTCCCCGTTTAGATCATTTTCAATGCCAAACAAATTCAATTATATCCACTGTGATCTTTAAACTGACCTATTTTGTTAATATTGTTATTATTATTTATTATTATTTCTTTTAGAATGACATTAAAAATTTTCTTACTCAATCCTTTTTGTCCTAGATAATGTCATTTTTTTCTTTAATATTCCCTTAATTTATGCCTCTAGCTCCCCTACGAATAAACTTGGTTTGCTTTTCATATTCTTTATCGAACCGCCTTTTTTGTTTGTCTTTTTTGGTTTTGATTTAATCTGCGAACAACGACACAACGCGTTTAACCTTTGAATATCTGTAACTCAATCGGGTCCAGGTTTGTTCCTTAGTCTGGTGTGTTTTTCATAGCATCTTTTTGGTGTGATTTGTTTTGGAGGAAATTATTTTTCAATGCCTTCATTTTATTCGCCAATGTGGTATTATTACAGAAATAACAAAGTCAAAAGTAGCTGGTAAATTACTAAAGTTTTTTTTACATGATATTCTACAAGTTACCTCTCTTTGTATTATAAAAATATATTTGAATTTTGTGATCGACATTTTTGATTTATCAAGCTCGTTTTTTACTTTAAAATTTGTGTACAAATATATATTTTTTACGTAATTGTTTTATTTAACGAAGAAACTATTTTGTCTTCGCTGTGTTTTAGAAAAGACATTATCACTCATTCTCATTAGCATTATGATATTAGAGTCTCTTCCATTGATATTGAAAATTATCACTTTGGTTTCCACACATTTTAACAGTTGTCTGATAAATACATTCAGATATCAGATATAAATTTCACCATTATTTTGTATTCCCTGGTAAACCCACACAAACATGAAATATGTTATGTTCGATACTGTCGTTTTTTAAATCTTTTACTGTTTCCTTATGTTTTATTATTTTAATTTCATAGTGTCACAACTAAATTATGTCTAGACTGTCAGTTAATCTTACGCTTTAAATGCAACAGAACATTTGGATTTCGGTCCTTGGAAAAAATAACAGTGCTTTGGCTGACCTTTTGTCCGTGAATGTAATATTTGTATATGATATATTTATATATAATATCAGAATTAAATTTTTATACGTGCAAACCAATTATGTTAATTGATTCAAATAAATAGGTTATTAGTTATAAAAAATTCCACATTGTAAACATGAAATCTGTTTTTTCTGAATTAAATATTCAGTTAAGTGCCAATGTAGACTCAGATTGGTTTTATGTAATGTTCGCTACCATAAATTTAGTTGATTTCAAATATTAAACATACATAATTCTAAAACAAAATAATAACGTCACCTGCGGTAGGTATACTGACTGCAAGATATAACTTATTTTTAAAGATATTTGTTCTTTACGAGAAAATTATATGGGCATGTAATATACGTGACTGTGATGTTCTATATACTGTTACATCACACTGTCGCTGTGACCTCTGTTGTAGTTTAAATGTTTAAACCCTTTTAATAACGTCACAGGGTACTAATGACAACCGCGTTCTTTTTGGGTTAATGGTAGGCATGTTTTTACTGAAGAGGAAAACAAATGGTATTTGTTTATCTTCTTTTTGTGTAGATCGTGATTTGCCAAACTATTTTAGTTTTCTCTATATGAATACGAATGTTTTTTATATACTTGATATTTAAACGTATTGATTTTGTTACCAAATGTTACGATTATCAAAATTTTGCCTACCAATGTATAAATTATATGTGTACGTTTTTGGACAACGCTTCATAAGACATTGTCCTTTTGAAATTATTTAATATCATGGCGTTTGAAAAATATAACAGACCATTACTTTTTATGCATCTAACTTTGCACAAATATATATATATATATATATATATATTGTACTTACACTGGGCAAGTCTCGGACAAAAAATCCCCGTGATTACAGAGATAGGCTAAAGGAGAAAGACAGTGGAGTATTGACGCAGTGAAGAGCGAGAGGGTCGAGGTAAATTCTATGTGCCGTTGCAGATGCTGAGTAAATTAGAACAAAAAAAAAAAAAAAAAACAGAGCAAAGGCAAAAAGTGAGAGAAATTCAAAGTAAACGATTACAGAGATACGGAAAGAAGTGGTTTTAAAGGATTAGAACTTTTAACCGTTGGTGATAATAACCCTGCAGTTCCTACATAGATCAAGAGTCCGCTGCAACGTATAGCTAACCATTTAAATTGCAGACACAGAATAAAAGCCTTTAGGAAAAACAATTATGTAGCCAGAAGAAAAAGGCAAGTTTAGTTAAAAGACTCAAGGCATGTCTCAAAATGCTCAAAAGCAAAACAGAAGCAGAAATAAATAGCGCAGGAAAAACATTGATCAAGAAGAAAAAGTCACAAAAATAAATACTGTTTATACATGTTTATCTTAGATTTCTATCGGACAACTATTGGAAATATGTCCAAGTTCCAAGCTTCTAATGACATATCTGAAGTGGATAACCAGGAAATCCATTACAATTATTAATTTGATGATAAAAAACAACTTTAAAACATTTGAAAGCCTTGACTTTGAAATTCGAGACGAATTAAGTCTGTTGAACATTCTTTACTTTCCATTACTTCAATATCCTACTTCTTGTGAATGAGTCTTTATGTTATTTTATTTTTTATACATATTATTTTATGTTGCGAAACCAAAAATCCAGCTGTTGGTACAAGAAGATAATAATTTAAACTCAATTTCTGTCAGTTCGCTTACCGAAAATCGGTTCCTTTATCTGGGAACTCCGGTTTCCTTTACATTATCGAAACTAATCATCCCGATATAATAAATAAATCATCATTGATATGACGATCATTTTGATAAATGGTTCAAGGTCATACATTAAAAGGTCAGGTTCACAGCTGCATAAAGGGTTCTGAAATGGTTAATTATCTGTAAAACTATTAGGTTTTGTATAGGCATGTATATAAGAATATCGTAGGTATTGAAATGACAATCATTTTAAGATATGGAGTAATGGTGTTTTACATGTTTTCTATAATTATATTTTCACTAAAGACGGCTGGTCAGTATAGCAGGTTTAACTGCTGAAATGAGGAGTTTTTAAAGAGATGGACACTGTAGTCGGCAAAAATGTTTTGAGAGTTGGAATCTATCTACAGATTGAAACTATTACAGTGACAGTTAATAGATGACTTGTTTTATATAGGATTGTCTCCTTAGCTTGTTGCTTATTAAAAACAAAATTATAACAACAGTAAAACAGTTGTATTTCAGATATACATATTGTCTTATATAGAAATTTTACTAAAAGAGCTTTAACCGTTAATCAATGGTCTTTATGGGCAGTTGGTCTGTCTATAGAGGTTGACCACTACAACATTTGTAATTTATCTGAAAATCAAAATGTTATTTTAATTAAAGTTTAATTCTGTTATATCATACTGCAATACAATCACGTTACGCTCATTTTGAAATGTGCAAAGCGTGTTTCAGGTTACGACTCAATAACTTTGTTACAAACACAAGTTATTCCTTAATTTAGTTTCAAACTAGAACATAAAGACAATCCAAAATGAAATAGCAAACTTTTACTTGCATACATGTCTTTTGTAGTATTTAAACATTTAGGAAAGAATAATTTTAAAACTTTAGATGGCTCACCATCATGGTTTCTAATCATGGTAATCATAAACTTAATAAATTTCCGATTACATGGAAAATGTTCGAGAAATTGACCACAATGAATATAAAATGAATCGAAGTCCATTACAAATTAAATCGCAGAAACAATAAGATAACCACATTGAATTTTTTTTTGAGAAGCTAGCTGAATCCTAAAAGTAATAAATAAACATCAGGTGAAAATTAAATTCTGGTCGGCCGAGTGGTCACAACTGCAATACAACGGATCACAGTGGAACCAAACTAAAGGTCTTTTCCTGACACAATGGGTCTCTCCAACGTCCCATTATTGATCATTTCCACTTCGATATAAGTAAAATACCTTAATCACAGCGTTAAACAACATAACTTCACTCCCTTATATCTCTCATATAGGACCAAAAGAAAAGTAGTACTGATTCAGCTTGAATATTTTTGCCACCTCTTAAGCTCAAAGTAAGACTGGTTCATTCAAGGAGCGAATGTTTTATTGTCGGGCATACATAAGAATTTTGCTATTTAGAAACTGCTTCCTCTCCGCCTGGACTTTGAAATTAAGAGAACAGAATATTGACCCATTCATCTGAAACATTTAAATGTGACTATTATTGGCGTGCTTTTCTGCAGCGTACGGAATGTGATCCAGCCTGTAAAGTCGGTTTAGTTGGTATTGCAATGTTAAGTAACATTTTATTAATTCAAATAGGCATATTCTAATGGATATGAAATTCATACTTGAGAACGAATTAAAAAAGTCGAAATACAGAAGATACAAGAGAGATGATTCAACACCAACATATATATTTATCGCTCAGTAACCCGCATCTCCTCATTCTTCTTCATACATACAAACTCACACACATATAAATAGAAATCAATAAATATAATATTAACGCTTATTTCTATATATATATATATAATGACGACTGGTCTTCTTTAGATAAACCTTCTCGTTTTTCTGGTATTGATTTACAAATTAACCCCTTAAGGCCATGATCTTCTATTACACCACGCATTGACCTATCCTACATTTGTTTGTTCATCGTTTTCGCCTAATCGAACTGCGTAATAATACGTAGTTTTTGTATTTGGAAACCCCTAATTTTGTCAGCATTAATATGTGTCGTCGGACCTAGTTTAATTTATCTTCGATATCAAGCCTAGCCCGTCGCGATCACGTGCGTTTTGTTACAGTCCAAAGTCATGTCTTATCAGAAACAGACGCATGTAAAACCTCACTGTCACCATTTCCTCAAACTTAAGATAAGACACAGTCTAGCATTCTCCCTCTTGTGCAACTGCAGGTTGTAGCGACAGAAACGCAAGTGCGTCTTTTAAATTAAACATTGTGTCAATTCCACATTTAATAACCGTTATTGGTTTTAAAAACCTGAAAAAATAACATCGCATATCAGTTGAATATATGGTTTAATTTTTAAAAAAAAAACATATTACCACATCATTAAAATATCTAGATAACTATGCATCAGGATAAAGATCTATCACAACCTTAACCTTAGAAAGTTTTAAATAAAAAAAATTTCCGAGATGTTCCTTCAAACTTCAACTCGTACAGACTAGGGGGTAGGACGCTCCCGTATCTACCCTTTAAACCCTTCGCGTCTCGTTTCGCATCACTGCGGCTCAGTTTTCACTAAAATGGTCCCTTTTACTTTTCAACATTTTCCCGCTACTTTAAAACATACTGAACATCCTGGTTAACTGAATTAATACGATGTGTAGGAAATTCTGAAAAAAAAGTCTTTTTCCAAAGAAGATGCACCGAAACCTCTATTAAAACTTTTTAAAGCATATGACAAACTTTCTTAACATAGGATTTGTTCAAGTGGAAGCCTGCCTAGGTGGCTAGAGAGGCTTTGAGCCGTACGTTTGCGCTCAAGGTCACTTGGCCAAAAAGAACCTTCACGGGTAAGTTTTGAAAAGAATTACTTGATTTAAAACATGTTTAAAGTTAAAAAGCTATTTTTGTTAGATATTTTATAATGTGGCTACAATGAAGAAATAAAAACATTTTTTGTAAACATTTTATCGACTACAACACAACTTTATCGTATAAAAGTATTATTTTACAAACTGACCTTTAACTAATAATGAGAAAGAAAAATATTTTTAACTGTTCCGGGTTGCATAATACATTTCCAATAAAACATGGTATTAAAATTACAGTATTGATTGTAACATGTGGCTACAATGAAGAAATAAAAACATTTTTTGTAAACATTTTATCGACTACAACACAACTTTATCGTATAAAAGTATTATTTTACAAACTGACCTTTAACTAATAATGAGAAAGAAAAATATTTTTAACTGTTCCGGGTTGCATAATACATTTCCAATAAAACATGGTATTAAAATTACAGTATTGATTGTAACATGTATCGTTATATTTGTCATTATCAGGAACATCACGCAAATAGTAAGCCAGATGTTGCACTATAAAACATATATATATGCTTGCAAAAATGACTATATTTATTCTGAAAATTCTCAACAATTTTAGCAGATTTGTGTCATCAGCTTCCAAAATGTTCAAAGAAATAATTATATTTTATTTTATTTACAGTTTTGCCGATCAGAGTGTTTTTATAAAAGGTGCCCAGGTAGCAAGTAAAACAGGAAATGGCCAAACTGGTTGCGACAGCTATTTTGAAAAGCGAATGTTTCGGTTATTCTCGGATGAAAAGATTGAAAGAAAGATTCAACAAGCAATAAAAGACTTAAAGAAAGCAGCTGGCAAGGGTAAAGTATTATGAATAATTACTTTTATTAAAAAATTATTTTTATACTACAGATAATTTTTAGCTCGCTTGACCGAAAGGTCGTGTGAGCTTAAGGCATAGCGCGGCGTGTATATGTGAGTGGCTGCGTGCTTTCGTGTGTGCGTCGTTATCACCTATTTTCGACTTTTCCAAAACTGATGGACAGATTTCAATGATACTTGGTAAGAACCAATACAGATTTGTTCTTGGCGTTGCCATGGGTACCAAAATATCTTATAAAATATTCCTCTGCGAAACCAGTGATGGGAGAAAAATTTATGTGATATTTGGCTCCTCTAAGGACTTTAGCCCATAGTTTGTTCATTTTGTAAAATTTTAGTTTTCAGTTTTTTATGTCTTAAATCAAATTGAATGAGGTATTATAAAATTAAAATCATTTTCATATTTTTTCTTCGGGTAACACATTAGTTTATTATTATAATTTTACTTGATTCTTTAAGGTATAGTTTTTTGCACAGTGTTTGTTATCTATAAGATTTTGCTCTATTATTATATATGTTTATTACAGAAAATAAAATTGCATTTACTGCGGGATTACAGAGCGGGGGAACATATTCCAGTCAACAGATATTAAAATTTACCAAAGTAATCACCAATGTTGGAGGAGGGCTAAATGCTTCAGATGGAGTTTTTTATTGTCCGGAACCAGGATTATATTACTTTTTCGTGAACGTCATGTCTAACGCAAATGATGCATATATAGAGATTCACAAAAACGACAAACTTGTAGTTTATGTGTACACAGATAGCAACGGCAAGCACTGGAAATCTGGATCCAATGCCGTGATTCTTCGATTGGAACAAGGTGACAGAGTGTCTGTCAAGTCATATTCGTCTTATCAATTTCAAACTTATGCCACTTATTTTACTGGACTAAAAATATAAGTTAAAAAAGAAATAGAATGTATTCCTTACTTTTTTGTTATATATTTGTTCAATGAATAAATAAAAACAAAATTGTAGATTTAAAATTGTTTTCAAAACAGTTTGAAAATTCTTTCCAAAATAAGAATCGTTAGACAGTTTTGAAATTTTACAATAGTTTTTTCTGTAATAATGCTTATAAAAGCAACGTGAATATTGTTTGTCAAAGAAATAGCGCATATGTTATAAGATAATATGGTTGTTTCACTTAATTTATGACTACGCCGGCCAAGATTAAAGTTCAAGAACAATTGCTTGTGCTAGTGCTTTGTTAAATATTAAAACGAAAGCCGGTTTTTATCACAGTCAAATCATTTTTAAAAGAATAATTTTGACAAAAAAGTCTCTAGTCAGAAGTTTTTGACAGACAGGGGATTTTTTTATTTTCCGTCTAAGAAACAATTTTACAATCAAAATACCAGTTTGGAGAATAAAAATTATAAAAAATAATTTTATACATAGCACTATCGTATATAATCTCACCATCAATTACTTTCACATTTTTTTAGCTGTCCAATTGTCAAGCGCCAATTGCCTGTACAGTACAGGGAATTTGTTGCGGCTGTCTGACATTTAACGAGTTAGCACTTGCTGTGACCTTTTAGATGAAATTTAGTTGAGTTGATTTGATTTATGAGTGGAGTGGAGTAATGGTGTTTTACGCCCAAGTCAAAAATCTTTCACTTATTTGGAGGCGGTCAGTTCTTGGATGGTGAAGGAAACCGGAGTGCCCGGAGAAAACCACCGAACTTCGGCAAGCGAAATGACAAACTTTCTCACACTAGGATCTATCCCGAATGGGATTCGAATCCAAGCGGTGAGAGGCACTGTGATCCATGGCCCCTGACTTATGAGGTATAAGGCCTAAATCAAGGTTTTTTAAGATTGTATGGAGGCGATAAATTCTCGATTGGAACCTACAGCAAGGGAAATAACAAATTTCTCGAACTTGAATCTGCCTTGATCGGGATATAAGGGACCTCGATATTTAAGCCCAGCGATCTTTTGTACTACTGTAAACGTGGTTATTTTGCCCCGTGAAAATATTAAGAAAACCCAAGTACATTGTAGCATACTACTTAGCTACTTACCTCATCAGAAGCATGAAGACTACATTTGCCTCTCTCATATTAATCATCCAGTATTTTGTTTTATTTAAAAAATACCTCGCTAAATACAATTAAATTTTGACATCCAAACATCTCAATCTTTCAAATTGTCTACAATTGATGATTTACCGCCAGTAGCTCTATATACAATACAACTATCCGGGTCACTAAGCGAAACTTTGACCTAGTCAGAATTAAAAATAACTTTGTACACCTTGACCTGTGATTTATAATTCACCTTTACATAAACAACTTTAATTATCTGCGTGGTGTTTAATGCCAGCTGTATGGAAAGCTTTGATCACAAAATCACGATCTCTCTAAAATTTGATGTGTTTTTATAACCCATCTCAAATGTAAGGGTTTGATATATAAAGTTGACATATCTTTTATGACAAATTAACACTTTAGCTCAAATTGTTCTTTTTCTGACGAATTTTTGCCTTTAACTTGTCTTTTACACAAGATCATAATCGGCAATATCGCGAAAATTTTCCCCACGCGAAATGTCAAGTATCCGATTTCGCAAAAATTTCTATTCGCGAAAATAACCACGTTTACAGTAACTATGCTTACCGTCTGTATAATCATTTCAAAAGCACATTTAGCAGCAATTTTTGTTTCTGTACTTACTTATCCTCATGGTGTCTTGTGGCAAATCAATCTGCAACTAGAGACCTACAATCTGGTCTTTCCCATCTTTATTGCATTATTTATTATCCTCCTCCATGTCCATCTATTATCTATAATCAATTCTAGAGCTTTTCTTGTAATGCTGTCTTAGTTCTTGCGCACAACATGCCTATCTCCATCTTATCTGCGATATGTTTTGTTGACCCGTTTTCTTATACATCATGTGGTTGGATATTTTCTGCGCCTAGAAGATGTAACGTATTTTACGTCTGAAACCCTGAAAGTCTCTGGTTAGCTTTATTTCTGTAACAAGCATATTATTCCATATTATAATTAGTAAAATACTACTTGGTGAGCTAGCACGTAGACCACGAGTCACCCTGAAAGAATGATAGTAAAAGACAAAGCATTAAACACACTTGTACATCACAAGCATAAACGGTCCTTTTTTAGGATTAATACTTGGAGACAAGTAATCTTGTCATTGTGGCGAATAGGTTAAAAAACTGTTGGTAAGAATATATGCAGCATTTAAACTTTACAACAAATTACAGGTTTAGTAATTGATTTTATGAGTTGAAAAGCTGGCTAACAATTTAGTCATTTTTTTTACATCTTAGTAAATGGGCGAGATGATGTTTAAAACTGCATAAGTACTAAATAACTAAATAAATTAAAAACCCAATAGTTTAAAAATAGTGACAAATACCAGTAAGAATAAAGCTTTTTCTTAATGGTACCAGATAATTGAAACATTCCTATCGCTCATGTCTCAAAAGTATTTAAGGTGATCAGGATCACATGATTGATTTTACAAATACAAAGGTTTACGGAATTAAACATTACTTAAAAGTTTAACTAGTTTAATTTCGATTTTCTGTTCATAAAATAATTGTGTCTTTTTTTTGTTTATAAAAACGTTTTTATTTGTGTTTGAAATGTCTTACAATATTAAAAGGCTTGTGATGGTATTGATGATATATTAAAAACTATTCAATTTATGACCATATGCAGATGGGGTAATAATCACGATAACAACGTTCTAACAAACATTAAATGACCACATCATTGGCTTAATTATAGAGCCTTTGCCTCAAGAACGGCAAGTCGAGGATTCGAACTTGAAATTTGAAATTTTAGTTATTGCTTCTTCGTCTGACGCTCGGCATTATCGACTGGTTCACCCGGATCCAGGATAATGAAAGGGAGATTGGTATGTTTATCTGCAGCATACCGACTAGTTGGATAGCACTTTCAAAAAAATCGCCACAAGTGCACACTTGTACATGGCTGGCTAATCACATGCAAATCACTTTCACACACGAACTTGTTCTTAAATAATTTATAGAGATTAAATACCTTGATCTTGTCGCCAATACCTGAAAACTGGTGATATGAAGTTAAGAACATAACAATAACGAAATGGAAGTTTAATAACTAACACCTTTTTTGCATTTATACAAGGGTAATGCGACACTTCTTCGTGTCCGATATGAGTAAGTTATATCGTAATTAAATACCTTTTTCTTCTTGTTTTGATCTAATATTCGTTAATATGTTACGGAAATTTTGAATAGTGAATTCAAAAATATTACAAATATTTTCTGTATATTTTTGTGCGCATATGGCACATCGAAATTTAACAGGTATTTGTTATATATTTATCACACCTGAGGGGGTACCGCTGCTGGTGAAGTAAACTTCCCGAGAGTGTCCATACGTCAGTAGTCAATATGTTGTTCTGTCAGAAAATAAACCATTTAGCAAAATTTTCAGTCGTCTTAATTTCTGAAAAATTATTTAAAACTAAGGTTTGTTCCCTCATGCAAAGCATTCCTTAGCTGGATTTGGATTCACATTATTTTGAAAGTTCAGATTTAGTAATTTTGAACTTTTTGGCTAATGTTTTTATCTTTCAAACTTTTCGGCTGCTAGCGTCACTGATGAGGAATGATTTTCGGAAATGTGCACATATGACATCGAAATTTAATAGTTATTTGTATTATATATTCAGTACATGTCTTGTGCTAATAACAAAGGGCATTGGTGACGCGAATTTTAAAAAGCTTTTAATCGCATTGTTTATCACTGACTACGTTTGACTCAAACTCAGGAAAATTCTTTGATTGCGAGAGTTTGTTAGTGAACTTGTTTAAGATTTGGGGTTTTCAAAAAAAAAAAAAAAAAAAAAAAAAAAAAAAAAAAAAAAAAAAAAAAAAAAAAAAAGGTTTCCTCTACCATTATAGACCTAGCCGCCTTGATATAATTGATTATATTCTGCTTTCAGGCGTTGAATACAGTCATTAATCCACACATAAAAAATTGACGGTTCATGTAACAGAAAAATTGTTTTTGCTATGGTGAACGTAATTGAGATAGCCTGAAAGGAAAATATCTTGTTGCTTAAATTTGACCAAATGTCATTCTTTTTAGCTTTTTACTAACAAGTGTGGTTTTTCTATAAAAAAACAAAAACAAAAATCCACAACAACACAAATGTCTTTGAGGTAGATTTATTCCGTACAAATTTCAAAACATTAGTTGACTTTTTTATGTTTTATACATAAAACATGGTGACATACGTTTTTTCCGTTTCCCGCCATTTTGAATTTTATTTTTTCACTTCGATTTTATAGATTCAAAAAAATTACGGAGTTTTATGAAAAATAAAAAGTGGGTCGTTTTTATTGTAACTACGTCACCAACTGACCTAATTATCAACCGGAAATTCAAGTCACGCCTGCTTTTTTCAGTGAAGTCATCCGAGATGAAAAAAATATTATTCAGCTACTTAATGCTGGCCTTTCAAGAAAAAAAAACAGATTGCAGAATTTTTAGGAAATAATTATTCAACAGTGTTAAAATTTTTAAAACGTCACGGACAGCGTCAAACTACAGAAAATATGCCGAGAATTGGGAGGCCTAGAAAAATGGATTAAAGGAATGTTCGACCGCTGGAACGGGTACGTCGGGAGGATCGTACGTCTACACTACTTGGTATTACTAACAGTTTTAATAATGTGAGTACAGTGTATGTATGTAAAAGAAGAATTCAGAGGGTTTTGCACGCTAATGGTCTGAGAAACGCTCCATTTGTAAAAAAGTCGGGGTTTGACGGGTTAACAGGGTGCGACGTGTTCATTGTTGTAGAAACAGATTAAGATGGACAGTTAACAATACTTGGAAAAATGTAATTTTTTTGGATGAAAATAAGGTTATTGTTGGCGGAGATGGACTTTGGAGGAAAATTTGGAGGAAAAAAATAAGCCTACCTTAGGGAATACATCGGCCATATTCTGCAGTACAGGGGTCAACGTGTTTCTGTTATGGTTTGGGAATGTTTTACATTTAATGGTGCTGGAACTTTGACATTTATAAATGGTAACATGAAAAGTGAAAAGTGTCACGCCTCCCGTGCTACAAAAGCCTTTAAGGAAAGAAATTTAATTCCGTGTCTACCCCGGCCTGCTCAGTCTCCAGATTTGAATATAATGGAAAATATCTGGCTTGTCACGTGAAAAAACAACTGCAAACTATCCTGCATGCCGACGACCTCAAAGCCGTTTTGCTTCACACCTGGAGATCTCTAAGTCTTAATTACATCCAAAACCTATATTTATCCATTCGCAGACAATTACAGAAAGTCTTTAGGTCAAAGGGCTATATTACCAAATATTAAAGTATACATATACAGAATAACAGGTAAGTCTTTAAATTATTTCCAATTAATTTTTTAAGGTAATTCAAAATGGTGGAAAACGGAAAAACTTATGTCACCAAGCTGTACATAAACCTTTACAGCATATCAAAAATTAAGGATCGACTCACCATGCTTCAAAATCTAAGAAACGCTACGTATCGATCAATGTCACGGTCAACACAATCCGGTTGTATCTTTTGGGAATATCAAAATGATCTTGTTTTCTAATGCTTAAAATTGAACACCGAAGTCGGACTTATAAATTGTTATTATTATTTTAATTATTATTTCATTAGAATGAGATTTAAATTAATTTTGTCAGTTTCAAAATTTTTGTACTGGACAATGTCAATCTTTCTTTTTTATATTCCTGAATGTCTTTGTCTAGCATCCTTGACATTAATGATGGTGTGTATTTTATATTTATTCTCGGGCCGCATTTTATTTAACTTTTCTCCTTTTCATGTATTATCCAGAATGGTATTGTTGCAGAAATCGTGTCAACAAAGGTTGAATTATGTATAATTAAATGCTGAGATATAACATTTTTATATTTTAGGAGTTACCTATGTTGGTATCGTAAAAAGATTTTTGTCTTCGACGTTTTTGATGTATAACGTTAGTGTTTTTTTGTTTTTTTTAGGTTTTTAAGTTTTTGTAAAATTACAGTTTCTTTTCATTAAGTTTATAATTCAATCGAACAAACTATTTAGGTGTGGAATAGACATTTTCATAAGAATGATGATGATAGTGTCTCATATTTATTTACTTCTGTTAATATTAAAAATCGCACAATTTGGTGTCCCCAAATTTAACACTTGTATGTCATATACCTCTTGATATTTGATATCAGTATTTTATTCATCGTCTAAATATTATATTCATCCAGATTTTGCATAATTGATATATGCACATAAATGAATACACATGAAACAATAAATTAAAAAGAAATTTAATCTTCACATAAGTGCAATTAATAATATTGGATGATGATTTTATGAAGTGAAATATTCAACCCCCAACCTAAACTTCTATTCATTAAGTTATCATAACTAATCTTGGAGTGGCCTCTTCGCTTAACGATTTAACAACCTGATATTCACCTTCTTGATAAAAAGTATGACAATAGAAACACTAGACTTGTTTTTTCTTTAGAGATATACCTAAGACACGCACACACACACACACACACACACACACACACACACACACACATATATATATATATAATGTCAATTGGTTGTTTACATTTGGCATGTTACTTTGACACACGAAAGTGTCCTTTGTGATCAATAATAATGGATTACTTTTCCCTATTTACATATAATTTTCTCAACTCTGATAAATGACCCGGCCTCCCTAATTTGCATATCAGCAAAACAATTACAGCCCGTTATCAGCGAAATTCAATCTAACTGTATTAAATGTCGCTGGTTGTATATACTGTAAATGTTATTTTATTAAAAAAGTACAACGACCAATCGACTTTTGGCGACTATAGTACATGCCCATATATAACTGGACAGATGAAAGTGTGTTATATCATTATATGCGGGATAATTAAAGAGCATGTCACTAATCAGAAAATTAGGTCAACCATGTGTACATAGGAAAATATAAACAAACAGTTATTTTGCATATGTGTATGTTTCAAAATCCAAATATATTACGTAAATATTAGCATGTAAAACAAAAACATATCCTTTTAAACAAAAACTTATTCTAATGATTCACTTTTAACGTAGTAAGTCAGTTAATAAAGCACTGAATGTAGAAAACTTTCGAAAGTCAAAAAGTTCAGTTTCCTGTGAACTCTCTGTAAATTCGAAAGAACTTTTACTCTTTCCTTAACCTCGGAAATTTCTGCTTGCATTAAGTCCGCAATGCTACCCTGCTTTTTATGAAGCAATTTCAAACATTTAATTAAGATTTTACCATCAAAAACATTATAACACATTCTGGTAATGTTCTCCATAATGCCAGTAGACTAACATACTGCTTCATATATATTTTAATCGATATAAAACCGGTGACTTAGTATATATTTGGGAAGTATATAATATTTGAATCGGTATGAAAATGGTGACTTACTATACACTGTCTATGCAAGGTCCTTATTCGACTTCGAGCCTTGAGATTCACACCTTACCTGTTTACATACTACCATAAGTTATAGTGTCGCGACTAAGTTATGCCCAGACTGTCATCTAAGCTTACGTTTGAAATGCAGCAGAACATTTAGACGTTTGTGCAGTAGTTAAAAAATGTGTGGTGCTGCCAACATCTTCTAACCTGTGAATGAATATTTGCAAGCGCATAGCATAACGCCAGTATTTTAGACTCTATTTTTAAATTGATTCATATAAATAAATAACTCTAATGTTAATGTTTATAAAAAAAGTTCAATCTTTCAACATGAGCACCCTTTTTGTTGAATAAAACATCAAGTTAAACGCAAATTTAGATTTAACATTGTTTTTATGTAATATTCGCTACCCGAAATTCAAGTGATTCAATATAATATAAATAATTCTAAAACAAAATGTATACATCATCTACTGACGATTAAGTGAGTGCAAGACTTAATTGTTTATACCGATGTTTGATTTTTTATGAGCCAAATTTAATGGAAATGTTATAAAGAAGTGTTCAATAAACAATCAATTTTATTCATTGTTTTAACCAGGTAATTTTATTTTTAACACGCGAAGTTAAACAATGATATCAAATTTGGTTTTTTGGTCTCGTATATTGCTTTATAATGTATTCAACATAAAAAATTAAAATATCCTTATTTTATGCATTTTAAATAGCGGCAAAATACGGATAAAAAATTCCATAATTACAGAAAAAGCTAAAGAAGAAAGACAATGAGGAGTATTTACGCAGGGAACGAAAAAGTCGACGTAAATTTTGTGTGTCGTCAGGCAGGCTAGGTAAATCAGACCTAAACAAATTAAAAAGCAAAGGCCAAGAAGCAATGCGAAGAATTATTTTGAGACAAAACAATGGTAAATTTGAACAATAACAGATATGAACACAAGTGGTTATGAAGGCGTAAGAATTGTAGACAGTCGTATGGTAGTAACACTGCAGTTCTCAAATTATCAAAAGTCCACACACGTGTATAGCTAATCATCTACAAATGCAAACACAAAAATCAAAGGTTTAGGAAAACAAGTATTGATTTTGCCCAAGACGATAAAAACAGAACAAAGAAAGAGGAAACGTGTACTTAAAAGATTTCAGGCATCTCCTGATATGCCCAAAACAAGACAGTAATGAATAAAACAGGAAAAAAACAAGCAGAAAGGTCAAAATAGAAATACTTTTTAGAAATGTTTTATCTTAGATTTCAATATGAGAATTTTTAGAAATTTACCCAAGTCCCGAGCAACCAATGGCATATATGAAGTGTATAACGAGAAAAAATTTTCTTGTTGACTATTTTATTGCAGCACTGTTTTAAATACATTGTTACATTAGTAAAGTTGTAACTCCAAGAGTTGATGAATATAAAGTAGAATTGTTGTAAAAAGGAAGGAAACAAAACAATAATTACAGTATCATAGAAGATCCCATAAGTTATTGATTAACAAAGGTCATGTATTGTGCGTCAATGAGGAACCTATCGAGACTGACAAGTTTAAGAGAATGTACAAACTTGAACGTCAAGATAGAGTCAGAATCGAATAACTTCATGCAGTAAAAGGGTATAGATAATTGTATCCATCACATGGGTCTTTTTAAATTTCTTAATGTCAAACTTAATATGTAATGTTCAATATTAAGACATATATGCTTGCTCATTTAATGTCAAAAACGACAGTATGAAAATAGATTTTGTTATTCATATATGGTATAGTTATTCTTAACAGTTGTACACTTGTTTATAATTTGACAATGTTTTATCTTTTAGTGATAAAGACAGACATATTTTCTTATGAGTGAAAGGTTTTAAACCATCTTCATATTTCTTGGAGAACTCACGATGGGAAAATATGCCCGACTTCACTACATTACCAAAAAATAAAATAAAACAAATAAATACATATAAATTGAAGCGTATATTCGTTTCACAATTGAAGTCTGGAAGGATTTATTTTGTGATATAAAGATTTAACGCCACTAATATACAATATATATTACATGTGTATTTGAAAATATTCGAATAAAATACTTGGCACAATAGCAATGGCTTGTAACTTTGTAATACATTAGGAATGTTAAAGCAATACATATTGTGTTTATAAAATAAGATGAATTATAATAAAAAAAATTAGATGAATTATAATAAAAAAAATGTAATTTAAAAAAAATTATACCAATTGTATGACTTAACCAGTAAAAAGACAACAACTCTAGCTATATATTACCTCTTGAAAGCTAGATATCTTTTCCTCAAAATTTGCAATATCAACTTTTTATTCGAAATAGTTAGAGCTGTGCACTAGCGTTACAGACAATTACAGTTTGTAGAATCTAACAATCATTTACAATGCTAGATAAAAAGATTATTTTGATGATAAAAGCAACTAAACAAACGTACTTTGAATGTCGTGACTTTGAAATAAAACACGAATAATATTATCACTGCCTAGATGAACCTTTTACGACTGACTGACGTTATTTTTCGATGAACAGTTAAAGCATAAATAGTTCCGAATGGCGTAGGAATATCTGATTATTTGCAAAACCAGCAAATAGTCCCAGTTGATATTTCAATTTCCTTTTCTTCCATTCAGTTTGGTCTACTTACGAATTCATCATTCGCAAATTGAAATGTTACTTTAAACATTAATAATTAATTTTTATCTTTTTAAAATCATATTTTACATTGACAATTTTAGTGGGCGTGGCCAAACTGTAAAACCCGTTTGCAGGGGAAAATTTTAAAAAATGCATTTGACAAGAAAAATAAAATGAAACCAAAATTGTTTTTTAAAATTCTTTTATTTTATGAATGGACATGATTGTAAATATAAGGATTGACATTTTTTTGAATCGGTCATCAAGGTATGAACTGTTAAGGAGGTTTATGTGATTTGCCCCATTTATATACTTCAACGCTTCATACCTTGATGACCGATTCAAAAATAACTGTCAATCCTTAAATATTTACAATCTAATTATCACTGCCTAGATGAACCTTTCAACGTTGAATATTGAACCGGGGGTGCTTTTTCACCGTTGAAGATTGAGACCAAAATAAGTAAAATTTATACCCGGGGTAATTTTTCAACAGGTTGATATTTTTTTCTTGACAAATTATGAACTCATTTCGTTGAAAATTGACCCACAAACTCAAGAGTTTTTATATGTCTATAATCTGGACGTTGTTCAACATCATATATATATATATATAAATATATATATATATATATCTGTGTGTGTGTGTGTGTGTGTGTGTGTGTGTTTGTGTGTGTGTGTTTATAAGTTTCTTATCCAGAATAAAACTAGACAGAAATCAGTATATCATAACATAGTATACGGTATGTTCGACAGCAACGGCTATTATGATTTTGAGCGATCGGCATGGGATGAGAGTTTTTACTTTTTTTAATTCCAGTATGACAGCATATTTCTGCTATCACTTGTTAGATTTTTTGTTCACTTGTCAATAATAATAATGTTGACTCGACATTGATTTTGTTGGCTTATTAGATTATTGTGACGACCTATTAGGGAGCACTTTTTCAGATGTAGACTTATTAAGCAAATATATCGTCATCTTGATAGCACAAATACACGATCTCATTTTAATTTTAAACATGTTGATAAATGACAACACAAAGAACTGATTAAAAATTTCTTTTATAAAACGTTGCGGGTTTTTACGCAGAAGTTATGCGTCAATCCACGAAAGTCACGTGTTATTACGTGATATGTTACGCGTTATTACGCGAGAAGTTACGCATTATTACGCGATTTTTTTCAAACCGAGTCCATAAATCTTTCGTACAACTGTATGCAATTGGTTATTATACAATTATCCTATTGCAAAATACAATTAACTCTCGTTTGTCAATATTTATTGGGTATATCAAAATATTTCACAGTGTTCCTATTTTCTCTAAATATTCATGCTATTTTTCACTCTGTTTACTGAAAGTTGTTTATTTCAAACTTTTGTGTATGTTAAAGTTATTGTTTGGTTAGTGGATGAAAAATCAATAGAATGGAACCTCAACATCTCAAAGTGGGTATCAATTGATTTTATGAAATATTTCATGAAAAGTTTCATTTTAATTTTTATGAACACTAAATCATTTTAATTGTGCACAGGGATATTGTTTAATACAAGAAGGACAATGTTTAAATATTCATTTTCCGAGATCTTTTCCTGTACACCAACATAAAAATATTTAACCACATTATTCATTAATTCTGTAGCATGCAGGTGCCGCCGATATCGTGTCTTTATGTATTGGTCTCGGATACTAAAGTGCTGTTTTGTATTTGAATTATTGCTTCTTCTGGTTGAATTTAACTTTACCTCTTTCAGTCGCCATTTCTACGTCGCTAGTTTGAAATTTACCTTAATCATATTTAGAATGAATGTTAGATACCTTTTGCTAAGCAAATCACGTCAATGGATGACCTAAATAAAAAAAATTGAGTGGAAAAAGCTATTTGTTACTTTTTCAGATATTTCAGGGTTAATACACCATACAACGAAAATAAGCCCGTAAGACAAAAAAGTACATTTAATAGGGCCAAATTTGAATAAGTTCGATTAGCCATTAAATCTAAAACAATCATACAATGCAGCAAAAATATTATTGCACATGTACAATATATATATATATATGTATATAAATACATACATATATATATATATATATATATATATATATATATATATATATATATATCAGCGAACAAAGTTTCATAATTCTTGGTTTAAAGCAGTAAGAGGAGCCATTTACATAAAGCAGGTACTCGGACAGGTAGAAAGACAGAACGACAGACAGACAGTTTGACTGTTACTTATATTACTAACCCGCCCCAATACAAACCACAAAAACCCAACAACTGGAAAAGACAAACAAACATCATTTCATTATTATTATATGTTTTAACCTGTTGAATGTAGACCCGCTGTACTGATTAAAATTCAACGATCCTGATCAGTTTTCAACAGGTTAAGGGTTGCAATTGAACACAGCTGGTCTCAATTTCAACGTTGAAAAATGAGGCCCGCGGATCACTTTTCGACCCGAGTCAAAATATTTCATTACACCGGCTGTTAGCACGGCAAGATAATAATCTAATCACAAGATCCGTAAAAGTGTTTTAGGTCTGTTTTATAAAATATTAAATTGTCGACCAGAAGAGTGGTAGTATTCATAAATGCAATATCGCAGTTAATTATTGTAGGTCATTTATTACATTACTCGGGCACCGAGCCAACCATTTAAAGTCTTCAATGGCCTCATTTTCGGATCAGAAACAAACACTCGGCCACGAGAAGGATTGATTTCATTACGTAAAGTGCCTAAAACACTCGGCCACCAAGGTTGTCGTATGATTTAGTTGTCATTGTATCAAGAATCAAAATACAGAGTTATGGTTTGCCTTAACGTTGTAGAAGGTTAATATAAAAAAGGCTTGGTATAACGAGAAGATTTTTAAAAATGACATCAAGTCTAATGTTTAAGGGGCCCGTTGGTCTTAATCTCACACTTACGGTCTACATTGTTGAACAAAAACTATGTTCATATCTCTGTTTCCTTAATTCTAGGGTTATAATCTTTATCAGATCGCTTACGGAAAGTCGGTACTTTTATCCTGGAACTCCGGTTTCATTACCATCGCAGAACTGATCCTCTCAATGAAATCAATAAATCCTCGTTAGGGCATTTGACAAAGTTAAATTTTGAGTTTCCGGCGATTCAACTCAAAGACCTAAACAAATGAATGTAACGCCTGAAATGAATATGGTAGAGATGTTTCAGAACAATCGGTCACAATAATCATTTTGAGGTCGGCAATTTTCACCATAAATAAGGTACCATAAAAAAATGTTAGGAAGACTAAGTTTAGGCTTTTATACAATAACTAAACACACCGAAGAACACACTTTTGTAGATTTTTGAAAATGCTTGCAATGTCTCGCTAACATAAACTCGATTTTTGCGAAGAGTGATTTTTGAATAATTAGATCAGATATGGCAAATTATTTATATAAAAGCCACTTAAGAGAAATAGGAACTATAAAGGATCCACGGTGAAAGGAATCTTAAAAATTGTAATTTTTTTATAGATCTTTTTTATATGGTAAGAACAACATTGGAATTCATAGTTTGATAGTCTGTATATAAAGATTCGACAATGTAGCAGGTTTAACTTTATACACGGATTTTCGTAATATAGACAGTGCTACTATAGCGGTTTTACTGTACAGACACTGTGGAGGTAAATGGAGAAATGATGTTTCACGTCCTTGTCAAGATTCTGTGAATTATATCGAGGCGGTCATTTTTGGGAAACAAAAGGAAATCTGAGTACACGGAGAAAACAATCTACCTACGGCAAGAAAACTTACAAACCTTCTGCCAGAGCGAAATTCGGTACCAGAGGGTGAGGCATTGTGATCTGTTAGCGCGCGCTTCCGACCAATCGGCTACCGAGGCTCCCTGTAACAACAAGATTCATTTATACAAACACATTCCCAAGGTTTACTGTATAGAAATGTTATCTTTGTTATATAAAGAGACGTATTTTTACTAAAGACAGGTGGTCAGTTTAGCAGGTTTAACTGCAGACAGGTGGTCGTTTTATAGAGATGAACACTGTACTATAAAAAATTGCAATGAGTTAGACTTTATCTAGAGGTTAAAACCATAACAGTAAATAATGACTAGTCTTTGTATCAGATGGTCTTTATAGTTTGTTGCTAATTTATTATATAGATATACATATCTTATACAGACATTATGCTAAAAGAGCTTATTAACCGTTAATTACTGGTCTAAATTGACAATTAGTCTTCCTTTAGAAATTGATTACTACAGCAGATAAAACTTATTTCAAAATCGGATAGTTATTTTAATATTTAGTCTTAGAATGCAACAAAAACATCAATGTTGATATTGCAAAGTTTTATGAATGACGTCAGTAATTAAACATTAAGTAAAAATATAAAGAGTTAGATGCTCATCATCATGGTTTCTAATCATGCTAATCATAAACTTTATAAATTCCGATTACGCGCAAGATGTTCGAGAATCGACTACTAAGACTATTAAAAACAATAACTACATAAAACTTTTTGTGTGAGAAGGTAGTTGAATGCTATGAGTATCACATTAAAATCAGGTGAAATGTGACTTCTGGGCGGCCGGGTGGTCACAACTGCGGAACAACAGTACCGCTGTTGGTACAGTAAAACTCCTCGAGGGTCTCCATAACTCTGTAGGCGGTACTTTGTGCCGTCAGAAAAAATACTATTTAGCAAGATTTTCAGCCATTTTAATTTTTGGAATTTTTGGAACTGAGGTCTGTTCCCTCTTGAAAAGCATTCCTTAGCTTAATTTGGATTCATATGCTTATCGAACTTTAGATTCATTATTTTTAAATTGTTTGGCTAATGTTTTTTATCTATAAAACTTTTTGGACCCACGTTCCACTGATGAGGAATGATTTTCCGAAATGTGCACATCAAAATTTAGCAGGTATTTGATATATATTTACTACTCCTGAGCGGTTACAGCTGCTGGTGAAATAAAACTCTCCGAGGGTATTCATAACTCAGTAGGCAGTACTTTGTGTTGTAAGAAAATATACCATTTAGCAACATTTCAGCCGTTTTAATTTTTGAAATTTATTTGAAACTAAGATTTATTCCCTCATGCAAAGCATTCCTTAGCTGGATTTGGATTCATGTGATTTTTTAACTTTAGATTCATTATTTTTCAACTGTTGGGTTATGTTTTTTAACTTTTTTCATTATTCAGGCAAAAACATATTCAACAGATTCTTTTCTCTGGTAGAGTGTTATTATTTTTATCCGACACAATCAAATTTATTTTCGAGAGCTAGGTAATAGAAGGATATAAATTGCGATGTAATGGATCCAACTTCCATCACGTTATATGTAAAATCCTAATCGGATCTATGCCAATGCGAAAAGGTTTTTCGACAGCTTTCTGAAAATTATCATGCACGGTTCGTTTTCTTCTATGTTAACATTTTTATCCCTCCTGCTCGGTTGTTTATTTTATTGGTTTTTTTAAATCCAATTCATATGGCACCATTGGTTTTTAAATGGTTTACGTTATATGAGATCTAAAATTAAATTATTAAAGCTTTTATTATTATCTTTTTTGTGATTTTTGGTTTGGCTGTTCATCTTCAAATGCTAGCAGCGTCTTGTTTTCTGTGTGAAGAAAACAAAAAATTACGTTAGCATGAAAAACTGACTAGATGGATTTTCGAAATAAAGCACAGATAAATATTATAAACTATTGATATTCTTTAATTATAACTTTCTTTTAATGATATTTTTAGAACCTCTTCTTCAAACATATTTTAGAAAATTATTCTGAATATTTTTATATCTGTCGTTTTGTCATTTATAAGCATCGAACATCGAGTATTGGAATTAAAAAAAGAATTCTCGATTTTTTAAAAATATTTTTAGATAAACTAAATTATTACGACAGTAAATGGTTAAAGCTTGTTCCTACTAAGTAACATTCACAACGATGCTTTTCACCAAGAAATTATTAACTCCAGATATTGCATTATCGAAAATACTGTAACCGTTATTACAATGTTTATATGTATAAAGGGACAGTATCTAAATTTCCATTTGACGTTTCATAGTTCCGTGTTCCTTTTTGTTCTTAAAAATTGTTATCGTAGGTGTCGGATGCAGTTAGCTAAACACTAGGTGTTTATCCTTGGGCCTCGCTTTCCATGTGGGAGTTTACGTGCTTAGTAAGTTTTCTCTTTCCTTTTGGGACTGTTATTTTGACATGGGCAGGTTTGATAGTGTTTCATTAGACAACTGTTTTGACAGATCAGCAGTCAATATGACATAATAACAACCAAAATTACTTTTTCCAAAAAATTTTTAATTGCACATAGTACTTATATTCTTCAAATGGTCTTTAATTATAAATTTTAATCACGCATGCTCAAAATTCAATTTTCTATAAGAAATCGTTGATTGAAAGTAGGCGCACATTTTAATTTTCCGGAAACAACGATCCTGAGTTAATCACAATAAGACTCATATGCATTAGTTGCAATAATTTGATAATTAATCACGCCTTTACTTACGGCAATGGTATTTTGGTATAATAATCGAAAATGACGAAAAGACGTTGGGCCTTCTCTTAACTGCAACAAAACTTTATGCAATTAATTTAATTCCATTCGGTATGTTAGAAATGAACTTAATGGACAGCGTTTGTACAATGTAAATATTTTTATATCTCAGTAACACACATAAAATTCCATGCTAAGTTATGTAAAAATAATTTAATGAAACATTTAACCATCTAAACCTTTATGAAATAACATTCCATTCTGAATATAATCCTTAACTACACTCATCCCTCCAGCTTTTAAATAGTAATAGTGAAAGTGATAAACAAAAAAGTCCAGACTTTGAAAAAAAAAACACTTTTCTCAAATGATTTATTTTTGAAACAATAACACAAATGAACACAATTTTTTAATACTAATGTAGAACACGTAAGCACTTAAAGTTGCTTATTGAGTTCTATATAGTATGCTCAAACTTTTATGAACTTTGGTGTAAAGAAACTTGTCGTAAAGGTAAAAAATTAAAGGCCTTATATCTTTGTAATATCATCGTTTAGTTCGCCTATACTGCAGTGCTAAAGAACCTCATACTTGGCACGGTTTAAAATGCTTTTAACCAAGATCTACAACCAGAGAAAATAACGGCTTGAAACAAAAGCTTTGTATTACTGCAGACCCGTTTTTCTTAATTATATCTTTTTTGTTCATGTTAATCCAATGTTTGTTTCAAAATCGAAGATCTAATACTATTGACTACGCACACAATACAATATGTGAATGGAAGTTACTTTTGTTTCAATAACATTAAATGACTGTTTTACCTTATTTGAATCATATTTATTCATTCTTTATGTCTTAAATCAAATTGAATGGGGTTTTATAGAATAATGGAAACTCAGTATTTAAAATCAATTTCATATTTTCATTTGGATCACAAATAATTTTTTTTATTATTTTTAATTGTTTATTACAAAATGCATTTTATTTATTACATATTGCTCTATACATGTATCTTACAGAAAATAAAATTGCATTTACTGCGGGATTACACAGGACCGAATCATATTCCCGTCAACAGGTATTAAAGTTTACCAAAATAATCACCAATGTTGGAGGAGGGCTGAATGCTTCAGATGGAGTCTTTTATTGTCCGGAACCTGGATTATATTACTTTTTCGTGAACATCTTGCTTCACGGAAATGATGGATATGCAGAAATTCACAAAAACGACATACATGTAGTTTATGTGTATACAGATTTCAGCGGCAACCACTGGAAATCTGGATCCAATGTCGTGATTCTTCAATTGGAACTAGGTGATAGAGTGTCCGTCAAATCACGTTTCTCTTATAAATTTCACATTAATGCCACTTATTTTACTGGATTAAAAATATAAGTTAAAAAGAGATAGAATGCATTCCGTACTTTTTGTTCAATATTTGTTCAATAGATAAATTTGAAACACATCTTTAGATTTTGGCATTGTTTTTTAAAGCCGTTTGAAAAATGTTTACAAAATTAAAATCATTTGACACTTAAATTGTACACTTTTGTGTTAGTATGGTTATGAAAGCAACCTGACTATTTTTGTGAAATAAATAGCTTATATATTATAACGGTTATCTAAGAACACTGTTTTACAGAACGAAATTTAACATTTATATTGAATGCCATTTTTAGATGGTAATTTCACTTATTTTAAGATTGCACTAGCCCAGTTGACGTTACAGTTAAAATTGGATGTGGTAGTGGGTTTTACGTGTTTTATTCACTATTTTTTTCATTACTATCGAAACCATTATTTAATAATAACAATCTTAACAGAAAGACGCTGGTCAGATATTTTGATTATGACAGGCCTGGAATTAAATCCTTTACTTCGCGAGTTATTAACCATTCTACTATTTCTACATCGATTTGAAGAATAAAAAATCATGAAAAATCTTGGAACATTTAATATAAATATATAACACAAATACCAGTTAACTGATAAAATATATAGTACAGTTGTATATAGTCTTACCGCCAATTACTTTAACATTTTACAATCTGTTAAATTGTTAAGCGCCCATTTCATGTAGAGAAAATAGATCTTGTTTTGGAATTTCTGAAAATTTACAAGTTAGCACTTACTGCAACCTTTAATATGGAATTTAGTAGAGTGGTAAGGTATAAGGTCCTTTTTTAATTCCATGGAGGCGATAAGTTCTCAATTGGTTGAGGAAACTAAGTGGTCAGAGAAACCCGGGAACACACAGCAAGCAGTCGTACAAACTTTTCGAACTTTGATCTGCCCTGATCGGCAAATAAAAAGATTGATTTTCAACCCATAGATCTTGAATTTGTATTAATTATACTGACTGTATTATTTGTATCGCCAATTAAATGCGTTTTGCATCAAAATATTTCTGTAACAAGCTTACTATTTAATCGTATAATTAGTAAAGTACTACTCGGTGAGCTACAACCTGAACAAAGAATCGCCCCCAAAGACGTGCTAGTAAAAGCCAGCATAAAACACACTCTCCTTTCACAAGCATATACAATTCTGTTTTTCAATGCATGCTTAGAGATAAGATGCCCTCGTCGCAAATAAGTCAAATACTGCTGGTGGGACGTTATACAAAATTACAACCAAGAAACAAAATACAGCGACAGGATGCCTTTGATAAGTTTGAAAGCTGGCTAATAATCAGCTTACTGTCTCAAAGATACATACACCATTAGTTCAGACAAATTTAGTTAGATTTTAGTAAGTGATTGAGTTGATGTTTAAAGCCGCTTCAGCAATTTTGAAACTATTCGTGGTTATGAAGAAAAAATACATTGCCATTTTATATATTACTTAAAAAATTAAATTAAAAAACCCAATAGTTAAAAATTACGAAAAAAGTGGACTGATAAATACAAGTAAGATAAATGATTTGTCATAATGATACATATTATTCAAATTATTCTTATCGCTCATCTCTTAAACGCATTTTAGGTGATAAGGCTCACATGCTATGATTTAACAAATACAGCGATTTAGGAATTCAAAATCAGTTGAATAGTTAAATAAATTTGTCAAACAAGATTAATTTCAATTTAGTGTTATTAAAAATTAATGACTGTCTATTTTTTCTTGTTTAAATAAATTTTTTCTGTGCTTTGGGGCGTTAAATATCGAACAACACTTCGAACCTTCACTTCGAGAGCGGGATGTCGAGTATTCGAATCCCAACCGGGTCATGAATACGATTTTGAAATTTAAAACGAATTCAATCGCAGCGCATATCATTGAGGTAGATCTATTACTTACAAATTTCCAAACATTAGTTGAATATTTGATGTGTTTTACATAAACCTTTACAACATATCAAAAATAAAGTATCGATTTTACCTTGCCTTAAAACCTATAATGGGCCCCGTAATTAGATAATTGTCACGGCCAACCAAATAAAGTTATATCCACTGTGATCTTTAAACTAATATATTTTGTAATTTTTGTTATAATTATTATTTTTATTTCTTTTAGAATGGCATTAAATTTTTCCTTACTCGGTTTCTTTTTTTGTCCTGCATAATGTCAATGTTTCTTTTAATATTCCTTTAATGTCTGTCTCTAGCACCCCTGGCAATAAATTTGGTTTGTTTTTCTTTTTTCTTTATCGAACCGCTTTTTTTGTTAATTTTTTTTATTGGTTTTGATTTCTTTTACTTTTGAACATCTGTAATTTAATCGGGTCCAGGTTCGTTCCTTAGTCTGGTGCGTTTTCAAAGCATTTTTTTTGGTGTAATTTGTTTTCAGGTATTTATTTTGCAATGTCTTCATTTTTTTAGCCAAAGTGGTATCATTACACAAATTATAAAGAAGTTGGGAAATTACTGAGGTTTTTTATTTTATAATATTCTACAAATTACCTCTCATCAACATTTCTGATTTATCACGCTCGTGTTTTACTTTAAAATTTGTGTACAAATACAGTTATTTTACATAATTTTATTATCTAATCGAACGAACTCTTTTGTCTTCACTGTGTTGTAGAATAGGCATTATCACTTATTCACACGAGCATTATGATATTAGGGTCTCTTTCATGACGGAATTTCTTTTTAGACGTGCAAATCAATTTTATTACTTTATTCAAATTAAAAGGTTATTCTTACGTTATAAGTTATAAAAAGTTAACACTGTAAACATGAGCTCTTTTTTGCTCAAATAAATATCCAGTTAAGTGCCAGTGTAAACTCAGATTAATTTTTATGTAATGCTTGCTACCCTAAATTAAGCTGATTTGATTAAATAAACATATATAATTCTAAAACATAATAATAACGTCACCTGCAGTAGGTATACTGACTGCAAGATATAACTTTTTGTAAAGATATTTGTTCTTCATGAGGCAAATTATATGGGCATGTAAAATACGCGACCGTAATGTTCTGTATACTGTTACATCACACTGTCGCTGTGACCTCTGTTGTAGTTTAAATTTTTAATCCCTTTTCATGACGTCAAAGGGACACTAATGACAACCGCGTTCTTTTTGGGTAAATGGTAGGCATGTTTTTACTGGAGAGGAAAACAAACGGTGAGTATTTGTTTATCTTGTAGATCGTGACTTGCCAATCGATTTTACTTTTTTTCTACATGAATACACAAATTTTTCGTTTATGTGATTTTTAGACGTTTTGATTTTTACTAAATGTAACGAATGTACCAATGTATAAACAATTGTTTACGTTTTTGGACAAGGCTTTATTAGATAATACAAATACCAGTTAAATTTTGCTGTGCCAGATGTGCACATTTCGGACTTTGTCCATTTGTATTTATTTAATATCATGGTTTTGATAAATATAACAGATCGTTACTTTATTATGAATCGAACATTGCACAAATAAAAAATCCTTTTATATATTTCACACTTGCCCTGGGCAGGTCATGGACAAAAGGACAAAAAAATTCCATGATTACAGAGAAAGGCTAAAAGAGAAAGACAATGAGGGGCATTAACGCAGTGAAGAGCGAGAGAGTCGAGGTAAATTCTATGTGCCTTCCTACATGCTAAATAAATTAGAATGTTCTCCTATCACATTGGGTCACTCCAACATTCCAGAATTAATCACTTTGATATAAGTACAAAAATCGGAACCGAGGCGTTAAAAAACTTTACTTCGTTCTTCTATTTCTGTCGTATAAAACCAAGAGAAATGTACAACCGATTAAGCCTTTTTAATTTTTGTGACCAACGCTAAAGCTTAGTGTTAGAGTGTCCATTTACTGAGAAAATTTTCCTTGGCCAAACATACATAAGACTTTTAAAGCAGCGAGACCACGTCTTCTGCGCCTGGTATTTGGAAGTACGAGGACAGATGTTGATTTATTCATCCGGGCCAACAAAATCTCACAGGTGTTAGTGTACTTGTCTGTGACGTACTAAATCTGTAATTCAGAATGTTAAAGTCTTTTTGAGTTGGTAATGCAATATTTAACAACTTTTTTATTAATAAATTAGTCATATTCTAATGAATATTAACTTAATTTTAGAGTACAAATTAAAAAATACAGTGAAATATAAGAGAGATGATTCAGCACCAACATATTTTTCGATTAATACACAGCATCATCTCTACATCTTCATTCACACAAACAAACACATGAATATCAATCAATACAAAATATATTTGCTAGACCTCAAGTATATACAACTCATCTTCTTAAAATGAACGCATATATTTTTAACTGGTTTTCATTTACAAATGACCCCCTTAAGGAAAGACCTTCCTATTACATCACGCTTTGACCCATCATACATTTGTTTGTTCATCGTTTTTGCCTAATCAAACTGCGAAATAAGACGTAGTTTTTTGTACGGGGAAACCCAATTTTTTTGTCAGCATTAATGTGTATTGTCTGACCTAGTGTACCCACGATATATTGTGTAGTCCTTTGTGGTCACGTTCGTTTTGTAATCGACAAGACACTACAGATAATAGCTGTTTATTTGTTTAATAACAATTCAAAATAAGTTTGGTTTTCTTTATGAAAAATAGCAGCATGTAAATCTGAAAATGTCATCGTCGTTATACCTTACAATCTGAACCAACTGTGCTAATTTCAATGTTAGACACAATCTTCCTTTTCTCGACACGGCAACTACGAGTTCTGACGTCGGAAACGTTTGTTTGTCTTACAATGGGATATTTTATCTAATGCTACATTTAATTAATAACTGTTCATGAATTAAAATGTTCAAATGTAAATGAAAATACTTTTTTAAATTCAAAAACTAAAATAATCTCCATGCAGTATCAATGGAATATCATGTGACCGATAAAGCACAACCTTGTATCTTGATTTTAACACATTGCTGTTTTAACGTATATTACGGTGACGAAGCACCACCTCAACGTACAAATAACATACAACATTTAAGTGTGTTTGCTTTGTAAAGAAAAACCAGAAAAATAAAGATTCAGTTATTATGTTTCAGTAAATGTTAAAATTTTTTTAAAGATGGTGGAAATAGGAAAACTTGGGAGAACATATCCCTGTTATAACTGCTTGCAGAGATCCCATCATTCTGCTTTTTTTATTTATAGGAAATTGGGAAAAGAGATGTAACGTTAAGAATTGCACAGAAACATAACCCACATGTTGAGATGAGGGGGCATCTGTTAGAAAGTTTCTACGAGCAAATTGACAAACGAGAGTAGGATTTTTCCCTAGTTGGAATACTCCCTAGGCAGCGAGAAAGGCCGTTATCCTTAATGACACACGGTCATCGTTGCCTTTCAGGGCTAAGTTGGAAAGATCTTTAAATTTTCAAAAAGGTATTTTTTGTTAGATATTTTATAATGAGACTAAAATGAAGAAAATAAATTAATTTTTAGAAAATCAATTTACTACAACTTAATTCTTTCCTATAAAGGTAATATTCTACAAACCGACCTTTTATTAAAACTTAAAAAAAGTACTTTTTACAAGTTCCGGGTTGCATGTTACATTTCTAGTTAAACATTATTTTATAATTACAGTATTGATTGTAACATATATCATCGAATCTATCATAATCAGGAACTTCACGCGAATAAAAAGCCAGATGTTGTATTGCAAAAACATACATATATGCTTGCAAAAATGACAAATTTATTCCGCAAGTTTTTAACAATTTTAGCAGATTCGTGTTATCATCTTCCAAAATGTTTAGAGCCAAACCGGTTGCAGCAGCTATTTTGTAAAGCAAATGTTTCGTCCTTTTCTCGGATGAAAAAATTGAAAATACAACAAGCAATACATCAATTAAAGGAAGCAACGGGCAACGGTAAATTAATAATAATTAATCATTTATTTATTTACTTTTGTATTGAGTTAATCTTTCATTGCTCATACAATTTAAATGAATGCTGTTGCTTTGACAACCACTGCGGTAGCTTAGTTGATAGAGTGCTCGCTCCCTAAGTGGGAGGTCGTGGGTTCGAACCCCGACCGTGTCTGACCCATGACTTGAAAGTGGGTAGTGACTGTTATTTCGCCAAGCGCTAGGCATTACGAAATGAAAGCCACGGTTCTTTCGGACGGTAACTTAAAATAAACGATGTCCTGTGCAACGATAGGCGTTGCACGATAAAGAATCCTGTTGTATAATGCCATCAGCGCAACGAACTGGCAAGTTTTCTGCATTTTTGCCTTTAGCTGGTGACGTAAAACACAATTACTCAATCCCCTCTTTCTTTAATTTGTAGTTTTGAAATTTTGACTTGCGAAAGCTAGCTAAGCAATGGCTTCGATAATGCAAAAACATTCCTCAAGACCATAAAATAACCGTTTTTAAAATAAAAGAAATCCTCATTATTTAAAGAATAGGATTTTTTAAATTTGTCTTTAGTTTCATTCATTCTGTGCGGTAACAATGATTGTCATTACTTTCGACAGATAAAGTCATCTAGGTTAAGTATTATGTTTCGTTTCAGCATAAGCCGCAAATTGTCCGTTGACTTGTATAGTTTATCACTTATTCACTAAATAAAGGGGTATTGTAGAGGCATATCATCGTTACTAAATTTTGCCAGTTTTCAAAGTTTGGATTTTATTTACTGGGGTTTTTATTTGGAAAAGGACCGGTATGTTTGTGATTTATTTTTCACGATTGCCAAAGGGTTTGCGTGCAGAAAATTAATAATTACCGCGACAAAACATCTGATAAAGTTCCAGAAATGTGCCATGAAAAGTAGTTTAACCACACCACAAAACCTCGTAACCCAGGTTAGAGAATAGTTTAAAAGTTTAAAAGTGCACACAGGTCTATCGTTTTACCTGGAATTTTTCAGAATATTTCTGCGTTTTCATAAGCAAGATAACTCTATACATTGAAACAATACGACATTACCGTAATACAGCTAGTAACCAAAATGACAAATAAAATAATAATGAAAACGTTTAATGTGACAAACTGTCAATAGTTGAAGAAATGCTTGTTTAAAAACTGTCTAACTGAAGTTGGGGTTTTCTTTTTTCCTCGACATTACAAGCAAGGGTGGAAGAATATATATTACATAATAATATATTACTTGGAATGATCGAAACCCAATCAGGAATGATCGCAACGCAATCAACCCGGAAAAATAATGAAGACCGTCTCTCTCTCTCTCTCTCTCTCTCTCTCTCTCTCTCTCTCTCTTTCTCTCTCTCTCTCTTAATATCACTTCTGTGAGAAAAAGTACATTGTTAAATTTTTACCGAGGCTTTTGCCTCGGTTGCCTGATAGGTAGTTACGGTACTGGATACTACTCTATTTAATAATACAACAAATATAATTTTTATTTCGAGGAAAGAACTCTATCCTCACCTTACATCCTTTGTTCCCGCATTGGAAGTTAGACCGATCACCCGCCAATCCCCAGAAAAACGATATTTTCCACAAATATCTGCAAATGATCAAATCATTGTTAAAATGAGAAAAAAACTTTTGATGTATTCCAAAACAAGCTGATCACTTTAGCCAAGTCTATAGTAGATCGTTGTTTTTATATTTTACCATAAAATGCGTGACTTCTATTTTGTAAAAATAAAGCATGTTCCGGAAACTACTGAATTTAACAATTAAAATGGAAACTATTGATTTAACAATTAAAATGTTTATGTACCAGGAAAGAACTTTATCACCCTCCTACGTCCCACTTCAGAAAAATGTTAGTTACCCAAAAAATCTACATCGCAGAAATACGTGTTAAAATGATAGAAACCGTCCTACGGTATTCATTTTACAAGAAGTTAAATATTTAAGTCAAGCCCACTAGCGCTTATTTGTGTTTGTTGCAAAATGACGTGAACACTTCTTAACAACAACCAATTTATAAGCATCAAATTAAGTCTAACTTGAGTAATTAGAAATTGAATAAATCAAGTCTAATTGAACAAATTAAGTTTAACTTGAGTAATTAGTAATTGAACAAATAAAGTTTAACTTGAGTAATTAGAAATTGATCTTATTGTATGACATTAACTCTATTTCTATCTCAATGACCAGAATAGAATTCAAAGCCAATTAAATCTGATTAAATCAGACGTATTTTTAGTAAAAAGTCCTACATTATCCTGCATCAATCTATTAAAGCTATAAATGGTTTTCTTTTTATACCATTTAAAATACGGTTATATGTTTGATCTTTAACAAAATTTCTTTTACGTTTTTCATCTCATATTTATTGCATTTACTCTAAAATATTAGTTTTTACATACGGCTCTATTTTAATTTGTTTTAGAAAATAAAATTGCTTTTACTGCTGGAATACCAAAATACGAAACGTATTCAAAAGATCAGATATTGAAGTTTACCAAAGTAATCACCAATGTTGGAGGAGGTCTGAATGCTTCAGATGGAGTCTTTTATTGTCCCGAACCAGGATTGTATTATTTTTTGTGAACATAATGTCCAATTCAAATCATGCATATGCACAGATTCACAAAAACGACGAACTTTTTATGTACGCATTTACAGACGACAGTGGCAACAAAAAATGGGACTCTGGATCCAATGTCGTGATTCTCCGATTTGAACAAGGTGACAGATTGTCTGTCAAATCTGATTCGTCTCATAGTTTTCATCCATATGCAACTCATTTTACTGGACTAAAAATATAAGTTCAAAAGTAATAGAATGCATTTTTGTTGACTATTTTTGTTCAATTAATAAATTTGAAACAAATTTCTAAATTTCAAAATTCTTTTAAAGCAGTTTAAAAATTTTAAAAAAGAAGAAGCATCGTTGGACACTTTTGAAATTTACACAATTATTTAGGTTTTAGTTTGATTTTCTGAAAGCACAAAGCACTCTTTAACTTTCAGACAACAATCATTCTACACTTTCAACATCGATTTGTGGAATAAAAAAAATCACTAAAACTATATATTTGATTGATATATATAGTACAGTTGAATAGTCTCACCGCCGATTACTTTTCACATTAAGGCGTGTGTCGAATTGCCAAGTATATTTCCTGTACAGAGAACTTGTGAAAGTCTAACCTTTTACAAATAAGCACATGTTGCGACCTTTTGAATGGAATTAAGTTGAGTTGAGTAAGAGGTAAAATGCCCAAGTAAATATATTTTAATTATTTAGAGGCGATAAGTTCTCGAATGGTGAGGAGACTAAAGTGTCCAGAGAAAACCAAGAGCCTTCCTGTAGAGAAAACTTCATATTTAAGCCCAAAGCGACTTTTTGTATTAATTAAACGGTGCATCTTTATCGTCACTTACATGTTATTAAAACAGCAATTTTTATCTTATGTAACAAGAATACTGTTTAATTATTTTAATGGTAAAGTACTAACTAGATGAGCTAGCACCTGAACGAAGAGTCTTCAAAGACGTGCTAGTAAAAAACCAAGCATAAACCACGCATGCATATCACAAGCATACAGTATCTTTTTTCTTAGAAAAATGCTTAGAGAAGCAATTTTGCCCTCGTCGCGAATAGGTCAAATACTGCTGATGCGACGTTTTAACTAAAAATAAAATAAAATAAAATAAAAATGTGGAAATGCATTTGATGAAATTAAAAGCCAACTTACAATCAGTTGGCTGCCTCAAAAATAAATGACCCTATTTAACCATTTGTTCAGTCAATTTTAGTTCATTTTAGTAAGTATGTGACTTGATCTCTAAAGACAGCTCAATAACTTTGCAATTATTTGCGGTCAGAGAATGAAAGTTTAAAGTTTAAAATGATTTAAAACTGAACTGATATATACCAGTGACAGCAATGCTTTGTAATAATGATACAGATCCCTCAAATCACCAAATCACCGGCATCAAGCATGTGTGATACGTATTTTGAGGTGATAAGCCGACAAGCTTTGATATTACAATAACACAGGTTTACGGAACTCAACATTAGTTTAATAACTAGGTTTTTTAAAACAAGTGTAATTTTGATTTTGTGTTGATTAAATGATTAATTTTCTTTCGTTGCCTTAAATAACTTTTTTGTGCCTTAGGGCGTGAAATATCGAAAAACAACGTTTGTGATAAAATTTTATGTTTTGTAAAATGTTAATGATGAAATATTGTAAAAAAATGTGCTTACAATTGAGTTCATGACCATATGCAGATTGTTGTCTGAAAAAAATCGAGCTAAATGGAAACGTTTTTTAAACCTGAAATAACCCATAGGTGGCCTAGTGATAGAGCCTCCGCCTCGTTTGTCTGCCGCATACTGTCTCGATGAGCTAGCATCTCAAATAATTGTGGCCCTGAATGCACACTACTTCACGTCAGGCCATATTACACAGATGCACATCAGACGCAAACATAAATATCTTACGTTAATCCAGAGTTGAAAAACTTTGTTCTTTTCGTAAAATCGAAATAAAATTTGTAACGTGAGGTTAAACAACAATATAATAACATTATCAAATATAAAACTAAATGAATCACACCTTATTCTCAGATATATAAGGGTAATGTGACATATTTACTCCTTCGTGTCCGATATGAGTAAGTAATATCGTAAATAAGCACCTCAAACTCAAACTTTTTCTTCTACTATGACCTATTTTGTTGATATATTTGCTATCATGTTGCTTAAATAAAGAATACTGATTTAAAAAAAATAAAAATTGTTTGTAAATACATTGTTTTCTGTCATAACGCTTTCAATCGCAGCGCAAATTAACAACGAGGTTTGAATCAAACTCGGGAACATCCTAAAATTGCCAAAAAATGTATGAGTGAACTTGCTGAAGGTTTCGGTTTTCAAAAAAAAAAAATAAATAAATAAATAAATAAATAAAATTCAGTTCCCTTTACCATTATAGAACTAACACGCCTTGGTCAATGCTCCAGATAGAGCGCGTAACTGCGTAATTACGAAAATGTTTTGACAACAAAGTCATGCGTTTTAGAACGCAAAACTAAAAGCTGGATAAAACTAAAATGCCGCTTTCGTGCGTTTGCACGTTAAATCGTTGTCATAGACAAGCGAGACAACTCAAAAAATATATGAAACCCGAGAAGTCAGGCAATGGTATTGATAAACTGAATAACTAGTTTAAAGTTTGTGAAGGGGAGATAATTAGTAACAGGTCTCCTGTTTTGCTGTAGAGAAAATGAGGCATAGCAAAGCACACCAAACTTACACACTAGTTAAATCATTCCGTCTATGGGAAAAATTAACTTCTTAAAGTGGGCGGTGGAGCAAAAATGCGAAATTTAACCAAACTTACCAAAGCAGCCGAGATAAAATTTTTATAGATATCATAGAATCTTTGATTTAAAAAGCAATCACGGAAAGTTCTGACAGTGATTTTTGTAAAGAGCATAGATCAGTCTCTGAAAAAAACATTGGCAAAATGGTGCAGTAAATTTCCGCGGCTGTCAACATTTTCTGAAATAAAAACTGTAAACTGGCTGCTGAAATGCACGTTGTGTACAGACTATAAAACGGACAGTAAATGGGCTCAAGAGGGGTTAAGTGGTATCGATAGGCATTCAAACAGTCGGGAACATTTGATCGCCGAGAAAAAAATAATAACTAATTGCACACCAGAGGCAGAAGTTGTAGAGTTCAATTATAATACTAAATGTAATAAAGATAATATAAAACTTAACTTATAAAGACCATATATTTTGTTGCAAAGGAAGAAATTCCATAAGATAAAATAAACAGTTTATTAAAGTTGCAAAGTATTAATGGTGTGAATATTGCAAACAAGAATCTAAGTTGGGACACAATAAGTCACGTCCAAACTGCCATTACTAGTTCTATTCTGCGATTTACAGTGGGACAAATCCAGAATTCTGATTTTTTTTCCCAATTATGGTGGATGAACGTACAGATTTATCTGTTGAAAAACATTATTCTGTCTGTGTAAGATATGTTAATGATGGAAAAGCTGTAATAAAATTCCTCATAAATACAACCATTCCAGACGGTAAGGCAATACAATTTCAGAGTGTATAACTGCATCGTTGGACAAATTAGATTTAGACAAGACTAAAATTGTATCGGTAGCAACTGATGGAGCGTCTGTGATGACTGGTAGGAAAACTGGTGTTGGAGGTCAACTGAAAGCCAAGGCAGCACCTTTTGCTACTATGACACATTGTGTAGCACATAGATTAAATTTGGCTGCAAATGATAGAAAAAAATAATGTGAAACTTTAAAAGAATTAAAAGAAAAATTCGATTCCCTTTTTTATGAGTGGTTCAAGTGTGCGCACTGAAAAACTTAAGGAAATCCAAAAACTTAAAATAACAGAGGCACACAGTATAAGATGGCTTGGACTGAGAGATGCTGAATGATATTTTGATCTTACAAAAGTTTGTCTCTGAAATCACTATGCAACAGAGTAATTGTAATACATAACAATTTTATTCCAGAGTTTGCTAAGTTATGCATAATAGCTTTATGTCTATGTGTAATTAGGTTGGAATGTGAGAGATCATTCAGTTTTTTAAAACAAAATGAAAAACAAATCTAGGTGTTCTTTGAAGTCACAAACACTTAACAAACTCATCACTATCAGTATGTGTGAGAGGGATGTAGAATCCTTTGATGTGATAACAGCGCTAGCAATAAGAATTTTGCATGCAAAATAAGAAAAGTGTCACGTCTTGTTCAAGACAACAAGCCTAGGAAAAAGCAGTGTTTGTAGATAAGTTCTGAGGAACGTGCACATTAATGAATATGTTCACTATTTCAATGCATTAAACTCTTCTTTGTGATATAATGTTTTGAGATTTTTTTTTCTTACATTTCTTGGTTGGTTTTTTCTTTTCTTTCTTTCTTTTTCTTTTTTTTTTTTTTTTGGTGGCTCTGATTGTTTCCATGTACCTATGGCTAAGCACATTTTTCAACTATAACTTGTTTCCTTTATTTCTCAATATAATTTCATAAATTTAAAATTTAAGTATATGAACATTTCCAGTTTACACCTGTTTTTCCAAATCACCTGGTCTCCAAGCCAATAACTTAAGTCATTTGAGCTGTCCCTATTGAAAATTGAAAGCTAATAAAATCTCTGACAAGGTTTTATTGGTAAGTTCATCTAATTCACAGTAGAAGTCCAAATATCAGGCTGTGACGAATTGTCAACAAGTTATAGAAAATCACAATGTTGAGACAACTTTCAAGTTCACATATTGGTAGAGTTCAAAACATTTATGGATATCATCTGGATATAACACCCAGTGTTCATATTCATGTAATTATTATGACATTAATTTGAAAACAGGGGGTTCCTAAGTTGGTATACAGATATGTTTTTTTTTTCAATTCATTATGAATTTTTAAGTCTGGACAAGGTTTCAGTTACACCAATAATACATGACTGAAGGAGCTTAACAAAAAGGGAACAATAATGTACATAGCATTACTTAACAAAACCCAAAACAGGATAATTTTATTTATTACCAAAAAAAAATCACTCTCATTTGAATTAGGAAAAAGTACTTTAATGGTTTATTCTTGCAGAATAAGTCAATCAATTATTGATTATTTGTGTTATTTGTTTTGAGGTATTTATATTTTAAATGTCTGCATTTTTTAGTCTATGTGGTATTATTACAAAAATTATTACGTCAAAAGTATCTAATAAAACAAACATACCAGTCCTTGTCCAAACCACAATCGAAGAAAAAGTAAAAACTATGAAAGCTGACAAAATAAGTTATACACGTGATCTTCAATCTAGGAAATGAGGCCGTGTACTAAATTATTCACGGTAAATTGCTGTAAATTTTAAATTTAATAGCATTGTACGAGTAATTTCTATAGTATCGTAAAATAAATTTTTAGTTTTGTCATCGACGTTTATGATATAAAACGTTCGTTTTTAAGTTTTTTGTAAAAATACAATGGTTCAATAGATGACCATGATTTCTTCTTGTTCATTTTAAGCATCAAAGGTAAATGTTACGTCACAGAGTCATTCCTTGTTAAATAAAAACTCCTCATCAGCTTAAAGCGCGTATCAAAGAATAAAAAGAACAGATGAAAGTTTGTCATAAAGTAAGTTGATCCACCTTTATGCAACTTTGCAAGATTATTATATTTCAAATAACGTATATTTAAACGACACAAATAAACCAAATGTTGAGATAAAATGTTTGTCAAGCTTCTTTTGTCTGTCATTTTGTCCTTTAGTCATTATACATGCATCTGTTCAAATTATTATCCCCGATAACTCAGAAGTTAAACTAGCTAAATTGATTGATCTTTGTGACAAGGGGCAATACGTAATTATGTCCGTCATTTAATGGGACCGCATGTCTTTATGCTTTCCTATGATGATGATGATCATCATCGTCATCATGATGATTGTGATGTTGGTGGTATTTTTAATGAAAGTGGTAATGATGATGGAGGCGTAGGTGATGATAGTGAAGGATATTATGCTGAAAATGTTTTTTAAATGCTGCGGAAGGTAGCCTTTTTGCCACATAAAAGCGTCCTGTTCATGCTTTAAAATTTCTCGTATACACGTGTTATAACACGTCTTTATGGCACGTTACAATGCCGTCTCATGCTTTAGTTGTAATTGTACCAGGAGGCAAACTACAAGTAAAAATAGAAAGAAATGTAAATAGAACATTATTTGTCTTGACTTGTACAAGATTTTATGTAAAAACGACTTGGTATTACGAGAAGTAATAAAAGTAAGTTGATCCACCTTTATGCAGCTTTGCATGATTATTATATGTCAAAAAACGTTTATATATACGACCTAAATAAACCCGAAGTTGAGATAATATGTTTGTAAAGTCTCTTCTGTCATTTTGTCCGTCAGTAAGTATACTGGTAAAACCAATTAATTTGGAGGACCCCATAACAATTAGAAAAACCGTAATAACTTTTCTATCGGGGATATATCAAGGGAATTAACAGGCCAATTGATAGTGGCTACATCCTCCTGTCAAGAAACGATACTGACGAATGAGAAACATGACAGCGAGCATTGTCTTGCTGAAATATGAAGGATTTTTAGAAAAAAACAAACATTGTGACACTGCATCAATATCATTTATTATATTTTCCTGATAAGATTTAATATTTAGTTTCCCATCAACCCTTTTAAGAATACATGTACTTGATCTGGATGTTTAACTTTAGTCTGAAAACAGTCTTTGCCTTGTTTCTCATGCATGTAACGCCACACTCTAAATTTTCTACAATTTTATTTGGTTTGAAAATTGATATATCTGAGGAAATTACTACTTTATTCCAAAATTTCATGGATTTATCTAATGCTCCTTTGCCCATCGAAATCGTTTAAGTTTCTGTTTTTGTTATTAATTGTTTTAGCTCCAGAACATAATTTTACTTATAATGCATCTAAAAATTTCTTTTCCAACCTATTTTACACAAAATTTGAACAACGATAGTCTAAGTTCTGTTAAAGTTACTTGACGGTGTTTAACACTTTCTTTTCTCAAAAAGCGTTTTTCACGATATGTTAATTTAAGTGGCTGTCCTGGATCCATTCTGTCTTCCACACTTTCATTTTCTTTGTAATGTGCTTTGCCATATCTTTCTATTCGTTTCCTGATGTATTCTCTTTGTGAATTATCAATATCACAAAAACGTGTTACCTACAGTATCTTAAGATTAATTACTCAAAAAAAAAAAAAAAAAAAAAAAAAAAAAAAAAAAAAAACAGGAATCATTTCGAGCAGATTTCTAATGGATTTAGTATTTTAAACTATTTTTTGTATAATTTTAAAATAACTGACTTTGTTCAATTTTTCATATGTTGCTATAATTTGACATAGAAAGTCCTTATAGATACAAACGTTGATTATACATAATGGATATGTGCAAAGCTTTGCTGGAACTTTGTCTGGAATTATGCATTTAATATAAAGTAAGGAAATGTGGAAAATATTTGAGGGCGTCCAAATTAATTGGTTTGACCAGTACATGTATCTGTTCCCATTTTTACCCCTCCCCCCGATAACTCAAAAGTTAATTGATTGAACTTTGTTTGTGAAAAGGGGGGATTGTGTAGGTTATGTCCATCATTTAATGGGACCGCATTTCCGTACCCCCTCCCATTATGACGATGATCATCATCGTCATCATCATGAAAGTGATGGTGGTGGTGTTTTTTATGAAGGAAGTAATGATGATGTAGGCGTAGGTGATGATAGTGAAGGATATTATGGTGTCTTGCTGAAAATGTTATCTTTATGCAGCGGAAGGTAGCCTTTTTCCCGCATAAAACGGTCATCTTCATGCATTAAAATTGATGTGGCTACTCCGCTATGCGACGTAACAGAGCTATCTAATGCTTTAGTTGCAATCGTACCAAGAGGCAAAATAAAATACGGAGTAAAATCGAGAAATGTTAATAAAACATTGTTTGCTTTGATTTGTACAAGGTTTTATACAATTACGGCTTGGCATTACGGGAAGTTTTTAAAATGTTGTCAAGTCTAATGCTGAAGGAGGGGCCCTTTGGACGTCAGCTGGCTCTTGCGACCAAAATTGTCTCACAGTACCTAGGTTTTAATCTCTGTTTGGTAAATTTTTGGGGTTTGAGCATTTGTCAGTTCCTTTACCAAAAGTTGATACTTCTAACAGGAAACTCATGTTGCCTTTATTATCTTAGAACTGATTAACTCTATAGTTCAATCTCTATTTGGTGCATAATCCATTTTTTTTAGAAAAAACAACAAAACTGCTTGTTACAATCAAGATAGCAGTCTTAAACGATTCGACCGAAATACTAAAACAACTGAGAGAAACGCCTAAAATGGCAAACATCTTTTGTAAAACATTTGTAAAGATGTTTGAAAACAATCGATCCCAATGATCGTTTTAAAGCCACATATTTCACCATAAATTCCTCAAAGTGGTACCATCGAGAAATTTGACTAATATTGAACATATACGTTTAAACAAGAGGGCCATGAGGCCCTGGGCGCTCACCTGAGAATATTTTGAATTTGGAGCAATTTTTCAATAATGAAATGTACAGAGGGCTAACAGAGTTCTTCAATAGTTTAACAAAATGAACAGCTTATTGGCTAGTTAAAACAAAGATGATTATTTTGTGTAAGACCAAACATGACCTATGTATGAATCTGACTTGGCTTTTGAAAAAAAATAGGATTCTTTTTCTTGTCTTGTGTTGCAAGGAACATTCTTGTCAAAAGTGAAGAACAATGGACTGAAAGCATTTGCCTAAATTGTTTCAAAGGTGACTTAGAGCGTTTGCAAGGTTTTTCTATGACTTGACCTAGTGACTTAATGACCCAACATGACCCATATTCAAACTTGACTTAGTTTTGGTAAAGGTTTTCATTCTGAGCAAGTTTGAGGAAGATTAATCAAAAACTGGCTTCTAGAGTGTTAATGAAATTTTTCTATGATTTGACCTAGTGACCTACTTAATGGCCCAACATGACCCATATTCGAACTTGACTTAGCTTTGGTTAAGGTTTTGATTCTGAGCACGTTTGAAGATTAATAAAAAACTGTGACTTATAAAGTGTTAAAAATGGTTTTTCTATGATTTGACCTAGTGATCTACTTAATGACCCAACATGAGCCATATTCGAACTTGACTTAGCTTTTGTCAAGGATTTCATTCGGAGCAAGTTTGAAGACAATGTATCAAAACCTGTGGCTTCTAGAGTGTTAACAAGGTTTTTGTATTATTTGACCTAGTGACCTCTTTATAGACCCAACATACCCATGTTCAAATTTGATTTAGCTTTGGTCGAGGTTTTCATTCTGAGCAAGTTTAAAGACATTTTCTCAAAATCTGTTGCTTTCAGAGTGTTAACAAGGTTTTTCTATGATTTGACCTAGTGACCTACTTCATAACCCAACACGACCCTTATTCAAACTTGACTGAGCTTTTGTCATGATATTGAATGTGAGCAAGTTTGAAGACAATTTATCAAAAACTAGCTTCTAGGGTGTTAACAAGGTTTTTCTATGATTTGACCTAGTGACCTACTTAATGACCCAACATGACTCATATTCAAACTTGACTTAGCGTAGTCAAGTTTTTCCTTCTGAGCAAGTTTAAAGAAGTTTTATCCAAAACGATGTGTTCTAGATTGCTAGATTGTGTTTTTGTATGATTTGACCTAGTGACCTACCTTTTCACCCAACATGACCAATATTTAAATTTGACTTGGCTTTAATCAAGATGTTCAATGTGAACAAGTTTCAAGAAGATAAATAAAAAACTGTAGCTTCTACAGTGTTAAAAAGGTTTTTCTAAGATTGCCCTAGTGACCTATTTATTGACCAAACATGACCCATGTTCGTACTTGTTTTAGCCTCGGTCAAGATATACAATGTGAGCAAGTTTAAAGACAATTTATCAAAAGTTGTAGCTTTCAGAGTGTTTACAATGTTTTTCTAATATTTGACCTTGTGACTTACTTAATTACCCAACATGACCCATATTCGAATTTGACTTATCTTTGGTCAAGGTTTTCATTCTGAACAATTTTGAAGGAGATTTATCAAAAACTGTGGGTTCTAAGGTGTTAAAAAGTTTTTTCTATGATTTCACCTGGTGACCTATTTTTCAACCCAACATGACCCATACTCAAACTTGACTTAGCTTTTGTCATGATATTTAATGTGAGCAAGTTTGAAGACAATTTTTCCAAAACGGTGGTCTTCTACGGTGTTCACAAGGTTTTTCTATGATTTGACCTAGTGACCTACTTAATGACCCAACATGACCTATATTCAAACTTGACTTAGCTTTGGTCAAGTTTTTCATTCTGAGCAAGTTTGAAGAAGATTAATAAAAAACTATGGCTTCTACAGTGTTAACAAGGTTTTTCTATGATTTAACCTAGTGACCTATTTATTGATCCAAAATGACCCATGTTCGAACTTGACTGAGATTTTGCCATGATATTGAATGTGAGCAAGTTTGAAGAAAATTTATCAAAATCTGTTGCTTTCAGAGTGTTGACAAGGTTTTTTTTATAATTTGACCTAGTGACCTACTTAATGACCCAACATATTCAAACTTGACTTAGCTTTGGTCAAGTTTTTCATTCTGAGCAAGTTTGAAGAAGATAAATCAAAAACTGTGGCTTCTAGAGTGTTAACAAGGTTTTTTTTTTATTTGACCTAGTGACCTATTTATTGACCCAACATACCCTATGTTCAAATTTGATTTAGCTTTGGTCGAGGTTTTCATTCTGAGCAAGTTTAAAGACATTTTCTCAAAATCTGTTGCTTTCAGAGTGTTAACAAGGTTTTTCTATGATTTGACCTAGTGACCTACTTCATAACCCAACACGACCCTTATTCAAACTTGACTGAGCTTTTGTCATGATATTAAATGTTTTGGTCTGGCTTTGGTCAAGAGAATCCCTGTGGCCAAGTTTGATATAAATTGGATTACAACTGTGGCCCCTAGAGTGTTAACAAGCAAAAGTTGACGCACGACGGACGACGGACGAAGACTGATCACAATAGCTCACTTGAGCACTTTGTGCTCAGATGAGCTAAAATTAACAGATAGGCTTTAGAGTACACCTTTGTAAATTTAGGAAAATGTTTCAAATTTCTCGTAACAGAATCCACTTTTGGGAAGGGTGTTCTGTATATAATTACATCAGATATGGTTAAACAATAATATAAAGCCCACTACTAAACGTAAATAAGTTCTGCAAAGGGTCTTAACACAGACACTGACGAAGAAATGAAAGGAATCTTAAAATTTTGTTTTAATGTGCTTTATGTTTTATTTTTAATATGGTTAAAGCAACAATGGTATTCATAGAGATATATCATCTATATAACGACTTTACAATGTACAGGTTTTACTTTATATACTGATGTTCGTTGAATAGACAACTATAGCTGTTTTATTGTACAGACATTATTGTACAAATTGTTGTATGTTACAACAAGATATATTTATACAGACACATTTCCAAGGTTTACCTATAGACAGGTTATCTTAATTATATATCGAGACTAGTATTTTTTACTGTAGACAGGTGGTTAATTTAGCAGGTTTAACTAAAGACAGGTTGTCGTTTTATAGAAATGGAAACTGTACTAGGAAAAATGCAACGAGAGTCAGACTTTATTTAGAAGTTAAAACCATAACAGTAAATTAATGGCTAGTCTTCAGATCAGATGGTCTCTATAGTTTTGCTAATTTATTATATATATATATATATATATATATATATATATATATATATATATATATATATATATTTATCTTATACTGACATTATGCTATAAGAGCTTATTAACCGTTAATTGCTGGTCTTAATCGACAGTTAGTCTCCCTTAACCCCTTCTAGGCGAACGATGCATTAATGCATTGCCGTTCAGATGGCGGACGATGCATTAATGCATCATTTTCAATGTCCCCGAAATTTGTTTTGTTTCAAATAAATCAATAATGTTTTATGTCTCTCCTGGTTATAAAGGATCATTTTATGTTTCAGCTTAATAAAAATTTCCCTAAAATTGTTATTTTTTTTAGATTCAAACTTATATTAACACGACTTGAAACATAAATTTGATTTGTTTACATCCGTGTCCGCAGTTTACGATCTTTTTACAGATTGTGCAAAAATAATAATTAAATGCATTAACCGGTGACGATGGACGAAAATTAAAATCTGGTGTGCAGGGCTCGACATTAACGGTTGTCCGCTTGCCAAGGGCAAGAAAACTGACGTTCGGGCAAGTAAACTTTAAACTTGTCCGACGGGGCAAGTGAAAATTTTAGCCATAGATGATTAAAATTGTTTTTTTGACATAACATTCTGAGAGATTTTCTTTTCCAATTTTCGATGTTAAAGTGCACACCATACTTATGTATATTTTCTATGACTCTTAGAGTTTACATCGAGAACCTGTCGTAAATAACCGTGATATGTATAAAACGAGATATTTTATTGGTTTATTCTATTTATATAACTCAATTTAATCCTATCAAACTGCCGAATATGTTTTCGTCTATTGTTAACAATAGAAACTGCAAACATGGACGAATTAAAACAAAAGTCAATGTTGTCATTTTTTAGGAAACATCTCTTTATACAACTAAAGATGGTATGACTATCCATAAGCTTTTTTATCACACATTAAATTCAAACTACAGTGAGCAAAGTCAAAACAATAAGTTAACATCAATCATGAAGATTTTATTCACAGTTTAATAAAACAAGATTGAATCAGTCTTTTGTAAATGATTAAAACAGAATTACCTCGGTCTTTCCTAGCGATTTTAAGACCTGAATTGAAAGAAAGCAAAAAAGAAAAAAAAAATAGTAGGGCAAGTAAAAACTTTAGGCGGGCAAGTGAATTTTCAGTTGCACTTGCCCGACAGGGCAAGTAGGTATAAAAGTTAATGTCAAGCCCTGGTGTGTTAATGTTTTTTAACAAGAAGTAAAAATTATTGTTAAACCGCCATGAACAAGATAAACCTTCAGAGAAAGCCGATACACCTTTGACCATGTAACACTACCCCGATGATGTACGAAACCTTACTGGCTCACAATGCCAAATTTTGATCTTGATGCAATTTTATTACAAATGTAATGAAAATCAGAATATCAACTATATAAACATGAATAAGATATAAAAAACAAGTATAAACAATACCGTAGCAGGAGAGAAATCCGAGAGAAATAATTTAACTCGGAACGAAACGTCACTAAACACGCATACGTGCAGCTATGATTTACTGACACAAAATATTTGCGCTTTACTATTCCAAAATAATCAGTTTTTAAACGGATGATTGTTTATTGCGAGTTAACAATCTTAAGCAAAATACAGCTGATCTTTTCCGATTCAAATAAAATTTAGCTCCATTAAATACATCAAATAAAAGCCAAATCAGGAAAAACTAAAAATCATCACTGCGCAAGTGCAACTTCCGGAAAACCGACTTCGTGGAATCAAGGAATTTGGCCGGTTTTCAGAGGGGCCGGTATTTTAGGGGTTATAAATCAGGTAGTCCGATCCGGACTTATAAAACCGTACATTGACAAAAGACGCAAATTTTATGTATTCCCATAAACATTGATCGTACATGTAATGTGAAATTCAGTTCCTGATCTTAACAAGTTCCTCGTTTCTAAATTCAAAGGTTAACGAGCTGGCAGATTAATATGAAGAATTAAACAATATCCCAAACGTATACGTGCTCGTGTTAATAAAGCGCACGAGGTACAGTTGCCGGATAAAAAGGAAACAAAGCATTTATCATAACTAATTTGTTTTATGAATTATACATTTATACATCATATGAAGCAAAAATATTACCCATTGCACTTAAAACAAGGGCCGATCCCTTAATTACAAGAGGAATCGGTTTTTTGGCACTTGTTACCGGGTTTTGGTGACAGGAACGTTTTGATATTAAATAGAAATAATTTTCTAAAGTGTCAAATATTTTATTTAAAAAAATTATTTTAATGCTATTTTTCAAAGAAAAAAATATTTCTTAATATATTTGCATTGCGCCATTGAAATAAACATAATTGTTTATAAAAGGTTCTGGTCACCATAAAACTTTAATTAAGTGTGTGTGTGTGTGTGTGTGTGTGTGTGTGTGTGTGTGTGTGTGGGAGGGGGTACTTCGTGGGTAAAAACCTTGAAGTAAGAAAAAGACCATCAGTTTATAATCAATAAAGAAAACAATTTAGATAGAATTTATAAATTATTCAATTACACCTGTACGGGTAGTCCGGTCTACCAGTATAATGATAAGAACATTTCGACAGTTGTTATTTCAGTAATCGGATTAGCAGACAGAAAATCACTTGACCGTTACAGTTCAGTGATGCGACTCTGGACAGCAGGTTTTTTAAAGTAAATTATTAAGATGTAACGTGAATTCGGCACTTGAAAAAGGCCGGTGTTCGGATTTCAGAGGGACCGGTTTATGGACGTTTATTTTAATATAAACAAAGAAGTATTTATTCGGGACCGGTCTCACGTGTTCGGTTTGTGGAGGTGATCGGTTTTTAGGAGGGCCGGTATTCGGAAGTTTCACTGTATCATTATATTGTCAGTGAAATGCATTTCTTGGGAAAACCCACAAGTTTGTTTACATGGTCGTCTTGTAACAAAGACATTATTAAAGCTAGTTTCAATTTGCTTTATAAACACAAAATGCGACTCGGGCGAAAAAAGGATGGATTCATGTTCATCAGGCGATGAATTTTAGGGGTTTGGCCCAAATGAAGCTGCTGAGGCCCATGAACGTTATGAAGCCATGGTAGAAAAGAAGGAATTCAGGGTTCAAATTTTAGCTAGCATACTCGCAAAATGCGAGTGAAGTTTCGAAATTGCTAGTTATATTTTCTTAAACTCGCAAAATTTTGCGAGTCGTTTTCGGCAGCCATGTTTAACTTGTAAAACGAAAGTAAGAACAACGTGTTGTGCGCGCGCATCGTCATGTACTCGTATTTTCCGGTCGTCTGCAACTGAATTTTAACGGAATGGACAAGTATTTGATGCGGCCCGCCGCTAAAGATTAGGAAGAACATTCTGCATCGTGTAGTAAAATGGCAAAGACATCTTTCGATAATAGAGATAATTTTTAAAAAGTCAGTTTACGACGCGGCAGAAAAAAACGTAAAAAAATGGATGAAAGACTAAATATTGATCTGGACATGAAAACCGGCGAAAACGAAATGGTCAATGAAATAATTTGCAAGACCTGCAAAAATTATGCACCATCGTCAATGTCATCTACTGTGAGTTAATAAAATATTATTGTGTTTAAAATTACGATTTTTCCTGTATCAATACATGTCTAATTACGCGAAGTGTATTGACTTGTCAATATTGTGAGAAAAAAACTGCCGACTGTTGAATAATAATAAAAAAAATAATAGTTACATTTTTTTTCATCCAATTAACTGAATTTTATTAACGTTCTTTTACATCTCGATGTAAAATATACTCAAAAATAAATAAATAAATAAATAAATAAAATTTAAAAAAAATTGCGAGTTGATTTTTCATTTTGCGAGTTCACAAGAAAGTCACTCGCAAAAATTTGCAAGTGGAAAAAAATTTGAAATTCTAACCCTGCAGTTTGTAATGAAATTGGTATAAATGACTGCAATGAAAATGCAGACTTCAGCACATGTTTAAGGAAAAATCTGGTGCATTGACAGAGTAAGCAGCTCTTGCTTCACATTTAACATTTGTTCTATATTTGGAACATTTAAGGAAGTAATCTTGTTTCAATTTCTAAAGTATGATTTTTTTGCCTATGGTTCCACTTTCAAGACTGTAAGATGGAATTTTATTCTTTTCAGAGGTCCCCTACTGTGTACGACATGGAAAGACAAAAAGGTTGTTACCATATCATCAACCATTCACAATAAAGCTAGAACTGTAGTGTCCAGATCAACCAACATCAATGTCCAGTTTCAACAGGTTGATATCCCATGTCCTAAGGCGGTAGAAGACTACACAAAATATATGGGTGGAGTTGATGGAGATGACCAGTATGCTCAGTTTATGGATAAAACCCTCAAATGGTACAAGAGGGTATTTTTTAAATTGCTTGAAATAGCTAAATTGTGTGTTTTTCAGTGTTACCTGGAGAGTCCTAATCATCAACCAGCACCTGGTAAACCTGCCTCAACTTTCTTTAAATTTACTCAGAAGGTTTTTGCTGGCTTAATTCACGGTTAGCAGCAGAAAGCCAGAGCTGGATGACCACCACTTGCTCCACTCGAAGCAAGACTTGTGCAGAGGCACTTACCAGGCCGGTTTCCAAAAAGATCTTGGTACCATGTTTGCTGGAAAAAAGTCACCGATGGAAAACAGGCTGTTAGAAAACAGACAAAGTTTTGATGCCCTGACTGTGGTAAACATCTGTAAATATGTTTTTGTGTTATTTTCAAGTTTATTGAACTTTTTTGAAGTTTTGGAATGAACAGATTTTTTTTTAAATCCACAACTTGTAAATATTTTTTCTTGTTGAATTGGTAGCTTCAGCAGCAAAGACTTATATGTACGTTATTAGGTAATCAAGCTTCACATTTAAAAAAAAAGCAAATATATACTAATGAACTAATTTAATTACTTCCGATTTATAATTCTTACACAACTTGTTTCTACACAAAAATACACATTAATTTTCAGTAATTTCAGCCAAAACAATAGTTGAATTTTAAAAAGAGTTGCAAGTCCAATATGGACTTAATAAACTGTCATAATCATACAAAACAAAGATGAAAAAATCATAAATATATCATTTTAATCCTGGTATTAGGGCTATACTATTACATTTCCGTCTATCTTGTATATCAAGATAAAATTCCTGGAATAAGTCCTAAATGTTCCATGCCGTTATGCATTTGAATGTTTAAAGTATACTTATTTCAGAATTTCATGTCGGTAAAATATTCTACCTTGTTAATATACACGGTAGAAAATCACCGATTGCACGGAATTATTTCAAGGCTAAGTCAGTAAGAGATGTCTCGTTCTTTAACACGACGCTATTTCCGGTTTCGATTTTGATAAGAAATTTGAGTAAAATGTACAGATAGTTCAAAAAGGTTTAAATTGGTTTGGGAATTATTTAATTTTTACCTACACTCCGTTTATTTTTCTAGGTCGAGGGAATAATACGATTTTTAATTAGACGCTACTGCTATGGCAAAAAAATTGCACAATAATTCGAGAAACCACTTTTACGGTCGTAAAACTAGGTTTTGCGCCGTAAAACCTACTTTTGCGATCGCAAAGCCTAGTTTTACGAATTATTGTGCAATTTACGATGTAAAACTAGGTTTTACGACCGTAAATGTAGGTTTTCAAGTTGAATTGCATTTGCGTTCGTAAATGTGAATTTACGGTGCAAAACCAGGTTTTACCACAATTATTGTGCATGCTTGTTTTATTGCATTGTGGCATTTCGTCCCGAGAAGGAAAGAAATTGTACTTTTGCCTTTATTTCAATGATACGAAATATTATCCCTTCAGGTTTATCCTTTTGTGCTATATTTTTAAGTTAATTTGCCGATTCCCCGAGCACCTGTTTAATTTCACTTATTTAAAAATAATTCAGGACTGTACCTAAATCCACGTGATTTTTATTCAGGCTGTGGCAATCGATGACGTATTTTTATCAGTGACGAAAGAGTTAACTCTTTCTATAACAAATATAACTTTTTTAATATCGGATAGTTGTTTTAATATTTAGTCTTAAAACGAAAAAAAAAAAAAAAAAAAAGAAAAAAAAAAAAAAAAAAAAAAAAAAAAAAATCAACGTTGATATTGAAAAGTTTTATGAATGACTTCAGAAATTAAACATATACACTAAATCTCACAAATAAAGGGTGATCCTGAATTTTTATCGACCAAAATTGAAGTTAATGAAAACTCGATTGCTCCATCATAATTATAGACAGATGTCATTACAAAAAGGACGCATTTCAAAAGCACTATTTATATAGTTTTGATGCTACCGTAGTCTAAATATTGGTTGAGTGTTGTTAAAAAAGTAAGCTAATATCTACGTTACTACACATTGCATCAAAATAACCAATCTTTTATACTTTTAAATCGAAGAAATAATTCATAAAAACTTACATATATTAAAATTATATCAAAAAAAGTTAAAATACCGCACATTTCTTTTAAGTTGCAACATTTTGAGATTTAGATTACTAATAAGGTAAATATATAACACAAATACCTGTTAAATTTTGATGTGCCAGATGTGCACATTTCGGAAATTCATTCCTCATCAGTGACACTAAGAACGAAAAGTTTGATAGATAAAAACGTAAGCCAAACAGTTTAAAATAATGAACCTAAAGTTCCAAAATTTTATAAATCCAAATCCAGCTAAGGATGCTTTGCATGAGGGAACAAACCTTAGTTTTAAATAAAGTTCAAATTTTAGACGGCTGAAAATTTTGCTAAATGGTACATCAAAAAGTACTGCCTACAGAGATACCCTCGGAGAGTTTTACTCCACCAGCAGCGGTACCCGCTCAGGGGTAGTAAATATATAATACAAATACCAGTTAAATTTTGATGTGCCAGATGTGCACATTTCGGAAATTTATTCCTCATCAGTGACACTAAGACCGAAAAGTTTGATAGATAAAAACATAAGCCAAACAGTTGAAAATAATGAATCTAAAGTTCCAAAATTATATATATCCAAATCCAGCTAAGGAATGCTTTGCATGAGGGAACAAACCTTAGTCTTAAATAAATAATTAAATATTCAACTTGTATAAATATACAACAACTTCCTTTAATGCTGAATTAAAGAAAGACTTCCAATACATGTAATTTTCTGTTTCTTGATGAAGTAAAATGATTATACTAGGTGTGCAATAGTTTACATGTTATAATACAGGAACCATTTCATCAGGATGCTGATATTAGATGTTAGGTGTCTAAAGTAACGTAAGTATCAACGTCTCCTGATTACAGGTTGTAATGAGAATGATATGACATTATATCGGTTTTTTTCAATGTTTTGCATTAACAAATATAAAATAATCATTTAACAACCATTTTGTATTTTTTGAAACATCAGAATCTAGATGGCAACCAAAATAAAATAATTAAGCAATACAAGGAATGATATTTGACATTTAAAACGAAATTCTTCGTAATTCACCCTTTGTACATTTACAGTTGCTGTTTACGAATGTTTATTTAAATCTTAGGTGAAACACATGGGTCATTTGCTTATATATTTAAAACTAAAAGGTAACCTATGTGTTACAAAAAAATTTTCAGCAACACACGTTATTTGTCCTTTAAATTGATCAAAATCTTATTAATATCACCTGTACTATTAAATTTGATGACAAATTAAGTACAAAAGTTCCATTTTAATACTAGAGAAATGTGTAATATGTCAGAACATTGTAACGTAGGTATTTATGTTATTATAAGTCATTGCTTCTTGAAAAACTGTTCCATTTTAATCGAAGCATCGATTTCGTTCCGACTTTCCTGGTGCAACCGGGGTTTGTATCTTACATAGGAAGTCGCCATTAGGAATCAAGATCCGTGTTTTGCCGATACCTAAAACATAGAAGTTATAAATTTAAGTATTGATACATACGTTACCAGTATTGGTACCTACGGTATACAAAGAGTTTTTTATTGAAAGCTCATAAGAAAAGGCATGTTTTATTTTATCAGATTATCCCCGAGGGTATCCATAACTCAGTAGGCAGTACTTTGTGCTGTCAGAAAATATACCATTTAGCAAAATTTTCAGTCATCTTAATTTTTGAAATTTATTTAAAACTAAGGTCTGTTCTTTCCTGCAAAACAATTCTTAGCTGGATTTGGATTCACATATTTTTGGAACTTTAGATTCATGAAGTTGCAACTGTTTGGTGTATGTTTTTTAATCTATCAACTTTTTCGGCCCCTAGTGTCACTGATCAGGAATGATTTTCCGAAATGTGCACATCTGGCACATCAAAATTTAGCAGGTATTTGATATATATTTACTACCCCTGAGCGGGTACCGCTGCTGGTGGAGTAAATCTCCCCGAGGGTATCCATAACTTAGTAGGCAGTACTTTGTGCTGTCAGAAAAAAATACCATTTAGCAAAATTTTCAGACATCTTAATTTTTGAAATTTATTTAAAACTAAGGTCTGTTCTTTCCTGCAAAACATTCCTTAGCTGGATTTGGATTCACATATTTTTGGAACTTTAGATTCATGAAGTTGCAACTGTTTGGTGTATGTTTTTTAATCTATCAACTTTTTCGGCCCCTAGTGTCACTGATGAGGAATGATTTTCCGAAATGTGCACATCTGGCACATCAAAATTTAGCAGGTATTTGTTATATATTATGAGGTAATATGTAAAAACTATACTTTAATAAGTTTCAAGAAAATCATCAGAGAATAGAAATACATTAATATCATTAAGTCGTTTATGCAGGGTTCAAATTCAGTATATTATTTTTCTATTGCATAGTTTAAAAATTGTAAATAAATATGATGAAAACAATATATATAGTTTAAATTTAACCCCACAGAAATATTTTAATAGAGTGACAAGTTTAAAATATAATTCATAATGTTTACCGATACATACGTTACAACACGTAACGTAAGTATCAAAACTTCATTAATAAAAAAAACTCAGTAAGTAGTATAGGGAGTATCATTGTATCTAAACAATATAAAGTAACATCTATTTATCATACATGAGTAAAAATATTGTGAAAGGCCGTATATTGTTATCTTATTCAGGAACTAATAAATAATTGTATGATTCAAACAATATGCAGTCATCAGTTTGACGATTTGAACTGCCCCTCGCTTCAAACTTCCCAAGGTTAATAAAAACGTCATATGTGTAAACTTGATACACATAAAGAAAACGTCAAACTCCTTGTTGCTTCCCGTAGTTTCTTCAACCGTAGTAACGTATGTATTTTCACGTTTCATTATAGGGTCTTCTTTAGCTAAAATCATTCTAAACTTAGTGTTGATGGACAAACTTTAAATTATATAACAACATGACATTAGATAAGTTATAAATGTTAATATGCTATTATGTCGTTCACGTGTTTAATTAATATGTTACGTAAGGTATCGCACAAAAAGAACCCTTCAGTAGCCATTGTTTAAATTTGAATTCCAAATATTCTCTATTATGTATTACTTTTCTTTTGTAATTTTTAACTTGTTTATACATAAAATATGATTTGCAAAGTGACAGAAATGACAAAAAGTGATCATTTGTTTAGATTTTGTTGCGTGATAAAAGTTATATAACGTATGTATCAAGTACATGGAGACATGCCGATCTAAGTGTTTAAAATAACTTGCATTATTTTTTGATATTCAAGACGTCTTAAAATAAATTATCGATTTGGTATTACATAAAATAAACAATTAAAGCAAACGGGGTCATTTCATACTGGAAAACGGGGTACATATACAACAAAACCCACATCAGGAGACAGGTAACGTGTATCGTTTTTACCGTTTGAAATAAAAAATGGAAAACAAGACATTCAGTGGTTTGTGTAAAATTTATATTCCAAGAATACCTGCATCTATACAATATTTGTGCATATTGGTCATTGTTATAGGTGTCACAGTATTTTTAGGATAAGGCGACGACATCATATTCACCTTATTAGTGAGTATGGGTGCATGCAAGATGTTCGAGAATCGACTACTAAGAGCAATAAAAATTAAATGCACCAACAATAAGATAACTACATAAGACTTTTTGTGTGAGAAGCCAGTTAAATGCTAAAAGTAATACATTAACATTAGGTGAAATGTTTCTTCTTGGCGGTTGAGTGGTCGCAACTGCGATACAGCATATCAGAGTCCAACCAAATGTCTTATAGTAAATTCCAATCTGCTTTATCAGAAGGCTTGTCATTATTAAACTTAACTAGAAGGTTTTTTCTGATGACACATTTGGTCACTCCAACATTCCAGAATTAATAACTTTGATATAAGTAAAAAATCTAACCCGAGGCGTTAAACAACGTTACTTCGGTTCTCTATATCTGCCGTATAGAATCAAGAGAAATGAACAACCGATAATTAAGCCTTTATAATTTTTGTGACCAACGCTAACTCTCAGTGTTAGACTGTCTATTTACAGAGAAAAAGTTGTTTGGTAGGACATACACAAGAATTTTAATGTTGAGAGACTGCTTTCTCTGCGCCTGGTATGCAAGGAAATACGATGAGAGAATATTGATTCATTCATCCGAGTCATTACAATCTGACAGGTACTGGTGTTCTTGAGTGTGACGTACTAAATCTGTAATCAAGAATGTTAAAGAAGTTTTGAGTTCGTAATTGGTGTACTTCTCTGTGACGTACTAAATCTGTAATTCAGAATGTTAAAGTCGTTTTGATTTGTAATTGCAATGTTTAACAATTTGTCATATTTTAATGAATATTAACTTCATTTTTAAGTACGAATAAAAAGTATAAATATAAAATATTTTCTCCGAATAAAAAGTTGAAATACAGTAAAATATAAGAGAGAGATAATTCTGCACCATCATACAAATTTATCGATTAGTATACATCATCATCTCCACTTACTTCTCCATACATACAAACACACGCACACACACAAACACACACACACACACACACACACACACACACACACACACACACACACACACACACACTTGTCCGTCGCGATACGTTCGTTTGGTGAAATCTTTATGAAAGCCGTTTGATCGCCTAGTAAGACTTACAATTATAAATTCGGTTTTCTGTTCATTTGTTTAATAGTAATTTTCTTATGTCAATTTTTTTCATCTTCGATGGAGTGCAGGATTTTTAAAACACATAAATAAAGACTTTTCACGATTTGATATAATTTTCTTCTCTTTCGGACTATGTTTCATATGACTTTGTTCTTACAAGGGATACTTTGTATTCAGCATCATGGATGCAAGATCTTTTAGTAATGTCCATTTTCAAATTTTAAACTTTCTTTGGGAAATGAACTTGTTCTATAAAATATAATTTTTATCATATATTATCTCATTACCTTATCTGTAATATTACTGTTTTTTTTATCTTGTTCCGTTTAATTGACGATTTGTTAATGCAGAATGTTAAATGTTAAAAAACAGTATGCAATCCCTACTTAAAAGATTCCACCATCATGTTTCAAGTGTGGGTATTGGTGCATCTAGCAATCAGATCGCAATTTTCTACAAATAATATACATCTCAGGTCACAGAAATCGGGTCTGTTTACACAGTTCTGTCAGGGATTTTATCTCCAGGCAGAAAAAGTCCAGCATTCATGTCTTATAAGAAACAGCAGCATTTAAAACTTTATTGTCACCATTTCCTTATAATTAAACACAAACTGAAGATCAGACACAGTTTAGCATTCTCCCGCCAGTGCAGCTGCAAGTTGTAACGACAGAACGCAAGTGCGTCTTTTAAATTGGGCATTGTGTCAATGCCGCTTTTAGTTATTAAACTGTTCAGTAAATTTTATTATTAAGATGTAAACTAAAATATTTATTAGTCTTAGTAACCTGAAATAAATTAATATTTAGTATCATGTGAATGTTCTGTTTTTATTTTAATAACGCTCAATTCCACCTCATTTTAACATCTTGATTACCATGCGACATAATAGGATCTAGCACCAACTCAATATCAAGAAGCATACTTATAAGGTTTTCTAAATACAGTTACTGTGGTTTGCGAATGGACTGGAAATGTTGTGTTTTTATTAAACATAACTTTCAGAATCAGTCTTCCGCCTCAGCAAATATATAAATCCTGAAAAAGATAATATAAATGTTACATAGAAAAAGACATATCCCGAGGACGTTTCACCAACACCTCAGCTTGTTATATACATCATTCATCATGTGGCCGATCAAGAACTTATTTAAACTCTACACACTTGCATAATGGTTGCAATACAGTACTATCTAAAAATATATGACGGTGACGAAGCACCACCCAAACCCACAATATACATACAACATTTATGTTTATTTTTTATGTTTCAATTCCAAAACAATAAAGATAGACATTCAGTCATTACTTTTCATTGAATGTTGAATTTTAAAGAAGGTGGAGGAAAAAGGAATAGTTGAGAGAAATGACCCTTGTCATAACTGCGTGCTGTTTCCCCTTTTCTGTTATAAACTGCGTTGTTATTATATGCCGGTGATATCAGGTCCCTTGAGAATAATTTTAATTCATTTAATGTACTCGGCAATTTCATTATATGAACTAGGGTTTTAATTATTGTTGCCTGTCTTCAATTATCGCCCTTTATATGACGACATGGTTTTTTGTTTTTTCCTCCTTAATATAGTCTCGCTCGGAATTCAACTTTCGTTTTTGAAGTCATCTTTATCTCTAGTGCATTGCACTTATGGAACAATTTCGCATGTTGAAACGTATTTTTACGACCATGATAACCCGAATAATATTGGACTGTCAATAATTGATAAATCACATTATGTTATATAAATACGGGATCAATCCTTAAAAACCGCGTGTATACGTATTTCAGCATAAAAAAGTATAAAACAAGATCACAAATTATCGATATCAAAACTTTTTCTAAGTTTTATTTAACACTAGATTAATTTGGAATGCATTAAAAAGTTTTAAATTAATTTTTTTTTTCCGAGGTGTTCCCCCGATTTTTCACTCGTACAGACGAGTAATTTTCAACATTTTTCCGCTACTTTAAAAGATACTGAATACCCTAGTTATCTGAATTTATACGATTTGTAGGAAATTTTGAAAATAGTTTTTACCCAAAGAAGATGCACCAAAACTTACATGTAGAAGAATTGGTAGCATCTATTAAAACTTTCTACAAGCAATATTGGAAACTTTTTTAAACAATGGATTTGTCCAGTAGTGGAATCCTGAATAGGCTGTGAGAGAGGCCTTGATCTGTAAATTTGCGCCCAACGTTACTTGGCCCGCAAGGCCCTTCACGGTGTTGTAATAAAAAATTACGTTTTAAAATAGGTTAAAAGTTAAAAAGGTATTTTTGTTAGATATTTTATAATGAGGCTACAATGAAGAAATAAAAAAAATTGTAAACATTTCATTGAATACAACAAAACTTTATCGTATAAAAGTAATATTTTACAAACTGACCTTTAACTGAAATTAAAAATATATATATATATTTAACTGTTCAGGGTTGCATGTTACATTTCCAATAAAACATGATATTATAATTACAGTATTGATTGTAACATTTATCCTTATATCTGCCATAATCAGGAACTTCGCCGCCAGATGTTGCACTATAAAAACAAATATATATATGCTTGCAAAAATGACTATATTTATTCTGCAAATTCTCAACAGTTTTAGAAGAAGATTTGTGTTATCAGCTTCCAAAATGTTCAAAGAAATAATTATATTTTACTTTATTTACAGCTTTGCCGATGCGGGTGTTTCTGTAAAAGGTGCCCGGGTAGAAAGTAAAACAGGAAAAAGTCATACTGGTTGTGGCAGCTATTTTGTAAAGCAAATGTTTCGGTTATTTTCGGATAAAAAGATTGAAAGAAAGATTCAACAAGCAATAAAAGACTTAAAGAAAATAGCAGGCAAGGGTAAAGTATTATTAATAATTACTTTTATAAAAAAAATATTTTTATACTACAGATAATTTTTAGCTCGCCTGATCGAAAGGTCATGTGAGCTTATGGCATAGCGCGGCGTGTAAATGTGCGTGTGAGCGTTCGTGCGTATGTGCGTCGTTAACACCTTTTTCCGACTTTTCCAAAACTGATGGACAGATTTCAATGATACTTGGTCAGAAGCATGTATGGGCCGGTGCAATTAAGATTTGTTCATGGCGCTGCCATGGCTATCAAAGGTGACCTAGGGGTTAAAATATTCTTCTCCGAAACCAGTGATGCTAGAAAACAATTTGTGATATTTGGCTTCTCTAGGGTCTTTAGCCTTTAGTTTGATCATTTTGTAAAATTTGGTCGAAAAATGGGTTACGTGTTTTGCGTTTTATTAAAAAAAGTTCGTAAAATGGCTTTAAATTGTTATAACTTGACTATCTGTGCAGATAATCGCATGGGGTTTCCAGTTTTAACTTTTTCTGGGCATGACCTTTAAAGTAGGGGCAAGGTCACAAATCAAGGTCATGACGTCATTTGTGATTTATGTAGATATATGCAATTTTCTTTCAAATATTAAGAGATATATGAATTCAACACATTGTAAAAATGTTGAGCATGGCAAAATTTAACAACGTACAAAGTTTTGTAATTATATAATAATCCATGTAGGAGTTGTTGCCTCTATAATGTTATTTTTGGCTTATAAATACTAAAATATTGCATTAGATTGAAAACTGTTAACGTTTTATATAGGCATCTATATTAGAATATTGTAGGTATTGATATGACAATCATTTTGATATATGGTTCAATGTCATATGTTGAATGGTTAATGTCATATCTGCATCTGTACTGGAATTGGGAATTATCTTGAAAACTATTAACTTTTTGTACAAACATGTATATAAGAATATTGTAGGTGTTAATATTACGACCATTCTAATATAAGTTCATATGTTCAAATGTCAAAATCATGGCTGCATAACCGTATGGTTAATGATTTGGAAATTCTTGATGGTATCATAGTTAAATCATGCATATGTCAGAGCTATTTTTAAATAAAATGTGACTAGATATTCCTGATTAATTATTGCGGGATTTCAAAACTTGATAAATTTTTTAAAGTTTTTGTTATTAAGTTTTTGGACATTCCCTCTTGTGCGCGTTAAGGCCCATTGGCCTCTTATTTTGTATAACTATTATGATTCCAATTAGCTATTTCGAGTTTATCTTCCATTGAAATGACTAAGGAAATGAGTACTGGAATTTTGAAAGTTTTACTGGCTGTTATCGACTATTTAACCTTTGTCTTTGTTAAGTAATTCATTTAATTGGGTTGTCTAGAAAATGTTAATTAAAATTGTATTCATAATCATGACGATTTGAAATATTAAAAACTGCATTTGTAACTTTGAAAAGAAAAAGCAAACGAAAATTCTTTCTGATCAATACACCCATTTAGTTTAAAAAGACATATGAGAAAGGCAAATATCAATATAAGATATGCAATGTCCTTCATGTCTTTTTTAAACTTGGTTGTAACGTCGACTCGTTTACCACCACTAGAACGAAGAGAACAAAAACTAAGAAAGGCCATTTGTTGTTGATGAATGCAAATTATGTCCGACATAGAAATACAAAAATCTAAATCGCAGTCTGAATAATACATAAAAGAAGTAAAGAAATTGTTACAGACTTTCACGTTTGATGTATCGAAATTGAATAATTCTTTAAATACCGTACGCCTATAAAACAAACGGAAAATTGGAAAAATGGAGTTTTCAGTGTACGCTTGTCAACATGTTTCAATATTTTGTCTTTTAAACAAGTAAAATCTGAATGGTATTCACTAAAGAGAATTAATAAGTTTCTTGAAAACTAAATCTCTATCCAGCTCCGCTATGGGCGTTTTTTACTGAAGTGCAATTAAAATGCTTGTTTAGCAACATCAACGTTTTATCTGTTTATTTTATTTAGGCAAAAAGATATGTAACATTTTTTTTCTCGATTTTAATCTGGCAGAGTGTTATTATTTTATCCGACATAATTAAATTTTTTTCGACGGCTTGGTAATTGAGGGTTTTTTCCGTGTTGAAATTCTTTCCTGCTTGGTTGTTAATTTCATTTGCTCTTATAAATCCAATTTATATGGTTATATTGCTTTTGAAAGTATTTCTGTTATAAAGGCGATTAAGAAAAGGTTAAATTTAACAGTTCCATGGATTTAAATGTCTCGCCTGGTTAGTTTTTGATAGAGTAGCAACACCTAAGTATCGCCTTATGGCCAAGCCAGGCTCGACAAAAAATATTATGATTGTTTTGCTCTGCTTCTCAACTTTAAAAGGTAGCGGCACCTTGATTTTGTTATTCATAACCATCAAACATTATACAGAAAGAATTACAAACACTGGGAATACAAATGAATTTTGTTTTATTTACTGAATTGCTACCGGAGTAAATACAGTATGGTAGAACTCGTTCATACTAAGTTAACTCTACAACGAAGCTTTACGTGCATTTACAAATAAGTTGTTGATATGGCAATATAGCAGACCTAGGATTGCCAAGCCCTAATTATCATTTATGACCTTCATCATTACAAAATTGTTTATACTTATAAAATGGCTGAATCTAAGTTAGCCCTGAAACCATTTGACGTTTCATAGTACTGTGTATTCTTAAATTTGCAATCGCAGGTGTTGTATGGAGTTGGCTAGACAATAAGTACTTACTCTTAGGCCTTACTACCAGTTGAAGGTTCGCGTGTTTCAGCCAGTTTTTAAAGTGTGACTTTGCTTTTCGGTCTGTGATTTTGAAATGGACAGGCTTGATTGTGTTTGATAATGAACCCAATTTTGACATAAAAGAAACAATTTGAAATACAAATGCTAAAAATTTACGTTCCTTTAGGAATCGTTGTTTAAAAGATTAGAAGGCGGGTATTTTAATTTTAAGGAAATCAACGTGCAAGATGCAAGCCCAATAGATCCTTTTTACATTCGTAGCAAACACTGGATTATAGCATCATTACCTTTCACATTGGGATTTCGATATCATAACAAAAAATATTAAATGCCGTTAACTCTTAAGTGAAACTGTAATTTAGTGTCATTTGATATGTTAGAAATGAGCTTAATGGACATCATGTGCACAATCTAAAAAAAATTATATCTACTAACATAAAATTCGATGTTTAATCATGTAACATTTATTCAATTTTAAAATATTACCTTTTAAATATTTCAAAATATATCATTCCTTTCTCAATATAACCCTTAATTACACCTCCCTCCCGTTTTTATCGCTCATTTGTGAAAGTAATATACAATAAGCGCCAGATTTGATGAAAACTTACGTTTCAAACTAATTTTACCACTTTTCAAAGTTTTTTTTTGTGATTGAGACATTGACTAGTATGTTTGTGTTTTATTTATTTGAGAAGCCAATACACAAATTAACACGATTTTACAATACAAATATAGAATACATTAAGAACTTTAAGTTTCTTTTTTAATTCTAAATAATATGCTTAAAAATAAGTAACATTTAGTATAAACTTGTCGAAAGAGTTAAAAAAAGTCAAGACTTATACTTTTTAAATGTCATCGTTTAATTCGACTATACGGTAGTGCTTAAAACGTCAGACTTTCCACCGTGAAGAGTATTTTGCAATAAAGAAAGAATTAATAACTGACTTAACCATCATCTACAATCAGAGAAGATAAAGATTTGGGATAGATTTTTGCACTGCTGCAGGCTTATTTATTTTACCGTATCTTTTTTGTCCATCTGGATCCGGTGTTTGTTTCAAAATTGGAGATCTAATACTATTAGCTTCTCTGGTCCATTCCACAGTAAATGACTGTTTTTCCTAATTTTTATCATATTCTGTCATTCTTTATGTCTTAAATCAAATTGAATGATGTTGTATAGAATAAAGGAAACTCAGTATTTTAAATCATTTTCATAATTTTGCTTCGGATAACACATTAGTTTATTATTATTATTTTACTTGATTCGTTAACGAATTGTTTTTGCACAATGTTTGTTATTTATAATATTTTGCTCTATTATTATATACATTTATAACAGAAAATAAAATTGCATTTACTGCGGGATTACAGAGGGAGGAAACTTATTCCAGACTACATATATTAAAGTTTACTAAAGTAATCACCAATGTTGGAGGAGGGCTGAATGCTTCAGATGGAGTTTTTTATTGTCCTGAACCAGGATTATATTACTTTTTCGTGAACATCTTGCTTCACGGAAATGATGGATATGCAGAAATTTACAAAAACGACAAACGTGTTGTTTATGTGTATACAGATTACAACGGCAAGCAGTGGAAATCTGGATCCAATGCCGTGATTCTTCTATTGGAACAAGGTGACAGAGTGTCTGTGAAGTCATATTCGTCTTATCGATTTCATGATAATGCCACTTATTTTACTGGACTAAAAATATAAGTTAAAAAAGAGACAATATGCATTTCGTAGTTTTTTGTTATATATTTGTTCAATGAGTAAATAAAAACAAAATTGTAGATTTGAAATTGTTTTCAAAACAGTTTGAAAAATGTTTCCAAAATAAAAATCTTTGGACAGTTTTGAAATTTTACAATATTTTTTTTCTGTAATAATGCTTATAAAAGCAACACGAATATTGTTTGTCAAAGAAATAGCGCATATGTTATAAGGTTACATGGTTGTTTCACTGAATTTATGACTTTGCCGGCCAAGATGAAGTCCAAGTAAAATTGCTTGTGCTAGTGCTTTATTCGTGCTTTGTTAAATATTAAAAAGAAAGCCGGTTTTTATCACAATCACATCATTTTTTTAAAAAATAATTTTGACAAAAAAGTCGCTAGTCAAAAGGTTTTGACAGACAGGGGATTATTTTTTATTTTCCGTCTAAGAAACAATTTTACAATCAAAATACCAGTTTGGAGAATAAAGATTATAAGAAATATTTTTATATATATAACTATAGTATATAATATCACCATCAATTACTTTCACATTTTATTAGCTGTCCAATTGTCAAGCGCCCATTGCCTGTACAGTACAGGGAATGTGTTGCGGATGATTGACATTTAACGACCTTTAAGATGAAATTTAGTTAAGTTGATTTGATTGGTTGAGAAAACCAGGAACCTACAGCAAGGGAAATAACAAATTTCTCGAACTTGAATCTGCCTTGATCGGGATATAAGAGACCTCGATATTTAAGCCCAGCGATCTTTTGTATTACTGTAAACGTGGTTTTTTGCCCCGTGAAAATATTAAGAAAACCCAAGTACATTGTAGCATGCTACTTTGCTACTTACCTCATCAGAAGCATGGAGACTACATTTGCCTCTCTCATATTAATCATCCAGTTTTTTGTTATATTTAAAAAATACCTCGCTAAATACCTCGCTAAATACAATTAAAGTTTGACTTTATTCAAAAATCTTCATCTTTCAAATTATCTACAATTAATGATTTACCGCCAGTAGCTCTATATATAACACAACTATCCGGGTCACTAAGCGGAACTTTGACCTAGTCAGAATTAAAAATAACTTTGTACACTTTGACCTGTGATTTTTTATTAACCTTTATATAAAGAACTTTAATTATCCGCTTGTAGTTTAATGCCAGCTGTATGGAAAGCTTTGATCACAAAATCTCGATCTCTCTAAAATTTGATGTGTTTTTATAACCCATCTCAAATGTAAGGGTTTGATATATAAAGTCTAATATCTTTTTATGACAAATTAACACTTTCGCTCAAATCACTCTTTTTTTGACGAATTTTTGACTTTAACTTGTCTTCCATACAAGATCATAATCGGCAAGATCGCAAAATTTATCCACGCGAAATGTCAAGTATCCGATGTCCAAAAATTTCTATTCGCGAAAATAACCACGTTTACAGTAACTATACTTACCGTCTGTATAATCATTTCAAAAGCACATTTAACAGAAATGTTTGTTTCTGTACTTACTTTACTTACTTATCCTGATCGTGTCTTGTGGCACATCAGGCTGCAACTAGAGACCTAAAATCTGGTCTTTCCCATTTTTATTGCACTATCTATTGTCCTCCTCCATGTCCTTCCATTATCTGTAATCAATTCTAGAGCTTTTCTTGTAATGCTCTCTAAACACAACACGCCTATCTCCATCTTATCTGCGAGATGTTTTGTCGACCCGTTTTCTTATACAGCATGTGGTTGGAGATTTTCTGCGTCTAGAAGATGTAACGTATTTTACGTCTGAAACCATGAAAGTCTCTGGTTAGCTTTATTTCTGAAACAAGCATATTATTCCATATTTTAATGAGTAAAATACTACTTGGTGAGCTTGCACGTAGATACTACTTGGTGAGCTAGCACGTAGACAACAAGTCGCCCCGAAAGAATGATAGTAAAAGACAGAGAATTAAACACACTGGCACATCACAAGCATATACGGTCCTTTTTAGAATGAATACTTGGAGACAAGTAATCTTGTCATTGTGGCAAATAGGTTAATAAAACTGTTGGTAAGAATATATGCAGCATTTAAACTTTACAACAAATTAGAGGTTTAGTAATTGATTTTATGAGTTGAAAAGCTGGCTAACAATTCATTTTTTACATCTTCGTAAATGGGTGAGAGGATGTTTAAAGCTGCATAAGTACTAAATAACTAAATCAATTAAAAACCCAATAGTTTAAAAACAGTAGCAAATACCAGTAAGAATAAAGCTTTGTCTTAATGGTACCAGATCATTAAAACATTCTTATCGCTTATGTCTCAAGAGTATTTAAGGTGATTAGGATCACATGATTGATTTTACAAATACAGAGGTTTACGGAATTAAACATTACTTAAAAGTTTAACTAGTTTTTAAACTAGTTTAATTTCGATTTTCTGTTAATAAAATAATTGTTTCTTTTGTTTTCTCGTTTATAAAAACGTTTTTATTTGTGTTTGAAATGCCTTACAATATAAAAGGCTTGTGATGGTATTGATGATATATTAAAACTAATCAATTCATGACTAAATGCAGATCGGAAAATAATCACGATAACTAGAAACGTTCTTAAAGACATAAAATGACCACATATTGTTCTTCGCCTCAAGAACGGCAAGTTGAGTATTCGAACTTTAAATTTGAAATTTTAGTTATTGCTTCTTTGTCTGATGCTCGGCATTATCGACTGGTTCACCGGAGCCATGATAATGAAAGGGAGATTGGTATGTTTATCTGCGGCATACCGACTAGCTGGATAGCACTTACAAAAAAGTCGCCACGAGTGCACACTTGTACATGGTTGGCCAAAACACACATGTAAATCACATTCACACACGAACTTGTTCTTAGAATAATTTATAGAGATTAAATACCTTGAACTTGTCGCCAATACATGAAAACTGGTGATATGAAGTTAAAGAACATAACAATAACAAACTGGAAGCTTAATAAATAACACCTTTTTTGAAGAAATACAAGGGTAATGTGACACTTCTTCGTGTCACAGGACGAAAAACTGTCTATAAGCCAGCTTATAGGTGGATTAAAGGTGGCTTATAGCTGGCTTATAGGAGTCTATAAGCCATCTATAAGCTGCTTATAGATGACCTATAAGCCATCTATAAGCCAGGCTTATAGATGGCTTATTGGCATTCAAAATATAAGCCACCTATAAGCCATCTATAAGCCTTCTATAAATATTCCTAAATTTAAAAGGTGAAGTGGTTTACAACACATTCTATAAGCCATCTATAAGCCTTCAAAACCTAACGATTTTTTTAAAATCATACACGTGCATCATATGATAAAAATGATTCTGTAATTATACATTAAATGTACCAAGTATATTTTTTAAATGTTTCGCTTTCAGTGAAATTTGTATGGAAATAATTGTTTTAGTAGTATTAAATAAGATAATCGTCAGTCTAAAAGCCACTTCATATTTGGTTTAGATCATCATTGTTTACAACTAAACACTTATATGCTGACGGAGCATATTTTGCATACTCACATAGAGTACAGATCATTACTGTAAATGTTTTCTGTGAATGGTTTGTATGACTGAGTGTAGTGGAAAGAGTTATAGTGGTGTATGCCCCAACCAAGTATTCTTGGTCATTTTTGGGATGGTGCAGGAAACCGGAGTGCCTGGAGAAAACCACCGACCTTCGGCAAGTAAACTGACCAACTTTCTCACACTAAGATTTGTCCAGAGTGGGATTCGAACCCAGGCGGTTAGAGACACAGTGTTTCGAAACGCTCTCTTTAGACCACTCTCGTTTATATGATGCGAAATACAGATATACTGATACTTTCGGAAGATATGTAAAAACTTAAAGCCTGTCTTAAACTGCTCCGTGTTATGAATTTATGAAACAGTCATTCAAATTATGTAATTAGATACTACTGGAATCTGGAATTCTTTTGTGTTGAATCCTTGGTTTTGACTATATTTGCACGGTTATTTCTGAAGTTTTTTTCATACTAAATTGCTTTCCATTCTTTTTTTTTTCTGCAAATTTTACTCCGATGACACAATGTCTACATTTCTTATCATCTTCACTACTTTCTCTTTCACCCAGTTGGTTTAACTTCTTTTTTTTTGTCCTTTATAAATCACCAGTTCCTTTTAGTCTAAAAACAATGAAAAAATCAATATTAACTAAGACTAAAGTTTGCATTTAGTGGATTAAAACTATACAGAAGCACATATTGAATCACAACCAAGAGTTAGTGAGTGGATTGTGTTTGATGTCCCCGTCAAAATTTCTTTCACATATATCAAGGTGGTAAGTTCTTGGTGGAGAAAACTAGAGTACCCGCAGAAAACCACTGACCAGCAAACAGACATACTTTATTAAATTAGAATTTTTTTCGATTCTGGCTAATTGTTTGTATTGTCATAATATTGTTCAAAATTAATGAAAAAATTCACTCCTGTCCCCAAGTACCTGTGGTTTATTTCAGTAGTTTTACAATCAAGAATGTGGGTCACAGTTGCAAATTGGGATACTGTCCCAATCAAATGAGATTTTCCCGACATGTGTTGTTGTTAATCCCATAGACAAAGATATCAGGACTGTTAATACAAGGGACTGTGTTATATAGTTTAGAGACAACGGCGGCAGTTCCAATATGAACCATTTTGTGGAGCAATGCATGAATTTGTTTATGATTTTCATTTCCCACTAATAAATAGAAAAAAAAACGACTGAAAAGGTGGGTCAAAAATTAGACTAGTTGAACACCTTGTGTTATGAGAGAGAGAGAGAGAGAGAGAGAGAGAGAGAGAGAGAGAGAGAGAGAGAGAGAGAGAGAGAAAGTGTGTGTGTGTGTGTGGTTCCGAGAGGCAATTCCGACTAAGACAAGTGCTACTTTTGATACTTTCTGTTATCTAAGAACTCAACAAATCAGTAGCTCAGAAATATTTTGGTCACAAAACGGAAGAAAAATAAGTTTTGCGTTAAGAAAAATGAGGTTGAAATGATAATGGAGGGAAAATTAAGTTCGTGAAATAAGGATACGATTGATTGCATCTACTTGCCGCTTTTTTATGATACGTGGATAGTAGTTTTATTTTATTTTATTTTACTTTTTGTGGTTGTTGTTAATTACGAGCCCCTGTGGTCTTAGCCAATTTTTCGGACGAGTTGCCGTAATGACCTATTGCCTGTGCCGAATTGACTCAGGACCGAAATAACTTGTCAGGTGCCGAAATAACTAAAATTTGTTCTTTGGATCTGTCATGCTTTTATTTAGGAACTGACACGGCAAATTTGGACAACCCTCAAAATATTTTCTGACTGCTAGAGTTTAGTGTTGCTGACTTCCCATGTGAGATACAATAATTAACAATAAATAAAACTAGTCAACTCCACCCCTATGAAAGAAATACCCCGCCCCTGGTAAAATCTTATACAGGTATACCTCTTTAACAAAACACTGATTTTATACCATGTAATTCTCAAGAAAACCAGGTCGAGTTACGGCAAATATCCTCTGTTTTATTATTATTAATATTATTATTATTGTAATTATCATTAATAATAATAATAATAATAATAATATTATTATTATTATTACATGTATTATTATTATTAAAATTATTTTTTTCTGATTTTAGTTGGAATTTTGTTTTCTTATTCATTATCATTGTGGTTTCTTTCATCATAATGATATCATTATTTATTTCTCCACAATTTTATTATTTCTAATAATTTTCAAAATCAGTGCACCCTTCTTACCATGTTAATGTGACGTAAAATAAAAAACCTTAGAACTTGTTCTTGATAGATAGATAGATAGATAGAAAGGTAGATGAATGAATTGTATCCTACACCTATAATGTATTTATTTATTTATTTATTTATTTATTTATTATTTTTTTTTATTTATTTATCAATTTATTAATTTATAAAAGCTCACGTAAAAACCTGAAATTCTACGGTCCCCTGTGAAACCATAGAATATTGTACAGTTGTATAAAAGGGAATTATAAAATGAACAAAATAAATGTATGTGTAGCTCTTCACAATAAAAGTGACAAATTTCTTAAAGTAAGAGCCATATTTCAAAGGAAAAGATATCAGCATAAAAAATATGTCAAAATCCAAGATGGCTACCGATTTTTTCTAGATGATACATTTTTATTAAGATGTTTAAAAAATTATACAGACTGTAAAATGTGAAAACATTATTGATTTATGATATAATATGTACTTTAAACGATGCTTATTTTCTTATAATAGTATAATCCATAATATATAAAAAAAAGAAACTTACAACATATTGCAAAGCTGTTTCTGTCCTGAAGATGTTACTTTCCTCTTGTTGATGGTACTGAGTTTGAACAAATCCAAGGGATGTGATTGGTCCATAAATTAGCCTCTTTTTCAATCCACCAATCAAAACTGTGCATCTTAACTCATCTCTCTCTCTCTCTCTCTCTCTCTCTCTCTCATGAATTATAAGGCAAACATTAAACATACAAAAAGGGTAAAGAAAATAAAAAAATGCAATTTAATTGAGAGAGAGAGAGAGAGAGAGAGAGAGAGAGAGAGAGAGAGAGAGAGAGAGAGTATGGTTTATTGTGAAATTTAAGAATATTGAGACTGTATAAATACGGGTAATTGCCAAAAAGAAATTGAATATTAAAATATATTTGGAGATAATGTCAATTTTAAATAAATTAAAAAAATATATAAATGTGAAAATCAGATATATGATACCTTAACAACTATATCAACAATTTTGAATACATTATACCTCATCCTTCATCTTGTGTCTGATCTTAAAATATACTCTTAGATATGACCAGTGAACTAAAAGGATGTCAAATGTTTTTACTTAATGGACTACTAACAAAAATTATCAAGTTAGTTTTTATTAACTAATAAATTAAAAATAATAAATGTATTGGTTTAATGGATGAATAAATAAATAAATAATAAATAAATAAATAAATAAATAAATAAATAAATAAATAATACTTTTATTGGTTTAATAAATAGATAAATAAAATAAATAATTGAATGAATAAATAAATAAATAAATAAATAAATAAATAAATAAATAAATAAATAAATAAATAAATAAATAAAATGGCAATCGAATTTAAAATAATTGTGTAACTAATAATATGATTATAAATTATAAAACATTTCCTTACTTTTTATGATCTTCACAACATTCAAAAATATGTCTCACATGGCATAAATAATAATAATAATAATAATAATTTTACATTTAATAGTACTTATTGTATTGTAATTCTCGTGTCATTCAGTTTTATTAGTTGAATTAAAATTATAACATTTCATCCATTTGACATTTTCTGTACACTGCATTTACAAAATAATCTAACATGCGAGAAGTTAGAAGATTATTAATAATCTTAGTCGGTAACATCCTGTTTATTAGACACATTCCATCACCTGTAATCATCAAGATCTTACCATGCAATTTGCTAAATTGATTGACAGGTATCAATACAGTGATAAACTTGTCGATGTTATTTGTAATTTTTATTTTGGATGTTGACAAAATATGTGGGAAGAACTGGTGTACAATATAAAATTATTAAATTAACACCAGATGATTTGAAATGATTAATCGGAGGACTGACTTACTGACGGAATAAAATTCCTTTTGCTTAAATTTATTTAAATCTAGGAGATGTTCTTATTTAACAATATTGTTATTAAATCATTTCAATTCTTTAATAAACTTAAATTCCCTTACATTTCTAGTGCCATTAATACGGGAAAAAGTTCAACAAATTGTACACTGACAGACAGACATGTCTTTTGTTATATGAATAATTTTTTCATTCATTTCAGTCAAATAATCAAATTTTAATTAGATATGACTACAATTTTAATTAAAACTAAAATCCACACACTACATTAAATAAATGATAGTGCATTCGTACTTTGCTATTAAGCAGTTTGTATTCACTGTATCTAAGGAGGCTAAAAACTCCTTTACTTGAAATGTCCGGATGTCCGGAATGATCAGTATTTAGCTATATAAATGTCTGTAATAAAAGAGAATTTTTAAAAAATAAACACATGCGAAAGTGACATCTCAATCAAAAATATTGTCATAGGACGGGGTACACTTCATAGTTGGTAGATCAAAGGCTCATACCGATTACTTAAAGATAGCAAAAAGATGAATTTCCGTTTACGTATAAATGCATTATTTTTGTAGAAACACTATGAAACGTGTAAATTACGAAGTTTATACAAAACACAATTTTTTTTAAAAAAACCTTGTGTTATTACTTAAAGATGGCGTATAGATAGCGTATGGCTAGCGAGTCATTAAGAAATTTACGAAATGCGTAAAGATGAAAATGCACTGAAAATAATTTATAATATATATCAGATATGTACTTAATAGGAACTACATACTTTTCGTTTTTTTTTCGATAATAACAATATAAATTTTGTCAGTCATAAAGATTACCCTCTTTATAAAGTCCATTTTATAACTGCATTATTTTTAAAAATATATATATACCTACCTATAAGTCATCTATAAGCATGGCTTATAGATGGCTTATATTTTGAATGCCAATAAGCCATGCTTATAGGTGGCTTATAGGAGGCTTATAGACAGAGGTGCTATAAGCTCCCTATAATCAACCTATAAGCTCCTATAAGCCAATCTATAAGCTCCTATAAGCATGGCTTATAGGTGGTTTATAGATGACATTCCGTCCTGTGTGTCCGATATGAGTAAGTGATATCTTAATTAAACACCTTTGTCTTTTTTAATGACCTGTTTTGATCTAATATTTGTTAAAATGTTACGGAAATTTTGAATATTGAATTCAAAAATATTACAAATATTTTCTGTAGATTTTTTTCAGTATATTTTTGGCCTATATGGCACATCGAAGCTTAACAGGTATTTGTTATATATTTATCACCCCTGAGCGGGTACCGCTACTGGTGGAGTAAACTTTCCGAGAGTGTCCATACGTCAGTAGACAATATTTTGTGCTGTCAGAAAATAAACCATTTAGCAAAATTTTCAGTCGTCTTAATTTCTGAAAAATTATTTAAAACTAAGTTTTGTTCCCTCATGCAAAGCATTCCTTAGATGGATTTGGATTCACATAATTTTGAAACTTTAGATTTAGTAATTTTGAACTTTTTGGCTTATGTTTTTTGTCTTTCAAACTTTTCGGCTGCTAGTGTCACTGATGACGAATGTTTTTCTGAAATGTGCACATATGACACATAAGGGATGTCCAATCGGACAAAAAATCATAATCGATAATCGGAGAGGCATAATCGATCAATTAATCGATAATAATCGGAATTACTTAGTAACTGTACATCAGTATTCAGTAACAAATAAGGCTGAATATAAATACAGTGTTCAGAAACAAATAAGGCTGAATATAAATACTTTAATTGTAATAGCCAAGTGTTCTTGCTTTGTGATTGCAAGTTAAAGGCCAGATAGCTCCTTGCCCTGATAGACTGATAGTGGCCAAAGCATCGCACTGTGTAAAAAGTGTCTGGATACAATATATTATCCGATCCTCGTCCGCCATTGTTGTTTTAGTAGCAAGAACCGGAAAGGAAACGGACTTTACTACAATCCGGAAACTACTCGCGGACGTCGGCGATGATCGATTATTAGGATCGCTGCCCTGACAACGACCGACAATCGATCATCGGCGATAATCGCGACATCACTATGACACATCGAAATTTAATAGGTATTTGTATTATATACTCAGTACATGTCTTGTGCTTATAACAAATGGCATTGGTGACGAGTATTTTAAAAAGCTTTTAAAGCGTTTATCACCGACTACGTTTGACTCAAACTCAGAAAAATTCTTTGAGTGCGAGAGTTTGTTAGTGAACTTGTTTAAGATTGGAGGTTTTTTTTAAAAAAAAAAATTGGTTTCCTCTACCATTATAGACCTAGCCGCCTTGATATAATTGATTATACCCTGCCTTCAGCGTTGAACACAATTAAAAAATTGACGGTTCTTGTAACAGAAAAATTGTTTTTGCTATTATCAATGTAAATATATAATACAAATACCAGTTAAATTTTGGGTTAGGGTTAGGGTTAGGGTAAGTGAGATAACCTGATAAGGAAAATATCTTGTTGCTTAAATTTGACCAAATGTAAATCTTTGTAAAGCGTTCGATGTATTAAAAATTAGCTTTTTACTGACATGTATAGTTTTTAAAACAAAAACAAAAACCCACAACAACACAAACGTCTTTGAGGTATATTTATTCTGTACAAATTTCCAAACATTAGTGGTTTTTTACGTGTAATATAGCATGGTGACTTAAGTTTTTCCGTTTTCCGACATTTTGAATTTTATTTTTCACTTCGATTTTATAATCCGAAAATACGGAGTGTTATTAAAAAAATAATGGGATCAACCGGAAATTCAAGTCACGTCTGCTTTTTTCAGGGAAGTGATCCGAGATGAAAAAATATTATTCAGCTACTTAACGCTGGCCTTTCAAAAAAAAAAAAAAAAAAAAAAAAAAAAAAAAAAAAAATTGCACAATTTTTAGGAACTTATTATCCCGACGGCTGAACGGGTACGTCGGGAAGATCATACGTCTACACTTCTTGATATTACTAACAGTTTTAATAATGTGAGTACGGTGAATGTATGTAAAAGAAGAATTCAGAAGGTTTTGCACGCTAATGGTCTGAGAAAACGCTCCATTTGTAAAAAATTCGGGGTCCGACGGGTTAACAGGGTACGACGTGTTCATTGGTGTAGAAACAGATTAAGATGGACAGTTAACAAAACTTGGAAAAATGTAATTTTTTCGTATGAAATGAAGGTTATTGTTGGCGGAGATGGACTTATAAAAATTTGGAGAAAAAAAATGAATCCTACCGTAGGGAATGCATCGGCCATATTTAGCAGTACAGGGGTCAGCGTGTTTCTGTTATGGTTTGGGAATGTGTTACATTTTATGGTGCTGGAACTTTGACATTTATAAATGGTAACATGAATAGTGGGAAGTTTATTAAGACACTGGATGATAATTTATGACAGGTTGTAATGAAGCATTTTCCGAACAGACCATACTTATTACAAGATGACAATGCCCCATGTCACGCCTCCCGTGCTACAAAAGCCTTTAAGGAAAGAAATTTAATTCCGTGTCTACCCTGGCCTGCTCAGTCTCCAGATTTGAATATAATCGAAAATATCTGGCTTGTCATCAAAAATCACGTGAAAAAACAACTTCAAACTATCCGGCATGTCGACGACCTCAAAGGCGTTTTGTTTCACACCTGGAGATCGCCATGTCTTAATTACATCCAGAACCTATATTCATCCATTCCCAGACGATTACAGAGAGTAATTAGGTCAAAAGGCTACATTACCAAATATTAAAGTATACATATATAGAATAACAGGTAAGTCTTTAAATTATTTCCAGTTGATTTTTTCAGGTGAATTCAAAATGGTGGAAAACGGTAAAACTTATGTCACCATGCTATACATAAACCTTAACATCATATCAAAAATGAAGGATCGCCTCATCCTGTTTCAAAATCTATGACACGCTACGTATCGATCAATGTCACGGCCAACCCAATCCGGTTGTATTTATTGGGAATATCAAAGTGATCTTGTTTTCTTATGCTTAAAATTGAACACCGAAGTCGCACTGATAAATTGTTATTATTATTTTATTATTTTAATCATTATTTCATTAGAATGAGATTTAAATTAAACATTACTCAAAAGTTTAACTAGTTTTTAAACTAGTTTAATTTCGATTTTCTGTTAATAAAATAATTGTTTCTTTTGTTTTCTCGTTTATAAAAACGTTTTTATTTGTGTTTGAAATGCCTTACAATATAAAAGGCTTGTGATGGTATTGATGATATATTAAAAACTAATCAATTCATGACTAAATGCAGATCGGAAAATAATCACGATAACTAGAAACGTTCTAAAAGACATAAAATGACCACATATTGTTCTTCGCCTCAAGAACGGCAAGTCGAGTATTCGAACTTTAAATTTGAAATTTTAGTTATTGCTTCTTTGTCTGATGCTCGGCATTATCGACTGGTTCACCGGTGCCAGGATAATGAAAGGGAGATTGGTATGTTTATCTGCGGCATACCGACTAGCTGGATAGCACTTACAAAAAAGTCGCCACGAGTGCACACTTGTACATGGTTGGCCAAAACACACATGTAAATCACATTCACACACGAACTTGTTCTTAGAATAATTTATAGAGATTAAATACCTTGAACTTGTCGCCAATACATGAAAACTGGTGATATGAAGTTAAAGAACATAACAATAACAAACTGGAAGCTTAATAAATAACACCTTTTTTGAAGAAATACAAGGGTAATGTGACACTTCTTCGTGTACGGTATGAGTAAGTGATATCTTAATTAAACACCTTTGTCTTTTTTAATGACCTGTTTTGATCTAATATTTGTTAAAATGTTACGGAAATTTTGAATATTGAATTCAAAAATATTACAAATATTTTCTGTAGATTTTTTTCAGTATATTTTTGGCCTATATGGCACATCGAAGCTTAACAGGTATTTGTTATATATTTATCACCCCTGAAACATTAGTGGTTTTTTACGTGTAATATAGCATGGTGACTTAAGTTTTTCCGTTTTCCGACATTTTGAAGTTTATTTTTCACTTCGATTTTATAATCCGAAAATACGGAGTGTTATTAAAAAAATAATGGGATCAACCGGAAATTCAAGTCACGTCTGCTTTTTTCAGTGAAGTGATCCGAGATGAAAAAATATTATTCAGCTACTTAACGCTGGCCTTTCAAAAAAAAAAAAAAAAAAAAAAAAAAAAAAAAATTGCACAATTTTTAGGAATTTATTATCCCGACGGCTGAACGGGTACGTCGGGAAGATCATACGTCTACACTTCTTGATATTACTAACAGTTTTAATAATGTGAGTACGGTGAATGTATGTAAAAGAAGAATTCAGAAGGTTTTGCACGCTAATGGTCTGAAAAAACGCTCCATTTGTAAAAAATTCGGGGTCCGACGGGTTAACAGGGTACGACGTGTTCATTGGTGTAGAAACAGATTAAGATGGACAGTTAACAAAACTTGGAAAAATGTAATTTTTTCGTATGAAATGAAGGTTATTGTTGGCGGAGATGGACTTATAAAAATTTGGAGAAAAAAAATGAATCCTACCTTAGGGAATGCATCGGCCATATTTAGCAGCACAGGGGTCAGCGTGTTTCTGTTATGGTTTGGGAATGTGTTACATTTTATGGTGCTGGAACTTTGACATTTATAAATGGTAACATGAATAGTGGGAAGTTTATTAAGACACTGGATGATAATTTATGACAGGTTGTAATGAAGCATTTTCCGAACAGACCATACTTATTCCAAGATGACAATGCCCCATGTCACGCCTCCCGTGCTACAAAAGCCTTTAAGGAAAGAAATTTAATTCCGTGTCTACCCTGGCCTGCTCAGTCTCCAGATTTGAATATAATCGAAAATATCTGGCTTGTCATCAAAAATCACGTGAAAAAACAACTTCAAACTATCCGGCATGTCGACGACCTCAAAGGCGTTTTGTTTCACACCTGGAGATCGCCATGTCTTAATTACATCCAGAACCTATATTCATCCATTCCCAGACGATTACAGAGAGTAATTAGGTCAAAAGGCTACATTACCAAATATTAAAGTATACATATATAGAATAACAGGTAAGTCTTTAAATTATTTCCAGTTGATTTTTTCAGGTGAATTCAAAATGGTGGAAAACGGTAAAACTTATGTCACCATGCTATACATAAACCTTAACATCATATCAAAAATGAAGGATCGCCTCATCCTGTTTCAAAATCTATGACACGCTACGTATCGATCAATGTCACGGCCAACCCAATCCGGTTGTATTTATTGGGAATATCAAAGTGATCTTGTTTTCTTATGCTTAAAATTGAACACCGAAGTCGCACTGATAAATTGTTATTATTATTTTATTATTTTAATCATTATTTCATTAGAATGAGATTTAAATTATTTTTGTCAGTTTCAATTTTTTGGTACTGGACAATGTCAATCTTTCTTTTTTATATTCCTGAATGTCTGTGTCTAGCATCCTTGACATTAATGATGGTGTGTATTTTATATTTATTATCAGACCGCATTTTATTTAACTTTTCTCCTTTTCATTTATTATCCAGAATGGTATTGTTGCAGAAACATGTCAACAAAGGTTGAATTATGTACAATAAAATGCTAAGATTTTGAATTTTAATATTTTCAGAGTTACCCATGTTGGTATCGTAAAAAGATTTTTGTCTTCGACGTTTTTAATGTATGACGTTGGTCTTTTTTTTTTAAAGTTTTTTAAGTTTTTGTAAAATTACAGTTTCTTTTCATTCAGTTTATAATTCAATCGAACAAACTATCTAGGTATGGAATAGGCATTCTCTTAAGAATGATGATGATAGTGACTCATGTTTATTCACTTCTGTTAATATTAAAAATCGCACAATTTGTTGTTCCCAAATTTAACACTTGTTTGTCATATACCTTTTGATATTAGTTTAATCATTAATAACTATTCGTTGATGAACCAACAGTTGCAATGAAATGCTTAATGTCTCTTTTTTTAGAACTTCTACTGTTTTGGATTTTTTTTATTTGATATCAGTATTTTATTCATCGTCTTAATATTACATTCATCCTCATTTTGCATATTGATATATACACATAAATGAATACACATGAAACAATAAATTAAAAAGAAATTTAATCTTCACATAAGCGCAATTGATAATATTGGATGATGATTTTGTCTAGTGAAATATTCAACCTCCAACCTAAACTTTTATTCATTTAAGTTATCATAACTAATCTTGGAGTGGCCTCTTCGCTTAACAATTTAACAACCTGATATCACCTTCTTGATAAAAAGTATGACAATAGAAACACTAGACTTGTTTTTTCTTTAGAGATATACCTAAGACACGAACACACACACACACACACACACAAATATATATATATATATATATATATATATATATATATATATATATATATATATATATATATATATATATATATATATATATATAATGTCAATTGGTTGTTGACATTTGGCATGTTACTTTGGCACACGAAAGGGTCCTTTGTCATCAATAATACGGGATTACTGTTCCCTATTTACATATAATCTTCTAAACTCTGATAAATGACCCGGCCTCCCTAATTTGCATATCAGCAAAACAGTTACACACGTTATCAGCGAAATTCAATCTAACTGTATTAAATGTCGCTGGTTGTATATACTGTAAATGTTAGTTTATTAAAAAAGTACAACGACCAATCGACTTTTGGCGACTATAGTACATGCCTTTATATAACTGGACAGATGAAAATGTGTTATATCATTATATGCGGGATAATTAAAGAGCATGTCACTAATCAGAAAATTAGGTCAACCATGTGTACATAGGAAAATATAAACAAACAGTTATTTTGCATATGTGTATGTTTTCAAATCCCAAATATAATAAGTAAATATTAGCATGAAACAAAAACATATCCTTTTAAACAAAAACTTGTTTTAATGATTCACTTTTAACGTAGTAAGTCAGTTAATAAAGCACTGAATGTAGAAAAGTTTCGAAAGTCAAAAAGTTCATTGTTTTCTGTGAACTCTCTGTAAATTCCAAGGACCTTTACTCTTTCCGTAACCTCGGAATTTTCTGCTTGCATTAAGTCCACAGTGCTAACCTGCTTTTTATGAAGCAATTTAAAACATTTACTAAAGCTTTTACCATCATAAACATTATTACCCATGCTGGTTATGTTCTCCATAATACCAGTAGACTAACATACTGCTTCATATATATTTTAATTAATATAAAACCGGTGACTTAGTATATATTTGGGTAATATGTAATATTTGAATCGGTATGAAACTAGTGACTTACTATACACTGTCTATGCAAGATCCTTATTCGACTTTTAGCCTTGAGATTCACACCTTACTTGTTCTACATACTACCATAAGTTATCGTGTCGCGACTCAGTTATGTCCAGACTGTCATCAAACTCACGTTTGGAACGCAGCAGACCATTTAGACGTTTGTGCGTGGTGAAAAAATGTGTGGTGTTTGCCACCGACTTCTAACCTTTGAATGTAATATTTGCGAACTCATAGCATAACGCCAGTATTTTTAGATTCTATTTTTAAATTAATTCATGTAAATAAATAACTTTTATGTTAATGTTTATAAAAAGTTCACTCTTTAAACATGAGCACCGTTTTTGTTGAATAAAACATCAAGTTAAAAGCGTATTAGATGTAACATTGTTTTTATGTTATATTCGCTACCCAAAATTTATTGATTCAATATAATATACATAAATAATTCTTAAACAAAATGTATACATCATCTACGAACTATTGAGTGAGTACATGACTTAATTGTTTATATCGACGTTTGTTTTTTTCATCAGTCAAAATAAATGGAAATATAATATACTCAAAAGAAGTGTGCAACAAACAATCAATTTCATTCATTGTTTTAACCAGTTAATTTAATTTTTATTTTTAACACGCGAGGTTTAACAATCATATCGAATTTGGTTTTTGGTCTCGTATATTGCTATATAATGTATTCAACATAAAATAATTGAAATATCCTTATTTTATGTATTTTAAATAGCGGCAAAATACGGACAAAAAATTCCGTTATTACAGAAAAAGGCTAAAGAAGAAAGACAATGAGGGGTATTTACTTAGGGAGCGAAAAAGTCGACGTAAATTCTGTGTGTCGTCAGGCAGGCTAGGTAAATCAGACCAAAACAAATTAAAAAGCAAAGGCCAAGAAGCAATGCGAGTAATTATTTTGAGACAAAACAATGGTAAATTTGAACAATAACAGATATGAACACAAGTGGTTATGAAGGCTTAAGTATTGTAGAAAGTCGTATGGTAGTAACACTGCGGTTCTCAAATTGATCAAAAGTTCACACACGCGTATAGCTTATTGTCTACAAATGCAGACACAAAAATCAAAGTTTTATGAAAACTAGTATTGATTTTGCCCAAGACGATAAAGACAGAACAAAGAAAGGGAAACGTGTACTTAAAGATTTCAGGCATCTTCCGATATGACCAAGACAAGTCATTAATGAATAGAACAGAAAAACATCTGAACAAAATGAAAAAGTCAAAATAGAATTACTTTTTAGAAATGTTTTATCTTAGATTTCAATCAGACAACTGCTAGAAATTAACCCAAGTCCCAAGCAACCAATGGCATATCCGAACTAAATAACCAGAAAAATTTGCGTGTGGGCTATTTTACTGCAACACATTTTAAATACATTGTTGTAAAAAGGAAGAAAACAAAACAATAATTACAGTGTCATAGAAGATCTGATAAGTTATTGATTGACAAAGGTCACGTAATGTGTTTCAACGAGGAACCTATCAAGACTGACAAGTCTAAGAGAATGTACAAATTTGAACGTCAAGATAGAGTCAGAATCGAATGACATTTTGCAGTGAAGGGTATAGATAATTGTATCCATCGCATGGGTCTTTTTAAATTTCTTAATGTCAAAATTAATAGGTAATGTTCGATATTATGATCGATACACGTACCATCGCTTGCTTATTTAATGTCAAAAACAACAGTATGAAAATAAATTTTGTTATTCATATATGGTATAGTTATTCTTAACATTTGTGCACTTTCTTTATATTTTGACAATGTTTTATCTTTTAGTGATACAGACAGACATATTTTCTTATGAGTGAATGGTTAAAGACCATCTTCATATTTCTTGGAGAACACACGATTGGAAAATATGCACGTATTTCATTGTTATAATATGTTTTAACCTGCTGAACTTAGACCCGGTCTACTGATAAACATTCCACGATCCGGATCAGTATTCAACGGGGTAGGGATGTAATTCAACACAGATGGTCTCAATTTTTAACTTTGAAAAATGAGCCCCCCCCGGGTCACGTTTCAACCCGGGTCAAAATACTTCATTACACCGGCTGTTGGCACAACAAGATAATAATCTAAGCACAAGATTCGTGAAAGTATTTCAGGCCTGTTTTATAAAATATTAAAATGACGATCAGAAGAGTGGTAGTATACATACATACAATATCGCAGATTATCATTGTATGCCATTTATTACATTACGTGGGCATCGATCCAACCATTTAAAGTCTTCAATGGCCTCACTGTCGGATCAGAAACAAACACTCGGCCACGATAATGATTGATTTTATTACGTAAAGTGCCTAAAACACTCGGCCACCAAGGCTGTCGTATGATTTAGTTGTCAGTGTACCAAGAATCAAAATACAGAGTAAAAAATATAGAGAAATGTAAATGGTTATGGTTTGCCTTAACGTTGTAGAAGGTTAATATAAAAAAGGCTTGGTATAACGAGAAGATTTTTGAAAATGATATCAAGTCTAATGTTTAAGGGGCCCGTTGGTCTAAATCTAACACTTACGGTCCACATTGTTGAACAAAAACTATGTTCATATCTTTGTTTCCTTAATTCTAGGGTTATAATCTTTATCAGATCGCTTACGGAAAGTCGGTACTTTTATCCTGGAACTCCATTACCATCGCAGAACTGATCCTCTCAATGAAATCAATAAACCCTTTGACAAACAAGTTAAATTTTGAGTATCCGGCGATTCAACTCAAAGACCTAAACAAATGAATGTAACGCCTGAAATAAAAAATTGTGAAGATGTTTCAGAACAATCGGTCACAATAATCACTTTGAGGTCGGCAATTTTCGCTATAAATAAGTACCATAAAGAAATGTTAGGAAGACTAAGCTCAGACTTTTATAAAATAACTAAACGCACCGAAGAACACACTTTTGTAGATTTTTGAAAATGCTTGCAATGTCTCGCTAACATGAACTCGATTTTTGCGAGGAGTGATTTTTGTATAATTAGATCAGATATGGCAAAACGTTTATATAAAAGCCACTTAAGAGAAATGGGAACTATAAAGGATCCACGGTGAAAGGAATCTTAAAAATTGTAATTTTTTTGATGGATCTTTTTTATATGGTAAGAACAACATTGGAATTCATAGATTGATAGTCTGTATATAAAGATTCGACATTGCAGCAGGTTTTACTTTATATACGGATTTTCGTTATATAGACAGTGCCACTATAGCGGTTTTACTGTACAGACACTGTGGGGGTAAATGGAGAAATGATGTGTCACGTCCTTGTCAAGATTCTGTTAATTATATCGAGGCGGTCATTTTTGAGAAACAAAAGAAAACCTGAGTGCACGGAGAAAATCATCTACCTACGGCAAGAAAACTTACAAACCTTTTGTCAGAGCGGAATTCGGTACCAGAGGGTGAGGCATTGTGATCTATAAGCGCGCGCTTCCGACCAATCGGCTACCGAGGCTCCCTGTAACAACAAGATATATTTATACAAACACATTCCCAAGGTTTACCGTATAGAAAGGTTATCTTTATTATATATAGAGACTAGTGTTTTTTTACTATAGACAGGTGGTCAGTTTAGCAGGTTAAACTTTAGACAGGTGGTCGTTTTATAAAGATGTACACTGTAATAAGAAAACTGTTTTGACTGTTAGACTTTATCTACAGATTAAAACCATAACAATAAATAAATGACTAGTTTTTATATCAGATGGTCTTTATAGTTTGTTGCTTATTTATTATATAGATATACATATCTTATACAGACTTTATGCTAAAAGAGCTTATTAACCGTTAATTACTGGTCTAAATGGACAGTTAGTCTTCCTTAAGAGAAGACAACAGATATAACTTACTTCAATATCGGATCATTATTTAAACATTTAGTCTTAAAATGGAACAAAAAGACAATCAACGTTGATATTGCAAAGTTTTATGAATGACTTCAGTAATTAAACATTTAGTAGAAAAAATTAAAGTTTTAGATACTCATCATCATAGTTTCTAATCATGCTCAAAATCAATTTTATAAATGGTTTCTAATCATTTTAATCATAAACTTTATAAATTCCGATAACATGCAAGATGTTCGAGAATCGACCACTAAGAAATAAAAATTAAATGCAGAAACAATAAGATAACTACACAAGACCTTTTGTGTGAGAAGCAAGTTGAATGCTAAAAGTAATACATTAACATCAGGTGAAATGTTTCTTAAGGGCGGTTGAGTGGTCGCAACTGCGATACAACAGATCAGATTCCAACCAATCGTCCTATAGTAAATTCCAATCGGACAAGTGCTGTATCAGAAGACTTGTCATTTCATTAAACTTAACTAGGAGGTTTTTTGTGACACATTTGGTCACTCCAACATTCCAGTATTAATCACTTTGATATAAGTAAAAATACAAACCGGCGTGTTAAACAACGTTACTTCGTTCCTCTATATCTGCCGTATAGAACCAAGAGAAATGGTACAACCGATTATTAAGCCTTTATAATTTTTGTGACCAACGCTAACGCTCTGTAGACTGTCCATTTACAGAGAAAAAGTTGTTTGGTAGGGCATACACAAGAATTTTAAAGTGGAGAGACTGCTTTCTCTGCTCCTGGTATGCAAGGAAATACGAGGAGAGAATATTGATCAATTCATCCGAGCCATTACAATCTGACAGGTACTGGTGTTCTTGAGTGTGACGTACTAAATCTGTAATCAAGAATGTTAAAGAAGTTTTGAGTTCGTAATTGGTGTACTTCTCTGTGACGTACTAAATCTGTAATTGCAATGTTTTACAATTAGTCATATTTTAATGAATATTAACTTCATTTTTAAGTACGAATAAAAAGTTGAAATACATTAAAATATAAGAGAGAGATAATTCTGCACCATCATACAAATTTATCGATTAGTATACATCATAATCTCCACTTACTTCTCCATACTTACAAACACACACACACACACACACACACACACACACACACACACAGATATATATATATATGCACGATATCGTGTCTTGTCCGTCGCGATACGTTCGTTTGGTGAAAGCTTTATGAAAGCCGTTTGAGCGCCTAGTAAGACTTGCAATTATAAATTCGGTTTTCTGTTCATTTGTTTAATAGTAATTTTCTTATGTGAATTTTTTTCATCTTCGATGGAGTGCAGGATTTTTAAAACACATAAATAAAGACTTTCACGATTTGATATAAATTTCTTCTCTTTCGGACTATGTTTAATATGACTTTGTTCTTACAAGGGATACTTTGTATTCAGCATCATGGATGCAAGATCTTTAAGTAATGTCCATTTTCAAATTTTAAACTTTCTTCGGGAAATGTACTTGTTCAATAAAATATAATTTTTATCATATATTATCTCATTACCTTATCTGTAATATTACTGTTTTTTTAATCTGGTTCCGTTTAATTGACGATTTTTTAATGCAGAAGACAGATTTAAATGTTAAAAAACAGTATGCAATCCCTACTTAAAAGATTCCACCATCATGTTTCAAGTGTGGTTATTGGTGCATCTAGCAATCAGATCGCAATTTTCTACAAAATAATATACATCTCGGGTCAAAGAAATCGGTCTGTTTACACAGTTCTGTCAGGGATTTTATCTCCAGGCAGAAAAAGTCCAGCATTCATGTCTTATAAGAAACAGCAGCATTTAAAACTTTATTGTCACCATTTTCTTATAATTAAACACAAACTGAAGATCAGACACAGTTTAGCATTCTCCCGCCAGTGCAGCTGCAAGTTGTAACAACAGAACGCATGTGCGTCTTTTAAATTGGGCATTGTGTCAATGCCGCTTTTAGTTATTAAACTGTTAAGTAAATTTTATTGTTAAGATGTAAACTAAAATATTTATTAGTCTTAGTAACCTGAAATAAATTAATATTTAGTATCATGTGAATATTCTGTTTTTATTTTAATACCGGTCCATTCCACCTCATTTTAACATCTTGATTACCATGCGACATAATAGGATCTAGCACCAACTCAATATCAAGAAGCATACTTATAAGGTTTTCTAAATACAGTCACTGTGATTTGCGAATGGTGTTTTTATTAAACATAACTTTCAGAATCAGTCTTCCGCCTCAGCAAAAATATAAATCCTGATAAAGATAATATAAATGTTACATAGAAAAAGACATATCCCGAGGACGTTTCACCAACACCTCAGCTTGTTATATACATCATTCATCATGTGGCCGATCAAGAACTAATTTAAACTCTACACACTTGCATAATGGTTGCAATACAGTACTATCTAAAAATATATGACGGTGACGAAGCACCACCTAAACCCACAATATACATACAACATTTATGTATATTTTTATGTTTCAATTCCAAAACAATAAAGATAGACATTCAGTCATTACTTTTCATTGAATGTTGAATTTTAAAGAAGGTGGAGGAAAAAGGAATAGTTGAGAGAAATGACCCTTGTCATAACTGCGTTCTGTTTCCCCTTTTCTGTTATAAACTTCGTTGTTATTATATGCCGGTGATATCAGGTCCCTTGAGAATAATTTTAATTCATTTAATGTACTCGGCAATTTCATTATATGAACTAGGGTTTTAAGTATTGTTGCCTGTCTTCAATTATCGCTCTTTATATGACGACATGGTTTTTTGTTTTTTCCTCTTTAATATAGTCTCGCTCGGAATTCAACTTTCGTTTTTGAAGTCATCTTTGTCTCTAGTGCATTGCACTTATGGAACAATTTCGCATGTTGAAACATATTTTTACGACCATGATAACCCGAATCATATTTGACTGTCAAGTATTGATAAATCACATTATGTTATATAAATACGGGATCAATCCTTAAAAACCGCGTGTATACGTATTTCATCATAACAAAGTATAAAACAAGATCACAAATTATCGATATCAAAACTTTTTCTAAGTTTTATTTAACACTAGATTAATTTGGAATGCATTAAAAAGTTTTAAATTAATTTTTTTTTCCGAGGTGTTCCCCCGAACTTTCACTCGTACAGACGAGTAATTTTCAACATTTTCCCGCTACTTTAAAAGATACTGAACACCCTAGTTATCTGAATTTATACGATTTGTAGGAAATTTTGAAAATAGTTTTTACCCAAAGAAGATGCACCAAAACTTACATGTAGAAGAATTGGTAGCATCTATTAAAACTTTCTACAAGCAATATTGGAAACTTTTTTAAACAATGGATTTGTCCAGTAGTGGAATCCTGAATAGGCTGTGAGAGAGGCCTTGATCTGTAAATTTGCGCCCAACGTTACTTGGCCAGCAAGGCCCTTCACGGTGTAGTAATAACAAATTACGTTTTAAAATAGGTTAAAAGTTAAAAAGGTATTTTTGTTAGATATTTTATAATGAAGAAATAAAAAAGAAATAAAAAAAATTTGTAAACATTTCATTGAATACAACAAAACTTTATCGTATAAAAGTAATATTTTACAAACTGACCTTTAACTGAAATTAAAAATATATATATATTTTTAACTGTTCAGGGTTGCATGTTACATTTCCAATAAAACATGATATTATAATTACAGTAGTGATTGTAACATGTATCCTTATATCTGCCATAATCAGGAACTTCGCCGCCAGATGTTGCACTATAAAAACAAATATATATATGCTTGCAAAAATGACTATATTTATTCTGCAAATTCTCAACAGTTTTAGAAGATTTGTGTTATCAGCTTCCAAAATGTTCAAAGAAATAATTATATTTTACTTTATTTACAGCTTTTCCGATGCGGGGGTTTTTGTAAAAGGTGCCCGGGTAGAAAGTAAAACAGGAAAAAGTCATACTGGTTGTGGCAGCTATTTTGTAAAGCAAATGTTTCGGTTATTTTCAGATGAAAAGATTGAAAGAAAGATTCAACAAGCAATGAAAGACTTAAAGAAAATAGCAGGCAAGGGTAAAGTATTATTAATAATTACTTTTATTAAAGAAATATTTTTATACTACAGATAATTTTTAGCTCGCCTGATCGAAAGGTCATGTGAGCTTATGGCATAGCGCGGCGTGTAAATGTGCGTGTGAGCGTTCGTGCGTATGTGCGTCGTTAACACCTTTTTCCGACTTTTCCAAAACTGATGGACAGATTTCAATGATAGTTGGTCAGAAGCATGTATGGGCCGGTGCAATTAAGATTTGTTCATGGCGCTGCCATGACTATCAAAGGTGACCTAGGAGTTAAAATATTCTTCTCCGAAACCAATGATGCTAGAAAAACAATTTGTGATATTTGGCTTCTCTAGGGTCTTTAGCCTTTAGTTTGATCATTTTGTAAAATTTGGTCGAAAAATGGGTTACGTGTTTTGCGTTTTATTAAAAAAAGTTCGTAAAATGGCTTTAAATTGTTATAACTTGACTATCTGTGCAGATAATCGCATGGGGTTTCCAGTTTTAACTTTTTCTGGGCATGACCTTTAAAGTAGGGGCAAGGTCACAAATCAAGGTCATGACGTCATTTGTGATTTATGTAGATATATGCAATTTTCTTTCAAATATTAAGAGATATATGAATTCAGCACATTGTAAAAATGTTGAGCATGGCAAAATTTAACAACGTACAAAGTTTTGTAACTAAATAATAATCCATGTAGGAGTTGTTGCCCCTACAATGTTATTTTTGGCTTATAAATACTAAAATATTGCATTAGATTGAAAACTGTTAACGTTTTGTATAGGCATCTATATTAGAATATTGTAGGTATTGATATGACAATCATTTTGATATATGGTTCAATGTCATATGTTGAATGGTCAATTTCATATCTGCATCTGTACTGGAATTGGGAATTATCTTGAAAACTATTAACTTTTTGTACAAACATGTATATAAGAATATTGTAGGTATTAATATTACGACCATTCTAATATAAGTTCATATGTTCAAATGTCAAAATCATGGCTGCATAACCGTATGGTTAATGATTTGGAAATTCTTGATGGTATCATAGTTAAATCATGCATATGTCAGAGCTATTTTCAAAACTTGATAAATTTTGTAAAGTTTTTGTTATTAAGTTTTTGGACATTCCTTCTTGTGCGCGTTAAGGCCCATTGGCCTCTTATTTTGTATAACTATTATGATTCCAATTAGCTATTTCGAGTTTATCTTCCATTGAAATTACTAAGGAAATGAGTACTGGAATTTTGAAAGTTTTACTGGCTGTTATCGACTATTTAACCTTTGTCTTTGTTAAGTAATTCATTTAATTGGGTTGTCTAGAAAATGTTAATTAAAATTGTATTCATAATCATGACGATTTGAAATATTAAAAACTGCATTTGTAACTTTGAAAAGAAAAAGCAAACGAAAATTCTTTCTGATCAATACACCCATTTAGTTTAAAAAGAAATATGAGAAAGGGGAATATCAATATAAGATATGCAATGTCCTTCATGTCTTTTTTAAACTCTGTTGTAACGTCGACTCGTTTACCACCACTAGAACGAAGAGAACAAAAACTAAGAAAGGCCATTTGTTGTTGATGAATGCAAATTATGTCCGACATAGAAATACAAAAATCTAAATCGCAGTCTGAATAATACATAAAAGAAGTAAAGAAATTGTTACAGACTTTCACGTTTGATGTATCGAAATTGAATAATTCTTCAAATACCGAACGCCTATAAAACAAACGGAAAATTGGAAAAATGGAGTTTTCAGTGTACGCTTGTCAACATGTTTCAATATTTTGTCTTTTAAACAAGTAAAATCTGAATGGTATTCACTAAAGAGAATTAATAAGTTTCTTGAAAACTAAATCTCTATCCAGCTCCGCTATGGGCGTTTTTTACTGCAGTACAATTAAAATGCTTGTTTAGCAACATCAACGTTTTATCTGTTTATTTTATTTAGGCAAAAAGATATGTAACATTTTTTTTCTCGAATTTAATCTGACATTATTTTTATCCGACATAATTAAATTTTTTTCGACGGCTAGGTAATTGAGGGTTTTTTCCGTGTTGAAATTCTTTCCTGCTTGGTTGTTAATTTCATTTGGTCTTATAAATCCAATTTATATGGTTATATTGCTTTTGAAAGTATTTCTGTTATAAAGGCGATTAAGAAAAGGTTAAATTTAACAGTTCCATGGATTTAAATGTCTCGCCTGGTTAGTTTTTGATAGAGTAGTAACACCTAAGTATCGCCTTATGGCCAAGCCAGGCTCGACAAAAAATATTATGATTGTTTTGCTCTGCTTCTCAACTTTAAAAGGTAGCGGCACCTTGATTTTGTTATTCATAACCATCAAACATTATACAGAAAGAATTACAAACACTGGGAATACAAATAAATTTTGTTTTATTTACTGAATTGCTACCGGAGTAAATACGGTATGGTAGAACTCGTTCATACTAAGTTAACTCTACAACGAAGCTTTACGTGCATTTACAAATAAGTTGTTGATACGGCAATATAGCAAACCTAGGATTGCCAAGCCCTAATTATCATTTATGACCTTCATCATTACAAAATTGTTTATACTTATAAAATGGCTGAATCTAAGTTAGCCCTGAAACCATTTGACGTTTCATAGTACTGTGTATTCTAAAATTTGCAATCGCAGGTGTTGTATGGAGTTGGCTAGACAATAAGTACTTACTCTTAGGCCTTACTACCAGTTGAAGGTTCGCGTGTTTCAGCCAGTTTTTAAAGTGTGACTTTGCTTTTCGGTCTGTGATTTTGAAATGGACAGGCTTGATTGTGTTTGATTATGAACCCAATTTTGACATAAAAAAAACAATTTGAAATACAAATGCTAAAAATTTACGTTCCTTTAGGAATCGTTGTTTAAAAGATTAGAAGGCGGTTATTTTAATTTTAAGAAAATCAACGTGCAAGATGCAAGCCCAATAGATCCTTTTTACATTCGTAGCAAACACTGGATTATAGCATCATTACCTTTCACATTGGGATTTCGATATCATAACAAAAAATATTAAATGCCGTTAACTCTTAAGTGAAACTGTAATTTAGTGTCATTTGATATGTTAGAAATGAGATTAATGGACATCATGTGCACAATCTAAAAAAAATTATATCTACTAACATAAAATTTGATGTTTAATCATGTAACATTTATTCAATTTTAAAATATTACCTTTTAAATATTTCAAAATATAACATTCCTTTCTCAATATAACCCTTAATTACACCTCCCTCCCGTTTTTATCGCTCATTTGTGAAAGTAATATACAATAAGCGCCAGATTTGATGAAAACTTACGTTTCAAACTAATTTTACCACTTTTCAAAGTTTTTTTTGTGATTGAGACATTGACTAGTATGTTTGTGTTTTATTTATTTGAGAAGCCAATACACAAATTAACACGATTTTACAATACAAATATAGAATACATTAAGAACTTTAAGTTTCTTTTTTAATTCTAAATAATATGCTTAAAAATAAGTAACATTTAGTATAAACTTGTCGAAAGAGTTAAAAAAAGTCAAGGCCTTATACTTTTTAAATGTCATCGTTTAATTCGACTATACGGTAGTGCTTAAAACGTCAGACTTTCCACCGTGAAGAGTATTTTGCAATAAAGAAAGAATTAATAACTGACTTAACCATCATCTACAATCAGAGAAGATAAAGATTTGGGATAGATTTTTGCACTGCTGCAGGCTTATTTATTTTACCGTATCTTTTTTGTCCATCTGGATCCGGTGTTTGTTTCAAAATTGGAGATCTAATACTATTAGCTTCTCTGGTTCATTCCACAGTAAATGACTGTTTTTCCTAATTTTTATCATATTTTGTCCTTCTTTATGTCTTAAATCAAATTGAATGATGTTGTATAGAATAAAGGAAACTCAGTATTTTAAATCATTTTCATAATTTTGCTTCGGATAACACATTAGTTTATTATTATTATTTTACTTGATTCGTTAACGAATTGTTTTTGCACAATGTTTGTTATTTATAATATTTTGCTCTATTATTATATACATTTATAACAGAAAATAAAATTGCATTTACTGCGGGATTACAGAGGGAGGAAACTTATTCCAGACTACAGATATTAAAGTTTGCCAAAGTAATCACCAATGTTGGAGGAGGGCTGAATGCTTCAGATGGAGTATTTTATTGTCCTGAACCAGGATTATATTACTTTTTCGTGAACATCATGCCTCATGCTAATGATGGATGTACAGAGATTCACAAAAACGACAAACGTGTAGTTTATGTACATACAGATTACAACAGCAAGCAGTGGAAATCTGCATCCAATGCCGTGATTCTTCGATTGGAACAAGGTGACAGAGTGTCTGTCATGTCACATTCGTCTTTTCGATTTCATCATTTTGCAACTTACTTTACTGGACTAAAAATATAAGTTAAAAAGAGATAGAATGCATTCCGTAGTTTTTTTTTATATATTTGTTCAATGAATAAATAAAAACAAAATTGTAGATTTTAAAATTGCTTCCAAAACAGTTTGAAAAATGTTTCCAAAAAAGAAACAGGTTTTAAAATTATACAATTTTTTTCTGTAAGAATGCTTATAAAAGTAACACGAAATAGCACATATGATATAAAGGTAAAATGGTTGTTTCACTTAATTTGTGACTACACCGGCCACGATAAAGTCCAAGTAAAATTGCTTATGCTAGTGCTTTTTTCTTGTTTTGTTAAATATTAAAAAGAAAGCCGGATTTTATTGCAATCACATCAGTTTTTTTTTTTTTAAAAAAAAAAGTAATTTTGACAAAAAAAGTCGCTAGACAGAATTTTGTGACAGACCGGGGGATAATTTTGTATTTGCCGTCTAAGAAACCATTCTACAATTAAAACACCAGTTTGGAGAATAAAAATTTAAAAAAAATCATTTTATATAAAGCACACTTGTATATAAACAATCACCATCAATTACTTGGACATTTTAGTAGCTGTTAAACTGTCAAGCCCCCATTGCCTGTACAGTACCGAAAACTTGTTGCGGATGTCTGACATTTAACGAGTTAGCACTTGCTATGACCTTTAAGATGGAATTTAGTTGAGTTGAATTAAGTTATGAGGTATAACGCCTATACAATTAATGATTTACCATCAGTAGGTCTCTATATAACTATCCGGTCACTAAGCGGGACTTTGACCTAGGCAGAGTTAAAAATAAATCTGTACAGGTTGACCTGTGAATTATAATTAACTGTTATAGAAACAACGTTAATTTTCCACTGGGTGTTTAATGCTGTTTGGAACCCTTTGATCACAAAATCACTATCTTTTTAAAAAAATTTACGTGTTTAATAATCCACCTCAAATGTAAGTTTTGATATAAAAATTTGACATATCTTTTTACGATAAATTTACCCTTTCGCTCAAATCATTTTTTTCTGACGGATTTTTGCCTGTTACTTGTTACTATTATAATCGGCAAGATTGCGAACATTTTGCGAAAAATTCTCCTACGCGAAATGTCAAGTATCCGATTTCGCAAAAAAATTCTATTCGCGAAAATAACCACGTTTACAGTAATAATACTTACCATTTGTATCATGATATCAAAAATACATTTTACAGCAAGTTTTATTTTATGTACTTACTTATCCTCATCGTGTCTGGTTGCACATCACGCTGTATTCAGGGACGTCCAATCTTGCCTTTCCTTGGCAATCTTCTCCAGCTCACCCCAGGTCTCTCCCATTTTCTTCATTTCACTATCTACTGTCCTCGATGTCTTTCTTGTTCTTCACATGCTTCTCTTTTCATTGTCTGTAATCTATTAGAGCTGTCTTAGTTATTGCCTATAACATGCCCATTTCCATCTTCTCTGCTGTATAATAGTTGAGATGTTTTGTTGACCCGTTTTCTTATACAGCATGTGGTTAGATATTTTCTGCGCCCAGTAGATGAAACGTATTTTAAGTGTGAAACCCTGATAGTCTCTGGTAAGCTTTATTTCTGTAACAAGCATATTGTTTCATAGTATTATTGGTAAAACACTACCCTATGAGCTAGTACCTAAACATCAAATTGTTCCGAAAGACGTGCTAGTTAAAAAGAGAGCATTAAACACACTTGCACACCACAAGCATACATGATCCTTTTTTTGGATAAATACTTTCAGATCAGTAATTTTTCCCTTGTGGCGAATAGGTCAAAAACTATTGGTAAGAATGTTTGCAGTATTTAAACTTAGCAACTTGTTTGAAATAAGTTTTTATTGGCGTTGGAGCGTGAAATTTAAAAAAAAAACATTGAAATAACTTTTTTTATTGGCGTTAGATATTGCTACCTCGTCTGACGCTCAGCATTATCGACTGGTTCACTCAGTGCCAGGATAATATGATGATAATATAAAGATGGCTTAATGGCACTGAAATTTTAAGCTTCTTTACACCATTTGGCTTAAAGATGGCTTAAAGATGGTATTAAATGATATTAAAACATAAATCTATGAATCATTTAATGGTCTTTTTAAAACAGAAATCAGAAATAAAAAGGAAACAAATAAATAAATAAATAAATAAATAAATAAATAAATAAATAAATAAATAAATAAATAAATAAATAAGTTAATTAATAAATTAAAAAATCGGATTTGGAATAAAATCAAACACTGACATATATTTAAACCTGGCACAATACAGGTAAGAAACTTGTTTTGATAACCAAGGTATTATCTAGTTCAGTGCAAGTAGTATTTATGCAGATAACTATGTAACGGATTATACAAATCACGGAAAACAAAATGAATCCGGTTTGATATGCAAGTAGATAGTTTACAAGTGATTTGTTTGATTGACTCGGCAAAATACAATTTTACTCGGAAACATCATATAATTTATTGAAGTCAATAAATAATTAGAAATGAATTAAAATTTAAAAAAAAGGAATTTAATAATACGTAATTGAATTAAAAATAAATAAACAGATAGATAAATAAAGGATGGATACTTAAATGAAGGGAAAAAAGAAAAGAATGGGTGGGTGGTTGAATAAACAAATAAATAAATAAATAATTAAATAAATAAATAAATAAATAATTCAATTAAATAATAAAAAAATGGATAAATGATTAAATAAATTCAAAGGGTGGATGGATGGTTGAATGCATACATTGATGGATGAATGGATAAATAAATAAATAAATAAATAGATAAATAAATAAATAAATAAATAAAGGATGGATAGTTGAATGGATGGATCGATAAATTAATAAGAAAATAAAGAAAGAGAGGAGAAAAGGAGAGAAGAAAAGAATGGATAGTTGATTGAATAAATATATAAATCAATAATTTAATTTTAAAAAAAAGACGAATAAAGTGTTAAATAAATATATAACGGATGGATGGATGGTTGAATGCATGGATGGATGAATGGATAAATAAATAAATAAGTAAATAAATAAATAAATAAATAAATAAAGGATAGTCGGTGAATTGATGGATGGATGGATAAATCAATAAAGAAAAAGAGACAGAAAGAAAATAAAGAAAAAAGGAGAGAAGGAAGGAAAGAATAGGTGGTTGGTTTGATAGATAAATAAATAAATAAATAAATGAATAAATAAATAAATAAAATGAAGTAATAGATGAAATAAGCAACGACATGTTGTTTTGATTTAGTAAATAAATAATTTATTTAAATAAATAAAGGATGTATAAATAATAAAATAAATAAATAACGATGGATGGTTGGTTGGTTGGATGGATGGATGGATGGATGGATGGATAAATAAATAAATAAATAAATAAATAAATAAATAAATAAATAAATAAAATTGAATGGATGGTTGGATAAATAAATAATGATATAAATAATGAAATGATAGACGGATAGATGAATGAATGAAAGATCAAACGTTATTAATCTAGCCGAAGTATTTGTTAATTCTGTGCCAGAAGTACTAAAGTATTAATTAATTAACATATAAGACTGAAAATGATAGGTGTAGGGTACCTTGTAAAGATCGGTTACAACCGATTTGTTTGATGGGATAACTTGTAAGTGTTTTATTTATGGATGATTGATTCTCAAACTTTTTATAAATCTGCAGTTTCTCTCGGAAACAAAATACTTCAAGTAAATTCTTAATACAATCAATTAACCATGAATGACCCGCTATTTTGAACCTAAATTCATGGCCATAAAAGGTTTTATTTTTAAATTTGAATAATATTTAACACAGAAATGGTAATTCTTTCTCGATAATCAGTCCGAGCAATTGTGTACATGAAACAATTTTTTTAAATTCAAGACATTAAAAATTCAAAATAAATATTTAAAAAAAAACACATAAGAATTAAAAAATTAAAAATGCACGACAGGACTGTGAACGCTACATTAATACCCTTCATTTCAACATGTTCAACATACTTTTATTAGAATTTCAATTTCTTATATTGGAAATTGATAACTTTAAGCGGGTAGGGTGAAAATAAGGATCATGGTTAAACCGTCCTGGAACTTGTTGTTTGAAATCTGCATCGAAAGATTCAGGCCCGTGATTTATAATTATTCGCTTATACATATCAATTTGATAATAATTCGAGGACACTTTTTTACATAAATATTAATCTATAGCTTATAAGCTATTTATAAATATTATTTCTCTTTACTGCTGTTTCTTTATATCTTTATATTTCGGTATCCCATTATACAGATCTCTCTCTCTCTCTCTCTCTCTCTCTCTCTCTCTCTCTCTCTCTCTTTACGCCAAGCCTCTCACCGCCTGGGTTCGAATCCCACTAGGGAGAGATCCTAGTGTGAGAAAATTTGTCAGTTCGCTTGCCGAAGGTCGGTAGTTTTATCCGGGTACTCCGGTTTCCTCCACCATCCCAGAACTGGCCGCCTCGAAATAAGTGAAAGAATCTTGACTTGCATCGGTCTTATATTATAAATTTATGAATTTATGAATTCTCTAAATGAAATATCACAAAGATTACATTATGACGACATTTAAAATGTTTGAAAATATTTGTCAGTTTGCGTGCCGCTTGTCGGTAGTTTTCTATGGACATTTCAGTTTCTTCGATCCCTGTAATACCCCCCCCCCGAGAGAAGTGTATAAACTTAATATTTGACAGGGCATAACCCCTCTCTCTCTCTCTCTCTCTCTCTCTCTCTCTCTCTCTCTCTCTCTCTTCTCTCTCTCTCTCTCATACAAAGTAAAAGCTATCCCTAATTAATTCATAATCTTCATAATCTTTGCTGTCCTAAAACATCGAGTTTATTTTGCTTCATTCGTTCTTTTTTCGTCCTTATTAGACATAGGTATTCAATATATTTATTTCTAATTTTTTTTTTAATATTTTTATTTGTCTGGAAAAGTATCTGTGTATCCAATATTATTATTCATTTCAATTAAAAACTAAATTAGAATTTTTAATTATCAACAATTTCAATTTACAAAATAGTCTCAAAAACTTTTTTCTGTATCAAAAATGAATAAAACAATTTCAACATCAGAAATGTACTTAGATTAAGATTCTACAAATACATATTAATGTCTAAAAATAACTATTTGTTGAATTTGCAATCTAATTAACTAATTTTGTCAGTCAGATAAATAAGTATATTACAGGTGAGGTTTGACACTCCTGCCTTCCTTTGATATATATGAATGATTTATTTTTCTTTAGAATAAAAGATTGATGAATTTATTCTATAGAATTAAAAAAAAATTATCATAATATATAAAACGAAATATTAAAAACGGAGTAAAGTTACATAAACTTGCATATTTTCTATTCAAAATCTGAGGTTTTTAAGAAATGGTCACATGATCACATTTCCTTAGGTTTATATAAATCATTTGTCCCTATATATACATCCTACCCCGTGGTCTAATGGATAAGGATGCAGTGCCTGGCAACCAAAGGAAAGCTAGTTCCAGCCCCGCTCAGGACAAGTGATTTAGGTAAGATGTAACACATTGAGTTATGATATAATGTGATGTAATGAATAAAGATAATAATGACAAAATAAATTTAAAACTAAATAAATAAAAATCAATCATAAAGTAATATAAATAAATAATGAAATATAACTTTTTCATGTAAAAAATATACATGAAAATAAATGACATATGAATTATAATCTTTTTAAAAATATTATTTTGTATAATTTTTTTTAAAATAAAAGAAATATTTAAAAAAAAAAAACATTTGAAAATATATAGGACAGTAAAAAATTGAATTATATTTTTTTAAAAAATATCATTTGTATTATTTTTTCAAATAATTTTTTTTATAAATAAAAACAAATATTTTTTTTTTACTTCTTAAATAAATAAAGTAATTAATTAATCAATAAATATTCATTTCTACCAATAATAATTTTTCTGTGCTTAAAGATGGCTTAAAGATGGCTTAAAATTTCAGTGCCATTAAGCCATCTTTAAGCCAAGCTTAAAGATGGCATAAAGACATATTTATGCAACTTAAAGATAGCTTAAAGGTGGCTTAAAGACATATTTAAGCCATCTTTAAGCCACCTCTAAGCTAGCTTAAAGATGATATTTCGTCTTGTGTATTTTTCAATTCTTCATTTTATTAGCAAATGTGGTATTGTTACAGAAATTATAAAGTTAAAAACAGCTGGTAAATTACTGAGGTTTTTTTTTTATTTTCATAATATTCTTATTATTCTTTATTCCCTGGTAAACCCACACAAACATGAAATATGTAATGTTCGATACTTATATTTATATATAATATCAGAATTAAATTTTCAGACGTGCAAATCAATTATGTTAATTGGTTTAAATAAAAGAGTAATTACAAATAAAAAAGTCCACATTGTAAACATGAAATCTGTTTTGCTGAATTAAATACACAAGACGGAATCGCATCTTTAAGCACCTTCAAGCCGAGCTTAAAGATGCGCGTAAAGATGCTTAAAGATGGCTTAAAGGCACTGCCATCTTTAAGCCATCTTTAAGCCTGGCTTAAAGACGGCTTAATGGCACTGAAATTTTAAGCTCCTTTACACCATTTCACTTAAAGATAGCTGAAAGATGGTATTGAATGATATTAAAAAAATCAAAGAATCATTTAATGATCTTTTTAAAACTGAAATCTGAAGTTAATTGCAGACTACATTTAAAAAATGTAAAATATAAATAAATAAACGATAAATAAAGTTTAAATAAAAAAGTTTAAAGTTTAAATAAAAAAGAAACAAATTAATTAATTAATTATTTAATTTGTTTGTTTCTTATTAATTTTTTAATGAATTAATTAATTTATTTATTTATTTATAGATGTATTTATTAATTAGTTAATTTATTAATTAAAAAATCGGATTGGGAATTAAAATCAAACACTGACATATATTTAAACATGGCACAGTACAGGTCTTGTTTTGGTAACCAAGGTATTATCTAGTTCTGTGCAAGTAGTATTTGTGCAGTAAGCTATGTAATCACGGAAAATAAAATGAATCTGGTTTGATTTGCAAGTTAATTGCTTACAAGTGATTTGTTTGGCTCGGCAAAATACAATTTTACTCGGAAACATCATATACATTTATTGAAGTCAATAAATAATTAGAAATGAATTAAAGTTAAAAAAAAAACGAATTCAATAATACATAATTCAATTTAAAAATAAATAAATAAATAAATAAATAAATAAATAATTAAATAGAAAAAAGGATGAATACTTAAATAAATAGATGTATGGATGGATAGATAAATCGATATAGAAAGAAAGAAAGAAAGAAGAAAAAAGAAAAGAATGGGTGGGTGGTTGAATATATAAAATAGATAAATAAATTAATAAATAATCAACTAAATAAATAAATAAAGATGGAGAAATGCTTAAATAAATTTAAAGGGTGGATGGATGGTTGAATGCATGCATGGATGGATTAATGGACAGATAATAAATAAATAAATAAATAAATAAAGGATGGATAGTTGAATCGATAGATGGATGAAATAATAAAAAAATAAAGAAAGAGAGGAGAAAAGGAGAGAAGAAAAGAATGGATGGTTGATTGAATAAATATATAAATAAATAATATAATTAAATAAATAAAAGACGAATAAATTGTTAAATAAATAAATAACGGATGGATGGATAGTTAAATGCGTGACTGGATGGATAAATAAATAAATAAATAAATAAGTAATTAAATAAAGTCGGTGAATTGATGAATGGATGGATAAATCAATAAAAAAAGGGAAAAAAATAAAGGAAAAATGAGAGAAGGAAGGAAAGACATAAATAATGAAATGATAGATGGATAGATGAATGAATGAATGATCAAACGTTATTTATCTAGCCCAAGTATTTCTTCATTCTGTGCCAGAAGTACTAAAGTACTAATTAATTAACATAAAGATGATAGGTTGTAGTGTACCTTGTAAAGGTCGGTAATAAGTGATGTGTTTGATAGGATAACTTTTAAGTGTATTATTCATGGATGATTGATTCTCGAACTTTTTATAAATCTGCTGTTTCTCTCGAAAACAAAATATTTCAAGTAATTATTACTTCAAGTTATTATTTAAAAATCGCTTATACATATAAATTTAATGATAATTCGAAGACACATTTTTACACAAATATCAATCTATAGCTTATAAGCTATTTATAAATATTATTTTACTGCTGTTTCTTTATATCTTTATATTTCGATATCCCATTATACAGATCTCTCTCTCTCTCTCTCTCTCTCTCTCTCTCTCTCTCTCTCTCTCTCTCTCTCTCTCTACGCCAAGGTTTTTCTGTCTGCACAAGATTTAAATCCCATTGCATCGATGTTATACTATAAATTTATGAATTTTGTAAATGAAACATCAAAAAGATTATATTATGACGACATTAAAAATGTCGGTGGTTTTCCATGGGCATTTCAGTTTCTTCGATCCCCGTAATAACCCCCGAGAGTAGCGTAGAAATTATAAATTGATAGGGCATAACCTCTCAACCTCTCTCTCTCTCTCTCTCTCTCTCTCTCTCTCTCTCTCTCTCTCTCTCTCTCTCTCTCTCTCTCTCTCGACGTAAAAGCTATCCCTGATTAATTCACAATCTTTGCTCTCATAAAACGTCGAGTCTATTTTGCTTCATTCGTTTTTTCTTCCTTATTAGAGATTGGTTATTCCATATATTTATATCTAATTTGTTTAATATTTTTATTTGTCTTGAAAAGTATCTATGCATTCAATATAATTATTCATTTCAATGAAAAACTAAATTAGAATTTTCAGTTATAAACAAATTCAATTTACAAAATAGTCTCAATAACTGTAACAAAAATGAATAAAACAATTTTAACAACAGAAGTGTAATTAGATAAGATTCTACAAATGCATATTAATGTCTAATAATAACTATTTGTTGAATTTGCAATCTAATTAACTGATTTTGCCAGTCAGATAAATAAGTATATTACAGGTGGGGTTTGACATTTCTGCCTCCCCTTGATATATGAATGATTTATTTTTCTTTAGAATAAAAGATTGATTAATTTATACTATAAAATTAATAAAAAATATCATAATATATAAAATGGAGTAAAGTTACATAAACTTGCATATTTTCTATTCAAAATTTGAGGTTTTTAAGAATTGGTCACATGATCATATTTCCTTAGGTTTATATAAATCATTTGTCACTGTATATACATCCTACCCCGTGGCCTAAAGATAGCGAGTTCCATCCCCGCTCAGGACAAGTTTCATAGGTAATATCAATGCATTGAGTTATGATGTAATTAGGATAGAGAATGATGACAAAATATAAATATAAATCAAGAAATAAATAAAAAGATAATATAAAAAATAATGAAAAAAAAAATTTTAAATACAAAAAAAATTAAAAAAAAACCATTCGAAAATATACAGAAAAGAAAATAAAACATCTTAAAAATATTTTAAAAATATCATTTTGTATAATTTTTTTAAATAAAAAAATATTTTATTTTATAAATAAAAAACAGATATTTTTTACGTCTTAAATAAATAAAGTAATTAATTAATAAATATTCATTTCTATCAATAATTATTTATCTGTGCTTAAAGATGGCTCTAAATTTCAGTGCCATTAAGCCATCTTTAAGCCAATCTTAAAGATGGTTTAAAGACATCTTTAAGCAGCTTAGAGATAGCTTGAAGATGGCCTAAAGACAAATTTAAGCCATCTTTAAGCCACCTTTAAGCTAGCTTAAAGGTGATATTTGGTCTTGTGATATCCAGTTAAGTGCCAATGTAGACTCAGATTGGTTTTATGTAATGTTCGCTACCCTAAATTTGTAAATATTTAATATCATAGTGTTTGATAAATATAACAGATTATTACTTTTTATGCATCGAACATTGCACAAAAAATTCCATTGATTACAGGGAAAGGCTAAAGGAGAAAGACAATGTGGGGTATTGACGCAGTGAAATGCGAGACGGTGGATGTAAATTCTATGTACCTTCGTACATGCTAAGTAAATTAGAACAAAATACGAGACAGTGCAAAGGCCAAAAGGCAGTGCAAGAAATTCAAAGAGAACGATTACATAGGTACGGAAAAAGTGGTTATAAAGATGTGAACTGTTAAAAGACGTGTGAAAATAACCCTGCAGTTCCTTCATAGATCAAGAGTCCACTGAAACGTATAGCTAACCATTAAAATGCAGACACAGAATAAAAGCCTTTAGGAAAACCAATTAAGTAGCCAAAACAAAAGAAAAGGGCAAGTTGAGTTAAAAGACTCAAGGCATATCCCAATATGCTCAAAACCAAAACAGAAGCAGAAATAAATAGTGCAGGAAAAACAATGATCAAGAAGAAAAAGGCAGAGTACAAATACTGTTTATACATTTTTTATCTTAGATTTCTATCGGACAACTATTGGAAATTTGTTCAAGTTCCGAGTTACCAATGACCTATCTTAAGCGGATAACCAGAAAGTAATAAAATTATTAATTTTATGATACAAAACAACTTTAAAACATTTGAAAGCCTTGACTTTGAAATGCGAGACGAATTAAGTCTGTTGAACATTCTTTACTTTCTATTACTCCAATATCCTAATTCTTTTGAAAATGTGTTTTTATGTTATTTTATTTTTATACATATTATTTAATGTTGCCAAACCAGTAATCCAGCTGTTGGCACAAGAAGATTATAATCTAATCTCAATGTTTGTCAGTTCGCCTACCGACAATCGGTACCTGTATCCGGGAACTCCGGTTTCTTTTAATTATCAAAACTAATCATCCCGATATAATAAATAAATTATCATTTGGGAGTAATGGCGTTTTACATGTTTTCTATAATTATATTTTCACTATAGACGGGAGGTCAGTACAGCAGGTTTAACTGCAGAAATGAGGACTTTTTAAAGAGATGGACACTATAGTAGGCAAAAATGTTTTGAGGGTTAGAATCTATCTACAGATTAAAACTATTACAGTGACAGTTAATAGATGACTGGTTTTATAAAAGACTGTCTCTTTAGCTGGTTGCTTATTAACAACAAAATTAAAACAACAGTATAAAAGTTGTATTTCAGATATACATGTTGTCTTATAATATAGAAATTTTGCTAAAAGAGCTTCTTAACCGTGAATCACTGGTCTTTATGGGCAGTAAGTCTACCTATAGAGGTTGACCACTACAACATTTGTAATTTGTCTGAAAATAAAAATGATATTTTAATTATAGTTTAATTCTGTTATATCATACTGCAATACAAATACGTTTCGCTTATTTAAAAATGTGCAAAGCGTGTTTCATGTTACGATTCAATAAATGTGTTACAAACACAAGTTATTCCTTAATTAAGTTCCAAACTGGAACAAAAAGACAATCCACATTGAAATAGCAAAGTTTTACTTACATACATCATTTTTGTAGTATTTAAATATTTAGGAAAGAATAATTTTAAAACTTTAGATGGCTCACCATCATGGTTTCTAATCATGGTAATCATAAACTTAATAAATTCCGATTACAAGATGTTCGAGAAATCGACCACAATGAATATAAAATGAATCTAAGTCCATTACAAATTAAATTGCAGAAACAATAAAATAACCACATTGGATTTTTTTTGAAAAGCTAGCTGAATCCTTAAAGTAATACATAAACATCAGGTGAAATGTGAATTCTGGTCGGCCGAGTGGTCACAACTGCGATACAACGGATCACAGTGCAACCAAACCAGAGGTTTTTTCCTGACACAATGGGTCTCTCCAACGTCCCCGAATTAGTCACTTTCACTTCGATATAAGTAAAATACCTTAACCGCAGCGTTAAACAACATTACTTCACTCCCTTATATCTCTCACATAGGACCAAAAGTATTACTGATTCAGCTTGAATATTTTTGCCACCTCTTAAGCTCAGAGTAAGACTGGTTCATTCAAGGAGCGAATGTTTTATGGTCGGGCATACATAGGAATTTGCAATTTGGTAAACTGCTTCCTCTGCGCCTGGAATTTCGAATTACAAGAACAGAATATTGACCCATTCATCTAAAACATTTAGATGTGACTAGTAATGGGGTGCTTTTCTGCAGCGTACGGAATATGTGATCCAGCATGTAAAGTTGTTATATTTGGTATTACAATGTTAAATAACATTTTATTAAATCAAATAGTCATATTCTAATGGATATGAAATTCATATTTGAGAACCAATTAAAAAAGTCGAAATACAGAAAACTTTATAAAAAAGATGATTCAACACCAACATATATATTTATCGATAAGTAACCCGCATAATCTCCTCATTCTTCTTCATACATACAAACTCAGATATAAAAAGAAATCAATAAATGTAATATTAACGCTATATACAGATAGATATAAACGCTAATATCTATATATATATATATAATGACGACTGGTCTTCTTTAGATGAACCTTTACATTTTTCTGGTATGCAATTACAAAATAACCCCTTAAGGCCATGATCTTCTATTACATTACGCATTGACCTATTCTACATTTGTTTGTTCATCATTTTTGCCTAATCCAACTGCGTAATTATACGTAGTTTTTGTAGGGAAACCCCTGATTTTGTCAGCATAATGTGTGTCGTCCAACCTAGTTAAAGTTATCATCGATATCAAGTCTAGCCCGTCGCGATAACGTTCGTTTTGTTACAGTCCAACGTCATGTCTTATCAGAAACAGACGCATGCATTACCTCACTGCCATCACTTCTTCCAATCGAACCAACTTAAGATCAGACAAAGTCTAGCATTCTCCCTCTAGTGCAACTGCAAGTTGTAGCGACAGAAACAAAAGTGCGTCTTTTAAATTAAGCATTGTGTCAATCCCACATTTAATAACTGTTATTGATTTTTATAACCTGAAAAAAATAATGTCGCATATCAGTTGAATATACGGTTTAATTTAAAAAAACACATCACCACATCATTAAAATATCTAGATAACCATGCATCAGGATAAAGATCTAGCACAACCTTAACCTTAGAAAGTTTTAAATTAAAAAAATTTCCTAGATGTTCCTCCAAACTTCAACTCGTACAGACGACGGATGAGGGGGGTTAGGCCGCTCCCGCATCTACCTTTTAAACGCTACGCGTCTTGTTTTGCATCGCTGCTGCTCAGTTTTCACTAAAATGGTCCCTTTTACTTTTGAACATTTTCCCGCTACTTTAAAACATACTGAACATCCTGGTTATCTGAATTTGTTCGATGTGAAGGAAATTCTGAAAAAAGTCTTTTTCCAAAAAAGATGCACCGAAACTTACATGTTGGAGAATTGTTGGCATCTATTACTACAAGCAATATGACAAACTTTCTAAACAAAGGATATGCTCAACATAAGTGGAACCCTGCCTAGGTGGCTAGAAAGACCTTGAGCCGTAAATTTGTGTTCAAGGTCACTTGGCCAGCAAGAACATTCACGGGGAAGTAATGAAAAGAATTTCTTGTTTTTTAAATATGTTAAAAGTTAAAAAGGTATTTTTGTTAGATATTTTATAATGAGGCTACAATGAAGAAATAAAAACATTTTTTTGTAAACACTTCATTGACTACAACATAACTTTATCGTATAAAACTATTATTTTACAAACTGACCTTAATATTACAAAAAATAGTGTTACCTGTTCCGGGTTGCATATTACCCTTCCAATAAAACATGATATTATAATTACAGTATTGATTGTAAGATGTATCCTTATATCTGTCATAATCAGGAACTTCATGCAAATAGTAAGCCAGATGTGTACTATAAAATCATATATATATATATATATATATATATATATATATATATATATGCTTGCAAAAATGACTATATTTATTCTGCAAATTCTCAACAATTTTAGCAGATTTGTGATATCAGCTTCCAAAATGTTCAAAGAAATAATTGTATTATTTTTTATTTACAGCTTTGCCGATCCGGGTGTTTTTGTAAAAGGTGCCCGAGTAGAAAGTAAAACAGGAAAAGGCGAAACTGGTTGCGGCAGCTATTTTGTAAAGCAAATGTTTCGGTTGTTCTCGGATGAAAAGATTGAAAGAAAGATTGAACAAGCAATAAAAGACTTGAAGAAAGCAGCAGGCAAGGGTAAAGTATTATTAATTATTACCTTTTATGTTATTATTTTTATACTACAGATGATTTTTAGCTCGCCTGACCGAAAGGTCATGTGAACATGGCATAGCGCGGCGTGTATATGTGAGTGTGTGCGTGTGTGCGTCGTTAACACCTATTTTCGACTTCTCCAAAACTGCTGGACAAATTTGAATGAGACTTGGTCAGAAGTAATTCAGATTTGTTTATGGCGTTGCCATAGGTACCGCAACTAGGTCAAGGTGACCAACGGATTAAAATATTTTATAAAATATTCTTCTCCGAAACCAGTGATGGGAGAAAAATTTATCTGATATTTGGCTTCTCTAGGGTCTTAAGCTCATTTTGTAAAATTTTGTCGAAAAACGGGTTACGCGGTTTTGCGTTTAATTTAACAAAGTTCGTAAAATTGCTTCAAATTGTTATAATTTGACTATCTGTACAGATAATGACATGGGATTTTCAGTTTTGACTTTTTCTTCAAATGACCTTTAAAATAGGGTCAAGGTCACAAATCAAGGTCATTACCTAATTTGTGATTTATGCAGATTTAGGCCATTTAAATGCAAATATTAAGAGATATATGAATTTAAAACATTGTAAAAATGTTCAGCATCGCAAAATTTAACAAGGTACAAAATTTTGTAACTATATGATAATCCATGTAGGAGTTGTTGCCCCTGCAATGTTATTCTTGGCTTATAAATACTAAAATTGCGCATAAAATTGAAAACTATTCACATTTTTTATAGGCATGTATATTAGAAAATTGTAGGTATTGATATGGCAATCATTTTGATATATGGTTCAAGGTCATATGTTGAAGGTGAAGGTCATATCTGTATCCGTGTACTGAAAATGGGAATTATCTTGAAAACCATTAACTTTTTATACAAGCATGTATATAAGAGTATTGTAGATATTGATATAACGACCATTCTGATATGTTCCTATGTTCAAAAGTAAAAATCATGGCTGCATAACCACATGGTTAATGATTTGGATATAATTCATGGCACTATAGTTAAATCATGCATATGAGCTATTTACGAATAAAACGTGACTAGATATTTCTGATATAATTATTGCAGGATTTTCAAACTTGAGAAATTTTGTAAAGTTTTTGTAATTAAGTTCTTTGCAAGTTTTTTGGACATTTCCTCAGGTGAGCGATAAGGCCCATGAGCCTCTTACTTTGCAAATCTATTATGATTCCAATTAGCCATTTGGAGTTTATCTTCCATTGAAATGACTAAGGCATTTTTTGAAGTTATGATAGTAAGACTATGAAACCTTTATCTTTGTTGAGTAATTTAACTCCTTTTAATGGGGTTGTCTGGAAAATGTTAATTAAAAATTGTATTTATAATCATGACGATTTCTAATATTAAAAACTGCATTTGTAACTTTGAAAAGAAATAGCAAACGAAAATTGTTTCTGATCAATACACCCATTTACTTTAAAAAGAAATATGAGACAGGCGAAAATCAATATAAGATACGCAATGTCCTTTATGTCTTTTTAAACGTGGTTGTAACGTGAATATAAGATACGCAATGTCCTTTATGTCTTTTTAAACGTGGTTGTAACGTGGATTCGTTTACAGCTACAACGAATAGAACAAAAACTAAGAAAGGTCCTTTGTTGTTGAAAAATGCAAATTATGTCCGACATGGAAGTGCAAAAATCTAAATCGCAGTCATTATTAAACATATAAAGAAGTAAAGAAATTGTTACAGACTTTCACGTTTGAGGTATCGAAAGTTAATAATTTTAAAATACCGTATGGGTATAAAACGGATTTTTAAAAGAAAATTGGTAAATTGAGTTTTCAGAGCACGCTTGTTAAGGTGTTTCAAAATTTTGTCTTTAAAACAAGGTTTATCTAAATGGTATTCACTATAAAGAATCAATCGAAATGTGCACATATGGTGCATCAAAATTCAGCAGGTATTTGATAATTTACTACCCCTGTGGGGGTACCCCTGCTGGTAAAGTTAAACTCGCCGAGGGTATCAATAAATCAGTAGGCACTACTTTGTGCTGTCAGAAAATACACCATTTAGCAAAATTTTCAGCCATTTTAATTTTTAAAATTTATTTGAAAACTAAAGTCTGTTCCCTCATGCAAATCAATGCAAATCATTCCTTAGCTGGATTTGGATTCAAATGATTATCGAACTTTAGTTTTTTTCAACTATTTGGCTAATGTTTTTTATCTATGAAACTTTTCGGACCCTAATGTTACTGATGAGGAATAATTTTCCAAAATGTGCACATATGGCACATCAAAATTTAGCAGGTATTTGATATATATTTATTACTCCTGAGCGGTTACCGCTGCTGGTGAAATAAAACTCCCAGAGGCTATCCATAACTCAGTTCTTTCTGTGGTAAGAATATATACCATTTAGCAAAATTTTCTGCTGTTTTAATTTTTGAAATTTATTGGAAACTAAGGTCTGTTCCCTCATACGAAGCATTCCTTAGCTGGATTTCGATTCATATGATTTTTGAACTTTAGATTCATTATTTTTAACTGTTTGGCTTATGTTTTTTTTTAACTATTTTAATTATTGATGCAAAAACATCTTCAACAATTCCTTTTCTCTGGTAGAGTGTTATTATTTTTATCCGACACAATTAAATTTATTTTCGAGAGCTAGGTAATTGAGGGATATAAATCGCCATGTTATGGATCCAACATCACCGGACCTATGCCAATGCGAAAAGATTTTTCGACAGCTTTCTGAAAATTATTATGTGCACTTCGTTTTTTTCTATGTTGACATTTTTATCCCTCTTGCTCGATTGTTTATTTTATTTGGTTTTTATAAATCCAATTCACATAGCACTCTTGGTTTTTAAATGCTTTACGTTATATGAGATTTAAAATTGAATTATTTAAGATTTTATAATTATCTGTTTTTAAATTTTGGCTTGACTGTTCAACTTCAAATGCTAGCAGCGTCTTGTTTTGTGTGTGAAGAGAACAAAAAAGTTACGTTAGCATGAATAACGACTAGATGGATTTTCAAAATAAAGCACAGATAAATATTATAAGCTATTGATATTCTTTAATTATAACTTTGTTTTATTGGATATTTTGAGAACCTCTTTTTCAAACATTTTTTTTTCAGAAATCATTCTAAATACTTTATATCTGTCGTTTTGTCTTTTATAAGCATCAAAGATCGAGAATTGAATAAAAAAAAAGAATTCTGGATTTTTCAAAAATATTTTTAGATTAACTAAATTATACCGCAGCTGGTGGAGTTCAACTCCCCGAGGGTATCCATAACTCAGTAGGCAGTATTTTGTGCTGTCAGAAAATGTACCATTTAACAAAATTTTCAGCTGCCTTAAATTCTAAAATTTGTTTAAAACTAAGGTTTGTTCCCTCATACAAAGCATTCCTTAGCTGGATTTGGATTTATAAAATTTTGGAACTTTTGATTCATTAATTTTCAACTGTTTGGCTTATGTTTTTCATTATCAAACCTTTCGGTCTAAGTGTCACCGATGAGGAATGAATTTCCGAAATGTGCACATCTGGCACATCTAAATTCAACTGGTATTTGTGTTATATATTTACTACCCCTGAGCGGATACCGCTGCTGGTGGAGTAAAACTCCCCGTGAGTATCCATAACTCAGTAGCCAGTTCTTTATGCTGTCAGAAAATGTACCATTTAACAAAATTTTCAGCTGCCTTAAATTCTAAAATTTGTTTAAAACTAAGGTTTGTTCCCTCATGCAAAGCATTCCTTAGCAGGATTTGGATTTATAAAATTTTGGAACTTTAGATTCTTTAATTTTCAACTTTTTGGCTTATGTTTTTCATAATCAAACTTTTCGGTCTAAGTGTCACCGATGAGGAATGAATTTCCGAAATGTGCACATCTGGCACATCTAAATTCAACTGGTATTTGTGTTATATATTTATTACCAAGGAAAATGGTAAAAGCTCGTTCCTACTAATGTAACATTCACAACGATGCTATTCACCAAGAAATTGTTAACTCGAGATATTCCATTATCGAAAATACTGTGACTATTATAACAATGTATCTAAATTTACTCTGGATACATTTGACGTTTCATAGTTCAGTTTTCCTTTTTGTTCTTAAAATTGTTATCGCAGGTGTCGGATGGAGTTAGCTAAACACCAGGTGTTTATCCTTAGTCCTCACTTTCCATGTCGGAGTTTACGTGTTTAGTAAGTTTTCACTTTCCTTTTAGGACTGTAATTTTGACATGGGCAGGTTTGATAGGGTTTCATTAGACAACTTTTTTGACAGATCAGCAGTCAATATGACGTAACAACAACCAAAATTTCTTTTTTCAAAAATTTTAAAATTGCACATAGTACTTATATTCTTCAAATGATCTTTAATAATTAATTTCAATCACGAATGCTCAAAATTCAATTTTCTATACGAAATCGTTTATTGAAAGAAGGCGAACATTTTAATTTTCCGGAAATCAACGTTCCTGAGTAAAGCAAAATAAGACTTATATGCATTAGTAGCAATAATTTAATAATTAATTACGCAATGGGATTTTGTTATTATAATGACGAAAAGACGTTGGGCGTCTCTTACCTGCAAAAAAACTTTATGCAATTAATTTGATTCCATTTAGTATGTTAGAAATGAACTTAATGGGCAGCTTTTGTACAATGTAAATATTCTTATATCTAAGTATCACACATGAAATTCCATGCTTAATTATGTAAAAATAATTTAATGAAACATTTAACCATCTAAAACTTTTATGAAATAACATTCCATTCTGAATATAATCCTTAACTACACTCGTTCCTCCAGGTTTTATCGCGTAATTGTGAAGGTAATATACAAACACTTTTCTTAAATGATTTAGATTTAGAAACAATAACACAAATAAACAAAGTTTTATAATACTAATGTAGAACACATGTAAGAATTTATAGTTGCCTATTTAATCCTATATAATATGCTCAAACTTTAATGAACTTTGGTTTTAAGAAACATGTCGTAAAGGTTAAAAAATTAAAGGCCTTATATCTTTGTAATGTCATTGTTTAGTTAGCCTATACTACATTGCTAAACAACGGTTTAAAATACTTTTAACAAAGATCAACAATCAGAGAAAATAACGACTTGGAACAGATATTTTGTATTCCTGCAGGCCAGTTTTTCTTAATCATATCTTTTTTGTTCATGTTGATCCCATGTTTGTTCAAAATTGGAGATCTAATACTATTGACTACGCTCACAATACAATCTGTGAATGGAAGTAACTTTAAATGACTGTTTTACCTAATTTAAACAATATTTTGTCATTCTTTGTCTTAAATCAAAATGAACGGGGTTTTATAGAATAAAGGAAACTCTGTATTTAAAATCAGTTTCATATTTTTTTTGGATAACAAATTAGTTATTTATTATCTTTTAAAGTATTGTTTATTCCAAAATGCATATTTTTTTAATACATATTGCTCTATACATGTATCTTACAGAAAATAAAATTGCATTTACTGCGGGATTACAGAGGACCGAATCATATTCCCGTCAACAGGTATTAAAGTTTACTAAAGTAATCACCAATGTTGGAGGAGGGCTGAATGCTTCAGATGGAGTTTTTTATTGTTCAGAACCAGGATTATATTACTTTTTCGTGAACATCTTGCTTCACGGAAATGATGGATATGCAGAAATTCACAAAAACGACATGCATGTAGTTTATGTGTATACAGATCTCAGCGGCAACCACTGGAAATCTGGATCCAATGCAGTGATTCTTCAATTAAAACGAGGTGATAGAGTGTCTGTCAAATCACGCTTCTCTTATAAATTTCACAATCATGCCACTTATTTTACTGGATTAAGAATATAAGTTGAAAAGAGATAGAATGCATTCCGTACTTTGTGTTCAATATTTGTTCAATAAATAAATTTGAAACACATCTCTAGATTTTGGCATTGTTTTTTAAAGCCGTTTGAAAAATGTTTACAAAATCGAAATCATTAGACACTTAAATTGTACACTTTTGTGTTAGTATGGTTAAAAAAGCAACCTGACTATTTTTGTGATATAAATAGCTTATATATTATAACGGTTATCTAAGAACACTTTTTTACAGAACGAAATTTAAGATTTATATTGAATGCCATTTTATAGATGGTCATTTCACTTATTTTAAGATTGCACTAACCCAGTTGACGTTCCAGTTAAAATTACATGTGGTTGTGGGTTTTACGTGTTTTGTTCACAATTTAAAAAGAAATTTAGTTTCTCATTACTATCAAAACCATTATTTAATAATAACAATCTTAACAAAAAAGACGCTGGTCAGATATTTTGATTATGACAGACCTAGAATTAAATCCTTTATTTCACGACTTATTAACCATTCCACTATTTCTACATCGATTTGAAGAATAAAAAAGCGCCTATTTCATGTAGAGAAAATGGTTCTTGTTTTGGATTTCTGAAAAAGTTAGCACTTACTGCAACATTTCAGTAGTGGTAAGGTATAAGATCTTTTTTAATTCTTTGGAGGCGATAAGTTCTCAATAAGTTGAGGAAACTAAAGTGGTCGGAGACAACCGGGAACACACAGCAAGCGATCGTACAAACTTTTCGAACTTTGATCTGCCCTGATTGGCATATTAAAAGATTGATTTGTAAGCCCAAAGATGTTTTAATTTGTGTTAATTATACTGAATGTATTATTTATATCGCCAATTAAAAGCGTTTTGACATCAAAATTTTTCTGTAACAAGCTTACTATTTAATTGTATTATTAGTAAAGTACTACTCGTTGCGCTACAACGTGAACAAAGGATCGCCCCAAAAGACGTGCTAGTAAAAGCCAGAATAAAACACACTTTCTTTCCACAAGCATATATCATTCTGTTCTTCAATGCATGCTTAGAGATAAGATGCCCTCGTCGCAAATAAGTCAAATACTGCTGATGAGACGTTATACAAAATTACAAGCAAGAAACAAAATACAGCGTAGAGATGCCTTTGATAAGTTTGAAAGCTGGCTAATAGTCAGCTTACTGTCTCAAAGATACATACACCATTAGTTCAGACAAATTTAGTTAGATTTTAGTAAGTGATTGAGTTGATGTTTAAAGCCGCTTCAGCAATTTTGAAACTATTCGTGGTTATGAAGAAAAAATACATTACCATTTACATATTACCTTAAAAAATTAAAAAACACAATAGTTAAAAATTATGAAAAAAGTGAACTGATAAATACAAGTAAGATAAATGCTTTGTCATAATGATACAGATTTCTCAAATCATTCTTATCGTTCATCTGTCAAACGCATTTTAGGTGATAAGGCTAAATGCTATGATTTAACAAATACAGACATTTAGGAATTCAAAATCAGTTGAATAGTTAAATAAATTTGTCAAACAAGATTATTTTCGATTTAGTGTTATTAAAAATTCATGACTGTATATTTTTCTTGTTTAAATAACTTTTTTTTTCTGTGCGTTGGGGCGTGAAATATCGAACAACACTTCGAACTATCACTTCGAGAGCGGCATGTCGAGTATTCGAATCCCTATCGGGTCATGCATACGATTTTGAAATTTAAAACGCTTTCAACCGCAGCGCATATCATCGATTAGGTTTGAATCAAACTTGGGAACATCCTATAATTGCGAAAGTTTGTTAGTGAACTTGCTGATCAAACCATGCCTTTAGCGTAAACCACCATTAATCCATACATAAAAATTGACGGTTGTTGTACCAGAAAACTCGTTTTTGCTATGGTCAACGTAAGTGCATTAGGGTCATACGGAAAATATCTTGTGTTTTTTAAATTTCACCGAGTGTAAATCCCCGTTCATTTTACACTTGTAAATCAATAGCTTTAAAAATATTATAGACTTTTTTTTACTGATATTTATGTCTGTAACATAAGAAAACACAACAGCAAAAACATATATGAGGTAGATCTATTCCTTACAAATTTCCAAACATCAATTTGATGTGTTATACCTAAACCTTTACAACATATAAAAAATTAGGTATCGATTTTACCTTGCCTTTAAACCTATGACGGGCTATATATATTATAAACCTATGATAAACCTCTAAATGTCTGTCTCTAGCACACCTGGCAATAAATTTCGTTTGTTTTCTTACATTCTTTATCGGGCAACTTTATAGCATTTTTTGATGATATTTGTTTTCAGGTATGTTTTTTTAAATGCCTAGATTTTATTAGCTAGTGTGGTATTGTTACAGAAATCATAACGAGAAAAGTAGCTGACCTATACATGAAAAATTGCTGAGATTTTTTATTTTAAAAATATTGTACGAGCTTCCTTTCTTGGTATCGTAAAAATAAATTTTTAGTTTTGATATCGATTTTTTTCTGATGCAAGACGTCCGATTTTAAGTTTTTGTAGAAGTAGTTTATTTTGCATAATGTTAATTTTTAATCGAAGAAACTGTTTTGGCTTCGCTGTGTTGTAGACTAGGCATCATTAGGTTCCTCAAAATTTAACACTTGTCTGGAAAAAGAAATGAAATGTTCGATACTGTCTCTTTTACAGAACCACTACGGTTTCCGTATGTTTTAGTTTTATAGCGTCACTACTAAATTATTAGTCACTGTATCCAGACTAATACTTGTTCCTTTCATTCTCAAAATTAACTTTGCACGTGACAGGATAGCTAGCCAGGTGGTGCTTACACTTCCTTGATGGAAGTTCACGTGGATAAATAAGTTTGCCAGTTTTTAAAGTTTTTACTTTTTTTAAGGTGGGGGATTGTGATTTAGACATGGACTGGTATGTTTGTGTTTTATTATGCCTAGACTGTCAGCTTGTCTAACGTTTAGAATGCACCACAGCATTTAGACTTTGTTGCTTGGTGAGATGTTCATAGATTAATATAAATAAGTTACTTTTATTAAATAATAAAAACAGTTGGTTATAAAATAGTTTGAGTTTTTGTTGATTAAATTATCCAGTTGGGTGCAAATGCAAGACTCACGATGTAAACCATTTTTCTTACATAACAGTCAAGACAACACAGTGACATCAATGGCAAACGCGTTCTTTCTTTTTCTGGGTTGATGACGTGCATATTTTTTCTGTAGAGGAAAACATAAATGGTTTTAGAAAGAAGTCATTCATATATGACAGGAGCGAGAGAGACGACGTAAAAGTTTGTGCCGTCAGACATGTTATCTAAAACAGGAAAAAAAGACAAGGCAAAAAAAATCTAGAAGATTCAATTTAAGATAAAACAACTGGCAAAAGCCCCCAAATCCATTGAAATCGTTACAAGTGGTTATGAAACGGTAGTTTCTTTAGGCAGTCCTATGATATTTACAATGGAGTTCCTACATAGATCAAGGGGTCCTTACAAGCGTATAACTGCTCTGCTGAAATGTAAACACAGATAATAAATTCTAGGAACACTAATAAAAAGAAAGAGGCAATGTTTTGTTAAAAACTCAGGCTTCACCTAATATGTCCAAAAGCAAAAACATTGGATAGCACACGAGAAACGTCTGAACAAAAAGTCATCTTTAGTTATATTTTATCTCGAGAAACCTTTTTTGCTATCCGCGAAATTTGCAATATTATTATTTTTCTATCTGATGTAGTAAAAGTTTTGCATTGTAGCGTATATTTCAGGCAATTAAGGTTTATAAAAACTTATTATTCTTTTCAATGTTAGATTAAAATATGAATTTAAAGATAAAAACAACTACTGTAGATTACTTTTAATTCGCGAGTATCACATTTCGCGTGCCGACCACTACGCGTAATTTCGAGAATATGTTCACACAATTCTGATGAATATTAAAACACGCGACCGATAGGCATTTTTTTCTTTAATAAGATATCCTAGTGTGAGAAAATTTGTCAATTCACTTGCCGAAGGTCGGTGGTTTTCTCTGGGCACTCTGGTTTCCTCAACCACTCCAGAACTGACCGCCTCGATATGAGTGAAACATTCTTGACGGGGGCGTAAAACACCATTACTCAACTCCACTCTTTTATAAGATGTCTTGCTATAATATACCTTTACCTTTTTGAGAAAGAACTATTTTTATCAAGCTAAGAATTTAAGTTGTCGATTATTAGTTAAGTAAGATGAAGTATTTCAAACAATTGGTTAACTTTCTAAACATGTGAAATGGCTCCTTCAAAGGGCTTCGTGTAAAAATAAAGTGGAGTAGCGTGGAGAAATGGTGTTTTACGCCCCAGTCATGATTCTTTCGCTTATTTTGAGGCGGTCAGTTCTGGGATGGTGGAGGAAACCGGAGTGGCCGGAGAAAACCACCAACCTTCGGCAAGCGAACTTTCTCACACAAGGATCTGTCCCGAGTGGGATTCAAACCTAGGCGGTGAGAAGCACTGTGATCCGTAAGCGCGCGCTTTAGCCCACTCGGTCACCGAGGCCCCTTTGTGTAAAAGTGATTAAATCCTCAAGTCATGGGTCGTTTTTTTAATATGTTTATTATTTCTTGAAATCAAATACTAGAACAAGGAACTATTGTATTTTAGAAATGAAAGGAACAAGAAACTATGGTAAGTCAAATGCATACAGTGGAAGTTTGGATACAGTGACAACATACTTATCAACAATATTGTGATGACGACCATAAAACATTTTAAGGGCCTTGTTTAGCCAAGGCGTGTGATATTCTTGCGTCAACAATTTGATTGTAAGCAGTTTGCTTCGTTGAAGAAAGTCCCCATATAGAAAAAAAGGTCATTACGTTTGTCGTATAGCTTCATATGTAACCTTTCGTAGGTGTCATCATTGAGGTATAAATCCAAATATGAAGCAGAACATAGAGAATTAATTGTTTATTTCAAACTCACTTGGGTAGATGGCATTCACATATTCTCCAAATTTGGGATTATTCAGAGATAGAACGTCATCTATATATCTGTATGTCAAGTTGAATGATTTAGCGACAGTCTTTTCTCGAGATTTGACAAGGTTCTGTATAATTTTTTATTCATATGTCGTATTCAAATCAGCAAGCAAAGGTGTACAGTTTGTGCCCATTTGTATACCGATTGTTTGTTGGAAATTTATATGGCCAAACACAACAAATATGTTGTCTGTCAAAAACTCTAACATAATGTTGATGGTACCTTCAGTATATTTTTGTTTGCAGTCTGTATGGTGTTTTACAAAATAACCAGAATCCCTGTGCACTAGATATTTATATCTAGGTTTACCGTTTTGTAAAAGAAAGACAATTGAATGATTTGTTTCAGGGATAGTGGTGTAAAGGGTAGAAAAAGTCAAAACTTTTTATGTTTTTACCGAAGATAGAACATCATAAACAAGATAGTCAATAGTTTTTTTTATAGAATTTTTGAGAATCCACGTTTGGTTGATGCCAAACGTAGAATAGACGTTTTCTAATATGTCTGAAGGCCATCTTTGTAGACTGTCAAAATTTGTGTTTTATTTACTGATAATGATTCAGTAGTACATTTAGAAGAACCTGCTAAATATCTTTCCTGGTTTAGATTTCTGTGGAATCCACTACAAGTAAGGCAGGTCAAGGTCTTCCTGTTTTAAATTGATACTGAAAGACCCCAGGACTCTCCTATGATTGAAAAGAACTTCATCTTTAGTACAATTAGTTTTGGTATCAGTAGGATTCTCCGATATAATATCTAAACCAAACTCCTTAATAAGACATTTAACACTGAATTTCTTACAAACAAAAAAAAATGTTGTTAGAAGCTTAATCACCTGGGGCAACAACATACTTGTAACTAAAATGACATGTAATAGATATCTTACACGGTCATAGTCAATTGCCGTTTAAAAGTTTCGTTTTAATTTTTACTATTCTGGAAATATTTGCGTGATATATATATTCGAGACCGTGAGTTCTCATATAATACGTGATAATTAATCTCTCGCGATAAAAAGGTAATGTACTGTAAAAAAACATGTCTTTTAAATGGTTTAACTTTGAAATAAAAGACGAATTAAGGTTTGTTGAAGATTCTTTTCTTTTCATTACTCCGATATCCTAATTGTTTTGAGAATGAGTCTATATGATATTAACTTTTTAATATATTTTTAACGTTATAAGACCAATAATCCAGCTGTTGTCAAAAGAAGATAAAATTCTAAACATAAGATCGTTTTTCGTTAAATTATTTCAGGTTTTAGTGGAAAATTACGACCTGTAGAGTAACAGTATGCTTACAGGCAATCTCGCAGACAATCATTGCAGACCATTTATTACATTACTCGTGTTCCGAGCTAAACATTTTAAGCCTCCAACAGCCTCACTATAGGATCGAGGCAAACACTCGGAGACAATAGAAACTGGTTATTAGTCTAGTGCTTAAATAACTGGGCTATCGTATGCTTCATTTTAAATTGTACCAAGAGTCGAGATAGATAGTGTTTATATAACGACTTTACATTTAGCGGGTTTTTCTTTATATACTGATTTTCGTTATATAAACCTGGCCACTATAGTTGTTTCTGTACAGACACTGTGGAGATGAATGTAGAAATGATGTTTAACGTCCTTGTCAAGATTCTTTGTATCATATTGAGACGGTCATTTTTGGGAAGCAAAAGGAAACCCGAGTACCCGGAAAAAACTTGGCTACGGGAAGAAAACTTACCTTTCTGTTCTGGAATTCGAAACCAGAGGATAAGGCATTGTGATCTGTAAACGCTCGCTTACCGACCAATCGGTTACCGATGCTCACTGTAACAGCAAGATATATTTTTACAGACAAATTTACATGGTTTACTGTATAAAGAGGTTATTTTTTCATCTATAAACAGTATTATGTTTTTTATAGACACTGGTTAAAAAATAAAAACTTTAGATATTCATCATCATGGTTTCTAAACATGCTAATCAAAAACTCTGATTTCATGCAAGATGGTCTAGAATCGACCTCTAAACATTAAAAATTGAATGCAGAAACAATAATATAACTACATAAGACTTTTTGTGTACGAAGCTAGTCGAATGCTTAAAGTAATAGATTAACATCAGGCGAAATGTGACTTATGGGCGGCCGAGTGGTCACAACTGCAATACAACAATAAAAACAAGTAAAAATAATAATAACGACTGACCTATATGCTTAACTGGTATTCATTTACAAATTATCCCCTTAAGGTCATGACTTTCTTTTACATCACGCGTTGACCAATCCAACATGTTTGTTTATCGTTTTTGTCTAATCCAACTGCGTAATAATACGTAACTTTTATAAATGTAAATTGTAAATTTTTGTCAGCAGTAATTTTTATTGTCCGACCTAGTTTATCCACGATATCGTGTCTTGTCCGTTGCGATCATGTTCGTTTGGTGAAACCCATTTAAAAGCCATTTGAGCGCCTAGTAAGACTAACAATTATTAATTCGGTTTTCTGTTCATTTGTTTAGTTATTTTCTTATCTGGATTTTTTAATTTTCGATGAAGTGCAGGATATTTAAGCACATATATAAAGACTTTCACGATTTGATATGAGTTTCTTCTCTTCCAGACTATGTTTTATATGACTTTGTTCTGACAATGGACACTTTTTATTCAGCATCATGGGTGCGACATCTTTTTAGTAATGTCCATTGACATCGAATTTTAAACGTTTTTCAGGAAATGAAGTTGTTCAATAAAATAAAAAAATTTTCATCTATTATCTTATTACCTTATCTGTGATATTTCTGTTTTTTATCATGTTTCGTTTATTTGATACTATTTTTTTAGGAGAACAGATTTTTTTTTTTATTTTTTTTTTTTTTTTGTTTTTTTTTTATTTTTAATTTTTTTTTCTTATTTATTTTTTTTAGCACCAGAACATAATTTTTCTTATTATGCATCTGAGTTTCTTTTTCAACCTATTTTCCACAAAAATTTGAACAACGATAGTCTAAGTTCTGTCAAAGTTACATGATATTGTTTAACACATCTTTTTCTCAAAAAGCGTTTTTCACGATATCTTAATTTAAGTGGCTGTCCTGGACGCATTCTGTCTTCCACACTTTCATTTTTTTGTAATGTGCTTCTGTGTATAAAACCGTCTATATTGTTTTAAAAATTATGACTATATTTTTCCATAACAATCCAGCAATCTTCCGTTACAAGAGTTGCTTCAAAGAACAATTCATTCTCAAAATAGTAAAATTTCATTTTCGGTATCACAAAGTTTTCATAAAATGGACAAAATATAGATTAACACTTTACTTCTTATATCTTTTGGCTTCCTTTTCTGTTCTTTCTTCTTTAGTCTTAGTTTTCTTGCCATTTCTTTCTATTCGTTTGCTCATGTATTCTTTTTGTGAATTATCAATATAAAAAAAAACGTTTTACTAACAGTATCTTAAAATCAATTTTTAAAAAATCAGAAAATACAAACAAGAACCATTTTTATCAGTTTTCAAATGGATTTAATATTTTTTTTGTATACTTTTAAAATTACTGGGTTTGTTCATTTTTCCTTTGTTGACAATTTGATTTAAAAATCCTTATAGATACAAACGTTGCTTTTACGTAATTGATGTGTGCAATGCTATCCCGAAACGAATTGTGACTATGTCTAGAATTATGCATTTAATATAAATATATAACACAAATACCAGTTAAATTTTGATGTGCCAGATGTGCACATTTCGGAAATTCAGTAAGGAAAGTTAGGAAATGTAGATAATACTTGGGGGGCCTCAAAATTATATTTATACAAACACATTTCCAACGTTTACCGTATAGACAGGTTCTCTTTATTATATATAGACACTAGTGTTTTTACTATGGACAGGTGGTCAGTTTAGCAGGTTTATCTGTAGACAGGTAGTAGTTTTATAGAGATGTACACTTTACTAGAAAAACTGCAATGAGAGTTAGATTTTATTTAGAAGTTAAAACCATAACAGTAAATAATGACTAGTCTTTATATCAGATGGTCTTTATAGTTTGTTGCTAATTAATTATATAGATATATATATCTTATACAGACATTATGCTAAAAGAGCTTATTAACCGTTAATTGCTGGTCTAAATGGACAGTTAGTCTTCCTTTAGAGATTGACTACAATAACAGATATAACTTACTTCAAAATCGGATCATTATTTAAATAATTATTTAGTCTTAAGATGGAACAAAAAATCAACATGTTGATATTGCAAAGTTTTATGAATAACTTCAGTAATTAAACATTTAGTAAAAAAAAATAAAAGCATTAGATGCTCATCTTCATGGTTTCTAATCATGCTAATCATAAACTTTATAAATTCAGATTACATGCAAGATGTTCGAGAATCGACCACTAAGAGCATTAAAAATTAAATGCAGAAACAGATAACTACATAAGACTTTTTTGTAAGAAGCTAGTTGAATGCTTAGAGTAATACATTAACATTAGGTGAAATGTGACTTATTGGCGGCCAAGTGGTCACAACTGCAATACAACAGATCACAGTGCAACAAAACGTCTTATAGTAAATTCCAGTCAGACAAGTGCTTTATCAGAAAGCTTGTCATTTCATAAAACTAAATTCGGGGTTTTTTTCCAGACACATTGGGTCACTCCAACATTCCAGTATTAATCACTTTGATATAAGTAAAATATCTAAACCGAGGCGTTATACAAATTGACTCCTTTCCTCTATATCTGTCGTATAGAATCAAGAGAAATGTACAGCCCAATAATTTTTTATAATTTTTGTGACCACCTTTAAAACTCAGTGTTAGAGTGTCCATTTACAGAGAAAATGTTCTTTGGTCCGGCACATACAATAATTTTAAAAAGAGACTGCTTTCTACTAAATCTGTAATTCAGAATGTTAAAGTTTTGAGTTGTTATTGCAAAGTTTTAAAATCTTTTAATAAATCAAATAGTCATATTCTTAAAATATTAACTTCATTTTTAAGTACGAAAAAAAAGTTGAAAAACAGTGAAATATATTAGAGATGATTCTCACAAGACCAACCCCTCCTTTAAAGATCTTAAAGGATCCTTAAAAGATCCTTAAATATGCCCTGAAAGATCCTTAAAGGTGCCTTAAAGATATACGCAGTCGATTACAGCCAGTGAATCATTTTAAAATGCAGTACTCATTTCGTTTGTGATTTCAGTGGAAGATAAACTCGATATAGCTGATAAAAACAAACATACCAGTCTTTGTGCAAACCACAATCCAAAAAAAGGAAGTAAAAACTTTGAAAACTGGCAAAATTTGTTTTACACGTGAACTTCCATCAAGGAAGTAAGGCCGGATGCTCCGAAAGGGTAAGCACGTCCTGTTTAGCTAGCTACATCCGTCACGTCATTGGATTCATAATAGTTCTACAATAGAATTATGCGTAGTATAAAAATTATTTTTAAAAAAGGTAATCATTAATAATAGTTTACCCTTGCCCGCTGCTTTCTTTAAGTCTTCTATTGCTTGTTGTATCTTTCTTACAATCTTTTCATCCGAGAACAACCGAAACATTTGCTTTACAAAATAGCTGCCGCAACCAGGTTGACTTTTTCCTGTTTTATTTTCTACCCGGGCACCTTTTACAAAAACACTCGTATCGAAAAAAATGTAAATAAAATGTAATATAATTATTTTTTTGAACATTTTCGAAACCGATGACACAAACCTGATAAAATTGTTCAAACTTGCAGTATAAATTCTGTCATTTTTGCAAGCTTATATATATGTTTTTACAGTTCAACATCTTGCTTTGTATTTGCAAGAAGTGCCTCATTATGACAGATATATGGATATATGTTACAATCAATATTGTAATTATAATATCATGTTTAATTAGAAATGTAACAGGCAACCCGGAAAACTTACAAAGCATTTTTTTTAAATTTTCGGTTAAATGTCAGTTTGTAAAATATTACTTTTATACGAAAAAGTTGTGTTATAGTCAATGAAATTTTTATAAAATAATTGTTTTTATTTCTTTATTGTAACCTCATGATAAACTATCTAACAAAAATACTTTTTTAACATATTTTAAAACATGTAATTTTTTTATTACTGCACCTTGAATGGCCTTGCTGGCCAAGTGACCTTGGGCGCAAATTTACAGATTAAGGCCTCTCTCACAGCCTATGCAAGATTCAACTTCTTGACAAATGCAGTGTTTAGAAAGTTTTTTCATATTGCAAGGAAGTTTAAATAGATGCCATCAATTCCATTACATGTAAATTTTGGTGCATGTTCTTTGGGCAAAAACTATTTTCAAAATCTCCTACAAATCGTACAAATTCAGATAACCAGGGTGTTTAGAATGTTTTAAAGTAGCGGGAAAATGTTGAAAAGTAAAATGGATAATTTCAGTGAAAACTGACGAAACGAGAACCGTAGCATTTAAGGGCTATGTACTGGAAGGGCTTCCCCTCGTCTGTACGAAACGAAACCCTTAGCATTTAAAGGGCAGGTACTGGAAGGGCTTCCCCTCGTCTGTATGCAGGATTCCACTTCTGAGCAAATCCAATGTTTAAAAAGTTTCTTATATGCCTTGTAGAAAGTTTCAATAGATGTCACCAATTCTTTTAATGTAAGTTTTGGTGCATCTTCTTTGGGAAAATCTATGTTCAAATTTCCTACAAATCGTATAAATTCAGATAACCAGGGTGTTCAGTATGTTTTAAAGTAGCGGGAAAATGTTCAAATGTAAAAGGGACAATTTTAGTGACAACTGACGAAACGAGAACCGTAGCATTTAAGGGCTATGTACTGGAAGGGCTTTCCCTCGTCTGTACGAGTGGAAGTTCGGAGGAACACCTCGGAAAAAAAAATAATTTAAAACTTTTTTTTTTATATTTTTATTATTTTGTCATTCAATATACATACAAATATAATAATACATAATACAATTTTATATACTAATCAAAAGTTATAAATATACAATAAAGTATATCCCTTATATTTTTACCAGTATATATTGAATGTTTTATGGAGAGAGAGAGAGAGAGAGAGAGAGAGAGAGAGAGAGAGGCGTATAACCAGTAGTTTTCGTTTTTAGTTAATAATTGTTAAAAAATGTCCCCAAGATCTTAAAAATTGTTCATATTCCCATTTTCGTGTTGCTATAGATTTTTGAATATTTATCATATCTTTAATAGTATTTTGATAGGCACTTAGACACAATTTTCTATTCAAGCATCTTGATTTATATATGTAATATTTTGTTTGTGTAATAATTGATTTTTAAAATTATTTTTGACAATAAAATCTCCGAAAATAAACACTTTTTTTTTGTTAAAGGTATTAAAATATTGTTATTGAGGAACCATTCATCTATTTGCTGCAGAAAAGTTTGAACAACTTCGCATTCCCAAAATAAATGCAATATAGTTTCATCGTGTTGTTTACAAAATGTACAAAAGGGATCGTTTCTCTGTTTTATTTTGTATAAGAGGTCATTTGTACCAAGAATATTATGTATAATTCTATACTGAAACCAATGCAATTTGGTTCCAGCTAGAGGGTTGAATATATTTTTATATATAATTTTCCAATTCTCAATATTTAAATTATCAAATAAATTGTCCCATTTTCACTAGAAACTGGTTTGGAGAGGTTATGTTTTAGAATATCATACATATCTTTTGATCCACTTTTACTCTTCAATAGTATTCGTATATTATTTGGAATGTATGGGCAGTACACTTTCTTTAGTTCTTTGCAATTCATATTGTTAAGCATTTGTTTTGTGGCATTTATGAGGGATAAGTGGTCTATGAAATTTATGTTACTTTTTAATTTAGTATTGAGTTGTTCACAAGAAAGAAAATTGTTACTATCATCGATTAAATCATTTACATGTATTATGCCTTTCTTATACAGCTTCTTATAGAATACTGAATTTTTTCCAATCCTTATATGGGAGTTATACCATAAACAAATTTTTGCTGGTTCTATCGTTTTATCTATTTCCGAATCTTTATCAATAAGGGCTTTCCAAGCAGTGAAAACATCACCCCAGAATTTGTTTTTTAGTTTATTTACAACCTGAATAAGAAATTCACCCCCAACCTTAAAGATTTTGTCGATATTAACTTGAGAACTTATTATGCTGTTCCATTTACCTGCACTATGAATCAATCTGCGAATCCAGGTTGTCTTAAGAGCTTGGACATATGAATTAAGGTGGATCATTTTCAACCCCCCTTCTTGATAATTTTTAGTCATAACATCTCTTTTTATTCTATCTACTGGGCTATTCCAAACGAAATTATAAAATAATCTATTCAATTCTGTTAGGAATTTTTGACTAGGATTTGGAATGGAAATGAACAAATGGTTGAATTGGGATATTAAAAAAGTTTTCAATACGGAAATTCTTCCGATTGGAGTCAAATTATGGTTTTTCCATATTTCAAGTAATGAATTTATTTTTGGCATAATTTGATTAAAATTAAAATCACATATTTTATCTATATCTACATCGAAAATTATCCCTAGTAACTTAAATCTTGTTATACGCCATTCTAGTTTATATTCTTTACAAAGTTTCTCCCTGCTATACTTTTTGCTACCTATCCAAACATTTTGTGTTTTGTCAAATTAATTTTGAGTCCTGATATACGAGCAAAGTATTCTAATTCCACCAAAGATGCTTTCAAGGATTTTTCCGATCCATCTAATGTGAGTGACGTATCATCAGCAAATAAAGATATTTTATTTTCGACGTTCTGTATATTAATTCCAGATATGTTCTTATTATTTCTAATTTTCTCCGCTAAGATTTCAACACAAAGTAAGAATAGATAAGGAGATAACGGATCTCCTTGTCTACATCCCCTCCCAATACCTAAAATATTTGATAAATTTCCTCCTTGATTGACAGTTGATTTAATATTTTTGTAAAATGTTTTTATCCAATTTCTGATAGAAAAGCCAAAATTAAAGAAAGTTAGGACTTTATCCAAATAAGACCAAGAGATAGAATCAAAGGCTTTTTCAAAATCCACAAGTAATAATAAACCCGGAATATTATTCTCTTCTGTGTATTGCATAATATCATAGATTATCCTAGTATTTTCACCAATATATCTACCCGATAAGAATCCAGTTTGATCTTTTTCAATAATTTTGTCTAAAACGGGTTTCATTCTATTAGCTATTACCCCAGACCCTATTTTATAAACAACATTCAAAAGTGTAATTGGCCTCCAATTTTTTAAGAATCTCTTTGGTTTCCCCTCTTTGGGTATACAGATGATAACACCTTCTTTTTGAGTACTAGATAATTCTCCTTTTTCATATCCATTATTTAAAGATCTGATTATAAAAGCCCCCAAATCCGCCCAAAATACTTTGAAAAATTCAACCGTAAACCCGTCTGAACCTGGACTTTTGTCGTTTTTCATGTTTTTCAATGCTACTAGCGCTTCGGCTTGTGAAATGGGGCCCTCCATCTGGTTAGATTCACTGTCAGAAAGTTTTGGGGTGTCGTGGTCATTAAGGTACTCGTTACGATTAATATCGATTAATGTTTCATCTTTTGAATATAGATTTTAATAATATGCTTCTACCTCATTAAGAATTTCTTTCTGATTTACAACAATATCTCCGTTTTGTTTCTCAACTCTTGGGATTATTTTTTTACAAAGTTTTTTGTTTCTAAATTACAAAAGTATTTCGTTGGTTTTTCGCCTTCCATTATCCATTTAGCTCTTGATCTTATGACGTTACCTATTAATTTATCTTTTCTATAATTTTCAAGTTGTTCTCTTTTCTCTTCAAGAAGTTCAAAATTTAAATCTGTTAATTTTTTTCCCAATTCACTAATTTGTATAACTAACTCCTTTTCTGTCTTTTTTTTTCTTTTTTAACATAACTAGCATAAGATATAGTTTTTCCGCGTATTTCCATGAGTAATGTTTCAAAAAATAGCTGATCGTTTATACCAACTGAATATTATCATTTGGGATATATCCAATGTTTTCTAAGTTATATACGGGTAATAGGTATTGTATTTTAATATCGCGAATGGTCGTTTTCACTAGATTAATATATTCTAGGGAAGAAAGTAAAGAATTATTAAACTTCCATAAGCCTTTTCCTTTAATAAACTGTGTAAGCTCAAGATTTAACTGGATAATGGAATGATCTGAGCGATAACTAGGTTCTATGCTTGTGTCATAGGTATTGGAAAAGAAAGAAATCAAGACGCGCTTGTTTTAATGGGTTCTTTCTTCTCCAAGTAAATCGTTTAGTAGTAGGGTTTTGTTCTCTAAATGGGTCTTTAATGCCATTTATGTCTATAAGTTCTAAAAGTCGTTGTCTAGCCTTTGGGTTATTTACATGTGTATAGTTAAACATATCCAAGTCTGGACTTAAACATAAATTAAAATCTCCACATACAATATAATTATTGTTATAAAATTCCTGTAAAATGTCAAAAATATTGTCATAGAATTGGGGCGTGTCTGAGTTTGGTCCATATATCGACAAGAGGGTAAGTTTCGTATTGTCTATCAACAGATCGATAGCCACATAGTTTCCGTCGTCGTCACTTTTAATCTGTCCAATTTTATATTCAAAGTTATCGTTAAAAATAATGCAAACCCCCCTTGCGTTTGATCTATGGCAACTGAAAAAATATTCATAATTTCTACCTAAGTCATTCTTAATTTTGTTTTCTATATCGGTAGTAAAATGCGTATCTTGTAAGCAGAAAATATTGTGTTGAAAGTTTTTTAAATAGTTAAAAACATCTTTTCTTTTATATGTGTCTCTTAGGCCTTGACAATTCATTGATAATAATCTAACCATTGATTGCATAAAATATATTGTCCCTGTGTTTCATATTTATGACCACATTATGTTTTAAGTGCCTTAAATTCAAAATATGTGCATAGTATGGTTTCAAACTTTCAATGGGTATTTTTAATTCAAACAAAGAAGAAAATAAAAAGGAGATGAAGGAAAGAAAGGAAAGATATGAAATAAAAATTGGTGAATAGGATAAGCTACGACCAATGTCTGTAATGTAAATGGTAACATATCTCAGATTAAGGGGTATATACAAAAAAACTTTAAATATGGTATGAAATAAATATTTCTAACCGATGATATAAAGTAGGCAGTATCAAGAAAAAATCATTTACCAAAACAAAACAAAAAGACATTTATAATACATATATATACGCATATACATATATATATATACATATATACATATATATACATATATATATATATATATATATATATATATATATATATACACACATACATACACACATACACACATACACACACACACACACACACATATATAGATATATATATATATATATATATATATTTTTTCATATACATATATTATATATATATATATATATATATATATATATATATATATATATATATATATATATATATATATATATATATATATATATATATATATACACAGACATACACACATAGACACCTATAACCTCGTGATAAATACATTGATGTCAATATATATATTGAAAATGAGGGAAAATACCACAGTAAATACTGTTTAACCGACCAACGTTTACAACCTTTCATTAACTAGACTCGTGATAAATGCCCACATTTACAACTATCATTCACTAACCTCGTGGTAAATACATTTCTAAACCCTTGGTAATTACATTCACGCATGAATATATATTGTAAATGATGGTAAATACCACAGTAAATATCGTCCGACCGACCAACATGCGCTAGACTCTGGGTAAATACATTCAAGTAGATATAAATATATTGTAAATGAGGGTAAGTACCACAGAAAATACTGTCAGACCGACCAACATTTACAAACTATCTTAACTAGAATCGTGTTAAATACATTCACGTAAGTATATATATATATGTATATATGTATATATATATATATATTGTAAATGAGGGTAAATACCGACCAACATTTACAAACAATTATTTACTAAACCAGTGGTAATACATTCACGTTAGTGTTTATATTGTAAATGTGGGCAAATACCACAGTAAATACCGACTAATCAATATTTACAAAGTTTTGTATAATAAACTATTGGTAACTACATTCATGTAAGTATTCACATTGGAAATATCGAAATAAATACTACCCGATCGAACAAAATTTACGAATTTCAAATTAATAAAACTGGTTGTAAATACATTCGTGTTAAGTATATACATTCTTATTGAGGGTTACTACCACAGAAAATACTGTTCAATCGACTAAAGGTTACAAATTTTCATTTATGAAACTCATTTGAAAAATATGCAAGTATTTTGTAAATGCAGTAAATGCTGTTTGATCGCCTAACATTTCTCATACATATATAAATAGTTATATATTTTCTAATGATCTTCTGCCAATATACACGGTATAGTACTAATAGGAAAAAAAAACAGTATCACGGTTATTTATACAATGTACATGTAATCAGGTAATGTGTATTGCAAGAGAATGTTTATTGCACTTTGAAAGTGTTTTGATTAAATACAATTTACTGTACTTGGCTTTCACTTATATTGAGACAATTTACTTAGCCGTTCCGTTCCCAACTTTTTGGATTGCTGTTCTAGCGGCAGCTTTGAAGTATGTAAACCTTTTGGATCCTAATTTTTGTCCAAAAGTACGCGATACTACCACCAGTACGTTGTTAAATCCTTCCTCTTTCATACATTTCAAGATACTTAAAACGCCCCCATGCTCCCCGTCATCCTCAATTCCATCATGGATTACACCCTGTATGTCTGTAAATCGATATGCAACAATGTTATGTGTGGATGCCGCTACTGCTGGTATAGTCAGCAGTTCACTGATGCCTTCTCTTACATCTTGTATAGAACTTACAGACATTGCGCGCCCCATTATAAGCTTACCGTTTTCAGCAAAGGTATCACCCGAAGCAAACCTATGCTTGTTTTTTATGTATAGTGCGGTTTTAAACACATCACTTGCCTTTGGGAGTGCGACCTTTTCCCTTAATACAGTTCCACTCTGCTTATATACAAGTTTATCACCATAAACTTTAGTATCTACGTTTTGTTTGTTCAATTGTGCCTGTATTTCGAAAAGACGCTTTCTCTTCTCTCGAACTACTTCAGGGAAGTGGGGGTTTATACGAATTTTAGAGTTTTTATTTTTTAAAATTCTAGCTTTACTAAGAATAAGATCTTTATCATTGTTTTGATTCAATTGGGCTATAATTATTCTGGGATAACCATTGGATTTTCTTGGTGGGGGCCAGTTCTATAGACGTTGTTGATTTGAATAGGGTGGTCAATTTCCAAATCATTTCTGAAAATCGTCTGTAGCTTCTCACGTAGGTTTTCTCTATCTGTTTCTACTAACCCTGTTACGACTATGTTGTCTTTTGTACTCCTACCTTGTAAGTCTGTTATTTGGTTTTGTTGTATTTCAATTTTTTGTTCTAACTTCGTTACATACCCCCTAATTAACTTAAGTTCGTTGTTCACCTTTGTATTTTCTTCTGTTAATTTCAATATGTCACAGGTATGCTCATTACTTTCTGTCATCATCGAATCAAGAGTTTCCCTTATGCCGTTTCTATCATATATATCATTATTCACAATTGCCATTCTATTTTCGAGGGATTCGATTTTAGACTCATGTGCGTCAATTCTATTAATCACAGCAGCTAAACTTTGTTTTATATCTGCTATACCACTTAAAATTTATTTTAAAGTATCACTGTCACTTGACTTACATATATCCATATTACCTGTATGGTCAGTGTTAACAGACGTATCGACCACACCTGTGTGTATACCTGTATTTATACTATTAATGTTACCTGGAGAACTACTCACTGATCTTCTATTATTTTTTGTTTGAATTTTTTTACCTGAAATTTCTCTTTTTCTGTTTTTGTGTCTTCCCATCGGTTACTATCATCAGATTCTCTATCTTTTCATGAATATTTTCATACCAAACTCATCATGTAACTCCCCCCAAAAACGGGGAAATGTTAATTTTTTTTTACATAGACACAAACACGTCCACTCACTTGGAGTAGCGACTCAAGTTTAAAATTTAAAACTTTTTAATGCATTTGAAACAGATCTAATATTAAATAAAACTTACAAAAAGTTTTTTATATCGATAATTTGTGATCTTGTTTTATACTTTGTCGTGTTGCATTTTTTAAGGATAAATCCCCGTTTTCATATGACATGACGTTATTTATAAAAAAATCGACAGTCAAATATTTTTTGGGTTAACATGGTCGTAAAAATGTGTTTCAACGTGCGAACTTGTTCCATGGCAATCGCTCTAGACAAAAAGATGGCTTCAAAAACGAGCAAGACTATATAAAGGAGGAAAAATACCAAGAAACCATGTCCTCACATAAAGAGGATAATTAAAGACAGCAACAACAATAACAACAACAACGGTGCATATGATGAAATTACCGAGTACATAAAATGAATTAAAATTATTCTCAACGGACCTGATATCACCGACACATAATAACAACGTAGTTTATAACAGAAATGGGGACAAAGCACGCAGTTATGACAGGGATCTTTTCCAAACGAACGTGATCTCGACGGACAAGACACGATATCGTGGATGAACGATATTACTACGCAGTTGGATTAATCAAAAACGATAAACAAACAAATATTAGGACAATGCGTGATTTAATGGAAAGTCATGACCTTAAGGGGTCATTTGTAAATGAAAACCAGCAAAAACATATGCGTTCATTTAAAGAAAATGAGTTATATATATACTTGCAGTCTAGCAAATATATATTGTATTGATTGATATTTATATGTTTGTGTTTGTGTGTATAAATAAGGATGTAGAGATGATTTTGTATACTAATCGATAAATCTGTTGGTGCTTAATCATCTCTCTCTTATATTTTACTGTATTTACTTCGTACTAAAAATGAAGTTAATATTTATTAGAATATGACTAATTGAGTTATTAAACGATGTTAAATATTGCATTATCAACTCAAAACGACTTTGATATTCTCTATTGAAGATTTAGTACGTCACACTCAAGCACACCAGCACTTGTCATATTTTAATGGCTCGGATGAATGGATCAATATTTTGTCTTCGTATTTCCAAATCCAGGCGCATAGAAAGTAGTCTCTCCGCTTTAAAATTCTTGTGTATGCCTTACCAAAGAACATTTTCTCTGTAAATGGACACTCTAAACTGAGATTTAGCGTTGGTCACAAAAATTATAAGGGCTTAATGGGTTGTACATTTCTCTTGGTTCTGTGCGACAGATATAGAATAACGAAGAAATGTTGTTTAACGCGCCGGTTTAGATTTTTTACTTATATGAAAGTGATTAATTCTGGAATGTTGGAGTGACCCAATGAAAAAACAGGAAAAACATTCGAGTTTAGTTTAATAAAAAGACAAGCTTTTTGATAAAGCACTTGTCCGATTGGAATGTACTATTAGACATTTGGTTGCATTGTGATCTGTTGTATCGCAGTTGTGACCACTCGGCCGCCTAGAAGTCACATTTCACCTGATGTAAATGTGTTACTCTTAGCATTCAACTAGCTTCTCACAAAAAAAGTCTTATGTAATTATCTTATTGTTTCTGCATTAATGGTCTTAGTAGTCGATTCTCGAACATCTTGCACGTAATCTGAATTTACAAAGTTTATGATTAGCATGATTAGAAACCATGAAGATGAGCATCTAACGGTTTTATTTTTTTTACTAAATGTTGAATTACTGACGTCATTCATAACACTTTGCAATATCAACATTGATTTTTTTGTTGCATTCTAAGACTAAATATTACAATAACTATCCGGTTTTGAAATAAGTTCTATCTGTTGTAGTAATTAATCTCTAAAGGAAGACTAACTGTCAATTTAGACCAGTAATAAACGGTTAATAAGCTCTTTTAGCATAATGTCTGTATAAGATATGTATATCTACTCAGTATATAATTAATTAGCAACAAACTATAAAGACAATCTGATATAAAGACTAGTCATTATTTACTGTTATGGTTTTATTCTCTAGATAAAGTCTATATATATTGCAGTTTTTTTTTCTAGTACAGTGTTCATCTCTATAAATCGACCACCTGTCTGCAGTTAAACCTGCTAAACTGACCATCTGCCGACTATTTAAATCTGTATGTCACAAAATAAATCCTTCCAGACTTAAATTTTGAAACGAATATACGCACTATTTATATTTATTTATTTATTTATTTATTTTATTTTAATTTTTGGTAATGTAGTGAAGTCGTGTATATTATCCCATCGTGAGTTTTCCAAGAAATATGAAGATGGTCTTTAACCATTTACTCATAAGAAAATATGTTTGTCTGTATCACTAAAACATTGTCAATTGCAAATTATTACCAAAGTGTAAAACTGTTAGAGAAACTATACTATATATGAATAACAAAATCTATTTTCATACTGCTGTTTTTGACATTAAATGAGCAAGCAATGGTACGTATATCGGTCTTAATATCGAACATTACCTATTAAGTTTTACATTAAAAAATTTAAAAAGGCCCATGTGATGGATACAATTATCTATACCCTTCACTGCAAAAAGTTATTCGATTCTGACTCTATCTTGACGTTCAAGTTTGTACATTCTCTTAGACTTGTCAGTCTCATTGACGCACAATACATGACCTTTGTCAATCAAAAACTTATCAGATCTTCTATGACACTGTAATTATTATTTTGTTTCCTTCCTTTTTAAAACAATTCTACTTTATATTCATCAACTCTTGGAATAACAACTTTACTAATATAACAATGTATTTTAAAAAGTGCTGCAATAAAATAGTCAACAAGAAAATTTGTCTGGTTATTCACATCAGATATGCCATTAATTGCTCGGGACTTGGGTAAATTTCTAGCAGTTGTCGGATTGAAATTTAAGATAAAACATTTCTAAAAAGTATTTTGACTTTTTTTCTTGTTCAGATGTCTTCCTGTTCGATTCATTGCTGCATTGTTTTGGGCGTATCGGGAGATGCCTGAAATCTTTTAAGTACACGTTTCCCCTTTCTTTGTTCCGGCTTTATCGTCTTGGGCTAAATCAATACTCGTTTTCCTAAAGACTTTGATTTTTGTTTTTGCATTTGTAGATGGTTAGCTATATCCTTGTGTGGACTTTTGATAAATTTGAGAACTGCAGTGTTACTACCATACGACTGTCTACAATTCTTACGCCTTTATAACCACTTGTGTTCATATCTGTTACTGTTCAAATGTACCATTGTTTTGTCTCATAATAATTATTCGAATTGCTTCTTGGCCTTTGCTTTTTAATTTATTTGGGTCTGATTTATCTAGCCTGCCTGACGACTTTCTCGCTCATTAAGTAAATACCCCTCATTGTCTTTATCTTTAGCTTTTTCTGTAATAACGGAATTTTTATCCGTATTTTGCCGCTTTTTAAAATACATAAAATGAGGATATTTCAATTATTTTATGTTGAATACATTAAATAGCAATATACGAGACCAAAAACCAAATTCGATATGATTGTTAAACCTCGCGTGTTAAAAATAAAAATTAAATTAACTGGTTTAAACAATGAATGAAATTGATTGTTTGTTGCACACTTCTTTTGAGTATATTATATTTCCATTTATTTTGACTGATAAAAAAACAAACGTCGATATAAACAATTAAGTCATGCACTCACTCAATAGTTCGTAGATGATGTATACATTTTGTTTAAGAATTATTTATGTATATTATATTGAATCAATAAATTTCGGGTAGCGAATATAACATAAAAACAATGTTACATCTAATACTCGTTTAACTTGATGTTTAATTCAACAAAAACAGTGCTCATGTTTAAAGAGTGAACTTTTTATAAACATTAACATAAAAGTTATTTATTTACATGAATCAACTTAAAAATAGAGTCTAAAAATACTGGCGTTATGCTATGAGTTCGCAAATATTACATTCACAGGTTAGAAGTCGGTGGCAAACACCACACATTTTTTCACCACGCACAAACGTCTAAATGGTCTGCTGCGTTCCAAACGTGAGTTTGATGACAGTCTGGACATAACTTAGTCGCGACACGATAACTTATGGTAGTATGTAGAACAGGTAAGGTGTGGATCTCAAGGCTCAAAGTCAAATAAGGACCTTGCATAGACAGTATAATAAGTCACTAGTTTCATACCGATTAAAATATTATATATTTCCAAAATATATACTAAATCACTGGTTTTGTATCGATTAAAATATATATTAAGCAGTATGTTAGTCTACTGGTATAATGGAGAATATTACCAGCATGGGTAATAATGTTTATGATGGAAAAAGCTTAATTAAATGTTTTAAATTGCTTCATAAAAAGCAGGTTAGCACTGTGGACTTAATGCAAGCAGTAAATTCCGAGGTTACGGAGAGAGTAAAAGTCCTAGAAATTTACAGAGAGTATAACACATAATAAAGTCAACCTATGTTTGGAAATTTGAACGGAATAAATCTACCTCAAAGACGTTTGTGTTGTTGGTTTTTGTTTTTTATGGAAAAACCATACATGTCAGTAAAAAGCAAATTTTTGATACATTAAACGCTTTACAAGTGTAAATCGATCAAAGATTAACATTTGGTCAAATTTATGCAACAAGATATTTTCCTAATCAGGTTATCTCACTTACGTTGACCATAGCAAAAACAAGTTTTCTGTTACAAGAACCGTCAAATTTTTATGTATGGATTAATGGTGTTTTACGCTGAAGGCAGGATATAATCAATTATATCAAGGAGGCTAGGTCTATAATAGTAGAAAAAACCAATTTTTTTTCAAAATTCCCCAATCTTAAACAAATTCACTAACAGACTGTTGCAATGAAAGAATTTTCCTGAGCGAGTCAAACGTAGTCGGTGATAAACGCTGCGATTAAAAGCTTTTTAAAATACTCGTCACCAATGCCATTTGTTATTAGCACAAGACATGTACTGAACATTTAATACAAATACCTATTAAATTCCGATGTGACATATGTGCACATTATAAAAAAAATCATTCCTCATCAGTGACACTAGGAGCCGAAAAGTTTTATAGATCAAAATAATAAGCAAAACAGTTCAAAATTACTAAATTTAAAGTTCCAAAATTATGTGAATCCAAATCCAGCTAAGTAATGCTTTGCATGAGGAAACAAACCTCAATTTGATATATTTTTTAAGAAATTAAGACGACTGAAAATTTTGCTAATGATATATTTTCTGACAGCACAAAATATTGTCTACTGACGTATTGACACTTTTGGGAACTTATCTCCACCAGCAGCGGTACACCCTCAGGGGTGACAAATATATAACAAATACCTGTTAAATTTCGATGTACTATATGTGCACAAAAATATATGAAAATAATTGTAATATTTTTCAAATCAGTATTCAAAGTTTCGGTAACATTATAACAAATGAGAATATCCCTTACTCACATCGGACACGAAGAAGTGGCACATTACCCTTGTATTTCTGCAAAAAGGTGTCATTTATTAAGCTTCCAGTTTGTTATCGTTATGTTCTTTAACTTCATATCATCAGTTTTCATGTATTGGCGACAAGGTCAAGGTTTTTAATCTCAATGGATTTTTCTAAGATCAAGTTCGGATATGCATGTGATTTGCATGTGTGATTTGGCCAACCATGTACAAGTGTGTCCTCGGGGCGACTTTTTTTGTGAGGTGCTATCCAGCGAGTCAGTATGCCGCAGATAAACTTACCAACCCCCATTTCATTATCCTGGCACATGGTGAACCAGTCGATAATGCCGAGCGTCAGACGAAGAAGCAATAAATTAAATATCAAATTTCAAGTTCGAATCCTCGACTTGCCGTTCTTGAAGCGAAGGCTCTATCATTAAGCCATTAATGTGGTCATTTAATGTTTGTTAGAACGTTTCCTGTTATCATGATTATTATCCAATCTGCATATGGTCATGAATTGAATAGTTTTTAATACATCATCAATACCATCACAAGCCTTTTAATATTGTAAGATTTGTTTTCGACATTTCAAACACAAATAAAATCGTTTTAATAAACAAAAATAAAGTAAGAAACAATTATTTGATTAACAGAAAATCGAAATTAAACTTTTTTAAAAACTAATTAAACTTTTAAGTAATGTTTATTTCCGTAAACTTCTGTATTTATAAAATCAAACATCTGATCCAAATCACCTAAAAATAAGTTTGAGACATGAGCGACAAGAATGTTTGAATGATTTGGTATCAATAAGACAAAGCTTTATTCTTACTGGTATTTATCACTTTTTTAAACTATTGGGTTTTTAAGTTTTTTTACTTATAAAGTATCGTATTTTTTCTTTATTTGCTAATTGCTAATAGTTGCAAAATTACTTATGTGGCTTTAAACATCATCTTACCCTTTTACTAAGATGTAAAACAAAAATTCACAGAATTGTTAGCCAGCTTTTCAACTCATAAAATCGATTTCTTAACTGTATTTAGTTGCTAAGTTTAAATGTTGCACACAGTCTTACCAACAGTTTTTGACCTATTCTCCTCGATGGCAAGATTAATTATTACCGAGCATTCATCTTAAAAAGGATCGTGTATGCTTGTGATGTGTAAGGGTACGTAATGCTCTCTCTTTTACTAGCACTTCTTTCGGAGCAATTTGTTGTTTAGGTGCTAGCTCACTGGGTAGTGTTTTACCAATTTTACTCTGACACAATATGCTTGTTACAGAAATAAAGCTAACCAGAGACTGTCAGAGTTTCAAACATAAAATACGTTACGCTACTAGGCGCATAAAAAATATCCAACCACATGCTGTATAAGAAAACGGGTCATCAAAACATCTCCACAATTATACAGCAGAGAAGATGGAGATTGAGATGTTATGGGCAAGAACCAAGAGAGTATTACAAAAAGAGCTCCAAAATGGATTACCGATAATGAAAAGAGAAGAATGTGAAGAACAAGAAAGACATCGAGGACAGTAGATAATGGAATGAAGAAGATGGGAAAGACCTGGGGTGTGCTGGAGAAGATTGTCAAGGAAAGGAAAAATTGTAGGTCCCTGAATGAGGCCTGATGTGTTACCAGACACAATGAGGATAAGTGAGTAAATACATAAAATATAATTGCTGTTAAATGTGTTTTTTTAAATGATGATACAGATGGTAAGTACAATTACTGTAAACGTAGTTACTTTCGCGAAATCAGATACTTGACATTTCGCGTGGGGATAATTTTTGCGATCTTGCCGATTATGATCTTGTGTGGAAGACAAGTTAAAGGCAAAATTTTGTCAGAAAAAGAATGATTTGAGCGAAAGTCTTAATCTATCTTAAAAAGATTTGTCAAATTTATCTATCAAACCTTTGCATTTGAGATGGGTTATTAAAACACATCAAACATTTTACAAAGATGGTGATTTTGAGATCAAAGCTTTCCATACAGCTGGCATTAAACACCAAGCGGATAATTAAAGTTGTTTATATAACGGTTAATCAAAATTCACAGGTCAAGGTGTAGAAAGTAATTTTTAACTCTGACTAGGTCAAAGTACCGCTTAGTGACGCGGATAGTTGTGTTGTATATTGACCTATTGGCGGTAAATCATTAACTGTAGATAATTTGAAACATGAAGATTTTCCAATAAAGTCAAACTTTAATTGTATTTTGCGAGGTATTTTTTTTAAATACAACAAAATACTGGATAATTAATATGAGAGCGGCAAATGTAGTCTTCATGCTTCTGATGAGGTAAGTAGCTAAGTAGCATGCTACAATGTACTCGGGTTTTCTTAATATTTTCACGAGGGGCGATTTTTTTAATTCGCAAAAATAAGCACCTTCACAGTAGTACAAAAGATCGCTGGGCTTTAATATCAAGCTCCCTTATATCCCGATTAAGGCAGATTCAAGTTCGAGAAATTTGTTATTTTCCTTGCTGTAGGTTCCTGGTTTTCTGAACCACTCGTGAATTTATCGCCTCCATAGAATCTATCAAATCTTAATTTAGGCGTTATACCTCATAAATCATCAAAACTCACCTAAACCATCTTAAAAGGCCGCAGCAAGTGCTAACTCGTTAAATGTCAGACATCCGCAACAAGTCGCCTGTATTGTACAGGCAATGAGCGTTTGACAATTTGGCAGCTAATAAAATGTGAAAGTAATGGATGGTGAGATTATATACAACTGTGCTATATATAAAATAATTTTTTTTTATAATTTTTATTCTCAAGAACCTGGTGTTTTAATTGTAGAATGGTTTCTTAGACGGAAAATAAAAAAGAATTGTCCCCTGTCTGTCGAAAACTTCTGTCTAGCGACCTGTTTTTCGAAATTACTTTTTGAAATAATGATGTGATTGTAATAAAAACCGGCTTTTTTTTTAATATTTAACAAAACACGAATAAAGCACTAGCATAAACAAGTTTACTTGGACTTTATCTTGGCCGGCGTAGTCATAAATTAAGTAAATCAACCATATTACCTTTATAACATATTCGCTATTTTTTATTTACAAACAAACGTTTCTTTCACAAACAAAAGTCGCGTTGCTTTTATAAGCATAGAAACAGAAAAAAAAACTATTGTAAAATTTTAAAACTGTCTTACGATTCTTATTTTGGAAACATTTTTCAAACTGTTTCGGAAACAATTTAAAATTTACAATTTTGCTTTTATTTATTCATTGAACAAAAACTACGGCATGCGTTTTTTCTCTTTTTATCAACTTATATTTAAAGTAGTAAAGTAAGTTGCATAATATTGAAATTTGAAAGACAATTGTGACTTGACAGACACTCTGTCACCTTGTTCCAATCGAAGAATCACGACATTCGATCCAGATTTCCACTGCTTGCCGTTTTTATCTGTAAACACATAAACTACAAGTTTGTCATTTTTGTAAATCTCTGCATATGCATGATTGGATTTTGACATGATGTTCACGAAAAAGTAATATAATCCTGGTTCAGGACAATAGAAAACTCCATCTGAAGCATTCAGCCCTCCTCCAACATTGGTGATTACTTTGGTAAACTTTAATATCTGTAGTCTGGAATATGTTTCTTCCCTCTGTAATCCCGCAGTAAATGTAATTTTATTTTCTGTAATGAACATATATAATAATAGGGCAACATGTTATAAATAAAAACATTGTGCAAAAAAACAATAACTTAAAGAAACAAGTAAAATAATAATAATTAACTAATGTGTTATCAAAATCAAAAATATGAAAATGATTTTAAATACTGAGTTTTTTAATTCAGATCTATAAAACCTCATTCAATTTGATTTAAGACATTCATTAAGAATTACAAATATGATTAAAAATTAGGTAAATCAGTCATTTAATGTCGTATGAACCAGATTAAGTCCATTTCACAAATTGCATTGTGTACAGATTAAATAGTTTTAGATCTCCAATTTTGAAACAAACATTGGATCAACATGAATAAAAAAATAAGATTAAGAAAAACGAGCCAGCAGTAAAGCAAAAGTCTATCCCAAAGCTTTATCTTCTCTGATTGTAGATGATGTTTAAGTCAGTTATTAACTCTTTCGTTATTGCAAAAGTGCTCTTTCCCGTACCAAATCTGACGGTTTTAGCACTACCGTATTAGCGAATTAAACGATGACATTTAAAAAAGTCAACTTTGAAAACTGGTAAATTTATTTATAAACGTGAACCTCCATCAAGAAAGTGAGGCCATGTGACCTCCTGTCTAGATAGCTACACCCGGCAAATCACTTTAGAAAAATCCTCAAATATGGACTCTGATTGTATATTACTTTCAAGAATGAGCGATAAAAACGAGAGGGAGGTGTAATTAAGGGTTATATTGAGAAAGGAATACTATATTATGAAATATTTAGATGGTAATATTTCTAAATTAAATCAAAATGTTACATGACTAAACATCGAAATTTCAAATTGTTTTTTTTATGTCAATATTGGGTTCATAATCAAACACAATCAAACCTGTTCATGTCAAAATCACAGACCTAAAAACAAAGTCACACTTTAAAAACTGGCTTTAACACGTGAACTTTCCACTGGAAGTAAGGCCTAAGAGTAAGTACCTATTGTCAAGCTAACTCCATACAACACCTGCGAAAGCAAATTTAAGAATAAAAGGAAGACAGTACTGTGAAAAGTCAAATGTATCCAGGGCTTACTTAGATTCAGATTTATAAATATAAACAATATTGTAATGACGGTCTTAAATTATTATTAGCGGCTTGGCAGTCCTATGGCTGGCTACATTGCCATGTCAACCACTTATTTGTAACTGTGTAGCTTCGTTGTAGAAAGATACCTTAGTAGGAACCAGTTCTACCATACCGTATTTAATGTGGTAACAATTCAGTGAAAGAAAATTTAACTTAAATTTAATTTTAATCAAAGTGTTTGTATGTTTTCTGTAAAATATTCGATGCTGATAAATAACAAAACGAAAAATATAAAAATGTTTAAAAATGATTTTATGAAAAAAGAAATGTTTGAAATATGAATTGGATTTATAAGTAAAATTCACAACAACGCAGGAGAGATAAAAATTTCAACATGGAAAAAAGTTCGTATAAACAACTTTAAAAAGGTATCGAAAAACATTTTCGCATTGGCATAGGTCCGATTTAAGTCGAGAAAAGAAACTGTTGAATATGTTTTTGCCTACATAAAATTAATACATAAAAAGTTGGATGTTGCTCAACTAGCATTTTAATTGTATTTCAGTAAAACCCTGTCGGATCTTGGTAAGTTTAAGTTTACAAGAAGCTGATTAATTATTTGCAGTGAAAATCATCTATTTTTACCTTGTTTTAAAAGACATATTTTGAAACGCTTTGAAAAATTTGACAAGCATACTGTGTAAACTCGATTTACCAATTTTCTTTTTAAGAAATTCCTTTTTATAAGCGCACGATATTTCAATTAATATTTACTTTGATACATCAAACGTGAAAGGCAATATGTTTGCTTCTTTATATGTATTATAATGATTGCTGATAAGAGTTTTGCGCTTTCATGTTGGAAACAATTTGCATTCTTCAACAACAAAGGACCTTTCTTAATTTTTGTTCCATTAGTTCTAGCGGTAAACTAGTTGACTTTACAACCAAGTTAAACAAAAGACTTTAAAAAAAATCTGTTGAACATGTTATATTGTTATCCGTCTTTGTCATATTTCAATTTGAAACTAAATCGGTGTATTAATCATCAACGAATATTTGTTTGTTTTAGTTTTTAAAAGTTAGATATGCAGTCTTAAATTTCGAATCTTATATAATAATTATTAACTAGAATAATAATTGATACAATTTGTTATTAACATTTTCCAGTCAACTCCATCAAAAATTGTTTAATTAGTCAACAAAGATAAAAGTTTACATAATCACGCAAAACCAGCCGATTAAAGCCAGCAAAACTCTTAAAAACTCAGTACTGATTTCGTTAGTGATTTCGGTGAAAGATGAATTCGATATAGCTAATTGTAATCATAATATTCCTAACAAAGAATCATGTGTAGTATAAAAAAAAGCTAATCATTAATAATACTTTACCCTTGCCCACTACTTTCTTTAAGTCTTGTAGTGCTTGTACCTTCTTTGGGCAAAGTCTTTTTCCAGAATTTCCTATGGATCGTATAAATTCAGATAACCAGGGTGTTCAGTATGTTTTAAAGTAGCGGGAAAATGTGAAACAATCGAATGGACCATTTTATCGATCTTGTTTGGGTAAAGAATATTTTCACATTTTCCCATAAACTCAGATAACAAGGGTGTTCAGTGTGTTTCAAAGTAGCGGAAAAATGTTGAAAAATACAAGGGAACATTATACTGACAACTTCGCCGCAGCCCGGCGAATTAATCCGCGTAGCGTCAAAGCGGAAGGTAAGGGAGCGGCCTTCCCCCTTGTCTGGAGGAGTGGAAGTACGAAATTTCTCGCCGAAAAAAAATTTATTAAAAACTTTTTAATGCATTGAAAGAAGATCTAGTAATAAATAAAAATTTGAGTAAAAGTCTTTTATACCAATAAATTGTAAGCATGTTCATACTAGTTCATGATGTCATACTTTAACACGTGGTTTTTAAGGTTTGATCCCGTATTCATACGACAAAATGCACAAGAGACGAAGCTGACTTAAAAAACGACAGCTGAATTACGAGCAAGACTATATATTTGGAAAAAAAAATACCAAGATACCATGTCCTTACATAATAGAACGATAATCGAATGAAGCAAATGTTGAAATTACTGAGTATATAAAATGAATTTAAATCATTCTCAAGGGACTTGATTTACGATTTTATTTAACTGGCACAGATATTGAAGTTGAGTTGGATGCGATATCGTCGGTACATAATAACAATGCAGTTTATAATATATATGGGGACTTAGCACGCAGTCATGACAGGGATCTTCCTAGTATTCCCATTTCCTCCGCCGTCTTTAAAAATGAAACGAAATGACTAAATGCCTACTGTTATTGTTTTGGAATCGAAACCAGCAAAATATAATTAAATTATGTGTGTACGTTGTGCGTTTAGGTGATGCTTCATGTTTAGATAATACTGTATTGAAATCATAAGGCAAGCGTGTAGGATTTAATGAGGTTCTTGATCGGCCATTTGATGTATGTATACTCCACGCTGAATTGTTGGTGAAACGTCTTGGGGATGTGTTTTCCTATATGTGACATTTATTTTATCTTCATGTATAAGCGGGGACGGAACACTGAACCTCATCGTTATGTATAATAAAAACACAAATATACCAGTCCGAACATTCCCACAAAGAAACACAGTTACTAATTTAAAGAAAAAAATCTTATAACCTGATATTGAGTTGGTGCTGGTTCTTTATCCTGTCGCATAGTTATCTAGATATTAAAGCAAAGTTATCTAGATATTAAAATGGGTTGGCAATTGAGCGTTATAAAATTAAAAAGAGAATATTAAATTGATACTGAATATTGATTTTTTTTCAGGTCACTAAGACTAATAAATATTTAGTTTACATATTAACAAACATTTAAATTTACCGAACAGTTATCAAATGTGGCACTGACACATTGCTCAATTTGAAAGACGCAGTTGCGTTCTGTCGTTAGAACTTGCAGCTGCATTTGCGGGAGAATGCTAAACTGTGTCAGACCTTCTGTTGGTGTTTAACTAGAAGGAATGGTGACAATACAGTTTTAAATGCTGCTGTTTCTTATAAGACATAAATGTTGGACTTTTTCTGCTGAAGATAAAATCCCTGACAGAAATGTGTAAACACACACGATTTCTGCGATCTCGCATTTACATTTTGTGGAAAATTGCGATAAGATTGCGTGATGCACAAAAACCCCCTTTTGAAACACGGTGGTGTAATCTTTTAGGCACTGATTGCATAATGTTTATTAACAATTAAATCTGTTCTCCTAATTAAAAAATAGCATCAAATTAACTGAACATGATAAAAAACAGAAATATCACAGATAAGGTAATAAGATAATATATGAAAAAATTATTATTTTATCAAGTTCATTTCCTGAAGAACGTTTAAAATTCGATGTCAGTGGACATAACTAAATAGATGTCGCATCCATGATGCTGAATAAAAAGTGTCCATTGTCAGAACAGAGTCATATAAAAGATAATCAAGGAGCAAAAATATTAAATACAATTATGAAGATGCATTAAACTTCTGGCACTTATTCGTTTTTGAAAGTTTATTAAAATGCACCTTTTAAAACTAAGCAAAATGTAAAATGTGTGATATACTTAAACTTATATACGATTTTGTTTTGTAGGGGTGGATACGAAGTTTTTTCTCTAAAATCTGAACGGGTTATTTACTTCATTATATTATATGGCGTTTTTAATAATACTTTTTTACAGATCGTTATACAAGAAATATTATTATTTAAAAGTATTTATGTTAATAAATTAGTACAAAATTAATCTATTCGGCTGATTGCAATGTTAATACTTTGTAGTTGTATTTTTAATTATCAAATTGTCATAATAAATAAATAAATAAATATGAAAATGTAAAAATTTAAAAATGGAATAATAAAAATAAAATAAAATAAAATAATAAAGTATGCAGAGCCTGGGACTTTTATATTCCCTTGTGGGCACGAATATTTCCTTTCCTTGTAACTACAAACTGTAATTGTTAGAAATAACTATTATTACTATCATTATTATTTGGCTCAATAGGGTAGACTCGATGAGAATTGTCAGGATTTTAACGATTTCGGCAAATCATTTTAGCACTAAAATTTATTAATTATTTATTTTTATTGTCTTTACGGTATGCAGTAGAGAAAAAGTAGCAGTAAAATAGTTTATTAATGTGTCACATATATCATAATCCAATAATATTTAACAGTCTTTACAAATAAATACATTAAAATAAGTGTGACACCCTGCCAAAAAGACATACAAGACACAATTTGATTAACAATAACTGACTTAAAGCTGCATTAAGTTTTTCAATTTTCTGAATTTTTTTTTGATTTTCTAAAAATATATTTTTTTTAAAAAATAGATATCTTCTAACCACGATCCCTGAAATTCTTTTTCAAAATTTTATTTCTTTCAGCTGTAAATAAACGAAATCATCTGACCGGTTGGTCGGCATTCTACGATTATACTTATGAGCTTGGAGCATACGCACGGATGTACGGAAAAACCCTAGAATCAAAGATGAAACATGACAGATTGCATTAATTGTCCTTCATTAATATCCAGTTGTATTAAAAATGGTGTTATATATCCTTTACTAAGTCACAAATGACAAATTTAACAAAGTTCTGTGTTTAATTTATCGTATTTCACCGTTTTGAAAGTTGTGTTCAAATGACCCGGGTCTTGATGACATAACCATGTTCTAATATTAGATCCCAAATGCTGCATCTCGCTGGGTAAATACTGTTATTTCTGTATTTATTCGAGCTTTTATCGTTGAACCTTTTTCATTAGAATCATCATTAATTAGATTAGCACCGTTTTAATTTTTTTCTTTGGAAAACTTAATGCAGCTTTAAATACAACGTCGAAAATAGAGAAAATTAAAACTACATATTTTACGCCTTTCACATATAAAATTAAGAGTTTTAGCTAAAAGAGACTTTGCAATAGATTAGCTAAAAAATTCCAACTACAAGTGTTCCTATTTTCTGTTGAAGCAATTAACGATAAGAAAAAAACTTATCCGAAAAATAGTTTACTAACATGGTTCTTCATCATGTAACTCATACAAACAGGTTAATGATAAAAACTAGAAGTTAAAGTGTTTTAAAATTTAAATATAACATGCCAGGTGTTAGAAAGACTTGTATATAAATTCGAAAGCGTGGCTTCCTCGTCATTATGTCAGACTCCGGTAGATGAGGACATATCCAAGTATCTACAGGTGCCGTGAAACAATACAGATTAATTGGGAACGATAAGATAATTTACTAGTATTTACCAATGTCAAATTATTATTAATATTTTTTTTCACTGTCTTCAGATTCGACTTAATAGTGTTGTCTTTTATATACAATATTTTTACAATATCTTAAATTCATTTAAAAGAATAATGTTCAAAAATAAAGGTGATTAATATTTTTATATATGTATTTTTGAATACTTCATTTACTGAAATTATTGATATCAAAAAAGTAATTGATAGGTGATATTTATATAATCTTATCAGAGAATATAATATTGCATAATATGTAAATGCACTATTCCTGTATAATACTTCAAAATAGTTGTGAATTCGCCAAAATTTTTAAAACTTTTTTTTTATTTAGCATAAAAAAACAAGTAAAATTTTTTATTGCTTGATAGACCAATGACAACAAATATATGAACAAACACGTATACTTTATCCAATTAAAAAAAGAGCTACATGGCATCAATAACTATAGTTACCAATCAGATAACGTAAATTTTAATAACGTAAATGAAAAAAACAAATTGCACAGGTATTCAGTTAATCCATCATTTACGACTGTTAATGAAAATAACGATAGCAAAAATAGATTCCATGGTGTTAATACACCTTACATACCGTAAAACTTTGCTTTACGACGCAAATTACGACGCAAATTGCACAAAAACCAAAATGTGCTTTTGCGATCGCAAAACCTAGTTTTACGATCGTAAAATCTACATGTATAGTCGTAAATCCTAGTTTTACGGTGCAAATTCAACAATAAATCATAAAACAAGGTTTGCGATCGCAAATGTAGGTTTTATGGCGCAAAACCAGGTTTTACGGCGTCAAAGTAAGTTTATCAGATTATTGTGCAATTTGCTTGCCATATCCGTAACAATTATTTTTTCCACGGAGAAAGTGTTTGTAGAAATTGTTTCAAACAAATTTATGACATTGCGGAAAAAACACTGAGAGCTTTAAAACGACACTTTGATGAGAATGGACCAGTTCCTAGACAACAAAGTAATCTTGAAAGAAAACCAAGACATGTTCTAATTTAAGACGATACAAAACGAGTAGTAGATTTTATACTTGGTAACAGCAATGATTTCGGTCTACTTCAGCCGGCAGTACCACGAGGAGTGAAAAACTTGCCTTCAATTTTTCTACCATGTTCTGTCACAAAACTAAATGTTTCGTATATATGAGAGAGCCTGTTTTAATTCATATAATAGAGCTGAAGTTTTGTCATCCTTTTAGAATATATGGTAAAAATTTTGCCCACATGTGAGGATGAGTACACCCCTTGATGATGTTTGTCAGAAATGTGAAATATTTAGGAGACGTATCCAAGATGCCGCGTCTGACGAAGACAAGCTCCTCAACATCTCAGTTTAAATTACATCTTGAAAAATGTCAGACGGAGCGCAGCATGCATTAGACAATCACATGATGAGCATTATGGAGTTGTCAGACCACCTGGATTTAGAGAACCTATTTCAACTTGCTACAAGAAAATGCATTATACCTTTGTTTTTCAAAAAACTTAACAATTCTTTACAATTCACGAAAAATAGGCCCTATTTATTTTGTTTCACCAGTAATTTTTTTTTCGAATCAGATTAGATGGTATACCAATGCAATACAACTATCTGTCCGACGAGATTCAGACCATAGGTCTCTCTCTCTCTCTCTCTCTCTCTCTCTCTCTCTCTCTCTCTCTCTCTCTCTCTCTCTCTCTCACTCTCTCGTTACTTCATTTAAAATACCAGAAAGGAAGCTAACACAAATAACACAAATGTTAAATACAAAGTCTTTTATGTCCCTGGTTTAAATACATGTTTTATTGTAATTTCCAGCTGGTTGATGAAACCAAAAGGTAAACACCAAAGTCAACAGAACAATCAAAATCTTTGCAAGTAAGACTTATTTTTGTGTAAAATCAAATACTTAATACAATACTGCAAATTAACTGATTTTGGGAGAAAATGGAGCAAATTCACACGGATGCAGTTATTCCTATGATCCACCATTCATTTCATAACTATGATTATGGGGGGAAAAATGTGGTATCTATGCTGACAATTGCGGAGGTATTGAATATTGGTTTATTAAACAAACTTCATTTCCTGCATCTATAGATATTAGTATTAATCCAACTGTTTTGTATCTTTTAATTTCTGTACTTATCAAGCTTAAGTTACTGTTACATGGTAGCCTTTTCCTTATTTTCCAAAAAGGAAGGTAAGTGAAGTAATGAGTTAAGATTCTTTAACTTCTATCGAGGCAGTCATCTTTGTGATGATGGAGGAACGCCAACGACTTTCGAGGGATCAGACAAACATTCTCACACTAGGATCTGTCCGAGCAGTATTCGAACGCATTGTCCTATGAACAGAAAGAAATACGGGGCATGAACACGACGTTTGTTTCTTATGTGTATTTCATTGGTTTATATATATATATATATATATATATATATATATATATATATATATATATATATATATATATGACCATATTATTATTATTATTATTTAACTTTGAAACAGGACAAAATAAGAACAAGTATGTAATGGCGTATCTTTGTTGGCGAGTGATGATGGGGTTCCACAGACAAAAAAAAAATACATGATGCAAATTGCAGGGTATGCAAGGTACATTGAATACATTTGTATATCACATGTTCTATACGATGTAAATTTTATATAATTAAATTACAAAAACATTAAAAGACTTTCCTAAAAATGTCGAAGATCAGAACTTAGCTTTTATGTACCTGTATTGATATTTGTATCAGAAGATTTATCTGATATCAAAAACTTTTATATCTTGTAAAATGTAAGAGTCAGGACAGGTTTGGTTAAAATCGAATATTTATTCTTGTATTTATATGTGTTTATACGTGTATGCATTTGTAATTAAATCCGTTTTTTTTTTTTTTGTTATCTATATTGTAGTTTACAATTAGACAAAGTAAATTGATATATTAATAAATAAATATATACATTACTTATTTAAATATTTCAGATGTCTTATTGACAGTGGTTTTGCACACATAAAGAAACATTTTTTGACGTAATGACGCCGACATTGGTCCAATTATTCAACAAGTCAAGTGTAATAAATAAAACACAAACATACCAGCCCTTGTACAAATCACAATCCAAAAAACAAAGTAAAAACTTTGGAAGCTGGCAAATTCAGGTGAACTTCCATCAAGAAAGCGAGGCCGGGTGTTCCAGAAGGGTAAGCACCTCTTGTCTAGCTAGCTACATCCGCCACGTGCAAGTCAACATTGAGAATGAAAGGAACAAGGAACTATGGTAAGTCAAATATATCCAGTTTAAGTTTGGATACAGTGACTACATACTTATTAACAATATTGTGATGACGGCCATAAAACTTAAGGGCCTTTATTAGCCTAGGCTTGCAATATCCATGCGTCAACAATTTAATTCTAAGCAGTTTGCTTCGTTGTAGAAAGTCCCCACAGTGGGAACGAGCTCTACCATAACGTAAAAACTATAAAACATATACACAATACGCGGGAGAAGCAGGGATATTACTGCACAAAAACGGAAAGTTGGCAATTGAAAAATTAAAGTCATCAAGTTTGTCGTATAGCTTCAGATTTAACCTTTCGTGGGTGTCATAATTGATATATAAGTCCAAATATGGAGCAGAACCTCGAGATTCCGTTGTGTCTTTTATTTCAAGCTCATTCGGATAGATGGCATTTACATATACTCCACATTTGGGATTATTTAGGGATAGAACGTCATCTTCATATCTGTATGTGTAGTTGAATGATTTTGCGACAGTCTTTTCTCCAGTTTTAAAAAAAGTTTGTAAAAATTCTGATTCATATAAATAAAGAAACAAATCAGCAAGCACAGTTTGTGCCAATTGGTATACTGATTGGTTGTTGAAAAATTATATTGCCAAACACAACGAATATGTTGTCTATCAAAAATTCGAACATTTTGTTGATGGTATCATCAGTATATTTTTCTTTGCAGTCTGTATGGTGTTTACGAATTAACCAGATTCCCTGTTAAGCACAAGATATTTATATCTCGGTTACCGTTTCTGTAAAAGAATGACAAGTAAATGATTTGTTTTAGAGGTTCTTTTAATTTAGAATGAGGGATAGTGGTGTAAAGTGTAGAAAAATCAAAAGTTTGTATACTTTTTACCGAAGATAGTAACTAATACTGTGGTGACATATCGTAACGAGAATGATTCTTGTCAGTGCCAATGGTTCGACTGGAAAACATTTTTGCCGCTACCTAAAGCCATCAAGGGAATCCAAAAATACCAACACTTCCGATTTACAAAAAGATCCAGGAGTTGTTTATGTAAAAAAGAAGTTGGATCAAATGAACAATGTGTTGTCCTCTACAAACATTCTCTAACAAATTCTAACAGAAATAATAGTCCTATCGTTATTGCAGACGGGGGTTTAAGCGTAGCGAGACAAAACTATCTCTAAAGACATGTTAGACAGTTCGTACGTCCCTAATTCCAAGAGGTAACATGCCCGCGACCTAGTGAAGAATAGACTTTGACGTAAGACCGACGTTATTACGTAATTTAGATTTTAATTAGTTAAGATGTGACATATTTGACGTCATATTTTTTTCTAGTTATATTTGTCATACAAAAATAAAATGTTGGATTTTAATAACTTTATAAAGAACATTTATTATCAGTGAAAATCTCATTTTTCAAAAAAATTGATGAATTGTACCTTTAGTCGTGTCGCGTCATATATATATTATTGATTATAGTATTATGCGATGGTATTGAAAAACCAACTTTCCTTTTAATAGTGAGCATAGCAAGGAAAACTCAATACCATAAGCAATTTAACTGGAACTTCAACTGGGCTAGCGCAATCATAAAATAAGTAAAATGACCGTCTATAAAATGGCATTCAATATAAATCTTAAATTTTGTTCTTCACAACAGAGTTTTTAGATAATCTTTATAATATATAAGCTATCAATTTCGCAAAAAATGTACAATTTTAAAATTGTTTAACAATTCTTATTATGTAAACAGCTTTGAAAAAAGTCAAACTCTACAAGTGTGTTTCAATTTTATTCATTGGACAAAAATTACAGAATGTATTGTATCACTTTTTTAACTTAAATTTTTAGTCCAGTAAAATACGTGGCAGCAGAATGAAGATGTTGAGACGAAGGTAACTTGATGTACACTCTGTCACCTCGTTCTAATCGAAGAACCACAGCATTGGATCCAGATTTCCATTTGCGGCCACTTTGATCTGTATATACATGCATAATAAATTTGTCGTTTTTGTAAATATGTGCATATGCGTCATTTGCCACGGTCATGATGCTTACAAAAAAGGAATACAATCCTGGTTCAGGACAATAAAAGACTCCATCGGAAGCATTTAGTCCACCTCCAACATTGGTGATTACTCTGCTAAACTTTATTATCTGTTGGGTCGCATACGATTCCGGTTTTTGTAATCCCGCAGTAAATGCAATTTTATTTTCTGTAATAAGCATCAAAGAACAATATGTAATAATTGACATGCAATTTGCAATCAACAGTAAGTTAAAGAACAATGTAAAAATAAAAAACCACTAATGTGTTATCTAAATTCAAAATATAAAAATTTTTTTAAAGGGTACCTGTAACCAAATTTTTTTTATCACAGTTGTTCTATATATATTATTCAAATATCACAATATTGAAAACTGCATCAAAATTAGTAACAAAACAAAAAAGTCATAGCGGTTTGAAATCCACACTTTTTAACTTTCCCGTGAAATACCTCGATTTGAGTTATAAATCTGTGACGTCATTACAGTATTAGAAGTAGTATCTAACATATTAGACAGTAGTAACAATTATGATATATCGACGTTTGTAGAAGAAAGTAACGACTCTGACATGTGACTAATTAATCAAAATTGTTTTTTTATTTGGGAAATAAATGGACAATCTTACAAGTAATGTATTTTGAGTATAGCTATTTTTATTTGAACCAGAAACGGACGAAAATATTTGAGTCGAGTCCCTACCTAATCGAGAATTTTGAATGAAGTTGGTTGCATAGCTGTTGACGAGTCTTAACTTGTCAATAATACGAAAATTGATTATATCGTTGCCTTTGTTTAAAAGAAATAAATCATTTTATGAAGTCAGACTGGACCCAGTCGAGAATTGCCCTTAGATGCATAGCTATAACAAATAAAACGCGATTAGTTTTAACTTATCGTAGACATTTAAAGAAGATTAAATATCAAGTCAGACAGGACAGACTACCGGATGTATATTATAGAACTTACTGTGATACCGGCTAAAAATCAATATGCTTTTTGTGCAATGTTTATTCACAGTTTAAATTAAATGACTGTGATGTAAAAAACTTTTAAGTTATCTGGCGGCATTACATTTCCTCGATAATTGAAAGATGTTCACACTAATAAAGTTTGTAACATAGTTCTTTTCAACTGTCCGATGGCTAATTAATGCTGGGGTAATTAAAAAAGGGAAAAAACCCAAGATATTCCATCTCAAATTTTTTACGCAAAAACTATTATAATTGTTTAAATTCAAATGACACGGATTTAAGAATGAAACCACATTTAAAAAAACGAGATAGTAATAATAATAATAATAATAATAATAATAATAATAATTTTATGGATTTGTATGTATGCCCAAGGAAAAGTGAAAAGTAAAATCTGAATAGGACCAAATGCTGTAAGTAAGTAGATCAATAACATGTTTTAAATAGACTACTCTGGTCGTCAATTTTGAATTTTTAATTTTGCCTAAAAGTTTAATTTATTATTATAACTAAGGAAAAATTTTCTTTTTCTTACTTTTTTTAATTTAAAAATGATATATCTATTTTATCCACAGTCAAATCTTTATAGATCTGGCAAATAATGTCTACCAGATAAAATTATTTAACTTTACTCTAACTGTAAATATATTATTGTATATTCTAGGGGCGTAAGATAACTTTATCAAACTGCAAATCAATTTTGCAAAATAGAAGTTATATCCTGTTAAATACAGGTGTGGGTCTGAATCTTAGGAATGGATGTAATAAACAAAAGGATTAATAATAATCTTAAATATCGGTAATCTTAATTATCGGTACATGTAAAATGGATGTCAATTCCACTTCATTAAATAGTTTTCCCTTAAAATAATCATAGAAAGTCGACGTCAAACTACTAGTTTGGATTTGACTTATTTTAGTAGCGGTAAAGAATATTCTGTGGAGGTATGTTACTGGTATGACGTCACAACACGGGAGCCTTTTTGATTTGGAGTTCTGTAGATGTATTAGAAATTCACCGATGTCTTCGTTATTACGGAATGTAATTTTATGGAATTTTCACTAAAGCTATATTTAAGTACCACAAATTAAATATGTCAAAACTGAAAATCGTTACAGGTACCCTTTAAATACAAAGGTTCTCTTATTCCATAAACGCTCATTAAATCGAAATTAAGAATTAAAGAAATTTTGAGGTAAACGTAAAATTTAATCAGCATTAATCAGCGTCAATGTTAAAATTTTGTGAAAAAGTAATTTTTGTTGTCGTAACTGATGATCTTGTATGTCTACATCAGGTGTCCAATCAAAGACAAACATACTTGTACATGTCAAACTTACAGTCCCAAAAGGAAATTGAAAACTTTGAACTTTCACTTTGGAACTTAAGCACTTATTGTCTAACTAACCCCATACAACATGTGCGAAAACAATTTAAGAATAAACGTATCCAGGATAAATTGATATACAGCCATTTTTACATATTAACGATATTGCAATGACGGTTACAAAACATTTGTTGAGGCTTAATATCCCTGGGCTTGAAATATTCCAGAGACACAACAGTTTTTAAAAAGCATCGATGTAGAGAATTTCCTTGGTAAAAACGAGTATAACCATACATTTACTGTTGTTTAAATGAAGTTAATAAATTAGAAAAATTAACTGAAATTCTTTTTTATAATAGCGTTTCTATTTTTCTATATAATGTACGACGCTTACAAATAACAAAACGACAGATTTAACAAGTATTTAGAATGAGGTCCAAAAATGTTTTAAAAAAGAGGTTTTAAAAATATCAGATAAATTAAAACTATAATTAAACAATACCAATAGTTTATTACAGTGCAACTCCCAAAACCGGCTTCTTGTGGGTCGAACGAGTGTCGCTGGCTTTTAAAAGGGCCAGTGTTAACCCTTTTACCTCAGGGTTTTTAGATGAAATCATGAGGAAATAACTTTAATTTTTAAAGTTTTTTTCTGCCTTTCCGATAAATTTCTCTTATACCAACCCCTATATATTATCAATATTTATGACTTGAACTTTTTGTTTCCAACATATTAGTTCAGCTTTTGGTTACCATGGCAACAGGATTTCAATTTTAATGAAAAAATTCAGGAAATATCATAACATGGTGGACCCTTTTACTTAATACATGCATCAAACTATTTGAAAATGCCTAAAAAGGGATCGAAAAGGATAATTTGATGAAATTCAACCTTTATTGTATAATTTTTCATCAGTAATCAAATTCTGTAATAAAACAAAATCCAGGAATACATATCCTCATACAATTCAAAACGTCATTAAAATCTCTAAATTGTATGCTGAAAAATTAAAAATGGTTTGTATTCAAGGCTGATCATATTTCACTAAGGAAACATAATAATTCTGACAGATAAAAACTTTATGTTTTTTCACAGAAAAGGTCAGATATTGCTTACCATGGCAACAAAATTTAAATTTTAAGACAAAAATTAAGTAAATATAGCAAAGAATACTGTTCATTGGCCCATGTTTTATATAAAGCATGCATCCAACTATTGGAAAATGAAATAATTTGACATCAAACTCAACTATTATTATGTTATTTTTCATCAATAAAGTTCCGTCACAAATGAAAATCCAGATGTATATATACTTTGCGATTAAAAATTCAAAGGACTTTGAGTAGAATTTAGACTGACATTACAGAAGGTTTTACAGCTTTTTTCTGCCTTCTCTAGTAATTGTCTTAAACAAACCCATTTATATTATCAAAGTATATGACCTTAATTTTTAGTTTCCAACAAATTTAGTAAGATAATTGTTACCATGGCAACAGAATATTCATATTTTTTGCAAACATTCAATCTAAACCTATATGTTATACATTTCAGCACTATTCAAGACTATGCAAAATTTTACATACTAGTTATTCATGACAATGATTTTACATGTTATAAGAATTATGTAGAGATTGTTTCTTGACATATAAACAACGTTTTGAGTATGATGTTAGAATGAAGGGACAAAAGATGAAGAAATTTTAGGAATTTTACCTTTAGCATATATTACTTCGTCAGTATCAAACATCTGTCTAAACACAACCCTTATACGAAATATTTATCATTTATCATTAAAAAAATATCTATTATAATCTCATAATTTTTTACTTGAAAAATATTGTGTGATACCCACAATATCTGTGTAATGTATTATAACAAATAGATACAAGAATGATTTTTTAAAAGGAACATTATTTCTAGTTTCAAATCTATAACTACTTTATTCAAATACTGTATATCTATGGAAGTTCATAAGGTCCGTTATAAAATGTGTAAGGATCATGACAAATAAAATCTTGGAAGAAAATAATAAAAGCTAGAAATGTGACAGAAAAAAGTGATATGGTAGAAATTGCATCGATGTTAGTAAAATTACCAGTATATTATGTGGTTCATGTACATCGTGGAGGATAGGACATATAAAAATAATGGTGGGGATTTGAAAAGTTTTTAAATTATCTAATGGGTTGGACACACCCTTTTATGTTCGCCACTTGGTCCCCAGGAGACTTGATGACCGAATAGACTAAAGCGCATGTTTACGGATTACAGTGCCTCTTGCCGCCTCAGTCCAAATCCGATGTGGAAAAGTTAGTTTTTTTTGCTGAAGATGAGAAGTTTTCTCTTGGTACTCTGATCTCCACATTATCCTAAAAATAACTGCATCAATATAAATAAAAGAACCTAGACAGGGGCATAGACACTATTACTCCACTCCAATCTTTCTTATTTGGTCGAAAATATTTGTAAGTTTTAATTTACTTCAGGCGAGTGGAATTCATCAGCGAAAATAAATAAATAAGTAAACAAATAAAAAAATAAAAATTAAAAATTAAAATAAATAAATAAATAAATAGCACTATTTTCGTGACAAGAGCAGTAATGTTTAGAGTTTTAACGTACATAAAGCGGGTAATGCTCCTATAAAGTAAAATGGTTTCTCCAAATCCTCCCTTAAACTTTGATATAAACCAGACAAAAAGGTTAAAAGAAATGGAAGAATTTGCATTTGTTCTTGGTATAATAATAATAATAATATTGAGTAGAATAAACAGTTTTATCATGTTTTCTCGGGTAAATTATATGTACATTACATGCATATGTATACAGATCTATGTTTTTTATGAATCTTATTTGCGAGAGTTCTGCATTAAAAAAATTTATCAAAAACCTCTAACCAAAAATATTTAAGCATAAATGTTTTATCAACCATTCATAAATGTAATAATATCGAAAACCGCATCAAAATTGGTAACAGAATTTAAAAAAGTTATAGCAGTTGGATATCCGCATTTTTTAATCGCTGAGTGAAACGCCTTGTTTTCAGTTACCTATGTTTGTCATTATTTGGGGATGCAGTAGAGAATCTTCTAATAACGAATTTGGCGTATAACGAAGCTGTAATTATGCGAACGAGAAACGGACAAATTTGATTAACAAATTGAGTCAAACCCGACTTTCTCGGAAATTGTGCTTGATTATCAGCTATTGCAAAAAATACGCGAGTCCAGGGTAGATCCGTTGCCGGGGGAGGTTGAGGGGCAGAACAAAAATGACCTTTTGGCCACATTTTTCTCTCCAAGGCTCTCTTGAATTTTTCAAAGGAGATGGATTACATCAGCAACCCAATTGAATTTGCCAATGATGATTATTATTATTTTTATAGTTATAATTATTATTATGAGTATTATTATAATTATAAATGGACTAGAAATTCAAAGAATGAGTTTTACCTAACCTATAAAATAAAAAACCTAAAATGCCATTTTTCCGTTAGAAATTACTACATACACGACACTGGACCATCTTACTATTATATGGTATAAAGATTTGTTTGTCAGCCATGTACATAAAAAGAAAAAGCAAGTACAAATGCGTTAAGACAAAAGAAGTAATTTTGATCCAATAGTTCGTGGGATTCTCCGAAAAAAAATTCTTTCCGTAACATTCACAATAATATTAATGTACGTTTGAGATTTTGAGTTTTATTACCGTCTTCATTTCTGATTTTGAAAAGAATGAAATTAGAACTCAAACTGTGTCTGTCGAAATCTGTATCTATTAAAGCCATACACATCCACTTGTAACTCTCAGTTTAGAAAATCGGATGAAAAATCTTTACCTTATAAAAAGGGGAGCCTATAATCCCAATATGTTGATGAAAACAAGCATGTAGCAGATACGTTTTCTGTGTATGTTTTACTTCCGGGAAAATGTTTTTCTGAAAATATATGCTACAAATGGGATTCACTTGTAACTATTTATAGCATATATACATTATTTTAACTGAGGTCAGTCCTAAGTATATATTTTTCATATTTATTTACGATAAACGATGTATCTATAATTATATTAATTTCTAGCATAGCAGCCTTACTCAAACTCATGATTTTGAGTTTTGACGTCGTTTTGTTTTTCCGGGATTCACCCGGCATTCCGCAAGGATTTAAAGGTAATTGAACATGACATCTGTCGAAATAAACAAACAATTAAAAAAAACCTTAACCTTTATCGGTTGAAAATCGAATATATTATAATAATATCATTTTTTAGAGTTTAAAATAACATAAAGATTAATAACTAATACGATCTAGTTAAAATCTAGAAAACTTGCATGCCGTTTGAAGTTTCAAGCAGTCGGTATTTAAATATAGCCGTTTCTAGTACTTGTAAATGCACAAATTTTGGATTATCATTCAAACTTCTATAGTTTTAGAATCTGTGTTTCGTTTACTTTATAGACACGTGCCTTTTTAATTGTTTTTAAAATGATCCACGAGGTTTAGAGATATAGAATTTGCGATCACATGACAGGTTTTTTATTTTGTTCCAAAGAAAAAATTAAAACGGTGCTAATCTAAATATCCAATACAAACACAAGTGAAACTCCGATGCGCCAGATGAGCACACTTCGGAAACTAATTCCTCATCAGTGACACTCAGACCGAAAAGTTTGATACATAAAAAATATAAGCCAAACAGTTAAAAATAATGAATCTAAAGTTTCAAAACTATATAAATCCAAATCCAGCCAAGGAATGCCTTGCGTGAGGGAACAAACCTTAGTTTTAAATAAATTTCAAATTTTAGACTACTGAAAATTTTGCTAAATGGCACATCCTCTGACAGCACAAAGTACTGCCTACTGAGTTATGGATATCCTCGGGGAGTTTTACTCCACCAGCAGCGGCACCCGCTGATGATGTTCCTAATGAACAATGTTACATTTTGTTCAACGATAAAAGCTCGAATAAATACAGAAATTACAGTATTTACCCAGAGAGATGCAGCATTTGGGATATAATATTAGAACATAGTTACGTCATCAAAACCCGGGTCATTTAAACACAACTTTCAAAACGGTGGAATACGATAAATTAAACACAGAACTTTGTTGAATTTGTCATTTGTGACTTAGTAAGGGATACATAACACCATTTTAAATACATCTGGATATTATGAAGGGCAATTAGTCCGATCCGGTTAGAATCCCATCCATTTAAGAATTTGATCAAACGATGCTCTAACAAAAAATGAAAATATCATTCATTCTCTAAAGCACTTATGGTACAGTGTAATGTAAAATCCAGTTCTTGATCTTAATAAATACCCTGAGTATGAATACAAAGAATACAAGCTGACAGATTTATACCAACAACTGTACATAATCCAAAACGTGTACCTGTAAAAGTTACTTGTGCTGATAAGGCGCACGAGGTACAGTTTTCGGATGAAAATGAATCAATTTTTGGAAAATTTAGGTTTTATGAAATGAATAGACTATTTACATCATTAGAACAAAATTATTATAAACGTCCCTTAAAACAAGGGCCGATCCAGCGCGGATTTGTTACTTACAAGCCAACCCAGGTAAATTTTCATAGTGTCAAATTATAAAAAATTATTTAATGCTATTTTTATAAGAAAATATTTAAATACTTTTTGCATTGCGCGAGGGAAATAAGAAAGCAGTGTTGTTAAGCCGTACGAATTCCCTCCACTCTCGACCCTCTACCACTAAACCCCAAGAGAGTAACAACTATCAGTGAATGTGATAGTTCAATATTCTTAAAAAATCAGATTTTCAAAAAGTCACATAATACAAAAAATATGTTAAATGTATTACGAATTATCAATTTAACCTCTACATTCTTGTATAAAGTGGTCCAAAGTGCTTGTGTACACTTATTGATCATAATTCGTACTAATGCCTAGATTCCAATCCCTTCGGAAAGATCCTAGTGTATTATAAAATGTATGCTTTACAAAGTCAATGGTTTTCTCTGCAAACTCCAGTTTTTTGTCAGCATCACATAACCAACGGCATCAACATAAGTTGAAAAAAATCGCGACTGGGGTATCAACACTGTTACGCAACTCTTTTCCAGTCCTTCATTTTCTGTCTGAAAGTTTATTTTATCATTTCAGCAATCTTAAACATTCATTAAACTGCTAATTCGGTGTAATTTTGCATTGTTTTTACTCATAGCCGGAAAACCATGATACATTTCTTATCGTGAGCTAGGTGAACTGTTTTAGGACAGTGATTGTTTACTTTGGGAGGGGGTTAAAAATTTAGGTTTCTCTATCACCTTCTCTTGGAAACGGTTTCCTGGAGTATTTTATCACTATTCAAATGTCCATAATGATCCAGAAAATATATATTTCAGGAGTAAGGAAATCAACTATTTAAAAGTAATATACGTACAAAGTACATAGCACCACCAAGCCCCACCCCAAAGTGGGGAATGATCTTTGGTTTTCTTTTTTATATACACTCTGTTAAGCTTTTCATTAGGAACCAGAAAATACATAGTTTAGGGGTGGGGATCTCAACCAGTTAAAAGTTATACATGTACATAACACCACCCAGCTCCACTCCACAATGGGGAATAACCTTAGGTGTCTTTAATATGTATGGATCTTTTTATTTTATTATAAGGAACAAGAATATATATATTTCGATAGTTTAAAATTTATGACAAAGACCCACCTGGCATCACCCGTCGGTGGTAACCAAGGGAAATAATTTATTTCAATTGATGAGTCTTGAGTTGCTGATTACATATATATGTAGTATAATATTACACAGCAAACTTCATGGAGAAATTTGTGATTTTTGTTTTAAGACCCTGTCCCTCCACCATTGGACCCAGGAGAATTTAAATCTCGGATAGAACATTTCTAATGATACAAGAACCTACTATAAAAACTAAATGATATTGATGGATGAGTCTAGGAGAAATCCTGCGGACAAAAAGTGATCAGTTGAAAATAATAGTAATGGGAAACAGAAAATGGAAAAAAATCAATGTCTTATATCTAGTAAGGTGGAAGACAATAATTCCACAATAGAAAAAATGAAGAAACAATTAAGATAGATTTATTAGTTATGCAAGTATACCTGCACAGGTTATCCTGTCTGCAAGTACAATTGCGTCGTTGTAATTTCAGTAATCCGATTAGCCAACAGATAATGTCGAATAGGGTTTTATGATACATTGTGACTTCTGACGGCCAGTTTTTTTTAAGTAAATACACGTTTAAAAAGGTCGCTTAATTGAAGCTTATTTTTATATAAATAAAGAAGGGTAATTCGGGACCGGATTCGCGTGTTCGGTATGTGGAGGTGATCAGTTTTTGGAAAGACCTCCATTCTAAAGTTGAAATGTGCTTTAATTGGGATATTCATCTTGTCGTAATTCCTACTAACGTGACACGCTTGTTTCCTTCAAGCGGGCAACAAGACGGTGCTAGATTTGAATTTTGAGCATTCGAGACAACAGATAAAATAAACGAAAATTTTAGAGGTCTCAAGCTTTTGTCATATAATCGGATTTTTTTAAAAAAAAGATTTTTTATTGTTTATACAAATAGCTGCTAACGTTTGATGTACCATAGATGCACATTTTTGAAAATCATTCCTCATCAGTGACACTACAGGCCAAAAAGTTTGATAGAAAAAAATAGCCAAACAGTTAAAAAATAATGAATCTAAATTTCCAAAATTATATGAATCCAAATCCAGCAAAGGAATGCTTTGCATGAGGGAACAGACCTTTGTTTAAAAAAACTTTCAAAAATAAAGACGTCTGAAAATTTTGCTAAATGGTATATTTTCTGAAAACAGATAGCACTAATAATAGTATTAATAATACTTTACCATTGCCCGCTGCCTTCCTTAAGTCTTTTATTGCTTGTTGTATCTTTCTTTCAATCTTTTCTTCTGAGAAAAGGTGAAACATTTGCTTTACAAAGTAACTGTGGCAGCCGCTTTGTCTTTTTTCTTGTTTGCTCTCTGTCTGGGCACCTTTTACAAAAACACTCGGATCAACAAAACTGCAAATAAAATAAAATACAATTATTTCTTTGAACATTTTAGAAGCTAACGACACAAATCTGCTAAAATTGTTGAACTTGCAGAATAAACATAGTCATTTTTGCAAGCATATATCTAGATATATATATATGTTTTTTTTTTTTTTTTTTTTGCAGTACAGCATCTGGCTTATTATTTGCGTGTAGTTCCTGCTTATGAGAGATGTAAGGATATATGATCCAGGTCAATACAGTAATTATAATATCATATTTAATAAGAAATTAAACATGCAACCCGGAACATATAAATAACATTGATAAAATAGTGTTTTATTGTTTGCATTGAAGCCTCATTATCAACAACATAAATACCTTTTAACTTTGAACATATCTTAAAACATATATTTTTTCATTACTTTCCCTTGCGAGACCATGCTGGCCAAAGTGACCTTAAGGCGAACATGAACGTCTCAAGGCTTCTCTTACCGCCTATGCAGGATTCCGCCTCTGGACAAATTCTATGTTAGAAAGTTGGTCATATTGCTTGTTAAAAGTGAATATAAATGTCGCCAATGGTTCAACCTATGAGTTTTGGTGCAGTCTTTTTTTGGGTTAAAACTATTGAAAAATTTTCTAACAAATTCGTATAAATTCAGATAACCAGGTGGTTCATATGTTTTAAAGTAGCGGGAAAATGTGTGAAAAGTACAAGAGGCAATTTAATTGAAAACTGAGTCGCAGTGCGGCGAACGAGACCCATAGCATTTAAGGAATATGTTCTCGAGGGCTTCCCCTCGTCTGTACGAGTGGAAGGTCGGAGAAAACACCTCGGAAAAAAAAATTAATTTAAAACTTTTTAACATGCATTTTAAACAGATCTAGAGTTAAATAAAACTTAGAAAAACTTTTTTATATCGATGATTTCTGATCTTGTTTTATACTTTGTCATGCTGACTAGTTATACACGTGTTTTTTAGGGTTTTATTCCCGTATTCATATGACAACGTTTTTTATCAATAATCGACAGTCAAATATTATTCGGGTTATCATGGTCGTAAAAATGCGTTTCAACATGCGAACAAATTCAATGAATGCAATCGCTCTAGAGAAAGATGGCTTCAAAAACGAAAATTGAATTCGGAGCGAGACTACCAAGAATACCAAGAAACCATGTCGTCACATAAAGGGCGATAATTGAAGACAGCAAAAACAATAAAAACGCCAGTGTATATGATAAAATTACCGAGTACATAAAATGAATTAAAATTATTCTCAAGGGCCCTAATATCACCGGCACATAAAAAAAACGCAGTTTATAACAGAAATGGGGACACAGCACGCAGTGATGACAGGTATCTTTCCTCCCGACAATCCCTTTTTCCTCCACGTCTTTAAAATTTAACATTGAATATTTTTTAGATAGTTCTGTATTGAAATCATTATGCATGTGTGTAGAGTTTGAATAGGTTCTTGATCGACCACAAGATGAATGTATATTGCACGCTGAGGTGTTAGTGAAACGTCTTCGAAATTTGTCTTTTAGATATGTAAATATATAACAAATACCTGCTGAATTTTGATGTGCCATATGTGCGCATTTCGGAAGAGCATTTCTCATCAGTGACACTAGGGGCCGAAAAGTTTAAAAGATAAAAAACTTAGCCAAACAGTTGAAAATAATGAATCTAAAGTTTCAAAATTATACGAATCCAAATCAAGCTTAGGAATGCTTTGCATCTTAAACAGGTTTTATGTATATGTCGAGGCTTAAGACTGATTCTGATTGTTATGTGTAATAAAAACACAAAAAATACCAGTCCATTCGAAAATCACAGTAACTGTACTTAGAAAACCTTGTAAGTATGCTTGTTGATATTAATTTGGTGCTAGATCCTTATCCTGTTGTATGGTGATCAAGATGTTAAAATGAGGTGGCAATTCAGCGTTATTAAAAAGAACAGAGTATTCAATTGATACTGAATATTGATTTATTTCAGTTTAATAAGACTAATAAATATTTTAGTTTACATCTTAACATAAAATTTACTAAACAGTTATTAGATGTGGCATTAACACATTGCCCAATTAAAAAGAGGCACTAGCGTTCTGTCGTTACAACTTGCAGCTGCATTGGCGGGAGAACTGTGTCTATCTTGAGTTGGTGTTTCATTGGAAGGAATGGTGCCAATGAAGTTTTAAATGCTGCTGTTTTTCAAAAGACATGAGTGTTGGACTTTTTCTGCCTGGAGATAAAATCCCTGGCAGAACTGTGTAAACAGACCCGATTTTGTGATCTGACATTTACATTATTTGTAGAAAATTGCGATAAGATTGCCTAATGCACCAAAACCCAGTGAGGCAGTAATTGCATACTTTTAACATTTAAATCTGTTTTCTGCATGACAAATCATCAATTAAACGGAACAGATAAAAATCAGTATACTACAGATAAGATAATCAGATAATATATGATAAAAATTATATTTTATTGAACAAGTTTATTTCCCGAAGAAAGTTTAAAATTTGATGTCAATGGACATAACTAAAATGATCTTGCATCCATGATGCTGAATAAAAAAGTATCCCTTGAAAGAACAAAGTCTTAAAAAACATAGTCGGAAAGAGAAGAAACTCATTTCTAATTGTGAAAGTCTTTATTTATGTGGTTCAGAAATCCTGCACTTCATCGAAGATTAAAAAATCCACATTAAAGAATTATCATTAAATATATAACACAAATTCCAGTTGAATTTAGATGTGCCTGATGTGCAGATCTCGGAAATTCACTCCTCATCAGTGACACTTGGACCGAAAGTTTGACAATGAAAAACACAAGCCAAACAGTTGAAAATTAATAAATCCAAAGTTCCAAAATTTTATCAATCCAAATCCAGCTTAGGATTGCTTTCCATGAGGAAACAAATCCTTGTTTTAAACAAATTTTAGAATTGAAGGCAGCTGAAAATTTTGTTAAATGGTATATTTTCTGAAAGCAGAAAGTACTGCCTACTGAGTAATGGATACCCTCGGGGAGTTTTATTCCACCAGCAGCGGTACCGTTCAGGGGTAGTAAATACATAACACAAATACCAGTTGAATTTAGATGTGCCAGATCTGAACAAATGAACAAAACCGACTTATAATTGTCAGTCTTACTAGGCGCTCAAACGGCTTTCAAAACGATTCCACCAAACGAACGTGATCGCGACAAATAAGACACGATATCGTGGATAAACTAGGTCGGACAATACCATTACTGTTGACAAAAATAGGATTTTCTCTTATAAAGGTTACGTATAATTACGCAGTTGAATTAGGCAAAAACGATAAATAAACAAATGTATGATGGGTCAATGCGAGATGAAAAAGAAGGTCATGACCTCAAGGGGTTAATTTATATGATACCAGTTAAACATATACTTTTATCTTAAGATCAGTCGTTATATATATTGATAGATAGTAGCGTTTATATAATTTATTGATTTCTTTTTACATGTATGTGTGTTTGTATGTATGGATGGAGAAGTATGTGGATATGATGATGTATACTAATCGATAATTATATATATGATGGTGCAGAATCATCTCTCATATAAATATACCATTTAGCAAAACTGTCAGTCGTCTTCATTTGTGAAATTTATTTAAAACTAAGGTCCGTTCCCTCATGCAAAACATTCCTTAGCTGAATTTGGCCTCACATATTTTTGGAACTTTAGATTCATTAATTTTTAAATGTTTGGCGTATGTTTTTTGTATGAAACTTTTCGGCCCCTAGTGTCACTGATGAGGAATTATTTTCCGAAATGTGCACATCTGGCACATCAAAATTTAGCAGTATTTGTTATATATTTTACTGTATTTCAACTTTTTTAT
>CM056606.1:4868853-5039441 GCA_029721355.1 Tegillarca granosa | reverse complement strand
TATACATGTTACAATCAATACTGTAATTATAATATCATGTTTTATTGGAAATGTAACATGCAACCCGGAACAGGTAAAAATTTTTTTTGTAATATTAAGATCAGTTAGGAAAATAATAATTTTATACGATAAAGTTGTGTTATAGTCAATGAAATGTTTACAAAAAATGTTTTTATTTCTTTATTGTAGCCTCATTATAAAATATATAACAAAAATACCTTTTTAACTTTTAACATATTAAAAAACAAGTAATTCTTTTCATTACTTCCCCGTGAAGGTTCTTGCTGGCCAAGTGACCTTGAACACAAATTTACGGCTCAAGGTCTTTCTATGCACCTTGGTAGGCTTCTACTTATCTTGAGCAAATCCTATGTTTAGAAAGTTTGTCATATTGCTTGTAGAAATAGATGCCAATAATTCTCCAACATGTGAGTTTTGGTGCATCTTTTTTTGGAAAAAGACTTTTTTCAGAATTTCCTTCACATCGTTAAATTCAGGTAACCAGGATGTTCAGTATGTTTTAAAGTAGCTAGAAAATTTTGAAAAGTAAAAGCGACCATTTTATTGAAAAATGAGCAGCAGCGATGCAAAACAAGACTCGTAGCGTTTAAAGGATACATACGGGAGCGGCCTCCCCCCCCCCCGTCGTCTGTACGAGTTGAAGTTTGGAGGAACATCTCGGAAATTTTTTTAATTTAAAACTTTCATAGGTTTAGATTGTGCTAGATCTTTATCTTGATGCATGGTTATCTAGATATTTTAATGATGTCGTGATGTGTTTTTTAAATTAAACTTATACTCAACTGATATGCTATATTAATTTTTTTCCGGTTATAAAAATCAATAACAGTTAAATGTGGCATTGACACAAGGCTTAATTTAAAAGACGCACTATTGTTTCTGTCGCTACAATTTGCAGTTGCACTAGAGGTAGAATGCTAGACTTTGCTCTGATCTTAAGTTGGCAGAAATGGTGACAGTGAGGTTTTACATGCGTCTGTTTCTGATAAGACATGACGTTGGACTGTAACAAAACGAACGTTATCGCGACAGACTAGACTTGATATCGAAGATAAATTAAACTAGGTCGGACGACACACATTAATGCTGACAAAATTAGGGGTTTCCCCTACAAAAACTACGTATAATTACGCAGTTGGATTAGGCAAAAATGATGAACAAACAAATGTAGAATAGGTCAATGCGTAATGTAATAGAAGATCATGTAAAGGTTAATCTTAATGTAAAGGTTAATCTAAAGAAGACCAGTCGTCATTTTATATATATATATATATATATATATATTATATATATATATATATATATATATATATATATTATATAGGAGATATTAGCGTTTATATGTATCTATATATAGCGTTAATATTACATTTATTGATTTTTTTTATATCTGAGTTTGTATGTATGAAGAAGAATGAGATGATGCGGGTTACTTATCGATAAATATATATGTTGGTGTTGAATCATCTTTTTTATAAAGTTTTCTGTATTTCGACTTTTTTAATTGGTTCTCAAATATTGATTTCATATCCATTAGAATATGACTATTTGATTTAATAAAATGTATTAAACATTGCAATACCTACTATAACGACTTTACATGCTGGATCACATATTCCGTACGCTGCTGAAAAGCACGCCAATACTAGTCACATTTAAATGTTTCAGATGAATGGTCAATATTCTGTTCTCGTAATTCCAAAATCCAGTCGCAGAGGAAGCAGTTTCAAAATTGCTAATTGTGATGTATGCCCGACCATAAAACATTTGCTCCTTGAATGAAACAGTCTTAACTTGAGTTTAAGAGATGGCAAAAATATTCAAGCTGAATCAGTACTACTTTTCTTTTTATCCTAAATGACAGATACAAGGGAGTGAAGTAATGTTATTTAACGTTGCGGTTAAGGTATTTACCTTATATCGAAGTGGAAGTGATCAATTCTGAGACGATGGAGAGTACCCATTGTAAATAATTACAAATGGATAAAGTCTCATGAAGCCTTGTCCAAAAACGTATACAAATAATTTATACATTGGTAGGTTAAATCTGTAATATTCGTTACATTTGGTAACAAAATCGAAACGTTTCAAAATCACGTATATAAAAAATCTCTTATTCATGTAGAAAAAACTAAAATCGGCGGCAAGTCACGATCTACACAAAAAGCGGATAAACAAATACCATTTGTTTTCCTCTTCAGTAAAAACATGCCTACCATTAAACCAAAAAGAACGCGGTTGTCATTAGTACCCTGTGATGTTATGAAAAGGGTAAAAAGATTTAAACTACAACAGAGGTCACAGCGACAGTGTGATGTAACAGTATATAGAACATTACAGTCAGGTGTATTACATGCCCATAATTTGCCTCGTAAAGAACAAATATCTTTAGAAAAAGTAATATCTTGCAGTCAGTATACCTACCGCAGGTGGCGTTATTATTTTGTTTTAGTCTACATTGGCACTTTACTAAATATTTAATTCAGCAAAACAGATTTCTTGTTTACAGTGTGGACTTTTTTATAACTAATAACCTATTTATTTGAATCAATTAATATAATTGATTTGAACGTCTAAAAATTTAATTCTGATATTATATATAAAATTTATGATAAACAAATATTACATTTACGGGTAAAAGGTCAGCCAAAGCACTATTATTTTACCAATCACCGAAATTCAAATGTTCTGTTGCATTTTAACCCTAAGATTAACTGACAGTCTAGACATAATTTAGTTGTGACACTATGAAATTAAAATAATAAAACATCAGGAAAAAGTAAAAGTTTTAAAAAACGCGAGTATTGAACATTACATATTTCATGTTTGTGTGGGTTCACCAGGGAATAAAGAATAATGATGAAATTTATATCTGAAGGTATTTATTAAACAACTGTTAAAATGTGTGGAAACCAAAGTAATAATTTTCAATATCAATGATCCTAATATCATAATGATCGTGAGAATAAGTGAGAATAAGTGATAATGGCTATTCTACAACACAGCGGAGACAAAATAGTTTCTTCGATTATATATAATACAATAATACAAAAAACTGAATTTCTGCACAAATTTTAAAGTCAAAAACGAGCTTGATAAATCCGAAATGTCTACAACAAAATTCACATATATTTTTATGATACCAAGAGAGGTAACTTATAGAATGTTCTAAAAATAAAAAAAACCTCAGTAATTTACCATCTACTTTTGACTTTATAATTTCTGTAACAATAGCACATTGTCTAATAAATGAAGGCACTGAAAAAAATTACCCCAAAACAAAGCACACCAAAAAATGCTATGAAAAACACACCAGACTAAGAAACGAACCTGGACCCGATTAAGTTACAGATTTTCAAAAGTTAAACCTCTTGTTTGATTGTTCCAAGATGAAATCAAAACAAAAGAAGAAAAATAAACAAAACAGGCGGTTCGATAAAGAATAGAAACTAAATTTATTGCCAGGGGTGCTAGAGACAGACATTAAGGGAATATTAAAGAAACATTGACATTATGCAGGACACATATATAACACATATACCAGTTGAATTTAGATGCGCCAGATGTGCACATTTCGGGAATTCATTCTCATCAGTGACACTTAGACCGGAAAGTTTGATAATGAAGAACATAAGCCAAAGAATTGAAAATTAACGAATCTAAAGTTCCAAAAGTTTATAAATCTAAATCCAGCTTAGGAATGATATACATGAGGGAACAAACCTTAAGTTTTAAACAAATTTTAGACTTTAAGATAGCTAAAATTTTTGTTAAATGGTACATTTTCTGACAGAACAAAAATACTGCCTACTGAGTCAAGGATACCCTCGGGGAGTTTAACTCCTCAAACAGCGGTACCCGCTCAGGGATAGTAAAAATATAACACAAATACCAGCTGAATTTAGATGTGCCAGATGTGCACATTTCGGAAAATCATTCCTCATCAGTGACACTTTGACCGAAAAGTTTGATAATGAAGAACATAAGCCAAACAATTGAAAATAAATGAATCTTAAGTTCCAAAATTTTATAAATCCAAATGCAGCTAAGGAATGATATGCACGAGGGAACAAACCTCAAGTTTTAAACAAATTTTAGAATTTAAGGCAGCTGAAAAATTTTGTTAAATGGTACATTTTCTGACAGCACAAGGTACGGCCTACTGGGTTATCGGTACCCTCGGGGAGTTTAACTCCACAAGCAGCGGTACAAAAAAGAAACTGAGTAAGAAAAATTTTAATGCGATTCTAAAAGAAATAAAATAAATAATTATAACAAAAATAAGAAAAGGATCACAGTGGATATAACTTGATTTGTTTGGTTGTGAAATTTATCTAATTACGCTGTCAATCATAGGTTTTAAGGCAAGGTAAAATCGATACTTAATTTTTTGATATGTTGTAAAGGTGTATGTATAACACATCAAAATTCACCTAATGTTTGGAAATTTGCAAGAATAGATCTACCTCATATATGTTTGTGCTGTTGTGTTTTTTTAATTGTTAACGACATAAATATCAGTAAGAAACAAAAGTATGTAATATTTTTAAAGCTATTGCTTTAAAGTGAACGGGGATTTACATTCGGTGAAATTTAAAAACAAGATATTTTCCGTTTGGCCTTATTTCACTTGCGGTGACCATAGCAAAAACAAGTTTTCTGTTACAAGAACCGTCGATTTTTGTATATGTATGGGTTATTGTTGTTAAACTTAAGTCATGTTATAGTCAATTATATCAAGGCGGCCAGTTGTATATTGGTAAGCGAATCTAATTTTTTTTTCGAAAACGCCCAACCTTCAGCAAGTTTACTAACAAACTTTCGTGAGAATAGGATGTTCCCGAGTTTGATTCAAACCTTATCGTTGATATACGCTGCAATTGAAAGCGTTTAAAATTTCAAAATCGCATGTATGAAACGGTGGGATTGAATACTCGACCTGCTCTTTCGAAGTCAAGGTTCGATGTATTGTTCGATGTTTCACGCACCAATGCACTAAAAGAAGTTATTTAAAACAAGAAAAATAGCCTGTTGATCCTTTTTATTAACAAAAAATTGAAATTAATCTTGTTTCAAAAAATTATTTAACTATTAAACTGATTTTGCATTCCTAAACCTCTGTATTTGTTAAATCACAGCAAGTGAGCCTAATCATCTTAAAATGAGTTTGAGCGATGTGGGATAAGAATAATTTGAGATATCTATATCATTTGAGATATCTATATCATTATGACAAAGAAGTTTCTTACATATTTATCAGTTCACTTAATATATAAATAATAAGTATTTTTCTTCATTACTGCAAATAGTTAAAAAATTGCTGAAGCGGGTTTAAACCTCAACTGAATCATTTACTAAAATCTTAACTAAACTTGTCTAAAATAATGGTATAATTATCTTTAAGGCATGATAGATGATTATTAGCCAACTTTCAAACTTAAAGGCGTCTCTCCGGAGGATTTCGTTGCTTGGTTGTTATGTTAAGTAACGTCTTTTCAGCAATTTGTGACCTATTCGCGACGAGGGCAAGATTATTATCTCCGAGCATACATCATGTGGAGCGTAAATGTGTTTTATGCCGACTTTTACTAGCACGTCTTTTGGGGCGATTCTTTGTTTAGGTTTAAGCTCACCGAGTAGTAATTTACCAATAGTACGATTAAATAGTACGCTTGTTACAGAATAAATTGCTGTCAAACTGCATTTACTAGTAATTGGCGATACAGTTAGTCAGTATTAAATTTAAATATTAAAATCTTTCATTTCCCGATCCAGGCAGATTAAAGTTCGAGAAAGTTTGTTAGTTCGCTTGCTGCAAGTTCCTGGTTTTCTCCGGTCTTTTTAGTTTCTTCAACCATTCGAGAACCTATCTCCATAGAATTATAGAATTGAAAAAAAAAATCATATCTCACCACTCAACTAAATTCCTTGTTAATGGTCAAGTGCTAACATGTAAAATTTTAGAAATCCAAACAAGTTTCCTATGCTGTACAGGAAATGGGCGATTGACAATTTGTCAGCTTGTAAAATGTGATAGTACTTGGTGGTAAGACTATACAAATATTATATATTTAATCCGATATAAAAAAAAGTTCCAAGATTTTAAATGATTTTTTATTCTTCAAATTGATGTATAAATTGTAAAATTGTTAATAAGACGGGAAATAAAGGATTGTTGTATCTCCAGTCTGTCACAACCAAAACTTTTGACTAGCGACTTTGTTTGTAAATTGCTATTATTAAATCATGTTTAATAATATTGATATATGTGACGCGCCACGACAAAAGGTACATTCAGCCTTAACGTCACAATGCGAAAAAATGACGCTCAACAACATCGATTTTTTGCGGGTTATCTCAACGTGTTGTCAGCTAAACAGGTTGCACTGTACGTAAAGTTACAAGTTTCCACCCGTCGCTTTCATCATTTATTATGCTGTTTCTTTATTAACAATAGATTTATTGGAGGTGAATTTTTTCAAACAAAGACAAAAATAGTTGCATTTAATAGTTTTCCCTTATAAATAATATATATATATATATAATATATATTATAATATATATATATATAATAGTCCACAGTTAGTTTTTGTTGTGTACAGAAAAATATCAATAAATAAAAATTTCACATGACCAGTTCTTAAAAAACAATTTGTATTGTCACTAGCGCTTTCATGTCTTACGACAATCTTCAGGGACTATGAATTCTTTTTTTCAAAAAAAAATTCATAGTCACCTGAAGATTGTCGTAAGACATGAAAGCGCTAGTGACAATACAAATTGTTTTTTAAGAACTGGTCATGTGAAATTTTTATTTATTGATATATATATATATATATATATATACAGTATATAGCAAAAGTGGACTTACTAGGACAGGTGTCTTTATATAGAGGGTCCCCTACTATGTACGAGTAAACATACAGTGTTAATATAGTTAAAAAGTGAAATATGCAGTACCTACTTAAAACTTATTAAATATACATAATAAGTTATGTTCCTCTATTAGTAAAAACATATTATGCGGAAATAACTACTTAAAAAAACAAACTATTTAAATTTGATAAACTGTTACATCAGAAAAGATTATTTGGTTAAACTCTACCTATTATATTACACTTGACTTATGTGTGTTTGTTGTTATAAGTAGCAGCAAAGGTGTCACAAATGAAACAATTAATATAAAACATAATAGATACCAATGGGTATTCCTAACTTATATCCGATGGCTTCAGTTGTTGACATGATAAGATGACTTCATATATTTTTCTTCAAAATTTTAGACATATCAGTGATACTGTAGTCTTTACTACAGTCGATTTTTAAACTTTGTAAGTTACTACATGGCATTTAGTGGATCAATAATTTATATAAATTGTTTATTGTCCATCTCCTACATCACAGTATCAAAGACATGTCGCTGATATTTACTGCACAAAATTTTGGTAATTATACAATTCAATAAAAAATTATATTAAAAGAAGTGACTTTATAGACAGGTTTTGGAGTAATTTGGACTAAAAAGGGTTGACTTTATCACATTAGACAGGTGGACTTTATATAGAGGTTCATTATATAGTAAAATCCATTGGGATACTTCAGACCGATTTGCTATAGACAGGTGGACTTTACATAGAGGTGGACTCTACAGCAGGTTATATTGTATATATATAGTATATATATATATATATATATATATATATATATATATATATATATATATATATATATAATCTATCAATAAATAAAATTTCACATGACCGTTCTTAAAAAACAATTTGTATTGTCACTAGCGCTTTCATGTCTTACGACAATCTTCAGGTGACTATGAATTCATAGTCACTGAAGATTGTCGTAAGACATGAAAGCGCTAGTGACAATACAAATTGTTTTTTAAGAACTGGTCATGTGAAATTTTTTATTTATTGATATATTTTTCTGTACACAACAAAAACTAACTGTGGACTATATATATATATACAAATTTTTAATTTTTAAGAAATATAGCTTAACATTTAATCCCAACAGAACCTCGGGCTGTGAAAACGTAAACAAAATGTTTCAAGTTTATCCAACCGAACCGCCATTGTTGGCAATGTAAAGAAATGATTCTACGTTATGAACCCAAAAACAGAACTGTAACAACTTGGTACCTCTTACGTTTGTAATAATTTTGATTGGTCCATTGTTGTTGTCATAAGGTAAGAGAATAAAATTGGTTGAAGCTGATGCATGATTTTGTTTCTGAACATCGAAACATGATATGGTGTCAGATCGGATGAATTGCACCCCGCAAGTAATACATCCACACTAATAGATGCAACAATCTGTCATTGAAGATATTTGTATACATAGAATCCGAAATATTTTAATGCAAAACAGTTTGAGTCATTCTGGTAAGATAGCACAATTTAGAATTGACACAGGTGCTAAGTGCTTTATTTTTGTCAAGTCAGATTTTAACAGGTTATGTAATAATGTAAAACTCCAGCCTTCCCGTAAAGTATTAAAATCTTACTCCAACCACAAAGTTTTACCCCTTGGTTCAGTCATCTTGCCCGTTAGTAATGGTGGTACTACTAAAGATTTCTCCTTTGAGGTTGTGGACATAGAGCAAGAAAATGTTCTATGCGGTGACATGGCCTCTGAATTGGGTTTAGTTTCCCGTGTCAACAATGTAGTCGCGGGTAGTGTTGAACATTGCCCAGCCCCAAGCAAGTTGCGTGATTTTCCAGATCTAATCAAAACCACAGGAAATTTACCTGGCGAGTGTACAATCAAAATAGACCCGAACGTTCACGCAGTCCGCCGTCAACCAGTATCATTGTTGCCGCGTATCGTAGACAAGTTACGAGAAATAGATGCTAATGGCTATATAACAAAGGTTGAACAATCTACGAAATGGGTTAGTTCTATGGTCTTGCGCTTAAAAATGACAAAGTCAGGATATGCATTGATCCAAAGGATCTAAATAATGCTATCATGCGTGAATATTATCCGGTGAAAACGATTCATGACATTATTTTAAGCATTCCCGATGCTAAAGTATTTTCTGTACTAGATGCGCAATATGGTTTTCTTCAGATCAAGCTAGACGAAGCTTCTTCGTATTTTACAACATTCAACACACCGGTAGGAAGGTATAGGTGGCTTCGCCTACCCTTTGGTATTAAGTGTGCACCGGAAATATTTCAACGTGCGATGGATAACATGTTAGAAGGCATAGAATGCGCTCATGCGATTATTGATGATATACTGATTGCAGGTAGAGATATTGAGCATCACGATAAGATACTAAAGCTAGTCATTGACCGTGCTACGCAGTATAACCTCGACTAAATTTCGACAAGTGCACAATTCGCAAATCTTTTGTACCGTATGTTGGTCATTTAGTTACCGCAAATGGACTTAAATCAGGTAATGAAAAAGTCAGTGCCATTGTTAACTATCCACATCCTACAGATAAGATTTCATTACGCAGATTTCTTGGCTTAGTACAATATTTAGCCACGTTCATTCCGAATCTTAGTTAGGTCGATGCACCGCTGCGCTTATTACTCATATCGGATAATAAGGTCATTTGGAATCATGAACAAGAACATTGTTTTGCTGAGCTCAAACGTCTCTGTAGCAGTCCACCAGTCCTTGCTTGTTTTGATGTCAACAAAACGGTTGAAATTCAAGGTGACGCATTAAAAGATGGTCTAGGTCCTATACTTGTGCAAGATGGTCGTGTAGTTGCCTACGCGTCTCGTTCTATGGCGGATACTGAAACAAGATATGCGCAGATCGAGAAAGAAATGTTGTCCATTGTACTTGCCGCAAAGAAATACAATTGTTATATGTTTGGAAAACCGACAACAGTATATAATGACCATAAACCGCAGGTTTTTCGCAAATCCGCTCTTGTCTGCCCTGATGAGGCTGCAGAAAATGCTTATTCAATTACAGCAGTATGACTTGAATGTAGTTTACAGAGTCGGTAGTGATATGGTCAATCGGGTCAAGGACAAACAAAAGTTCTATTTTGATAACCGTAAGGGGGTGACCCTATTCGTATGTCTCCACTACCAGGCTCGAAACAATGGAAACCAGGTACTGTTGTTTGTTAAGTTGAATTGACTATTTTTCAAATAATTCCAGTTAATGCTCATCTTAAATATTTTACAGAATAATTTTAGTGTATAATTCCAGTTAATCCTCATCTTAAATATTTTACCAAAATACCTGTTAAATTTTGATGTGCCAAATGTGCATACGTCAACTTCGACCAGAGGAGATAAATTTGTATACAGCGACACCGTACTCAATAATGATGAATGATTTTCCGAAACGTGCACATCTGGCACATCAAAACTTAGCAGGTATTTGTTGTGTATTTATACCATAAAATACGAAACAGTGATGAATTTAGACTTGTTATATGAAAATATGACATTTTATTCTGTATCATTTACATTCTTAAATAAAACAAACATACCAGTCCTGGTCCATATCACAATCCCAAAAACAAAGTAAAAACTTTGAAAACTGACAAAACTAGTTGTACACGTGAACTTCCATCAAGGAAGTAAGGCCGGGTGCCACGGAAGGGTAAGCACCTCCTGTATAGCTAGAAACACCCGCCACGTGCAAGCCAAAATTGAGAATGAAAGGAACAAAGAACGTGGTAAGTCAAATATATCCAGTAGAAGTTTGGATACAGTGACTACATACTTATCAACAATATTGTGATGCCGGCCATAAAATTTTTAAGGGCCTTCTTTAGCCTAAGCTTGCAATATCCTTGCGTCAACAATTTAATTGTAAGCAGTTTGCTTCGTTGCAGACAGTCCCCTATAGTGGGAACAATCTCTACCGTACCGTATTAACTGTAAAACATAAACACCATACTCAGGAGAAGCAGGGATATTACTGCAAATAAACGAAAAGTTGACAATAGAAAAATTGAATTCATCACGTTTGTCGTATAGATTCAGATGTAACCTTTCATGAGCGTCATAATTGAGGTATAAGTCAAAATATGAAGCAGAGTTTGTCGTGTCTTTTATTTCAAACTCACTTGGATAGATGACATTCACATATTCTCCACATTTGGTATTATTTAGAGATAGAACGTCATCTATATAACTGTGTAGTTGAATGATTTAGCGACAGTCTTTTCTCCAGATTTGACAAGGTCAACTTATTAGTTAAATGACAGGTTCTTATCATTTTAGCATAATCTTTTAACTTTTCCATTGTACCTTTTTTGACACCAAAAAAACATATTGTAATATTTAATATTAACAATTGTATATGCTTCTTTAATTATTTGTTGATAGATATATATAGTTTTGGTTACATAATGAAATGTTTATGAAATACAATTTATATATTTATTATAAAACCAATGCAAATTCTTGGTATTTTTACTAAATGTCTTTATATTGTAAGTATAATGAACATCATATTTGGTTAAATGTTAAAAGAGAATTTATTTTCTTTACATCATTTTTTTTTAAATTGACGGCCTTGAACAGGAAGTTTTGGATTCAATTTAAGATTCGGTCATTCAGGACTTTAAAATTTGACATACGCTTTAAGGTGGGTTTAGTTAACAGAGAATCAGCGGGATTCAACCTGTTGTCAGGATAATGATACCGGACTGGGGGAATGGTATGCTTGTCTGCAGCATGCTATATATATGAGGACATCTCACTCAAACAGACACTATTTATTAGACTTACCCTTACAGATTGATAAACTCTCGTCAAAGAATAGCTTTAAAAATGAAGATGCTGCGTTAGATAACAATACAACTAATAAATTATGAAGTTCATCAGTCCGCTAATACTAATTGGCCAATAAAGAAAATGACTTTTCTTTAAAAAATGTTGTTGGCGAACGGTAAGTTGGTTTTTTAACGCATTAAACGACATGAAAACAGTATGATCTTTCTTCGAACGGCGTTTTATCTATTGATTTTAAACTATGATACAAAGGGACAATTGAAAGAATTAAAGGTAACAATTAAACACAGAATTGAGATTTTTTAACAGTTTATAAGGGATCACAAAAATAAATAAGACTTAAAATTATTTCTTTTATTGGTTAATTGTACACATTTATCAGCAATTATTACTGAAATGCAAATGACTCGTTGTTTAACTTATAGTTTCAACCCAGTGAAATGAGTTGCATCTGTCTGAAAATTAAATGAATCGAATGACTTGACGGATACTTTGTCACCTCGTTCTAATTGAAGAATTATGGCATTGGATCCAGATTTCCATTTGTTGCCGCTGTTATCTGTATACACATAAATTACACGTTTGTCATTTTTGTGAATCTCTGCATATGCATGATTGGATTGTGACATGATGTTCACGAAAAAGTAATATAATCCTGGTTTAGGACAATAAAAGACTCCATCTGAAGCATTCAGCCCTCCTCCAACATTGGTGATTACTTTGGTAAACTTTAATATCTGTTGACTGGAATATGATTCGTACTTTGGTATTCCAGCAGTAAAGGCAATTTTATTTTCTGAAAAAAAAAGATAAAGTAAAACAGTTAATAGTCAGAACATGATATATGAAAAATTAATAAATCTGAATTAAAAACAATAAAAGATTTACATAAATCTGATTTAAAATTTAGAAAAAAATCATCTATAAATTTTGCGTGTTTTCTCAAAGTGACGTTTTTATCTACTGGTACAAAAGAGAAAACAAACCCATTTAAAGCTATCTGATAAATAATATCTATAGAAAAATGTAGAATACTGTAGATGACTTTGAATTCGCGAGTATTACATTTCTTACACTCCTTAGCGTCATTTCTCAAATATGTAGATTCGCGAGTACCATTATCCTCTGAAATACCTTTACCTTTAGTCAACAACTACTTTTATCAAGTTAACATGTTTTGCTGTTGAGTACTAGTTAAGTACTATTCAGCAATCGGTTAAGTTACTAAACATGCTAAATAGTTCCTACAAACATTTAAAGACGTTGGTGTAAAATTATTTAATTCTTTATTCTTGTTATTTATTTAAAACTAACGCTTGATCTCTCATGCAAAATATTTCTTCGCTGGATTTTGATTTTTAGAATTTTGAAACTTTCGATTGATCTATTTTTTATCTATTTTTCAAATGATTGGATTATGTTTTATGTATCGATTTTTTTGCCCCTAGTGTCACTGATAAGGAACCAATTTTTGAAATTTGCACATATGTCATATCAAAATTAGATGTGTTTTTTTTTTTTTTTTTTTTTTTTTTTTTTTTTAATACCAATTCGTACAGCATGGGCCAAGACTGGTATTTTTAGGATAAATGTTATAAAATACTAAAAATATATAATGTACTTTATAATAAATATTTAGTGCCGCCTGTAATTACTTTTTTAATCAAATACTAGTATAATAAGTATGGAATGTTTATTTTATTTCCTAAGACAATAAATTGTATGTCGGATTTATTAAGTTAACAATGCAAACATTCCTTAGAACTTTGGAACTTTAGAATCATGAATTTTCAACTGTTTGGTGTATGTTTTTAATCTTATCAAACTTTTCGGCCCCTAGTGTCACTGATGAGGAATGATTTTCCTAAAAGTGCACATCTGGCACATCAAAATGTAACTGGTATTTGTTTTATAGATTTACTGATTGTCATATTAAGGCTATTGCGTCTAATATGGCATTTTATAATGACTTTCAAGGTCATAGGGAAAATTCTCCCGAAATTGGGCATAACTAAATCTCTCGGGATTAAAAAGTAATTTACATTGATGTAGTGGAAATTTGAACTATTTTTTGCGTTGAATTTTCTTTAGGTCAAATACAAATATAAGTAGAATTGTAAAACACGCAGTTAGTTGAATTTTTATTGTCCGACTATATTTATATTTATAATTATTATTTGGGTTGTTATAAGAATTCTTGGCTAAAATTAGTTCAACTACTAATAAAATAAATCGTACGGTTTCTCGAATTTAAACATTGGTTTGGCTTTTCTTTTTAGTTTGATTCATAAGACCTTTAAATAATATTTGTAAAACGACATTCAATTTTTAACTTTGCTAAATCATGTCGTTTTAATTGTTGTAACGTTTAATTTATCTGCTGTTCCAATTAAAGCAAACTATATATCATGAATTTCGTTCATATACTCCTTCTGTCAAATATATATATACGATGTTTACAGATTAAAAACGACAACAACGCAATGAGGATCTTAAATAAGTTTGAAGAAAAAAAACAATGTGTGAATCATTGCTAAAATTGTAAATAAATGCGAATAAATTACTGTCTTTAAATTAACTCGAAAAGCATAGTTGCAATTACTAATGTTCATAACACATCTTAACCCTTTATTTGGCAGAGGAATTTGTAAAATTAACAAAAAATTTACTATATTTTCAATTCAAAATTTCGGACATTTGCAGTAAAAAAAAATTAATAAACAACCCCTATATATTTGGTATCGGTATGTAACATACTTTACATTAAGATGTGTAAAATCGAAATATCTGTTACCATGGCAACATAAACAAAGCATTAACACCACAAATATGTGAAAATTTTCACATTTTTCCTCGTTTTCAAAACTATGCTATTGTCTTATCCTGCATACTTGAAATAAATTTTTTTGCTTACAAATCGAAGTTAGGCATCATTCAAATAGGCTGTAGAAGGATCATTTCAAACTTTGTTTGTTTTTCCAAAAAAATAAAACCATCAAATTTCATGTATTTCTGGTTAAATTCTTAAAAGTAAACAAACGGTATATACAAAATTTATATTTGAAAAATAAAATAGACCACTATTACGACGCAAATTTCTTTATGTTATAAAGATTTTATTACTATGAAACCATATATGAATTTTACCTTTGTGAAAAAAAACATAACAACTATTTTCAGCTTAATATAGGTTCATGGCAAGGAATATGACGAAAATGTACTATAAACGAGAATTTGTATAAAAATTCATAATGTTTGACAAAGTCTAGATATCAGCAGTCGGAAAACGTGCATTATGAACAAATAATTTTTATTTTAGCACCTAATAAAAGCTTACACAATGTAAACTTTTGAATATTTGCATTTTCCACATAAAATGAGATGTCAATCATTACAGAGTCATCAGCTAATCGCATAAAAAAGACAGTCATATTTTGTTTTTTAAATGGACATGTTCACGTAAGAACACATTCTGTTTGACTCAATACTTCAACAGTTTAAAGGAATGATAGAAGAGAAACATTTATATTTAGAAAATATACATGACAATTTTGTTTTTGCTAGAATTTCAATCGCATTTCCGTTACCATTTATATATTTCATGCAAAATTAACAGAGGTGCAACCCAGTTTTATTCGTTTATTTAAAATTTATAATAAGTATAACTGTAAGTTACATATTGTTTAAAATTTTCATTCATATTTTGTTATTTAAATGGACATGTTCACCTAATAAAAGCTTACATAAGTATCTGATAAGTACAATAAACATACACAACTACAACTAGTGACGTCCAAAGTTCAATTTGGATCGAAGTTATGATATCTTTTTAGATATATGCCAGATACTTGATAAAATTGGTAATTCACAACCTTGGATCAGACTAGGTCTGGTAGGTAACAGCAGGTAAACAATATGCATTTTATTCATCATACGAATGCTAAAAAGTCGGCCTGACAAACTTAAGGTATTATAGGCGTACAAATGACATAGTTATAAGCAACACAAAAAATCATTCCCTCACAGATTACAGTGTCTCTCACCACTGGTTTCGAATCCTAATCGAGCTAAACAAGCAGATCCAAGAGTTAGAAAGTTTGATGGTTGGTGTTTTTCTTTCGGTATTCTCTATCATTCTTAAACCGATTGCTTCGACAGGGATTGAATAAAAACTTTGAAAAACAACAAAATCACTTAGGATTTGGCAAAGATTAATACATGTTACTGTTACAAGGGTAACTCTCGTTATCTGTGAACCAGATTATCTTGCCTTCTTTCTATATATCTTGTTTATATACAAAATCATATCAAATATTCGCAACAAATAGCTTTTAAAACTGTTTTCAAATGTATTTTTCACATATTATATGCATTTTGCTTGGAAAAAGTTGTTTTCATCAATTACACTTCAATTTTTTAAACCGATTGTCAAGTTTGTCAATACATTGTTCTACATTAGTGAATAGAAGTAGTTATTTCAGAAAATACCTCAGTTTTATCTTACTTATATTGACGCATTACAAGTTATATCTGATTTTACATGAAGAATTTTAATTGTTATCTTGAGACAGTATTTCAGTATTTAAATCATAAACGAACCTATTCGAACTTATGGAAACATCGCATTGTCATTTAAGCCACCTGAGTCAATGCGCGCGCGTGTGTGTGGCACTATCCACCGAAATGTAAGAAGAATTATCATATTAACACATTAACTTACAAAGTAAGGGCACTGCATTGATTACAATGATAAGTATTGCTAAATTTACTGTTTATAATATTAGACTTGTAACAATGCTTAAGATAATTTATTCATCGTTAAGTTTGGGTAATGTTTACATGTCATAAAGGAATTGTCCTCATATTGCAGAATAATGGCACTATATTGTCATCACTATTTACTATTTTTTCGTTTTCAGTTTTAGAGAGAGAGAGAGAGAGAGAGAGAGAGAGAGAGAGAGAGAGAGAGTGTGTGTGTGTGTGTGTGTGTGTGTGTGTGATCAAAAGTCATAGTCAGTCTCATGAAAATTCGAGAGTTCTCAAACGAGACACATTTCAGAGAGTGGAGACATGAAATTTTGCGCCCCAGTCAAGATTCTTTCATTCAAGCTGAAAATCCGAAGAAATGTTGGGACCAGGAGAACTTGGTGATGACCACCGACCTTTGACATGCAAAAAGATTTTTTTGTCCCACATTTGCACATCTTGAGAAGGGGATCAAGACATTCAGAAGCGTTTTTTAACCATAGGTTTTCAAAAAAGTTTTAATTTATTTTATTTGTTACGCGTGACGCGACTACAAGTATTTCAAAACTACAAAATTTTACTATGCTCTTCTATGAAGATATTGTATTTAGTATTCCCCATAGATTTTGAGTATTTTTTCCCATAAGTTAGTAAAAAAAAAGTTAAAATATTTTCATACTTATATTGACCTTATTACCAGATATCAATTCTTTTTACACACATACATGAAAATAACGTCCACATCTAAATTAAGATTCAAAATCATTAAAATTAATACTAAAATAGTATTTGTTTGAATTTTACTTGTAAAGCTAGATGTTTTCCAGACTTTATCGACAGTCAATTTTATTTCCCACCATGCATACGTATGTTTATGATTATTATTATTATAATAATCATAATTATTATTATTATTATTATTATTATTATTATTATTATTATTATTAATATTGATGGCTTTAATTAGTTAATTCCCCTTTCTACTAAATCTTTGAAAAATAAATAAAATGAATGGTCAGGTTGTCTTTTTTTCTTTTTTTTTTTTTTTTTTTTTTTTTGGTAAAATTAAAAAAACAAAACGCCATGTACACAATTTTTATAGTTTAAAAACTTTATGCAAAAAAAATTAAAAAAAAAAATTAAATTAATTTCTAATCATTATGTATGCAGGTTTTTGAATTTCTATAACTTCAATAATTTGTCCTTATTTTGTATCATAACTTTTTTTTATTTACTAAAAACATCAAACTACACGGACATTACCTGGACTTTTGTTCAAAACAAATCATTGACCTGGGACATATTGTCCATACGGCTGATAAACCAATGCTCACGATCAGTTTAATTTCACAACTTTGACTTTGTATTTATATATTCTTTGTTATGATATATAGTTATCATTAATGAACCCAAGCCGAACCTCTATACTGGATTCTGTTAATAACAAAGTGCCAAGGGACAGGAAAATTAACTTCTTTAAAACTTTATAACCATATTTCTTTATATGCATTGTACAATGCACTATAATTCCTTGCTGGGGTAAATTTTAAGATTTCTTTATAAGCCTGATTTTGTTATAACAGACTATGTTAGAACTAGAGTCGACTGTATTTTTAGAAACACTGTACAGACTTAGGAGAAGACACATATTAGATGCAGTGAACATGTGTCGGGTGGATGGGTTATACAGGTATCAATCCAGGCATTCAATTGTTTTTAAATATATATTATTCTGATATAGAGTAAAATTTTGTTTTTTATTTCTCATTTTATTATGATTATTTAATCATTTATTTATTTGTTTGCGCGGACTCATTACCCGACACGAACGCGGTGTACATTTTGATACTAGGCAATGATAAATCCTCAAACGGATATTCAAATCGCGGTCTACATTATAATTAAAATTGTATTTTGATCGTCCTGGTATAAAAGAATTACTTTAGAAAAGCATCATATAAAATTTCCAATTTGTGATTGCGAAAAAAATAACTAATAAATTGATTCTATCGGATAAATTTATATTGACCCAAACATAAAGTTGTGAGAATGACATGAAAAATTTTTATTTTTAAATGCAAGTTTTAAAATTATTGAATGAAATAATTTCTAAAATACAAATTTTTACATGTGTATAAACGTCAAAATAAAACATGATAAAAATCAAAAGTGGTAGCTGTTCGAAGTAATGAATTCGATGTTGTTTATCGCTCAAGTTATTATTTCTTTACATAAATCCTGCTCTCCATAAATATGTGGATTTCATTATGGTTTGAAACTTAATTTCAAAGTTTGAATGAATTGCTTTTTCCGTACTTTTTCGGCACTCCTAATATTTCACTACGTGAGGAACGGGATCGAAATATTCAACTTAAAAAATCGAATTGAAATATAATACGTATTAAAAATTCGAATAGAATTTGTTGACAATTTTTCTCTAGTTTCATATGGTACCACACTTACATCAATCGGACAAGTGTTAACAATTTTACACCAAACATTGTGCAACAGACCTTCAAAAGATCAAAATGGCGTAGTTTGGCGTATCTTCCAATTAGAGAGTTAAGTGTTCTCCATATTATCGACATGACAGGATCGAATTTAAGCCATGATTCATCAGAGCCTATGACAAGAAAACCTGTTCGTATTTAAACTTTATCTTTTTCTTGATTGGCAACTGGAACTAATTGAACACCTTTTTGTTCGGAAGATATCAGGTTAATAAAATATTTTGTCCTCCATGCTTTTATTCAATACTATAACAATACAATAATACTGTATTAGTAAGTTAAAACTTTGAAAACTGGTCAATTTAGTGAACTTTCCACAGACATGAGCCTGAGTGCCCCGAAAGTGTAGGCATCTCGTCTTTCTTTCTACATCCGTCATGTGTGAAGTCAAATTTGAGAAGGAAAGGAACATGGAACTATGGTAAATCAAATATGTCCAGTATAAATTTGGATACAGTGATCCCATACTGATCAACAATATTGCAGTGACGGATATTTAACTTTTTAATGGCCTTGATACGCATAGACTTGCAATTTCCTTGAGTCAACAATTTAATTGTAATCATCTTGCTTAGTTGTAGAAAGTCCCCGTTGTGGGAACAAGCTCTACCATACCGTATTAAATCTGATACATATACACCATACGCAGGAGAAGCAGGGATGCAACTGTAAAGAAACGAGAGTTAACAATAGAACATTTGAAGTCATTACGTTTGTCGTAAAGCTTTAAGTGTAAACTGGTGGGTGACATAAGTCTAAATATGAAGAAGAAATTTGGGATTATTTACAGTCGGAATGTCATCTATATATCTATGTGTGGAAATAAATTATTTAACGAGTCTTCTCTCCAGATTCGACAAGGTTCTTTGAAAATTCTGATTCATATTGATAAAGAAACTAATCAGCAAACAAGGGTGCATAATTTTTGCCCATTGTTATACCGATTGTTTGTTGTATTCTATACTATCTATCATAACAAATATGTTGTCTATCAAAAACTAACATTTTGTTGAGTTGATAAAAATTCGAAATCAAGAAAGGGGCATAACTCTCTACATAACAACGGGAGCAACACGAAAAAAAGAAGAGATAATATGCAAGTAATAAAGAAAAGGTCTGCAATGTTTGAAAAGTATCAGTTTAATGGTGAAAGAGAAATTTAATGCACAAGGTTTGTCAGCAATGTTGAAAATTCTAAATTTAAAAAGGGGCATAGCTGTCTAAAAACAAAAGGCCCAAGAAGGCCTGGCTGCTCAACTGGCAGGCAAAACGCATTGCTAGATATGAAACATGCGTTTAAGCTAACTTGTTTCAGATCCAATTTTGGAATTCTTGTGAAAGATGGGGTATATCCACACTTGCTTTTAACTATGAGCACAAACTTATAATTGTTTTACAAGTTTGTGTTCTGGGTAAAATAATGATCAGTACTATGAGGACTTACAAAATCCGATGAGTTAATGTCGTGTGAATAGCAAGTGGTATTTGATGGGTCAGTGACCATTTTCACATAAAATATACCATTTAATATCCTGTATGCAATGCATGTTAACATGTTCTTTAAATACTGTTGCATGACCCATACAGTTATGAATACTATTAACTGTGAAATTTTAGCGGCAGTGTTTTTACCGCTGTTGGCAGGTCATTTTGTTTGCTGAAATGAAATTGCGCTATAAGCATGTGAAAAAAAGATTCCGAGTACACATAAAGTTTGTGCATTAAGTTAAGGTGTCCTTAATTACTTATGTTGAAGGTAATTGCTGAAATAAGTATGTACCTTTATAAAGTGGTTAACAGTAGTTTCATTGAGCTTTTAAAAGAAGTGACTTGATGTGGACAAGGTGGCATTACATGTTAGTGAACGATATCTGTTAGTAGCAAAATGTACATTGGTTAAGGGTTGTACAATTTCATTCATCAATCTAAAAAAGTGGTAGCGAATTCGGGCAATGTAATTAGGAAGATGAAATGTACATTGCTTATGTCCAATTATGGTTACAAAAGCACTGTTGTAACATATACATTCTGAAGTCATAAGTATATGTCACGGTAAAACCAAGGGTTCAGGAAAATCAAGGATTTTACAAGTATAAAGTAGAATTCTAAAAAGCAGGATTTTAGTTTTTTCTGATAAGGAATCAGAATTCAGAATGTTACGGGTTATATACAGGCAAAAGCAGGATGCGTGTAACTACTGGAAGAAAGCTAGATATCTGAAATTGTATAAGTAAAATCCTGGATCATGCTAAGTTTAGTGAATTTACGAAATGATTTGCCTAAAATTAAAAAGCCCAAAGTGTTTGCATTACAGTACAACTTATTATGAAATAATCATTAATAATGGGATTAATCTACTGTACCCAGGGACCTTCCAAATTTGGTTTCATTTGGTTATGTCATTTCAGAGAAGAAAATATTCAAATTTGGCTATATTAAGCTGCTAATTTGGATATTGCGCCGATAACAGTCCAATGAAAATGTTTCGGGAAAACCAGTTAAATATATTAAATGGTCAGAGTTCTGCCTATACACCAAATTTGAACCACATTTATAAAAAAAATATGTTATGGCCATTTTCTTGCTTATATATTTATATAAACAGCAGCTATTTTGGATTTAAGATCCGGCTGAAAATTACAAATTTTTTTCTGCTCTACCTTCCAAACCTAATTTGTTCATATGGTTTCAGTGAAGAAAATTTAAGTTTACGCACGCGGACGATAGAATAAATTCAACGGAAGAAACGGCTAAATATGTTGTTGGATTAATGTCAAAAGTGGGTTTTAAACGTGCACGTTAAAATATTCATTTTAATTTAAAAGCATTTTATTAACTTCTGACAACGATGACGGATAGAGATTTTTGTTAACAAGTCACCAATGAATTTTATTTTCTTTAATAAATACCGTCCAGTTTATCCTTTTTTAAATATCAAGATTCTGTTATACTTCGATAAAAACGTCATACTAGCAAACAAAACTAAAATAGCTATTGTTTTAAGAACCCTTTGCTAGAAAAGCACAATACTTATAAGTCTACTTTTGCCACGGACATGTAAAACATTGCTGTAACGACTTTTTATACATTAATTATTTTAAGTAAAGAAATATAAAAACGATTTAGGTTTTCGCATATCCTTGTGGGGCACAGTTTATATCCTGCATTAACAAAAGAACTTTCTTAACACATTTTGATCTATTCGGCTTAGCGATTTAACACCCAATACCAAAAACCTTGCAAACAACTGTTACATTATTAAATGGAACTTTTTTTAAATATTTAAAATTATAATTAAATTGATTTAAAAATCAGTAACAGACGTCTGTTCGACCTATTTTGATCCAGGCATATCCCTTACCTAAATAGATCATTAGTGTCAGTGGTTTCTCAGGAAACAATTAAAAACTCATTTGAATTAAAAAATCAATGAAAGATAATCTCAATATGGACAGTTAGAATCATAACTATTTTAAGAGATTATATTCGATATAAAAGTGAATAAACAAATGATTTACCTTTGCCGACCGCTTCCTTCAATTGATGTATTGCTTGTTGTATCTTTACTTCAATCTTTTCATCCGAGAACAACCGAAACATTTGCTTTACAAAATAGCTGCCGCAACCAGTTTCGCCTTTTCCTGTTTTACTTTCTACCCGGGCACCTTCTACAAAAACACCCGGATCGGCAAAGCTGTAAATAAAAAATAATACAATTATTTCTTTGAACATTTTGGAAGCTGATAACACTAAAATTGTTGAGAATTTGCAGAATAAATATAGTCATTTTTGCAAATATATATATGTTTTATAGTACAACATCTGGCTTACTATTTGCGTGAAGTTCCTGATTATGGCAGATATAAAGATACATGTTACAATCAATACTGTAATTATAATATCATGTTTCATTGGAAATGTAACATGCAACCCGAAACATTTAAAAAATACTTTTTTCTAATTATTAGTTAAAGACCAGTTTTTAAAATAATACTTTTATACGATAAAAGTGTGTTATAGTTAATGAAATGTTTACAAAAAATTGTTTTTATTTCTTTATTGTAACCTCATTATAAAATATCTAACAAAACACCTTTTTAACTTTAACATATTTTACAACACGTTAGTTTTTTTATTACTACACCTTGAATGGCCTTGCTGGCCAAGTGACCTTGGGCGCAAATTTACAGATCAAGGCCTCTCTCACAGCCAATGCAGGATTCCACTTCAGGACAAATTCAATGTTTAAAAAAGTTTCTCATATTGCTTGTAGAAAGTTTTAATAGATGCCACCAATTCCTCTACATGTAAGTTTTGGTGCATCTTCTTTGGCTATAAACTATGTTCAAATTTGCTACAAATCGTATAAATTCAGATAACCAGGGTGTTCAGTATGTTTTAAAGTAGCAGGAAAATGCTTTAAGAAAAACGGACAATTTCAGTGACAAATGACGAAACGAGACCCGTAGAATTTAAAGGTTATGTGCTGGGAGATTCCCTTCGTCTGTACAAATGGGGAGGAACTCAGAGGAATACCTCGGATAAAAAATTTAATTTAAAACTTTTTAATGCATTCGAAACAGATCTAGTATTAAATAAAACTTAGAAAAAATATTTTTTAGCGATAATTTGTGATCTTGTTTTATACTTTGTCATACTGACATATTTCTACACGTGGTTTTCAAGTTTTGATCCCCGAATTCATATGAAATGATGTTATTAATCAAAAATCGACAGTCAAATATTTTTTGGGTTAACATGGTCGTGCGGTTTAATATGCGAACTTGTTCCATGAATGCAATTGCACTAGACACAAAGATGGCTTCAAAAACGAGCGAGACTATATTAAGGAGGAAAAATACCAAGAAACCATGTCGTCACATAAAGGGCGATAATTAATGACAGCGACAACAATAAAAACGCCAGTCAATATTATGAAATTACCGAGTACATAAAATCAATTAAAATTATTCTCAAGGAACCTGATATCACCGACACATAAAAACAAGGCAGTTTATAACAGAAATGGGGACAAAGCACGCACGCAGTTATGGCAGTGATTTTTCCAAACAAACGTGATCTCGACGGACAAGACACGATATCGTGAATAAACGATATTACTACGCAGTTGGATTAGGCAAAAACGATAAAGAAACAAATATTTGGTAGATTTGCGTGATTTAATGGAAGGTCATGACCTTAAGGGGTCATTTATAAATGAAAACCACCAAAAACATATGCGTCAATTTAAAGAAAATAAGTTTTTTTATATACTTGCAGTCTAGCAAATATATATTGTATTGATTGATATTTATGTTTGTGTTTGTGTATGTGAATGAGGATGTAGAGATGATGTTGTATACTAATCGATAAATATGCTGGTACTAATCATCTCTCTTTTATATTTTACTGTATTTAAATTTTTTTTAATTCGTACTCAAAAATGAAGTTAATATTCATTAGAATATGACTAATTCAGTTATTAAAAGTTGTTAAATATTGCATTATTAACTCCAAATGACTTTAACATTCTGGATTACAGATTCATTACGTCACACTCACGCACACTTGTCATATTTTAATGCCTCGGATGAATGGATCAATATTTTGTCTTCGTATTTCCAAATCCAGGCGCAGAGAAAGTAGTCTCTCCGCTTTAAAATTCTTGTGTATGCCTTACCAAAGAACATTTTCTCTGTAAATGGACACTCTAAACTGAGATTTAGCGTTGGTCACAAAAATTATAAGGGCTTAATGGGTTGTACATTTCTCTTAGTTCTGTACGACAGATATAGAAGAACGAAAAAATGTTTAACGCGCCGGTTTAGATTTTTCACTTATATGAAAGTGATTAATTCTGGAAATTTGGAGTGACCCAATGAAAAAAACAGGAAATAACATCCGAGTTTAGTTTAATAAAATGACAAGCTTTTTGATAAAGCACTTGTCTGATTGGAATGTACTATTAGACATTTGGTTGCACTGTGATCTGTTGTATTGCAGTTGTGACCACTTGGCCGCCTAGAAGTCACATTTCACCTGATGTTAATGTGTAACTCTTAGCATTCAACTAGCTTCTCACACAAAAAGTCTTATGTAGTAATCTTATTGTTTCTGCATTTAATGGTCTAAGTAGTCGATTCTCGCACATCTTGCACTTAATCTAAATTTACAAAGTTTATGATTAGCATGATTAGAAACCATGATGATAAGCATCTAACGCTTTTATTTTTTTACTAAATGTTTAATTACTGACGTCATTCATAAAACTTTGCAAAATCAACATTGATTTTTTTGTTCCAATTTAAGAATAAATATTAAATAACGATCCGAATTTGAAATAAGTTATATATGTTGTAGTAATCAATCTCTAAAGGAAGACTAACTGTCAATTTAGACCAGTAATTAGCAGTTAATAAGCTCTTTTAGCATAATGTCTGTATAAGATATGTATATCTATATAATTAATTAGCAACAAACAATAAAGACAATCTGATATAAAGACTAGTCATTATTTACTGTTATGGTTTTAACTTCTAAATAAAATCTAACTCTCATTGCAGTTTTTCTAGTAAAGTGTACATCTCTATAAAACTACCACCTGTCTACAGATAAACCTGCTGAACTGACCACCTGTACATAGTAAAAAACAGTAGTGTCTATATATAATAAAGAGAACCTGTCTATACGGTTAACGTTGGAAATGTGGATGTATAAATATAATTTTGAGGCCCCCCAGTATTTTCCACATTTCCTAACTTTCCTTACTGAATTTCCGAAATATGCACATCTGGCACATCAAAATTTAACTGGTATTTGTGTTATATATTTATATTAAATGCATAATTCTAGACATAGTCACAATTCGTTTCAGGATAGCATTGCACACATCAAATACGTAAAAGCAACGTTTGTATCTATAAGGATTTTTATATCAAATTATGTCAACAAAGGAAAAATGAACAAACCCAGTAATTTTAAAAGTATACAAAAAAAATATAAAATATTAAATCCATTTGAAAACTGCTGAAAATGGTTCTTGTTTGTATTTTCTGATTTTTTTTAAAATTGATTTTAAGATACTGTTAGTAAAACGTTTTTTTTTATATTGATAATTCACAAAAAGAATACATGAGCAAACGAATAGAAAGAAATGGCAAGAAAACTGAGACTAAAGAAGAAAGAACAGAAAAGGAAGCCAAAAGATATAAGAAGTAAAGTGTTAATCTATATTTTGACCATTTTATGAAAACTTTGTGATACCGAAAATGAAATTTTACTATTTTGTGAATGAATTGTTCTTTGAAGCAACTCTTGTAACGGAAGATTGCTGGATTGTCATGGAAAAATATAGTCATAATTTGTAAAACAATATAGACGGTTTTATACACAGAAGCACATTACAAAAAAAATGAAAGTGTGGAAGACAGAATGCGTCCAGGACAGCCACTTAAATTAAGATATCGTGAAAAACGCTTTTTGAGAAAAAGATGTGTTAAACAATATCATTTAACTTTAACAGAACTTAGACTATCGTTGTTCAAATTTTGTAGAAAATAGGTTGAAAAAGAAACTCAGATGCATAATAAGAAAAATTATGTTCTGGTGCTAAAAAAAAAAATAACAAAAAAAAAAAAAAAAATAAAATAAAAAATAAAAAAAAAAAACAAAAAAAAAAAAAAAAAAAAAAAAAAAAAAAAAAAAAAAAAAAAAAAAAAAAAAAAAAAAAAACTTAAACGATTTCAATGGATAAGGGAGCATTTAGATTAATCCATGAAATCTTGGAATAAAGTAATTTTCTCAGATATATCAATTTTCAAATCAAATAAAAATTGTAGAAAATTTAGAGTGTGGCGTTACATGCATGAGAAACAAAGCAAAGACTGTTTTCAGACTAAAGTAAAACATCCAGATCAAGTACATGTCTTGGGTATTCTTAAAAAGGTTGATGAGAAACTAAATATTAAATCTTATCAGGAAAATATAATAAATGATATTGATGTAGTGTCACAATGTTTGGTTTTTTTCCTATAAATCTTTCATATTTCACCTGCTTATTCCCCTGATATGTCCCTGATAGAAAAAGTGTGGTACGACACAGGTGAGAGGGTAGCTAAAATTGCGCCAACAACATCAGCTAAACTTTGGAAAGCTGTAAAATCAGAAAAGTACCGATTAGCTGGGATTTACTTAAAATCTATTTTCAAAGGTATGTCAACTACATTTTTTATAAAGTTAGGAGTGGGCATGTAAAATACTGAGTTATTGTGTTAAAATATGATATATGATGGCAAATATTTTGAGAAAATGTTATTTTCAATAACATTTGAATCATCAAAAGTTATTACGGTTTTTCTGATTTTTTATGGGGGCCTCCAAATTAATTGGTTTGCCCAGTATACAAACCGACGGACAAAATGACACACAAACAAAAGAGGCTTGACAAACATATTATCTCATAATATATTATGCTGCATGAAGGTGGATCAACTTACTTTTATTACTTCTCGTAATACCAAACCGTTTTTATATGAAACCTTGTACAAGTCAAGACAAACAATATTTTATTTACATTTCTCGATATTATTACTCTGTATTTTGCCTCTCGGTTAATTACAACTAAAGCATAAGACAGCATTGTAACGTCACATAGCGGAGTTGCCACATAAACGTGTTATAACACGTGTATACGAGAAATTTTAAAGCATGAAGAGGACGCTTTTATGCGACAAAAAGGCTACCTTCCGCAGAATTTAGAAAATATTTTCAGCATAATATCCTTCACTATCATCACCTACGCCTCCATCATCATTACGAACTTCATTAAAAACACCAGCAACATCATTATCATCACGATGACGATAATGATAATGATCATCATGGGATGGCATACAGATATGCGGTCCCATTAAACGACGGACATAACTTACGAATTCCCCCCTTGTCACAAACTAAGTTCAATTAATTTAGCCAGTTGAACTAACTTTGAGTTATCGGGGAATAAAATTTGAACAGATGCACGTATACTGACCGACGAACAAAATGACAGAAAAAGGGGCTTGACAGACATATTATCTCAACATCGGGTTTCTTTGAATCGTATAAATATACGTTATTTGACATATAATAATCTTGCAAAGCTCCATAAAGATGTATCAACTTACTTTATGGAAAACTTTCATGTGTTTTTTTATTTATTCTTTGAAACGCGCTTTAAGCTGATGAGGAGTTAACAAAAAATGTAATCATGACTCTGTGACGTAACCTTTACCTTTGATGCTAAAATGAACAAGAAAAAAGCATGGAACCAGTGTAAAAATCTTGTTCTGATTCATTAGACGCACAAGTCTGCATACACTATAATTTTATTATCAAAATTTGACTGGTATTTGTGTTATATATTTACTACCCATGAGCGGGTACCGCTGCTGGTGGAGTAAAACTCCCCGAGGGTATCCATAACTCAGTAGGCAGTGCAGTACATAGTGCTGTCAGAAAATGTACCATTCAGCAAAATTTTCAGCCGTCTAAAATTTGAAACTTTTTTGAAACTAAGGTTTGTTCCCTCATGCAAAACATTCCTTAGCTGGGTTTGGATTTATATAATTTTGGAACTTTAGATTCATTATTTTCAACTATTTGACTTATGTTTTATATCTATCAAATTTTTCGGTCTTAGCGTCACTGATGAGATATTAATTTCCGAAATGTGCACATCTGGCACATCAAAATTGAACTGTAATTGTTTTATATATCAAAATTTTTAGCTAGCATCGTAAATTATTGTAAGTTTGTTAAACTGTAATTGTCTGTAATGTACGATTTAATACACAGTTCTTACTGCCTGAGATGGAAAAATGATAGATAATAATAATATTGCAAATTTTGTCATTTTTTACACAGCTAAAATACAATTATCCTAATGTATTACACACAGAAAAGTTACAATTCATTGCTATTGTGACAAGTATTTTAAATGGAATAAAATTTGAAAATACAAATAGTAAATTGTATTGTACATTATAGAGCTTTTTAGATACATATAACTTCAGATAAATCCTACCACACTTCAATTATGAAATGAATATACGCTCTGATTTTTATTTACTTATTGTTACTTCTGTCGATATTACGTTGATATTTTATAAACTTTCTGACATTTAGTATTGTTATAATATATTCATTTATTTGCCTCAAAAAGAACAAACAGATGTATAAAAGGTTAAGCCTTGAAGTCAGTATTCGTACCGTGGGTGACGTTTAATTTTTTTTAGAAATACGTTTGCATATTTAATTGAATCACCTGAATTTTGGTAGCGAACATAACGTTAAAATAAATTTTGAATCACTTGACCTTACTGATATGTATGTTTTTTACAATAAGAAAACACAACAACACAAAGATATTTGAGGTAGATCTATTCCATACAAATTTCTAAACATCAATTTTCAATTTACTTATTGTATGAAAACATAAAATGAGCAATAACTCCATTAATACTGGTTCGATCTTCATGAAATTTTTATTGTAGATACATCTAATAAGTCGCCATCACATTTCTTCTGAGTGACCTTATTTGTCCTCAGATGAACAAAGGAAAAAACAGGTTTTCCTTTACAAGAACCGTCGATTTTTTATGTACGGATTTAAACACATCAACCATTTTAGAAAGATTTTGATTTTGTGATCAAAGCTTTCCATATAGCTGATAATAAACGTCCAGTAGATAATTAAAGCTGTTTCTATAACGGTTAATTATAATTCACAGGTCAAGGTGTACAAAGTTATTTGTAACTCTGACTAGGTCAAAGTTACGCTCAGTGACCCGGAAAATTGTGTTTTATATAGACCTACTGGTGGTAAATCATTTATTGTTGATAATTTGAAACATGGTGTGTTTTAAATAAAATCAAGCTTTAATTCCATTAAGCGAGGTTTTTTTAATATTAATATAATAGAGCGGCAAATGTAGTTTCCATGCTCCTGGTAGGGTAAGCAGCATGCTACAGTGTACTTAGGTTTTCTAAAAATTTTCACGAGGGGTTATTTTTTGCGCTAATCCCCTGTCTGTCATGACAAAAACTTCTGATTAGCGACTTTTTTTGTCAAAAAACTCTTCTTTAAATAATGGTTAGATTGTAATAAAAATCGTCTTTCATTGTAATTTCTAACAAAGCGCGAGCACTAGCATAAGCAGTTTTACTGGGACTTAATTTTGGCAAGCATAGTCATAAAATAAGTGAAACAACTATTTTGATAAAAAGGCATTAAACATAAATCTTAAATATTGTTCTTTAGAACAGTGTTTCTGTATTACCTTTATAACCTATGCGTTATTTCTTTTTTATAAGCATAGTAACCCAGACACTATTGTCAAATTTTTAAACTGTCTAAAGATTCTTATTTTGTAACCATTTTGCAAACTTTTGAAAAAAAAAACAAAATCTAGAATTTTGTTTTTTATTTATTTTCATTGAAGAAATATTTAACAAAAAACTAAGAATTGCATATTATCACTTTTCATTGACTTATATTTTTATTCCAGTAAAGTAAGTTGCATAAAAATGAAATTTATAAGACGAATGTGACTTGACAGACACTCTGTCACCTCGATCTAATTGAACAATTACGGAATTGGACCCAGATTTCCCTGTGTTACTCCCGTTGGAATCTGTAAACACGAAAACCACACGTTTGTCGTTTTTGTGAATCTCTGCATATGCATCATTTGACACTGACATGATATTCACGAAAAAGTAATACAATCCTGGTTCAGGACAATAAAAGACTCCATCTGAAGCATTCAGCCCTCCTCCAACATTGGTGATTATTTTGGTAAACTTTAATATCTGTTGACTGGAATATAATTCGTACTTTGGTATTCCAGCAGTAAAAGCAATTTTATTTTCTGCAATAAATATATATAAGAAAAGAGCAATGTGTTAAACATAACATTCATAGTACAATAAAAATACCTTAAAGAAACAAGTTAAACAATACAAAACAAAAGGATTATTAAAAAATATGAAAAAGATTTCAAACACTGAGTTTCATTTATTTTAAAACATCATTCAATTTGTTTTAAGACGTTAAGGATAACAAAATCTTATTTAAAAAAATCAGGTAAGACAGTAATTTAATGTTATATGAACAGGTTTCTCCTATTTACAGATTGCTTTGTGTGCGGATTTAAAAGAATAAGATATCAAATTTTAAGATAAACATTGGATCAACATGAACAAAAAAGAAACGAGTAAAAAACAAGCCTATAGTAGTGCAAAAATCTATCCCAAATCTTTATCTTCTTTGATTGTAGCTGATGCTTAAGTCAGTTATTAAGTCTTTCTTTATCGCAAAGGTGTTCTTCACCGTGCCAAGTCTGACGTTTAAGTACAACCGTATTGGCGAATTCATCACAATAAAAACAACTTTGAAAACTGGCAAATTTAGCTATACACGAAATCCTCCATCAACTGAGACTGGGTGGACCTCCTGTCTAGCTAGCTACACCCGTCAAATAACTTTTGAAAAGTTCCTAAATCTGGACTCTTATTGTATATAACTTTCACAAAAAGCGATAATAGCAGGAGGTGGAGTGTAATTAAAAATTATATTGAGAAAGGAATGTTATGTAAAAAATATTGCGATGTAATATTTTTAAATTAAATCAATGTTACATGATTAAACATCGAATTTAATGTTCGTACGGAAATAATTTTTTTTAGATTGTACACATGCTGTTCATTAAGCTCACATATCAAATGAAACTAAATTACATCAAGTTCACTTAAGAAAGAGTTATCGGCATTCGATATTTTCTGTTATGATATCAAAATCCCAAAGTGAAAGATAATGACGTTATAATCCAGTGTTTGCTACGAATGCACATAGGCGCTATTGGGCTTACATCCAGAACGTTGATTTCCAAAATTTCAAACTCTCCACCTTCTAATCTTTTAAACAACATTGTAAGGAAAGTGACTTTTGAGCATTTGAATTTTTTATCTTAAAGGCTAAATAAAGAATATATAAGTGTTAAGGACAATTTGTGAAAGAGTAATTTGGTTGTTGTTACATCATATTGACTGCTGATATTTTATGTCAAAATAAGTTGTCTAATCAAACACAATCAAACATATCCACAGTCCCATAAGCAAAGTTATATTCTGATAAAAAGCTTAAACACGTGAACTTTCCCCTGGTAGTAAGGCCTAAGAGTAAGTACCTATTGTCTAGCTAACTCCATACAACACAGCAAAATTTAAGAAAAAATGTACACAGATATATGAAACGTCAAATGTATCCAGGGTTTAATTGATCTACAGCCATTTTATAGATATAAACAATATTGTAATTACGGTCATCAATTATTATTAGGGGCTTGTTTTATTTCTGAGACAACAACTTATTTTAATATACACCTTTAGCTTCATTGTAGAAAGTAACTTTAGTTGGAACGATCTCTACCATACAATATTTTAGGTGGTAAAAATTCAGTTTATACAAAATTCCAATTTCTTATTATTTATTTTTATTTATTTATATATTTTTTTGAATCTGTTTTTTGTAACTTTTCTGTCTAATGTACGATGCTTATAAATAACTAAACGAAAAATATAAAACATTTTAAGAAAGAGGCTCAAAAAATGTTTGAAAAAGAGGTTCTGAAAATATCGAATAAATTAAAAATATAAGTAAACAATATATTAATAATCATTTCATGTAAATGAATTTATGCTTTAATTGGGAAATTTATTTAGTCGTAATTCCTACTAACGAAACACGTTTGTTTTCTTCAAGCAAACAACAAGAGGCTGCAAGCTTTTGAACGTGATGCGCTGAGCCAAAAAAATATTAAAGCAACGAAAATTATAAAGTTTCTAAAGCTTTTTATGTCACCTTTTGTAAATCTCTGTTATCCAGAAATACTTTCAAAAGCAAAAGTACCATATGAATTTATTTTCTAAAACCAAGTAAAATCAAGAACAGAGCAGGAAAGATAAAATGTCAAAATGAAAGAAAACGAAGTGCACAAAAATGACTTTTAGGAAGCAATCGAAAAGCTTTTTCGCATTGACAATATTTCCATTGCGCTTTAACATATATCCTGGTAGACGTATTTTGGATTTGTAACCTGACGCTTTAGATCCCTCAGTTACCTAGCTCTAAAAATCAAATTATGTCGGATAAGAATAATGACACTCTGACAAAAGACAAGCCATACCGGAGCTGGATACAGTTTTAGCTTACAGGAAACAGATCGATTCCCTATAATGAATACAATTTAGGTTTCTCTTGTTTTAAAATACAAAATTTTGAAACACTGAAAAATGTGACAAGCGTACTCTGAAAACTCTATTTACCAATTTTGTTTTTAAAAATTCATTTTTATACGCCTACGGTATTTCAATTAATAATTACTTTCGATACATCAAACGTGCAGGTCTGTAAAGGCAAAATATTTGCTTCTCTATATGTTTTATAATTGTTTAGCTTTCATGTCCGACATAAGTTGCATTCTCCAACAACAAAGGACCTTTCTTAATGTTTCTTCTATTACTTCTAGCGGTAAAACGAGTCGACTTTACAACTAAGTTAAAAAAAGGACTTGAAAAAAATCTGTTGAACATCTTATTTTCATATTCGTCGTTCTCATATTCATTTTGAAACTAAATCGGTGTAATAATCCGTAACGAATTTTTTGTTACAAATGCAGTTTTTTACATTTTGAATCGTCATGAATTTGAATGCAATAATTAATTAACATTTTCCTGACAACCCCATTGAAAGTAGTTGAATTGCTGAACAAGGATAAAAGTTTACATAATCATGCAATCAGATAAACGTAGTCGATTACAGCAAGTGAAACATTTTAAAATGCAGTACTTATTTCGTTAGTGATTTCAGTGGAAGATAAACTCGATATAGCTAATAAAAACAAACATACCAGTCCTTGTGAAAACAACAATCAAAAAAAAAAAAAAAAAAAAAAAAAACAAAGTAAAAACTTTGAAAACTGGCAAAATTAGTTATACACGTGAACTTCCATCAATGAAATGAGGCCGGGTGCTCCGGTAGGGCAAGCAACTCCTGTTTAGCTAGCTACAGCCGTCATGTCAATGGAGTCATAATAGTTCTACAATAGAATTATGCGTAGTATAAAAATAATTTTTAAAAAAGGTAATCATTAATAATATTTTACCCTTGCCCGCTGCTTTCTTTAAGTCTTCTATTGCTTGTTGTATCTTCCTTTCAATCTTTTCATCCGAGAACAACCGAAACATTTGCTTTACAAAATAGCTGCCGCAACCAGGTTGGCTTTTTCCCCTTTTATTTTCTACCCCGGAACCTTTTACAAAAACACTCGGATCGGCAAAGCTGTAAATAAAATATAATATAATTATTTTTTTGAACATTTTCGAAACTGATGACACAAACCTGATACAAAGTTCCAGAATAAATTCTGTCATTTTTGCAAAATATATATATATGTTTTTACAGTGCAAAATGTTGCTTTGTATTTGCGTGCAGTGCCTCATTATGACAGATATAAGGATATACGTTACAATCAATACTGTTATAATAATATCATGTTAAATTAGAAATGTAACAGGCAACCCGGAACAGTTACAAAGTATTTTTTTCTAATTTTCAGTTAAAGGTCAGTTTGAAAAATAATACTTTTATACGATAAAGTTGTGTTGTAGTCAATGAATTTTTTATAAAATAATTGTTTTTATTTCTTTATTGTAGCCTCATTATAAAATATCTAACAAAAATACCTTTTTAACTTTTAACATATTTTAAAACATGTAATTTTTTTTATTACTGCACCTTGAATGTCCTTGCTCGCCAAGTGACCTTCGGGGCAAATTTACAGATCAAGGCCTCTCTCACAGCCTATGCAAGATTCAACTTCTTGACAAATCCAGTTTTTTCATATTGCAAGAAAGTTTTAATAGATGCAATCAATTCCATTACATGTAAATTTTGGTGCATGTTCTTTGGGCAAAAACTATTTTCAAAATTTCCTACAAATCGTACAAATTCAGATAACCAGGGTGTTTAGTATGTTTTAAAGTAGTGGGAAAATGTTGAAAATTAAAATGGACAATTTTAGTGAAAACTGAGCCGTAGTTCGGCGAAACGAGACCCGTAGCATTTAAAGGGCAGGTACTGGAAGGGCTTCCCTTGTCTGTATGCAGGATTCCTCTTCTGGGCAAATCCAATGTTTAAAAAGTTTCTCATATCCCTTGTAGAAAGTTTCAATAGATGCCACCAATTCTTCTACATGTAAGTTTTGGTGCATCTTCTTTGGGTAAAATCTATGTTCAAATTTCCTACAAATCGTATAAATTCAGATAACCAGGGTGTTCAGTATGTTTTAAAGTAGCAGGAAAATGTTCAAAAGTAAAAGGGACAATTTTAGTGACAACTGACGAAACGAGACCCGTAGCATTTAAGGGCTATGTACTGCAAGGGCTTCTCCTCGTCTGTACGAGTGGAAGTTCGGAGGAACACCTCGGAAAAAAAAATTAATTTAAAACTTTTTAATGCATTCGAAACAGATCTAATTTTAAATAAAACTTACAAAAAGTATTTTATATCGACAATTTGTGATCTTGTTTTATACTTTGTCGTGTTGCCATTCTTCTACACGTTGTTTTTAAGGATAAAACCCCGTATTCATATGACATGACGTTAATTATCAAAAATCGACAGTCAAATATTTTTTGGGTTAACATGGTCGTAAAAATGAGTTTCAACATGCGAACTTGTTCCATGAATGCAATCGCTCTAGACAAAAAGATGGCTTCAAAAACGAGCGAGACAATATAAAGGAGAAAAATACCAAGAAACCATGTCCTCACATAAAGGACGATAATTAAAGACAGCAACAACAATAAAAACGCCAGTGCATATGATGAAATTACCGAGTACATAAAATGAATTAAAATTATTCTCAACGGACCAGATATCACCGACACATAATAACAACCTAGTTTATAACAGAAATGGGGACAAAGCACGCAGTTATGAGAGGGATCTTTTCCAAACGAACGTGATCTCGACGGACAAGACACGATGTAGTGGATAAACGATATTACTACGCAGTTGGATTAGGCAAAAACGATAAACAAACAAATATTGGGTCAATGCGTGATTTAATGGAAAGTCATGACCTTTAGCGGGTCATTTGTAAATGAAAACCAGCAAAAACATATGCGTTTATTTAAAGAAGATGAGTTATATATATACTTGCAGTCTACCAAATATATATTATATTGATTGATATTTATATGTTTGTGTTTGTGTGTGTGAATGAGGATGTAAAGATGATGTTGTATACTAATCGATAAATCTGTTGGTGCTTAAATATCTCTCTCTTTTATTTTACTGAATTTCAATTTTTTCTACTTCGTACTCAAAAATGAAGTTAATATTTATTAGAATATGATTGATAAAGTTATTAAAAGTTGTTAAATATTGCATTATCAACTCAAAACGACTTTAACATTCTGGATTACAGATCCATTACGTCACACTAACGCACACCAGTACCTGTCACATTTTAATGGCTCGGATGAAAGGATCAATATTTTGTCTTCGTATTTCCAAATCCAGGCGCAGAGAAAGCAGTCTCTACACTTTAAAATTCTTGTGTATGCTCTACCAAAGAACATTTTCTCTGTAAATGGACACTCTTAACTGAGATTTAGCGTTGGTCACAAAAATGTTAAGGGCTTTATGGGTTGTACATTTCTCTTGGTTCTATACGACAGATATAGAAGAACAAAAAATGTTTAACGCGCCGGTTTAGATTTTTCACTTATATGAAAGTGATTAATTCTGGAAATTTGGAGTGACCCAATGAAAAAAACAGGAAATAACATCCGAGTTTAGTTTAATAAAATGACAAGCTTTTTGATAAGCACTTGTCTGATTGGAATGTACTATTAGACATTTGGTTGCACTGTGATCTGTTGTATTGCAGTTGTGACCACTTGGCCGCCTAGAAGTCACATTTCACCTGATGTTAATGTGTAACTCTTAGCATTCAACTAGCTTCTCACACAAAAAGTCTTATGTAGTAATCTTATTGTTTCTGCATTTAATGGTCTAAGTAGTCGATTCTCGCACATCTTGCACTTAATCTAAATTTACAAAGTTTATGATTAGCATGATTAGAAACCATGATGATGAGCATCTAACGCTTTTATTTTTTTACTAAATGTTTAATTACTGACATCATTCATAACACTTTGCAATATCAACATTGCTTTTTTGTTGCATTCTAAGACTAAATATTAAAATAACTATCCGATTTTGAAATTAAGTTTTATCTGCTGTAGTAATCAATCTCTAAAGGAAGACTGTCAATTTAGACCAGTAATTAACGGTTAATAAGCTCTTTTAGCATAATGTCTGTATAAGATATGTATATCTTTATAATAAATTAGCAACAAACTATAAAGACCATCTGATACAAAGACTTAGTCATTATTTACTGTTATGGTTTTAACCACTAGATAAAGTCTAACTCATTGCAATTTTTTATAGTACAGTGTTCATCTCTATAAAACGACCACCTGTCTGCAGTTAAACCTGCTAAACTGACCACCTGTCTTTAGTAAAAATACGTCTCTTTATATAACAAAGATAACATTTCTATACAGTAAACCTTGGGAATGTGTTTGTATAAATGAATCTTGTTGTTACAGGGAGCCTCGGCAGCCGATTGGTCGGAAGCGCGCGCTTACAGATCACAATGCCTCACCCTCTGGTACCGAATTTCGCTCTGTAGAAGGTTTGTAAGTTTTCTTGCCGTAGGTAGATTGTTTTCTCCGTGTACTCAGATTTCCTTTTGTTTCCCAAAAATGACCGCCTCGATATAATTCACAGAATCTTGACAAGGACGTGAAACATCATTTCTCCATATACCTCCACAGTGTCTGTACAGTAAAACCGCTATAGTAGCACTATCTATATAACGAAAATCCGTATATAAAGTAAAACCTGCTACATTGTCGAATCTTTATATACAGACTATCAATCTATGAGTTCCAATGTTGCTCTTACAATAAAAAAGATTTATCAAAAGATTACAAATTTTAAGAATCCTTTCACCTTGGATCCTTTATAGTTCCTATTTCTCTGAAGTTGCCTTTATATAAATGTTTTACCATATCTCATCTAATTATACAAAAATTACTCCTCGCAAAAATCGAGTTTATGTTAGTAAAACATTGCAAGCATTTTCAAAAATCTACAAAAGTGTGTTCTTCGGTGCATTTAGTTATTGTATAAAAGTCTAAGTCTTCCTCGCATTTCTTCATGGTACCATATTTATGGTGAAATTTGCCGACATCAAAATGATTATTGTGACCGATTGTTGTCAAACATCTTCGCCATTTTTATTTCAGGCGTTACATTCATTTGTTTAGGTCTTTGGGTTGAATCGCCGGAAACTTGAAATTCAACTTGTTTGTCAAATGCCCCAACGAGGATTTATTAATTTCATTGACATGATCAGTTCTGCGATGGTAATGAAACCGGAGTTCCAGGATAAAAGTACCGACTTTCCGTAAGCGATCTGATAAAGATTATAACCCTAGAATTAAGGAAACAGAGATATGAACATTGTTTTTGTTCAACAATGTAGACCGTAAGTGTGAGATTAAGACCAACGGGCCCCTTAAACATTAGACTTGATGTCATTTTTAAAAAACCTCTCGTTATACCAAGCCTTTTTTATATTAACCTCCTACAACGTTAAGGCAAACCATATTCTATTTATATTTCTCTATATTTTTACTCTGTATTTTGATTCCTGGTACAATGACAACTAAATTTTACGACAGCCTTGGTGGCCGAGTGTTTTAGCCACTTTACGTAATAAAATCAATTCTTCTCGTGGCCGAGTGTTTGTTTCTGATCCGACAGTGAGGCCATTGAAGACTTTCAGTGGTTGGCTCGGTGCCCGAGTAATGTAATAAATGGCCTACAATAATTAACTGCGATATTGCATGTATGTTTACTACCACTCTTTGGTCGTCAATTTAATATTTTTTAAAACAGGCCTGAAATACTTTCACGGATCTTGTGCAGAGATTATTATCTTGCTGTGCCAAGCCGGTGTAATGAAGTATTTTGACACGGGTTGAAAAGTGACCCGGAAGCTCATTTTTCAACGTTGAAAATTAAGACCAGCTGTGTTGAAAACTGATCCGGATCGTGGAATTTTGATCAGTAGACCCGGGTCTACATTTAACAGGTTTAAAAATATAATAATTATTAAATGATGTTTGTTTTTTTCAGTTGTTAGGTTTTTGTGGTTTGTATTGGGAGGGAGGATAATGATACAAGTAACAGTAAATCTGTCTGTCTGCCATTCTGTCTGTCTACCTGTCCGAACTTAGAAAACCTGTTTAATGTAAAAACCTCCTCTCACTGCTTCAAACCAAGTAGTAAGAAACTTTGTTCGCTGATATATATATATATATATATATATATATATATATATATATATATATATATATATATATATATATCGTATAACTGGTAATTTACGCGGTTATTCAATTTTCGCGGATATTCGCGGTCACATCTTCACCTCGAAAATAAGAATCGCGTAATATACCCGAGTCACTAAAGTTACTTAATTACCGGTGGTTACTTGTTTTAATACGTAACTTCTTTACTTGCATCGGAGCACCTCTGGTTGCGTATAATATGGTGAATAAAAGATAGTGAACACTTTTAACTCTTTCAACTATGAGGATATTGATTTAGTATAAGAAAAATGCAGTGAATACTATTCTCAAGCAGTTTTTGACATTTAAGGGGTAAATTTTATGTATTATGTGTATTTATAATCTAATGAAATTGTTCAAAGATAGATGGAATTAAAGGTCTAGATTTACGTTTTTCGATTTCAATTTTATAACAACCGGAAGTTGAATTTACATTTCTTGATCTGAGTGACCTGGGAGAGCGAAAACGGTTAGATAGTTATAATTTTTTCCCAAACACCTTCAACCCTGAAAATAAAAATCGCGAAAAATTTTGATAGAGCTTTTTACTAATAAATCGCAAAAATTTCATACCGTGAAAATTACAGGTATATATATATATATATATATATATATATATATATATATATATATATATATATATATATATATATATATATATATATGTATATATATATACAGTCGAACCTGCCTTAAAGGCCACCTCTCTATAAGGGCCACCTACTTATAAAGGCCAATAAAATTCTATCCCAATTGCTCTTTATTCATATTATTTGAACTTGTATATAAAGGCCACCTGTCCATAAAGGCCACTTTTGTTGATTCCCATGGGTGGCCTTTATAGACAGGTTTGACTGTGTATATATTTATTTATTTATTTATTGTACATGTGCACTTATATTTTGGTTGCATTGTTTTAGATTTAATGGCTAATTGAACTTATCAGTCAAAATTGACCCTACTAAGTGCACTTTCTTGTCTTGTCGGGTTTATTTTCGTTGTATGGTGTTTTAACCCTGAAATAACTGAAAAAGTAACAAAATGCTTTCTCCACTCAATTTTTTTAATTCATGATCTATTGACAGTGATTTCTTTAACAAAAGGTATATAACGTGCATTCTAAAGATGATTAAAGTAAATTTCAAACTAACGACGTAGAAATGACGACTGAAAGAGGTTAAATACAACCAGCAGAAGAAATAATTCAAATACAAAACAGCAAAACAGTATCCGAGACCAATACATAGCGACACGATATCGGCGGCACGTGTATGCTACAGAATTAATGAATGCTTTGGTTAAACATTTTTATGTTGCTGTACAGGAAGAGATCTCGGAAAATGAATATTTAAACATTGCCCTTCTTGTATTAAACAATATCCCTCTGCACAATTAAAATGATTTAGTGTTCATAAAAATTAAAATGAAACATTTTATAAAATGAATCGATACCCACTTTGAGATGGTGAGGTTCAATAGCTATTGATTTTCATCCACTTATCAAACAATATCTTTAACATACACAAAAGTTTAAAATAAACAACTTACAGTAAACAGGGGTAAAAAAAGCATGAATATTTAGAGAAAATAGGAACATTGTAACATATTTTGATATACCCAATAAATATTGACAAACAAGAGTCAATTGGATTTTGCAATCGGATAATTATATAATTACCAATTGCATACAGTTGTACGAAAGCCTAATCAGCCCTCAAAGTGGGTTTCAAACCTAAGTGGCCAGCTGGCCACCAATTTAAATTTTCTGGTGGCCAGTGGAAATTCCAAGTGGGCAGGCAATCTTTTCTTCCAAATGATGAAAAATTAAGGCAATTTTTAGTTATGGAAAACAAAAATGCACATTTTTAAAATTGACTTACAATCACTTACATTAGTGTTATTAATAACAATAATGATGATGTAAAGTGTCCATTATATTGCCTGAACAGTATCATTATATTGCAACAGTACCATGAAAATTCTGTAACACAGAAATAATATCTGTTCTCTAGTCACAAAAGTTCAAATTTAAAGTGGACAAGCTGGCCATCATTTACAAATTTTAGGTCGCCAGACACAATTCCAGGTCGATTTGGCCACCATTTTAGTAGACAAAATTGACGGCTGCTAATGGACTCTGTTTAAAAATAAATCGCGTAATAATGCGTTACTTCTCGCGTAATAACGCGTAACATATCAAGTAATAACACGTGGCTTTCGTGAATTAACGCATTACTTCCGCGTAATAACGCGCAACGTTTTATAAATGTAATTTTTTATCAGTTCTTTGTGTTGTCCTTTATTAACATGTTTAAAATTAAAAATGAGTTGAGTTGAGTCATGGTGTTTAACGTCCCAGTCAAGAATATTTCACTTATATCGAAACGTCGCCAGCTATAGGCGAAAGTGCCGAAATTTTGCCTGTGCATTGCGCTGATGGCATTATACAGCAGGGTTCTTGATCATGCCACGTAGTGACACGGGACCTCGTTTATTTTAAGTTCCATCCGAAAGAACCGTGACTTTCATTTCGTAATGCCGAGTGCTTGGCGAAAGAACAGTCACTACCCACTTTTAAGTCTTGGGTCAAACCCGGCCGGGGTTCGAACCCACGACCTTCCACTTGCGGAGCGAGCACTCTACCAACTGAGCTACCACAATGGCTATATATGTGTATGCCTTTCTTGATATCGTCTCAGCAATTTTGTTAGAAATGTCTTTTTCCTTTTTTTCAGATGTTTAAATTGTATCATTTATTTTAAGGTGTTCGAATATCAGTAAGAAGGTTGTTAGACTCAAGATAATAAACAAGTCTATTATTAATTATCCTCTCCATGGTTTTACAAATACAGCTAGTTAAGGCAATAAGTCTATAGTTAGATGGATCGGAGTGATCTTTGCCAGGCTTAGGAAAAGGAATAACAATTGCTTTGTGCCAAGATGGTGGGAAAGAATCACTCTGCCAAATATCATTGAAGATATCTAACAGAGTGAAAAGGCATTGAGGAGGCAAATTTTTAAGAAGTTGATAATGCATATCGTCTGGACCAACAGCCTTATCATGTGCTTTGGAAAGTGCATTTTGAAGTTCTTCATATGAAAATATATTATTATATTCCTCAGAATTATCTGATTTAAAGGACAGTTTATTTTGTTCTTGAATTTTTTGATATTTTTGAAATTCTAATGTGTAATTAGCTAAAGACGAATTTTTTGATATCGTCTCAGCAGTCTTGTTAGAAATGTCTTTTTCAGATGTTAAAATTGTATCATTTATTTTTAGGTGTTTTGAATTATCGGAAGAACCTTTACCTTTAATTATATCTATATATGCTGCATTTTAATCCATAAATATATCTTAGATACATGTTGGTTCTGAATTATTTCTCATCTTTTTTATTGTATTTTAACTGGTTGATAAGCATTGTAGCAGACAACAAATTTAGCTCATTTTTGTACTAATACAAAAAGTTCATTAGAATATAATTGATTGAATTACTAATTGTGATGATAAAACTTTACACCACCAGCTCAGGGCGACTTTAACGTGATAAATTACAGAATGCTGCGTTGTTGACAAGCATTTCAATATTACAGTTACATTTTGCTGACTGACATTTGTAAACTAGTCGATACTCTGTCCTCTTTAATCCAAATACTTATTGAGAAAGCAGTATCTCAAATTTTAATGTCTAAGGCAAAGTGTCGTTAAATCATTCAACTACACATACAAATTATATAGATAAAAAAATCCCAAATTTGGAGAATATTCGAATGCCATCATAAAAGACACGACAGATTCGCCAAGTTCTGCTTCATATTTGGACTTATACCTCAATTAAGACACCCACGAAAGGTCACATCTGAAGCTATACGACAATCGTGATGACTTTAATTTTTCTAATGTCAACTTTCCGTTTCTTTGCTTTTCTTTTCAGTAATATCGCTGCTTCTCCTGCTTATTGTGTATATGTTTCACAATTAATATGTCATGGTTGAGCTTGTTCACACTATGGAGACTTTCTACAACGAAGCAAACTGCTTACAATTAAATTGTTGACCCAAGAATACTACAGGTCTAGGCATATCAAGGCCCATAAAAAGTTTTATGGCCGTCATCACAATATTTTTGATAAGTATGTTGTCACTGTATACAAACTTCTACTGGATATATTTGACTTACCAAAGTTCTTTGTTCCTTTCATTTTCCAAATTAACTTGCACGTGATGGGTGAAGCTAGCTAGACAGGCGGTGCTTACCCTTCCGAAGCATCCGCCTTACTTCCTTGATGGAAGTTCACGTGTATAACTTTTTTTATGATTGTGATTTGGACAAGGACTGGCGTGTTTGTTTTATTACTACAACGAAACTACACGGGCATATTGAAGTAAATTGTTGTCTCAGAAATAAATCAAGCTACACATTTACAAATAAGTTGTTGACATAGCATTTTAGCAAGCTTAGGACTGCCAAGCCCCTAAAATGGCCATAATAACAATAATGTTTATATGTATAAAGTGGCTGTATCTAAATTAACGAAAAATGCACATTTGTCACAGAAAAATTAAACAGTTAAATCTTTACTCTCCCTGAGCGGGTACCGCTGCTTGTGGAGTGAAACTCCTTGAGGGTATCCATAACTCAATAGGCTGTGCTTTGTGATGTCAGAAAATGTGTCTTGTGTAAAAATTTTCAGCTGTCTTAATTTTTTTAATTTAATAATAATTAAGATTTGCTCACTCAAGCAAAACATTACTTAGCTGGATTTGGATACATTAATTTTCGGAACTTTGGATTCATTTATTTTTGAATGTTTTGTTTTTTTTGTTTTACCTATTAACTATTTTGGCCCCCAGTGCCATTGGCAAGGAATGGATGTTTGAAATGAGCACATATGACACAGCAAAATTAAACAGGTATCGTTTAATATCAACCCAGGATACATTTGACGATTCATAGTTGTGTGTTCCTTTTATTCTGAAATTTGTTTTCGCACGTTTTGTATGGAGTTAGCTAGACAACAGATACTTACTCTTAGGCCTTACTTATTTGTAAAGTTAAGGTTCACGTGTTTAAGTCAGTTTGACTTTGGTTTTTCGACTCCGATTTTGACATAGACAGGGTTGATTGTGTGTGATTAGACGACCGTTTTGACATTTAAGATCAGCAGTCAATATGACGTAAAAACAATAAACATTACTTTTTCACAAATTGTCCTAAATATTTATATTCTTCAAATGATCTTCAAGAAACAATTTAAAATATGAAAGCTGAAAATTCACTTCAAACGTTGATTGAAAGATTAGTAGGCGGACAATTTTTCGGAAATCAACGTTCGTGAGGAAAACACAATAACGCTTATTTACATTCGTAGTCGCAATAACTAGATCATTACGTTCTTACCTTCTAATATGGAATTCTGATTTTAAGGCAGAAAATATCGAATGATGTTAAAATTTTCTTTACTTTAACACAACTGTATACAGTTATTTTGGTTTCATTTGGTATGTACGAAATGAATTTAATGGACAGCGTTTGTACAATGAAAATACTTTTTACATCTCAGTAAAACATATGTAATAAAGTTCATTCGAAATAATGTAACATTTATTAAATAAAAAATAAATATAAATATTTCATTACAAAAAAATACATTTTCAGTATTATCTTCAACTACCCCGCCCTCCCGCTTTTATTGAGTTTTCGTGAAAGAATTATATAGACGAAAGAAAAGAAATCCAGGTTTTAAAAAAATTCCAAAGTGATTTGTTTTAAGTACAAAAACAGAAATGAACATGGTTTTTAAATTCGAATCCAGAAGTTTGCGTCTCTCGGATAAGACATTTAGCTGTAGGTCCCATATACCCGGCTGCCTCACGAGGCACGATAAAAACGTCTATTTTAATCGTACACAGGGTAGATGTTTACACCGTGTAGGTCTACATACAGAAAAAACTCCGTCAACTTTTTAACATGTAAAAAACCGTAAGTTCTATATGAATCTTTTAAAAACTGCAATGAAATTTGGTGTAAAGAAAGTTGCAGTAAAAGTAAAAAAAATCACGCCTTAAACTTTTGTTATTATTTAATTCGGATATACTGCTGTGCTTAAGAACGTCAGACTTGGTACCGGAAGAGCACCGTTTGCATTAAAAAAGATTTAATCAATGACTAAATTATCATCTACAGTTAGGAAAAATAACCATTTCGAATAAATGTTTGCACTGCTGAAGGCTCGTTTTTTTCAATTGTTTCCTTTTTGTTAATGTTTATCCAATGGTTATTGTAAGATTGGAGATCTAATGCTATTGTCTCCGCACACAATACAATATGTAAATGGAAGTTACTTTTGTATTTTTAATATTAAAACGACTGATTTCCCTGATTTTTATTTGATTTTTTTGTAATTGTTTACGCGTTTAATATTAATTAATGAGGTTTTATTGAGTTAATAATTACCGTTATTCGAAATCATCCGTATTCGAAATCAATTTTAATTTTTTTTTTAAATCAAGTAACCGCTAAGTGTTTTTTTAAACTTGTTTCTTAACCGTGTTGTTTATCACACAATGTTTGTTACTTATACCATATTGCTCTATTCTTATATATGTTTATTACAGAAAATAAAATTGCATTTACTGCGGGATTACAGAAGGATAAAACATGTTCCAGTCAACAGATATTAAAGTTTACCAAAGTAATCACCAATGTTGGATGAGTGCTGAATGCTTCAGATGGAGCCTTTTATTGTCCTGATCCAGGATTGCATTACTTTTGCGTGAACATAATGACCTAAGCAGTTGATTCATATGCAGAGATTCACAAGAACGACAGAAGTACAGTTTATATGTATACAGAACACAGCGGTAATTACTGGAAATCTGGATCCAATGCCGTGAATCAATTAGATCGAGGTGACAAAGTGTCCGTCAAGTCGAATTCGTCTCGTAACTTTCATCAGGATGCAAATCATTTTACTGGTCTTTAACTGTAAGTTAAATGTGTTGGATATTTGTTCAATGAAAACAATTTAAACACATTTGTAGATTTAGACATTGTTCTTAAAGCAATTTTAAAGATTTTTACAAATTAAAATTATTAGTCAGTGATTTTTAATTATAAATAATTTTTTGTGTTAGTATCGTTGGTTATGAAAGCAACCCGACTACTGTTTTTTTTAATCAGCAGTGAATACATTACACAGGTTATTTAGGAACACTGTTTTGATAACAATATTCAAGATTTATATTTAATACCATTTTATTTTACTTATTTTATGATTGTGACAGTTTAGATGGCGTTTTAGTTGAATTGCTTTTGTTAGTGAGCTTTTGTGCTTCGTTAAATATTAAAAAGAAAGTCAGTTTTTCCATACAATCAAAACCATTATTTAATAAAAGCAAGCTTGACAAACGTTTTGGTCATGACAGATCGGGAATAAAATCATCTACTTCCCGACTTAATCATTCTACAATTCAATCATTAATTTGGAGAAAAACCATCATCAATAAATTTTAAAACGTGTAATATTTCTGATGACATGGAAAACACAATATAAAGTCAATTTGCAGACTGGGTAAAACTTCAATACAGAAAAAAGGGGATAACTCAAGGATGATAATCTGGAAATCTTCAAAAATTTAAGTAACCTTCCTTTCATGACCAAAAGCTATCTTTATGAATATGAAATCAACTGGCAGACGGGTTCTGGAGTTATCGTTCGGAAATCGGAAAACTTCAAAATAACTGAAAAAGGGCCATGACTCTTGGACGATAAATGAGAAATTATTCCGAAATCGAAAAGAACCTTTCTTTCTTGACCATTTGCTTTGCATATAAATTGAAATCGATTTGGCACACTGGTTCTGGAGTTATTATCTGGAAATAGGTGAAACTTCAAAACAGAAAAGGGACATAACTCTCGAACAATTATTGGGGAAATTTTCAAAATCGAAAGAAACCTTCCTTTTCTAACAATTAGCATTGCATATAAATATAAAACCATTTGGTTTGAGTTATCATCCGGAACTCAAATATTTCTAACGGACGGACGGACGGAAGGGCGGATGGACATCTGGATCACTACATACCCCCTTCTTCGAGGGCGAGGGCATAAAATACTATTAATAAATTATTAAGGCAATAGTTAAAAATTATGAAAAAAGTAAGCTTTTAAGAACAATGCTTTGTATGATGATACATATATTTCAAATCATTCGCATCGCGCATGTGTCAAACGTATTGTTTGTGATTAGGCTTCATGTTTAATTTAACAAAAAATAGAAAATTAAAAAAGAAAGAAAAATTAAAAATATAAAAAAAATTTAAAAAAAACAACAGAAATTACGGAATTCAACATGAGTTAATAATAATGATTGTGATTAAAATGAATGGTTGTATATATATATATATATGTGTGTGTGTGTGTGTGTGTGTGTGTGTGTGTGTGTGTGTGTCTGTGTGGGTGTGTGTGTGCGTAGGGCTTGAAATGAGAAAAAAACTTTCCGAAAAAATTGGCCTTTTTGAAATATGTTACTCATGAAATATTAATGAGTGAATTCATGGCCATTGCCCACGGTTGAAGTTCACGTGTTTAATTAAATTTGTCAGTTTTCAGAGTTTATGCTGATAACAGGTTAAGTATGCAGCAAACAAGCGCACTAATACTTGTTACAGTTATGGCTCGGATGAATGAAACAAATTCTGTCCTCGTACTTGATAACAACAGGCGCAGAGGTAGCAGTCTCTCAAATTCCAAATTCTTATGAATGCCAGACGATAGCACATATGCTTTTTAAAAGGTTACTCTAACACTTAGCTTTAGAGGTGGCCACAAAAACATACAAGCTTAATTTGCTGTACATTGCTCTTTGATTTTTTACGACAGATATATTGTAGTAAGGTTGTTTTACGCCTCAGTTAAGACGAGGAATAATTTTCCGAAATGTACATATATGGCACATCAAAATTTATCAGGAATTTATTACATATATTAAGATTTTTAAAAATTACTTCGAGGTGGTTGTTTTGGGAGTGGTGAATAAAACCAGTGTCCAATACAGAAACCTCCGACATTAATTGATAATTGAAAAAAATTCCCGTTCAGAATTTACACCTAGTCGATGAAAGACTTCTTGATCCGTTGCTTTGGATTTACATCACTCGGTCACCGAGGTCTCTCATTATACCAGTTGATTATATATTGTTCATGTAAATGAAATATTTTGGGGATGGTAAAATAAGTTACATGGTTTGTAAGTGTCCGGTACGGAATGATACACGGTCAGTAGAAAAGATACAGGGTGAGGCGTGAGCCGAACCCGGTATCTTTTTTACTGACCCTGTATCATTCCGTACAGGACACTTACAAACCATGTAACTTTTTTACCCTACCGATGACCCAATGCTAGATCTTTTTTTTTAAAAGAAAAAAAAATAGAAATATTGCTGATGAAACGTTCGCCATTTTTTTTAAGTTTACGTTAGCGACAGGGGACGTAACTCTAACCCACCCCGTATCAGCCTTGCTGACCCAGTATTTTTGCGCGTGCGGCTATGTACGGAATGATACTGGGTTGGTCATGTGATTCAATTCAGCCAATCACTGTCATAGAATTTAGTCAGAGGTAGGGTAATACATAATACCCTGGCTTTTTACAGTATAAAAACATAGTCCGAAAGACAAGAATCTTATATCACATCGCAGAAGTCTTCATTTATGTCCTACACAAATCCTGAAATCATTAAGTTTAACAAATTCCATATTGAGTGGTAAATTATTATTAAACATATAAACAGAAAACCGAATTTATCATTAAGAGTCTTACTAGTCGATAAAAGTTTTGAGAAGGGTTTTACAAATTAGCCATGATATCGAGGATAAACTAGGTCAGACGATATACATGAACTAGGGGTTTCCCCAATAAAAACGATGTATTACTACGCTGTTTTGTAAGGCTTAAACGAGTAATAAAAACAAATGTAGGATGAAACAATGTGTGATGTAAGAGAAAGCCATGGCCTTAGGGGTTAATTTGAAAATAAATACCAGTAAAATTTGTGGGTTTGTTTAAAGAAGACTAATCTTCATTATGTGTATATACAGATGTTGCTGTAAATTTAATATGTCGGTGCTGAAACTTTTATTTATGTTTCACTGTATTTTTTAAATATTTTTCTCAAAATTGAAGTTCATGTTAATTAAAATATAACTAATCGATTTCTAAAAAAGGTTAAAAAAATTGCATTAACAACTCACACGTCTTATATGCTGATAACTGATTAGGTATGCTGTAAATAAAGCACACTTATACCTGTAATAATAATGGGTCGGTGAATAAATCAATATTTTGCCCTCGTACTTGCAAACACCAGACGCAGAGGGAGCAGTCTCTCATATTTCAAATTCTTATTAATGAAAACGAGTCTTATGTGTTGTACATTGCTCTTGGTTCTATACGACATATATAGTTTAGTAAAGTTGGTTTAAATCCCCATCGGTTGTTTTCATTAAAATGTAGAGGTGAGCTGAGTCTGGCAATTCTGGGATTGTGAAATAAAACAGTGTCCGTGGAAAACCACCGATGTTTTGCAAACGGACTGAAAACCTTTTAAACACTGTGATCTATCAGAATGGGATTTTAACCTAGGCTATGAGAGGCACTGAATTTTGTACAGAAGATTAATTCCTGATGATGAAGAAACGGGAAATTTTCAGTACTTTCAGTAGTCTTCGATTTTAAAATTTATTTAACACCAAGGTTTTTTTTTCTCTCATGCACAGCATTCCCTAGCTGGATTTGGATTCATATAATATTTGAATTTTGGATTCAATAATTTCCATGTGTTTGGATTATTATTTTTATCTATCATCTTTTTGACCCCTAGTGACACTGATGAGGAATGAAGTCCCTAAATGTGCACATTTGGCAAATCAAAATTTAACAAGTATTTTGGTTAAAAAATAAAGATAACATTGACTGCAATTATTTGAAAACTTTTCAATTCAGTTAAAGACATAATCTTCTGCCAGAGGAGGTCGGGTACTTCAGAAGGAAAACACGTCATGTTTAATTCTCTAGACTCGCCATGTTTCAAATCAAAATTTAAAATGGTAGTTACTTTGCAGGATACTTTGTATACAGCGACACCGTACTCAAGAATGAAATAAAAGCGATAAAAAATCGAGACATTGAGGTACTAAGTTTGTACGTAACCACAAAAATTAATAAGACTTATTATTTTTTTTTATTGATTTATTGTTCATATTTATCATGTTTTGTTACTGAAATGCAAATTATGCATTGTAGTTTTATATTTTTAACCCAGTGAAATAAGTTGCCTCTGGAAAATTAAATGAAGAATTTGACTTGACGGACACTCTGTCACCTCGTTTTAATTCCAGAATCACGGCATTGGATCCAGAATTCCATTTGTTGTGGCCGCTGCTATCTGTATATACATAAGCGACAAATCTGTCGTTTTTGTGTATCACTGCATGTACGTGATTTGATTGAGACATGATGTTCACAAAAAAGTAATACAATCCTGGTTTAGGACAATAAAAGACTCCATCTGAAGCATTCAGCCCTCCTCCAACATTGGTGATTACTCTGGTAAACTTTAATATCTGTAGTCCGGAATATGATTCGTACCTTGGTATTCCAGCAGTAAAAGCAATTTATTTTCTGAAAAAGATAAAATATAACAGTTTATTGTCAGAACATGAAATATGAAAAACTAATAAATTTAAAGATTTAAATATATCAGATTAAAAATTTTGAAAAAAACATCTATTTATTTTGCATGTTTTCTGAAGGTGACTTTTACTGGTAAAAAAACAAAACCCATTTAAAGCTATCTAATAAATAATATTTTTAAAAAATGAAGAATCTGTAGATTACTTTAAATTTGCGAGTATCACATTTCGCGTGCCGACTCCTTAGCATCAATTCTCAAACATGTTGATTCGCGAGTACCATTATCCTCTGAAATACCTTTGCCCTTATTCAAGAACTACTATTCAGCAATCGGTTAACTTACTAAACATGCTAAATAGTTCCGAGAAACCTTTAAAGACCTTCGTGTAAAGTTATTTAATTCTTTATTCCTGGTTTTATTTAAAACTAAGGCTTAATCTCTGCAAAATATTTCTTCGCTGGATTTTGATTAATATAATTTTAAATCTTTTGATTTATTAATTTTTCAAATGATTGAATTATGTTTTCATATATCAACTTTTCAGCCCCTAGTATCACTGATAAGGAACCAATTCCTGAAATGTGCACGTATTTCCTAAGACAATAAATTATATGATGGATGTATTAAATTACTGATTGTCATATAAAGGCTATTGCGTCTAATATGGCATGTTATATTGACTTTCAAGATCATAGTAGTTTTCAAACATGTTTTACATTTCGCAATTCTGGAAATATCGCATTACATATGAATTCGCGACAGAAAATTCTCCCGAAATTTGGCATAACTAAATCTCTAAGAATTAAAAAGTCATCTACAGTGATGTAGTGGAAATCTGGACGCTTTTTTCGTTGAATTTTCTTCACGTCAAATACAAATATAAGTAAAATTGACAACACGCAGTTGGTTTAATTTTTATTGCCCGACTAAAATTTTATAATTATTATTTGTTTTGTAATAAGAATTCAGCAAAAACAAATAGGTGCAAATGGGCTTGGCTAAAATGTGTTCAACTACTAGTAAAATAAATCGAACGGTTTCTCGAATTTAAACATTGGTTTGGCTATTGTTTTTAGTTTGATTCATTAGACCTTTAAATAATGTTTTGTAAAACGACATTCAATTTTAACTTTGCTAAATCATGTCGTTTTAATTGTTGTAACGTTTAATTTATCTGCTGTTTCAATTAAAGCAAACTTTATATCATGAATTTCGTTTATATACTCCTTCTATCAAATATATATATATATATATATATATATATATATATATATATATATATATATATATATATATATATATATATATATATATATATACGATGTTTACAGATAAAAAGCAACAACAACGCAATGAGGATCTAAAATAAGTTTAAAGAAAAAAACAACATGTGAATCAGTGCTAAAATTGTAAATAAATGCGAATAAATTAATTTGACTAGAAATGCATAGTTCCAATTACTAATGTTCATAACACATCTTAAGTTTTCTTCATATTAAGTCACATGACAGAATCGAATTTTAGCCATGATTCATCAGAGCCTATAACCAGAAAACCAGTTCGAATTTAAACTTTATCTTTTTCTTGATACGTAACTGTAACTAACTGAACACATTTTGTTTCGGAAGATGTCAGGTTTAATAAAATATCCTGTCCTTCATGACAAAATAATTATAAATCTCTTTAAGTTTATTTAATTTCTTTTTTGTTTACATATGATTTCTTTTTTGATTTTATTCAATACTATAACAATATGATAATATAAGTTAAAACTGAAAAACTAAAACTGGCTAATTTAGTTACAGACGTGAACTTTCCACAGACATGAGCCCGACTGCTCCAGAAGAGTAGGCATCTTGTTCTTTCTAGCTAATATTTTATCTAATGCAATTAAAATTCTATATAGAGATAAAAATGATGACTGCAGCAAATTATATATTAAATTTTTATAAAAATAAATAAAATTAATTTGATCCTTTTGTTGTAAGAGATATTTTAAAAGAAATATAAAAATATTTTCACAAATAAATGAAAAATCTCCACTTGCTTTCTTTCAGTCACGTGATCTCATTTGCATATTGTTAAAGACATATTTTATAATTAACAACATTAGGATCATCTCTTCCATAGCCACATAGGTAAGGTGATGGACTCCTGACTTGATGGACCAGGGTTCGATTCCCAGTGAGAGCGGATAACAGATGAAAATTTTAATTATAAAATTTCTTGTAATTTCTATTTAAAGAATTAAAATCCAATTAGACTACAGAATGTAATAAATAATTAAAATTAAAGAAATAAATTTAAAAAAACTTGAGATTAAAAATAATATAAAGAAAATTAATTTATTATCACCTCTTTTTCAAAATTAATAAATGCAATAGTTTTTTTAAATAAACTTTTAAAAAAGATAATGATAAAAATAATATTTCATTGCTTTTTTTAAAAAAAAGGAAAAATTTATAAATATTAATTTTTCCTTAAGATCCTTAAAGTCTCCTTAAAGATCCTTAAAATTTCAGTTCCATTAAGGATCCTTAAGGAGTCCTTAACGACTCCTTAAAGGCATATTTAAGGATCCTTAAAGCCCCCTTAAAGGGACATTTAAGGCAGCTTTAAGGAGGCTTTAAGGATCCTTAAAGATGCCTTTTCATTATGTGTGAAATAGTGATGTTAAGTGTAGAAAAAACAAACGTTGTTATACTTTTTACGGAAGATGAAGTATTAGAACAATGTTAACGTAGCTTTTTAGAATTTTGTAAGAATCCATATTTGATTGATGACAGACGTAGAATAGACTTTTGCTAAATACCTCTAAAGATCATCTTTTCAAATTTTCGTCAAAAATACTGAAAATAATTTAGTAGTACATTCAGAGAAACCTAGTACTTTATAGCTTTATATCCTGTATGGATTTTTGTAAAGATTTAAAATCAAATACAAGTAAGAAAGGACTTTTTATCAAGAAAATGCACCCATAATGAAACTCATAGGCGGAAAATCTTTAACAAATAAGCTCATATTCATTTCTTTCAAGATTGTTATCCTATTTATATACTACCTGAGGTCCTTCCCACTTTATAGAGACAATCAAATAAATATTAAAATTTGATTTAAGGGGATAAAAGTCCCAAAAATAATCACATCAACACACAAAAGTCAGGGGGTAATCTGTATATGATAAATGTTCAAAACATATCAATCCAATAGTGTAAAAGGAGATTAATATACAGATCTTTTCCCAATGTTGAAAAATTCGAGGTCAAGAAAGAGGAATAACTTCTACAAAGAGATCAACACGTTAAATCGACAGACAATCTGCAAGCGATAAAGAAAAGGTCTGCAATGTTTGTTAAGTATCAGTTTAATCGTAAAGGAAGGAATTTAATGCACAAGGGTTGTCATTAATGTTAAAAAATTTAAAAAGGAACATAGCTCTCTAAAAAAAGAGGCACAAGAGGGCCTGGTTGCTTAACTGGCAGGCCAAACGCATTGCAAGATATGAAAAATGAGTTTGAGCTAACAGATCCAATGTTGGAATTCTTGTGAAAGTGAGGGTATATTCACACTTGCTTTTAACTATGGGCATAAACTTATAATTGTTTTACAAGTTTGTGTTTTGGATAAAATAATGATCAGTACTATGAGGGTATACAAAATCCGATGAGTAAATGTCGTGTGAGAACCAAGTTGCATTTGACGGGTCAGTGACCATTTTCACAAAAAATATACCATTTAATATCTTGTATGCCTGTTAAGATGCTCTTTAAATACTGTTGCATGACCCATACAGTCATGGAGACTATTAACTGTTAAACTCTAGCGGCAATGTTTTTAGCGCTGTTGGCAGTCAGTTTGTCTATATTATTGGGTTTCCTAAAGGATTTTTTCTCTGTCTGCATTTTAAATGGTTAGCTATAGGCTTCAGTGGACTCTTGATCTATGTTAGAACTGCAGTGTTATTACCACACGGCTGTCCATAGTTCCTAATTCTTTAAAGCCACTTGTTTCCGTATCTATGTAATCGTTCACTTTGAATTTTTCCCACTACCTTTTGGCCTTTGCTTTTTCTTTTCTTTTGTTCTAATTTACTAAGCATGTACGAAAGCACATAGAATTTTCCTTTCTCTTTTGAGGTTGTGGATATAGAGCAAGAAAATGTTCTATGCGGTGACATGGCCTCTGAATTGGGTTTAGTATCCCGTGTCAACCATGTAGTCACGGATAGTGTTGAACATTGCCCAGCCCAAAGCAAGTTGCGTGATTTTCCAAATCTAATCAAAACCACAGGAACTTTACCTGGCGAGTATACAATCAAAATAGACCCGAACGCGAAAGGTGTCGTACACGCAGTCCGCCGTCAACCAGTATCATTGTTGCCGCGTATCGTAGACAAGTTACGAGAACTGGATGCTAATGGCTATATAACAAAGGTTAAACAATCTACGGAATGGGTTATTTCTATGGTCGTGGCGCCTAAAATGACAAAGTCAGGATATGCATCGATCCAAAGGATCTAAATAATGCTATCAAGCGTGAACATTATCCGATGAAAACGATTCATGACATTTTTTGAAGCAAACCCGATGCTAAAGTATTTTCTGTACTATATGCTCAAAGTGGTTTTCTTCAGATCAAGCTAGACGAAGTTTCTTCGTATTTTATAACTTTCAACACACCGGTAGGAAGGTATAGGTGGCTTCGCCTACCCTTTGGTATTAAGTGTGCACCGGAAATTTTCAACGTGCGATGGATAACATGTTAGAAGTCATAGAATGCGCTCATGCGATTATAGATGATATACTGATTGCAGGTAGAGATATTGAGCATCACGATAGGATACTTAAGCAAGTCATTGACCTTGCTACGCAGTATTACCTTCGACTAAATTTCGACAAGTCACAATTCGAAAATCTATTGTACCGTATGTTTGTCATTTAGTTACCGCAAATGGACTAAAACCAGGTAATAACAAAAGCAGTGCCATTGTTAACTATCCACATCCTACAGATAAGATTTCATTACGCAGATTTCATGGCTAAGTGCAATATTTAGCCAGGTTCATTCCGAATCTTAGATAGGTCGATGCACCGCTGCGCATATTACTCAAATCGGATAATAAGGTCATTTGGAATCATGAACAAGAACATAGTTTTGCTGAGCTCAAACGTCTCTGAAGCAGTTCACCAGTCCTTGCTTGTTTTGATGTCAACAAACCGGTTGAAATTCAAGGTGACGCATCGAAAGATGGTCTAGGTGCTATACTTATGCAAGATGGTCGTGTGGTTGCCTACGCGTCTCGTTCTATGACGGATACTGAAACAAGATATGCGCAGATCGAGAAAGAAATGTTGTCCATTGTATTGCCGCAGATGCGCTGTCACGTGTTTGTTTGCCATGTAACCCCCGGTGATAAGGACGAGTTTCATGCCGCCAATATTGTCAGTATGATTTAAGTCGAGAGCAATAGATACTTAGATATTCAGAATCGAACACAAGTCGAATTGTGTAGTCTGTATGATGTTATACTATCTGGATGGCCAGATATCCGTAAAATGTACCGTGTAGTGTCAGTTTATACTGGGATTCACGAGACCAGTCATCCGTGATAGATGGTATTATTTATAAAGGACTTAGAATAGTTGTACTTCGTAGCTTGCGAGAGCACATGCTTAAATTAATTCATGAATCGCATCTTGGTATAGTTAAATGTAAGTAACGTGCACGAGAAGCTCTATTCTGGCCAGGAATGAACGCAGATATCGAGGCCATAGTCAGGAACTGTGGCAAATGTGCAACTTATCGAAACCGTGCCGAACCGCTTAAACCGACACCGGCACCTAGATTACCGTACAGCGAGGTTGGCACAGATGTATTTGATTTTGCAGGGAAGAAATACATTGTAATTCCAAATACATAGATGCCATAGAGTTGAACTTTTCAGTTACATCTTCTGTTATATCAGTTCTTAAAGGTGTATTCAGCTGTCATGGCATTCCTTCAGTGTAAAGGCAGAATCTGGACCACAATTCACTTCTAGTGAATTCAAGTCATTCTGCAAGTCATATGGTATTCAGCATTTCACCTCATGTCCCCATTTTCAAAGTTGTAATAGTGAAACAGAGCGTGCCATCCAAACTGTTAAACGACTTTTGCGCAAAGTTGAAGACAAGTTCTTAGTTTTACTTGACTACAGAACTACTCCAATTGAAGGCATCGACTTGTCGCCTGCACAAATGTTAATGAGTAGACGCCCTAGAAACACACCACCTACAAAACAAGAACTTCTTGAACCTATGCCTTAGACTAAAAAATAGTTCAAGGTCACTTCAATCGGGTCAAGGACAAACAAAAGTTCTATTTTGATAAGGGGGTGAAGGAACTATCCGAACTGTCTTGTGGTGACCCTATTCGTATGTCTCCACTACCAGGCTCGAAAAATGGAAACCAGGTACTGTTGTTTGTTTAGCTGAATTGACTATTTCTCAAATAATTCCAGTTAATGCTCATCTTAAATATTTTACCAAAATACCTGTTAAATTTTGATGCGCCAATTGTACATACGTTAACTTCGGCCAAAGTAGATAAATTTGTATACAGCGACACCGTACTCAACAATGATGAATGATTTTCCGAAATGTGCACATCTGACACATCAAAATTTAGCAGGTATTTGTTGTGTATTTATTACCATAAAATACGAAACGTGATCAATTTAGACTTGTTATATGAAAATATAACATTTTATTCTGTATCATTTACATTCTCAAATAAAACAAACATACCCGTCTTTGTCCATATCACAATCCCAAAAACAAAGTAAAAACTTTGAAAACTGACAAAACTAGTTCTACACGTAAACTTCCATCAAGGAAGTAAGGCCGGGTGCTCCGGAAGGGTAAGGACCTCCTGTATAGCTAGAAACACCTGTCACGTGCAAGTCAAAATTGAGAATGAAAAGAACAAAGAACTATGGTAAGTCAAATATATCCAGTAGAAATTTTGATACAGTGACTACATACTTATCAACAATATTGTGATGGCGGCCATCAAAATTTTTAAGGGCCTTGTTAAACCTAGGCTTGCAACATCCTTGCGTCAACAATTTAATTGTAAGCAGTTTGCTTCGTTGCAGACAGTCCTCATAGTGGGAATAAGCTCTACCATACCGTATTAACTGTCAAACATAAACACCATACGCAGGAGAAGCAGGGATATTACTGCAAAGAAACGGAAAGTTGACAATAAATAAGCCTAGGCTAATCAGGGCCCTTAAAAAGTTTTATGGCCGTCATCACAATATTGTTGATAAGTATGTAGTCACTGTATCCCAACTTATACTGGATATATTTGACTTACCATAGTTCTTTGTTCCTTTCATTCTCAAAATTGACTTGCACGTGACGGGTGTAGCTAGCTAAACAGGAGGTGCTTACCCTTCCGGAGCACCCGGCCTCACTTCCTTGATGGAAGTTCACGTGTATCACATATTTTGCCAGTTTGCAAAGTTTTTACTTTGTTTTTTGAATTATGATATGGACAAGGACTGGTATGATTGTTTTATTTATAGAAAAATTGAAGTAATCACGTTTGTCGTATAGCTTCAGATGTAACCTTTTATGAGCGTCATAATTGAGGTATAAGTCCAAATATGAAGCAGAGTCTGTCGTGTCATTTATTTCAAGCTCACTTGGATAGATGACATTCACATTTTCTCCACATTTTGAATTATTTAGAGACTGGACGTCATCTATATAACTGTGTAGTTGAATGATTTAGCGACAGTCTTTTTCTCCAAATTTGACAAGGTCAACTTATTAGTTAATTGACAGGTTTTTATCATTTTAGCATAATTTTTTTCATTTAACTTTTCCATTGTTGATACCAAAGAAACATTCTTAATATTTAATATTAACAATTGTTTATGCTTCTTTTATTATTTGTTGATAGATTTATATATTTTTGGTGAAATAATTGTTTTATGAAATACTATTTATATATTTATTATAAAAACCAATGCAAATTCTTGTTTTTTTTTTACTAAATGTCTTTATATTGTAAGTATAATGAACATCATATTTGGTTAAATGTTAAAAGAGAAATTATTTTCTTTACATCATTCAACTTTGTTTTAAAATTGACTACCTTGGAACCTGATAGATTCAACAGGAAGTTTTGGATTCAATTCAAGATTTGGTCATTCACGACTTTAAAATTTGACATACTGCTTTGAGGTGTGACTCTGTGTTTAGTTAACAGAGAATCTGCGGGATTCAACCCGTTGTCAAGATAATGACCCCGGAACGGGGAATGGTATGCTTGTCTGCAGCATGCTATATATATATATAGGGACATCTCACTCAAAAAGAAACTAACTATTAGACTTACCTTAACAGATTGATAAACTCTCGTCACAGAATAGCTTAAAAAATGAAGATGCTGCGTTAAATAACAATACAACTAATTAATTATGAAGTTCTTTAATTCGCTAATACTAATTGGCCAATAAAGAAAAATGGCTTTTCTTTAAAATATGTTGTTGGTGAACGGTAAGTTGGTTTTTTTTTAACGCATTAAACGACATCAAAGCAGTGTGATCTTTTTTCGATCGGCGTTTCATATCTTGATTGGCTTGGTTCAAGTAATATTGACTGTACATTATTTTAAACTATGATACAAAGGGAAAATTGAAAGAATTAAAGGTAACAATTAAATACAGAATTAAGATTTTAAAGTTTGTAAGGGATCACAACAATAAATAAGACTTAAAATTATTTTTATTGATTAATTGTACACATTTATCAGCAATTATTACTGAAATGTAAATGACTCGTTGTTCAACTTATAGTTTCAACCCAGTAAAATGAGTTGCCTCTGGGTGAAAATTAAGTGAAGACTGTGACTTGACGGACACTTTGTCACCTCGTTCTAATTGAAGAATTACGGCATTGGATCCAGATTTCCATTTGTTGTTGCTGCTGGCATCTGTAAACACATAAACTACACGATTGTCATTTTTGTGAATCTCTGCATATGCATTGTTAGACCGTGACATGATGTTCACGAAAAAGTAATACAATCCTGGTTTAGGACAATAAAAGACTCCATCTGAAGCATTCAGCCCTCCTCCAACATTAGTGATTATTTTGGTAAACTTTAATATCTGTTGACTGGAATATGATTCGTACTTTGGTATTCCGGCAGTAAAAGCAATTTTATTTTCTGAAAAAAAGATAAAATAAAACAGTTTATAGTCAGAACATGAAATATGAAAACTTAATAAATCTGAATAAAAACAATAAAAGATTTACATAAATCTGATTTGAAATTTTGAAATAAATCATCTATTAATTTTGCCTGTTTTCTGAAGGTGACTTTTTTATTTACTGTTAAAAAAACAATTTAAAGCTATCTAATAAATAATTTCTATAGAAAAATGTAGAATACTGTAGATTAATTTGAATTCGCGAGTTTCACATTTCGCGTGCCGACTCTTAAGCGTCATTTCTTAAATATGTATATTCGCGAGTACTATTATCCTCTGAAATACCTTTACCTTTTTGGTCAAGAACTACTTTTATCAAGGTAACATTTTTTGCTGTTAAGTACTAGTTAAGTACTATTCAGCAATCGGTTAATTTACTAAACATGCTAAATAGTTCCGACAAACCTTTAAAGACCGTGGTGTAAAGTGATCTGATTCTTTATTCTTGTTATTTATTAAAAACTAAGGCTTGATCTCTCATGCAAAATATTTCTTCGATGGATTTTGATTTATAGAATTTTGAAACTTTCGATTTATCTATTTTTGAACTGATTGGATTATGTTTTATATATCAACTTTTCGGCCCCTAGTGTCACTCATAAGGAACTAATTTCTGAAATGTGCACATATGGCAAAATTAGGGTTTTTTTTTTTTTTTTTTTTTTTTTTTTTTTGTTTTGTTTGTTCTTTTTTTTTGTTTTTGTTTTTTTTGTTTGTTTTTTTTGTTTTGTTTTTGTTTATGTTTTTTTTTTGTTAAATACTAATTTGTACAGCATGGGCCATGACTGGTATTTTTAGGATAAATGTTATAAAATACTAAAAATATATAATGTACTATGTAATAAATATTTAGTGCCGCCTGTAATTACTTTTTTAATCAAATACTAAAATAATAGGTATGAAATGTTATTTTTAATTTCTTAAGACAATAAATTGTATGTTGGATGTATTAAGTTACTGATTGTAATATAAAGACTATTGCGTCTAATATGACATGCTATATTGACTTTCAAGGTCATAAAAATTTTCTAACATGTTTTATATTTTGCAGTTTAAATTTCGCGATTCTGGAAATATTGGCATTACATATGAATTCGCGACAGAAAATTCTCCCGAAATGTGGCATAACCAAATCCCTCGGGATTCAAAAGTAATCTACAGTGATGTAGTGGAAATTTAAACTCTTTTTTTTTTTTTTTTTTTTTTTTTTTTTTTTTTTTTTTTTTTTTTTTTTTTTTTTTTTTTTTGAATTTTCTCCAGGTGAAATACAAATGTAAGTAGAATTGACAACACGCTGGTACTTAAATTTTTATTGCCCGACTAAAATTTTTGTAACTATTATTTTGTTTGTTATAAGAATTCTGCAAAAACAAAATAGGCGCGAATGGGCTTGGCTAAAATGTTTAACTAATAGTAAAATAAATCGTACAGTTCCTCGAATTTAAACATTGGTTTGACTAATGTTTTCAGTTTGATTCATGAGACCTTTAAATAATATTTTTAAAACGACATTCAATTTTTAACTTTGCTAAATCATGTCGTTTTAATTGTTGTAACATTTAATTTATCTGCTGTTCCAATTAAAGCAAACTATATATTATGAATTTCGTTTATATACTCCTTCTGTCAAATATATATATATATACGATGTTTACAGATTAAAAACGACAACAACGCATTGAGGATCTAACATAAGTTTGAGAAAAAACAATATGTGAATCATTGATAAAATTGTAAATAAATGCGAATTACTATTTGTAAATTGACTCGAAAAGCATAGTTACAATTACTTATGTGCATAACACATCTTAACCCTTTAACTGGCAAAGGAATTTTGAAAATTAAATAGAAAGTGTACCATTTTTTCAATTCAAAATTTTGGGCATTTGGAGTAAAATGTTAAACCAACCCCTATATATTTGGTATCCCTATAAACAAACTTTACATTAAGATGTGTAAAATCGAAATATCGGTTGCCATGGCAACATAAACAAAACAATTACACCACAAATGTTTGAAATTTTTCATATTTTTTCTCGATTTCCAAAACTATGCTATTATCTCGATTCCTGCATATTTAAAATAAATTTTCTTGCTTACAAATCGAAGTTAGGCATCATTCAAATATGCTTTAGAAAGATAATTTCAAATTTTGTTTGTTTTCCCAAAAAATAAAACCAAATTTCACGTATTTCTGGTTAAATTCTGAAAGTAAACAAACGTTATAAACAAAATTTATATTTCAAGAAGAAAAAAGACCACTATTTCCACGCACATTTTTTTATGTTATAAAGATTTTATTACTTTTAAACCATATATGTATTTTACTTTTGTTTAATAAAAAGTATTCAAAACTCTTTTCTGCTCAATATTGGTTACCATGCAAGGAATATGACAAAAATGTACTATAAACGAGAATTTGTATAAAAATCCATAATTTTTGACAAAGTATAGATATCAGCAGCCGGGAAACGTGCATTATGAACAAATAATTTTTATTTAAGCACGTAATGAAAGCTTACACAATGTAAACGTTTGAATATTTGCATTTGAATGTTTGAATATTCACTGATGAGAATGAATTTCCGAAATGTGCACATCTTTAACCGGTATTTGTTTTATATTTACTACCCCTGAGCGGGTACCGCTGCTGGTGGAGTAAAACTCCCCGAGGGTTTCCATAACTCAGTAGACAGTACTTCGTGCTGTCAGAAATTATACCATTTAGCAAAATTTTCAGCCGTCTAAATTAGAAATTTATTTAAAACTAAGGTCTGTTCCCTCATGCAAAGCATTCCTTAGCTGGATTTGGATTTATATAATTTTGGAACTTTAGATTCATTATTTTCAACTGTTTGGCTTATGTTTTTATCTATCAAACTTTTCGGTCTTAGTGTCACTGATGAGGAATGAATTTCCGAAATGTGCAAATCTGGCACATCAAAATTTAACCGGTATTTGTTTTATATTTACTACCCCTGAGCGTGAACCGCTGCTGGTGAAGAAAAACTCACCGAGGGTATCCATAACTCAGTAGGCAGTACTTCGTGCTGTCAGAAATTATACAATTTAGCAAAATTTTCAGCCGTCTAAATTAGAAATTTATTTAAAACTATGGTCTGTTTCCTCATGCAAAGCATTCCTTAGCTGGATTTGGATTTATATAATTTTGGAACTTTAGATTCATTATTTTCAACTGTTTGGCTTATGTTTTTTATCTATCAAACTTTTCGGTCTTAGTTTCACTGATGAGGAATGAATTTCCGAAATGTGCAAATCTGGCACATCAAAATTTAACCGGTATTTGTTTTATATTCACATAAAATGAGATGTCTATCATTACAGAGTCATCAGATTATCGCATCAAAAAAAAGACAATCATATTTTGTTATTTAAATGGACATGTTCACGTAAGAACACATTTTTTCGACTCAATACTTCAACAGTTTAAAGGAATGATAGAAGAGACACATTTATATTTTGAAAATATACATGATAATTGTTTTTGCTAAAATTTCAATCAAATTTCCGTTACCATGGCAGCAAAAATTGCCAAAATCTTATCATAACCGTGAAAGAGCGTAATATTTTACTATTTATATATTCCATGCAAAATTAACAGAGGTGCAGCCGAGTTTTATTCGTTTTTTTTAAATTTATAATAAGAAGAACTGTAAGTTACAGATTGTTTTAGAATTTTTAATTCTTCCACTTAAAGTAAGGATACATAACTCTTAATTTCAAAACTTGAAGCCGTCTTGCATTTTGAAGAATCTCGAGTAACAAATAATCTTTTACCTACCCCCCATAAAAATACTGAATCAAATTTGTATAATTATACCAAACGTCATTCTGAAATTTTAAAAAATTTCCTTGTTAGTCAATATCCGTTACCATGATTACAGAATCTAGCGAATTTGGTTAAATCGTGGGAAACCGTGCTTTCGCAGTATATGCACTTACTTTATTTGAAATAAGTGTCACGTGCTGATTTTGAATGCATTATTTTAATAGAAATTGAAAATCAGCACATGACATAAGTATCTGATAAGTACAATAAACATACACTGCTACAACTTGTGACGTCTAAAGTTTCAATTTGGATCGAAGTTACAAGATCTTTTTCAGATATATGCCAGATACTTGATAAAGTTGGTAATTCACAACCTTAGATCAGACTAGGTCAGGTAGGCAAAAGCAGGTGAACAATATGCATTTTATTCATCATACGAATGCTCAAAAGTCGGCCTGACAAACTTAAGGTATTTTAGGCATACAAGTGACATAAAAGGAACACTAAAAATCATTGCCTTACAGATTACAGTGCCTCTCACCACTGGTTTCGAATCCTAATCGACCTAATCAAGCAGATCCAAGGGTTAGAAAGTTTATATTTGTTCTGAAGTTTGGTGTTTTTCTTTGGTTATCCTCTATCATTCTTAAACCGATTGCTTCGACAGGGATTGAACAATAACTATAAAAAACAACAAAACCACTTAGGATTTGGCAAAGATTAATACCTGTTACTGTATCAAGGGTAACTCTGATTATCTGTGAACCAGATTATCTTGCCTTCTTTCTATATATCTTGTTTATATACAAAATCATATCAAATATTCGCAACAAATAGCTTTTAAAACTGTTTTGAAATGCATTTTTCACATATTATATGCATTTTGAGTGGAAAAAGTTGTTTTCATCAATTACACTTCAACTTTTTAAACCGATTGTAAAGTTTATCAATACATTGTTCTACATTAGTGAATAGAAATAAATGTAGTTATTTCAAACATTAACTCAGTATTATCTAACTTATATTGACGCATTACAAGTTATATCTGACTTTACATGAAGAATTTTAATTGTTATCTTGAGACAGTCTTTCAGTATTTAAATCATAAACGAACCTATTCGAACTTATGGAAACACAGCATTGTCATGTAAGCCACCCTGAATCAACGTGCGCGCGTGTGTGTGTGTGACACCATCCACCGAAATCTAAGAAGAATTATTAACACATTAACTTACAAAGTAAGGGCACTGCATTGATTACAAGGATAAGTATTCGTAAATTTACTGTTTATAACATTAGGCTTGTTAGAATGCTTAAGATAATTTATTTATCACAAAGTTTGGGTATTGTTTTACATGTCATACAGGAATTGTCTTCATATTGCAGAATAATGACACTATATTGTCATCACTATTTACTATTTTTTCGTTTTCAGTTTTATGGTTAAATCAACGAGAAAGAGAGAGAGAGAGAGAGAGAGAGTGAGAGAGAGAGTGTGTGTGTGTGTGTGTGTGTGTGTGTGTGTGTGTGTGTGTGATCAAAAGTCATAGTCAGTCTCATGAAAATTCGAGAGTTCTCAACGGACACACATTTCAGAGAGTGGAGACATGAAATTCTGCGCACCAGTCAAGATTCTTTCATTCAAGCTGTAAAATCCGGAGAAATGTTGGGACCAGGAGTACTTGGTGATGATCACCTACCTTTGACATACAGACAGATTATTTGTCTCACATTTGCACATCTTGAAAAGGTGACCTAGACATTCAGACGCGTTTTTGTAACCATAAGTTTTCAAAAAAGTTTTAATTTATTTTATTTGTTGGTGCGACTACAAGCATTTCAAAACTGCAAAATTTTACTATGCTATTGTATGAAGATATTGTATTTAGTATTCCCCATAGATTTTGAAGTTTTATTCAATTTTCCATAAGTTAGTGAAAAAAGTTAAAATATTTTCAACTTATATTAACCTTATTACCAGATATGAATTCTTTTTACACAAATACATGAAAATAAAGTTCAAATCTAAATTAAGATTCAAAATTATTAAAATTAATACTAGAATGGTATTTGTTGGAATTTTACCAGTATAGCTAGATATTTTCCTGACTTTACCGACAGTCAATTTTATTTCCCACCATGCGGATGTATGTTTATTATTATTATTATTATTATTATTGATGGCTTTATCAGTTAGATTTTTTTTACTAAATCTTTGAAAAATAAACAAATAAATGTTCACGTTCCTTTTTTTTTCTTTCTTTTTTTTTTTTTTTTGGGAAATATTAAAAAAACAAAATGCCATGTACACAATTTTTATAGTTAAAAAAACTACTGCTCAAAAATTTAAAAAAAAATTAAATTACATTAATTCTCATTTCTAATCATTATGTATGCAGGTTTTTTAATTTCTATAACTTCAATAATTTGTCCTTATTTTGTATCATAACCTTTTTTTATTTACTAAAAACTTGAAACTACACGGCATTACCTGGACTTTTGTTCAAAACAAATCATTGACCTGGGACATATTGTCCATATGGCTGTGATAAACCAATGCTCACGATCAGTTTTATTTCACAACTTTGACTTTGTATTTATATATTCTTTGTTATGATAAATAGTTATCATTTATGAACCCAAGCCGAACCTCTATACACTAGATTCTGTTTATAACAAAGTGCCAAGGGACAGGAAAATTTACTTCTTTATAACTTTATAACCATATTTCTTCATATGCGTTGTACAATGCACTATAATTCCTTGCTGGGGTAAATTTTAAGACTTCTTTATAAGCCTGATTTTGTTATAACAGAGTTTGTTATAACTAGAGTCCACTGTATTTTTAGAAACACTGTACGGACTTAGGAGAAGACACATATTATATGCAGTGAACATGTGTCGGGTGCATGGGTTATACAGATATCAATCCAGGCATTCAATTGTTTTTAAATATATGTATTATTCTGATATAGAGTAAAATTTAGTTTTTTTATTTCTTATTTTTCTTATTTGTTTATTTATTTGTTTGCGCGGACTGATAACCCGACACGAACGCAGTGTATATTTTGATACTTGGCAATGATAAATCCTTAAACGGATATTCAAATCGCGGTCTACATTATAATTAAAATTGTATTTTGATCGTCCTGGTATAAAAGAATTATTTTAGAAAAGCATCATATGAAATTTCCAATTTGTGATTGCGAAAAAATTACGGATGAATTGATTCTATCGGATATATTTACATTGACTCAAACATAAAGTTGTAATAATGACACGTAAAAATTTTTATTTTGTTTTACCTCAGATTCATTTGCCAAAGATTTAAAATTGTTGAATGAAATAATTTCTAAAATACAATTTTTTACAAGTGTATCAAATAGAAAAAAATCCTTTTTAATTGCATAAAATTTGTCAATCAAAGTTCGAAAATGACGTATGTAGATACATCAAACAGTGTCGCCATGTAAAATAAGAACGAAACGTTTTGCTTTTCCGGCGAGGGCAAAAACGTCAAAATAAAACATGATAAAAATCAAAAGTGGTAGCTGTTCGAAGTAATGAACTGGATGTTATTTATGGCTCAAGTTATAATTTCTTTACATAAATCAAACAACCTTTTCCTGCTCTTCATAAATATGTGGTTTTTATTTGGGTTTGAAACTTAATTTCAAAGTTTGAATGAATTACTTTTTCCGTACTTTTTCGGCACTCCTTATTTTTCAATACGTCAGGAACGGTATCGTAACATTCAACTTAAAAAATCGAATTGAAATATAATATGTATAAAAAAAACTCGAATATAATTTGTTGACAATTTTTCTCTAGTTTCATATGATACTAATTTACATCAATCAGACAAGTTTTAACAATTTTACACCAAACATTGTGCAACAGACCTTCCAAGAATGGCGTAGTTTGGCGTATCTCCCAATTAAAGGGTTATGTGTTAAGCGACATGACAGAATCGAATTTTAGCCATGATTCATCAGAGCCTATAACAAGAAAACCAGTTCGTATTTAAACTTTATCTTTTTCTTGATATGTAACTGGAACTAATTGAACACCTTTTGGTTCGGAAGATATCAGGTTAATAAAATATTTTGTCCTCCATGACAAAATAATTATAAATGTCTTCAAGCTTATTCAATTTCTTTTTGTTCATATATAATTTCTTCTTCCTTTTTTTAATTATTTATTTTTTATTTTTTATTTTATTTTTTTTTATTTTTTTTTTTTTTTTGCTTTTATTCAATACTATAACACTATAACAATACAATAACATTGTATTAATAATTTAAAACTTTGAAAACTGGCCAATTTAGTTACAAACGTGAACTTTCCACGGACATGAGCCCGAGTTCCCCGGAAGTGTAGGCATCTCGTCTTTCTAGCTACATCCGTCATGTGTAAAGTCAAATTTGAGAAGGAAAGGAACATGGAACTATGGTAAATCAAATATGTCCAGTATAAATTTGGATACAGTGATTCCATACTTATCAACAATATTGTAATGACGGATGTAAAACTTTTAATGGCCTTGATACGCATAGACTTGCAATTTCCTTGAGTCAACAATTTAATTCTAATCATCTTGCTTCGTTGTAGGAAGTCCCCGTTGTGGGAACAAGCGCTACCATACCGTATTAAATGTGAAACATATACACCATACGCAGGAGAAGCAGGGGTATAACTGCAAAGAAACGAGAGTTAACAATAGAAAAACTGAAGTCATTACGTTTGTCGTAAAGCTTTAGGTGTAACCTTTGTGGGTGACATAAGTCAAAATATGAAGAAGAAATTTGGAGTATTTAGAGACAGAATGTCATCTATATATCTGTGTGTGGAGATAATTTATTTAATGAGTCTTCTCTCTAGATTCGACAATCTTTGAAAATTCTGATACATATAAATAAACTAATGAGCAAACGAGGGTGCATAATGTTTGCCCATTGGTATTGAAATCTATACTGCCTAACATAACAAATATGTGGTCTATCAAAAACTAACATTTTGTTGATGAAATCTTCAGTATATATGGTTGCAGTCTGTAAGGTATTTTACTAAATAACAAGAACCCCTATTGATCACTTAGTATATATGTCTTTCTTTTTTTCTTCTTTTGATTTTTTTTTTTTTTTTTGTAAAAGAATGACAAGTGAATGATTTTATTTTAGATCTTTTTTTCAATTTAGAATGTGAAATAGTGATGTGAAGTGTAGAAAAAAAAAAGTTGTTATACTTTTACAGAAGATGATGTATTAGAACAATGTTAAAGTAGCTTTTTAGAATTTTTAAGAATCCATATTTGATTGATGCCAGACGTAGAAAAGACTTTTGCTAAATACGTCTAAAGATCATCGTTGACGACTTTTAAAATTTGTGTCAGAAATATGAAAATAATTTAGTAGTACATTTAGAGAAACCTAGTACTTTATAACTTTATATATTTCCTTGTATGGATTTTTGTAAAGTTTTAAAATCCAATAAAAGTAAGAAAGGTCTTTTTATCAAGAAAGTGCAATCATGCTCAAACTCATAAGCGGAAAATATTCAACAAGATAAGCTGAAATTCATTTCTTTCAAGATTTTACTGCTATTTATATACTACCTGAGGTCCTTCTCACTTTATAGAGACAATCAAATCACTGTTAAAATTTCATTTAAGGGGACAAAACTCCCAAAAATAATCACAACAACACACAAAAGTCAGGGGTAATCTGTATATGATAAATGTTCAAAACATATCAATGCAATGTTGTAAAAGGAGATAAATATACAGATTTGTTTCCAATGTTGATAAAAATTTGAAATCAAGAAAGAGGCATAACTCTCTACAAAACAGCGGGAGCAACATGTTAAAATCAAGGGATAATCTGCAAGTGATAAGGAAGGGGTCTGCAATGTTTGAAAAGTATCAGCTTAATCGCAAAAGAGGAATTTAATGCACAAAGTTTGTCAGAAATGTTGAAAAATTCTAAATTTTAAAAGGGGCATAGCTATCTAAAAACAAGAGACCGAATAGAGCCTGGCTGCTTAACTCGCAGGCCAAACGCATTGCTAGATATGAAACATGAGTTTGCGCTTACTTGTTTCAGATACAATTTTTGAATTCTTCTGAAAGTGGGGGTATATCCACACTTGCTTTTTACTATGGGCTTAAACTTATAATTGTTTAACAAGTTTGTGTTCTGGGTAAAATAATGATCAGTACTATGAGAACATACAAAGTCCGATGAGTAAATGTCGTGTGAATAGCAAGTGGCATTTGATTGGTCAATGACCATTTTCACATAAAATATACCATTTAATATCTTGTATGCATGTTAACATGCTCTTTAAATACTGTTGCATGACCCATAGAATTATGAAGACTATTAACTGTGAAATTTTAGCAACAGTGTTTTTAGCGCTGTTGGCAGTCAGATTGTTTTGCTGAAATGATATTGCGCATGCAAAAAAGATTCCGAGTACACACATAAAGTTTGTGCAATAAGTTAAGGTGCCCTTAATTACTTATGTTGAAAGTAATTGCTGAAATAAGTATGTACTAATATAAACTGGTTTACAGTAGTTTCATTGAGTTTTAACAGAATTGAATTGATGTAGGCAAGGTGGCATTACATGTTAGTGAACAATATCTGTTAGTGGCAAAATGTACATAGGTTAAGGGTTGTGCAACTTCATTCATCAATCTTGAAATGTGGTAACAAATTTGGGCAATGTAATTAGGAAGAAATGTACATTGCTTTTGTCCAATTGTTGTTACATATACATTCTGAATTCATAAATATATGTCACAGTAAAACCAAGGGTTCAGTTAAATCAAGGATTTTACAAGTATAAAGTAGAATTCTAAAAAGCAGATTTTAGTTTTTTCTTATTAGGAATCAGAATTCAGAATGTTACGGTTTATATGCAGGCAAAAGCAGAACACATGTTACTACTGGAAGAAAGATAGATATCTGCAATTGTAAAAGTAAAATCCTGGATCATGCTAAGTTTAGTGAATTTGCGAAATGATTTGCCTAAAATTACAAAGTTTTTGCATTACAGCACATCTTACTATGAAAAAAGTGGGATTAATCTACTCTACCTAGGGACCTACGGTTATGCGGTTTCAGAGAAGAAAATATTCAAAGAATTGGCTATATTTAGCTGCTAATTTGCATATTGCACCATAACATTCCAATGAAATGTTACAGGAAAACCCGTTAAATACCAGTATATTAAATGGTCAGAGTTCTGCATTCCATATACCAAATTTGAACCACATTGATAAAAAAATAATACGTTATGGCCATTTTCCTGTTTATAGATTTATATAATCGGCAGCTATCTTGGATTTAAGATCCGGCTAAAAATTACAAACTTTATTTTACTCCACTTTCCACACCAAATTTGTTCATATGGTTTCAGTGAAGAAAACTTAACTTTATGCACGCACGCGGAGTAAATTCAAGGGAAGGAACTGCTAAATATGTTGTTGGATTAATGTCAAAAGTGGGTTTGAAACGTGCACGTTAAAATATTCATTTTTAATTTAAAAGCATTTAATAATTTCAGACAACGATGACGGATAGAGATTTTGGTTAACAAGTCACCAATGAATTTTATTTTCTTTAATAAATACCGTCCAGTTAATCCTCTTTTAAATATCAAGATTCTGTTATACCTCGATAAAAACATCATACTAGCAAACAAAACTCAATTAGCTATTGTTTTTAAGAAAACAGTGCTACAATAGCAATACTTATACATTTACTTTTGCCATGGACATGCAAAACATTGCCACAAGTTAAAAAAATCAATCTGTAACGACTTTTTATACATTAATTGTTTAAGTAAAGACATATAAAACGATTTAGGTTTTCGCATTTCTATGTGGGGCACAGTTTATATCAGGCATGAACAAAAGACCTTTCTTAACACATTTTGATCTATTCGGCTAATCGATTTAACACCTAATACCTTGAAAGCAACTGTTACATAAGTTAAATGTAACTTTTTTAAATATTTAAAATTATAATTAAATTGATTTAAAATCAGTAACTGCTTCGTGTCTGTTTGACCTATTTTCACAATTATCCAGGCATATTCCTTACCAAAATAGATCATTTATGTCAGTGGTTTCACAGGAAACAATAACTCATTTGAATTACAAAATCAATGAAAGATAAACTCAATATGGAAAGTTAGAATCATAACTGTTTTAAGAGATTATATAAGTTATAAAAGTAAATAAACAAATGATTTACCTTTGCCAGCCGCTTCTTTCAATTGATCTATTGCTTGTTGTATCTTTCTTTCAATTTTTTCATCCGAGAACAACCGAAACATTTGCTTTACAAAATAGCTGCCGCAACCAGGTTGGGTTTTTCCTCCTTTACTTTCTACCCGGGCACCTTTTACCAAAACACTCAGATCGGTAAAGCTGTAAATAAAATAAAATATAATTATTTCTTTGAACATTTTGGAAGCTGATGACACAAACCTGCTAAAATTGTTGAGAATTTGCAGAATAAATCTAGTCATTTTGCAAGCATTAATATATATTTTATAGTACATCTGGCTTACTATTTGCGTGAAGTTCCTGATTATGACAGATATAAGGATATATGTTACAATCAATACTGTAATTATAATATCATATTTAATTAGAAATGTAACATGCAACCCGGAACAGTTACAGAGTATTTTTCTAATTATTAGTTAAAGGTCAGTTTGTAATATTAATTTTTATACGATAAAGTTATGTTGTAGTCAATGAAGTGTTTACAAAAAATGTTTTTATTTCTTCATTGTAGCCCCATTGTAAAATATCTAACAAAAATACTTCCCCGTGAAGGTTCTTGCTGGCCAAGTGACCTTGAATGCAAATTTACGACTCAAGGCTTCTCATATTTGTCATATTGCTTGTAGAAAGTTTAAATAGACGCCAACAATTCTCCAACATGTGAGTTTCGGTGCATCTTCTTTGGAAAAAGACTTTTTTCAGAATTTTCTACACATCGTATAAATTCAAATTACCAGGATGTTCAGTATGTTTTGAAGTAGCTGGAAAATGTTGAAAAGTAAAAGGGACCATTTTAGTTAAAACTGAGCCTCATCGATGCGAAACGAGACGCGTAGCGTTTAAAGGGTAGATACGGGAGCGGCCTACCCCCTCGTCAGTACGAGTTGAAGTTTGGAGGAACATCTAGGAAATTTTTTTAATTTAAAACTTTCTAAGATTAAGGATGTACTAGATCTTTATCCTGATGCATGGTTATATAGATATTTTAATGATGTGGTGATGAGGTTTTTTTTAAATTAAACCGTATATTCAACTGATATGCGATATAAATATTTTTCAGGTTTTTAAAACAAATAACAGTTATTAAATGTGGCATTGACACAATGCTTAATTTAAAAGACGCACTTGCGTTTCTGTCGCTACAACTTGCAGTTGCACCAGAGAGAGAATGCTAGACTGTGTCTAATCTTAAGTTGGAAGAAATGGTGACAGTGAGGTTTTACATTCGTCTGTTTCTGATAAGACATGACTTTCGACTGTAACAAAACGAACGTGATCGCGACGGGCTAGGCTTGCTATCGAAGATAAATTAAACTAGGTCGGACGACACATATTAATGCTGACAAAATTAGGGGTTTCCCAATACAAAAACTGCGTATTATTACGCAGTTGGATTAGGCAAAAACGATGTACAAACAAACGTAGAATAGGTCAATACGTGGTGTAATAGAAGATCATGACTTTAATGGGTTAATTTGTAAATGAATACCAGAAAAACGTAAAGGTTCATCTAAAGAATACCAGTCACCATTATATATATATATATATATTTATATATATATATATATATATATATATATATATATATATATATATATATATATATATATATATATATATATATTAGCGTTAATATTACATTTATTGATTTCTATTTATATGTGTGTGAGTTTGTATGTATGAAGTAGAATGATGAGATGATGCGGGTTACTTGTCGATAAATATATATGTTGGTGTTGTAAAATCTCTCTTATATAGTTTCTGAAGTTCGACTTTTTTAATTCGTTCTCAAATATGAATTTCATATCCATTAGAATTGAATATTTAATTTAATAAAATGTTATTAAACATTGCAGTACCAACTATAACGACTTTACATGATGTATCACATATTCCGTACGCTGCAGAAAAGCACGCCATTACTAGTCACATTTAAATGTTTCAGATGAATAGGTCAATATTCTGTTCTCGTAATTCCAAAGTCCAGGCGGAGAGGAAGCAGATTGCAAATTCTTATGTATGCCCGACCATAAAACATTCGCTCCTTGAATGAACCAGTCTTACTCTGTGCTTAACAGGTGGCAAAAAAATTCAAGCTGAATCAGTACTTCTTTTCTTTTGGTCCTATATGACAGATATAAGGGAGTGAAGTAATGTTGTTTAACGCTGCGGTTAAGGTATTTTACTTATATCGAAGTGAAAGTGACCAAATCGGGGACGTTGGAGAGACCCATTGTGTCAGGAAAAAACCTCTAGTTTGGTTGCACTGTTATCCCTTGTATCGCAGTTGTGACCACTCGACCGACCAAAATTCACATTTCACCTGATGTTAATGTATTTCTTATAGATTTCAGCTAGCTTCTCAAAAAATCCAATGTGGTTATCTTATTGTTTCTGCAATTTAATTTGTAATGGACTTTATATTCATTGTGGTCGATGTCTCAAACATCTTGCATGTAATCGGAATTTATTTAATTTATGATTACCATGATTAGAAACCATGATGGTGAGCCATCTATAGTTTTAAAATTATTCTTTCCTAAATGTTTAAATACTAAAAAAGTCATGTATGTAAGTAAAACTTTGCAATTTCAATGTGGATTGTCTTTTTGGTCTAGTTTGAAACTTAATTAAGGAATAACTTGTGTTTGTAACAAATTTATTGAGTCGTAATATGAAACACGCTTTGCACATTTCAAAATAAGCGTAACGTGTTTGTATTGCAGTATGGTATAACAGAATTAAACTATAATTAAAATAAAATTTTGATTTTCATATAAATTACAAATGTTGTATGTAGTGGTCAACCTCTATTGGCAGACTAACTGCCCATAAAGACCATTGATTAACGGTTAAGAAAGTCTTTTAGCAAAATTTCTTTATTATAAGACAACATGTATATCTGAAATACAACTTTTTTACTGTTGTTATAATTTTCTTTTTAATAAGCAACAAGCTAAAAGGACCCTCTAATATAAAAACCATTACTATGACTATAAACTGTCATTGTTATAGTTTCAATCTATAGATAGATTCTAACTCTCAAAACATTTTGCCTACTACAGTGTCCATCTCTTTAAAAAGTCATCATTTCTGCAGTTAAACTTGCTATACCGACTACCCGTCTAGAGTGAAAATATAATTATAGAAAACACGTTAAACACCATTACTCCCCAATGATGATTTATTTATAAAATTTCATCGGGATAATTAGTTTTGTTAAATTATAAATGTAAAGGAAACCGGATTTCCCGGATAAAGGTACCGAATTTCGGTAAGCCAACTGACAAACATTGAGTTTAGATTGTTATCTTCTTGTGCCAACAGCTCGATTATTGGTTTTGCAACATTAAATAATATGTATAGAAATGAAATAACTTAAAGACTAATTTCAAAAGAATAAAGATATTGGAGTAATGGAAAGTAAAGAATGTTCAACAGACTTAATTCGTCTCGTTTTTCAAAGTCAAGGCTTTCAAATGTTTTAAAGTTGTTTTTTATCATCAAATTAATAATTGTTATGGCTTTCCTAGTTATCCATATCAGATATGAAACTTTGATAAATTTCCAATAGTTGTCCGATAGAAATCTAAGATAAAACATGTATAAACAGTATTTATTTTCTTACTTTTTCTTCTTGATCAAAGTTTTAACTGCGCTATTTATTTCTGCTTCAGTTTTGCTTTTGAGCATATTGGGGCATGCCTTGAGTCTTTTAACTAAACTTGCCTTTTTCTTTTGTTTTGGCTACATAATTGGTTTTCCAAAAGGATTTTATTCTGTGTCTGCATTTTAAATGGTTAGCTATACGTTTCAATGGACTCTTGATCTATGTAGGACCTGCAGGGTTATTATTATGGCTGTTCAAAGTTCTAATCCTTTATAACCACGTGTTTCCGTATCTCTGTAATCGTTTACTTTGAATTTTTGTCTGTGACTTGCCCAGTGTAGAACTATATATATATATATATATATATATATATATATATATATATATATTTGTGCAATGTTCGATACATAAAAAGTAATGATCTGTTATATTTTTCAAACACCATGATATTAAATAATTACAAATGGACAAGGTCTTATGAAGCGTTGTCCAAAAACGTATACAAATAATTAATAGATCGGTATGCAAAATCTGTAATATTCGTTACATTTGGTATCAAAATCAAAACGTTTCTTTTGTTTTGGCTACATAATTGGTTTTCCGAAAGGATTTTATTCTGTGTCTGCATTTTAAATGGTTAGCTATACGTTTCAATGGACTCTTGATCTATGTAGGACCTGCAGGGTTATTATCATGGCTGTTCAAAGTTCTAATCCTTAATAACCATGTGTTTCCGTATCCATGTAATCGTTTACTTTGAATTTTTGTCTGTGACTTGTTCAGTGTAGAACTATATATATATATATATATATATATATATATATATATATATATATATATATATATATATATATATATATATATATATAATATATATTTGTGCAATGTTCGATACATAAAAAGTAATGATCTGTTATATTTTTCAAACACCATGATATTAAATAATTACAAATGGACAAAGTCTTATGAAGCGTTGTCCAAAAACGTATACAAATAATTAATACATCGGTATGCAAAATCTGTAATATTCGTTACATTTGGTATCAAAATAAAAACGTTTGAAAATCAAGTATATAAAAAAAATTCGTATTGATGTAGAAAAAAACTAAAATTGTTTGGCAAATCACGATCTACACAAAAAGAGGATAAACAAATACCATTTGTTTTCTTCTTCAGTAAAAACATGCCTACTATTAACCCAAAAAGAACGCGGTTGTCATTAGTACCCCCTGTGACGTTATGAAAAGAGTTAAAACATTTAAACTACAACAGAGGTCACAGCGACAGTGTGATGTAACAGTATATAGAAAATCACAGTCACGTATAATACATGCCCATATAATTTGCCTCGTAAAGAACAAATATCTTTTAAAAAAGTTAAATCTTGCAGTCAGTATACCTACCGCAGGTGACGTTATTATTTTGTTTTAGAATTATGTATGTTTCATATATGAAATCAACTAAATTTAGGATAGCGAACACTACATAAAACCAATCTAAGTCTACATTGGCACTTTACTGAATATTTAATTCAGAAAAACAGATTTCATGTTTACTATGTGGACTTTTTTATAACTAATAACCTATTTATTAACATAATTGATTTGCACGTCTAAAAATTTTATTCTGATATATATATATATATAAATATATAATCAACAAATATTCCAGTCACGAGCAAAATGTCAGCCAAAGCACTGGCATTTTTACCAAGAACCGAAATCTAAATGTTCTGTTGCATTTTAAACGTTAGATTAACTGACAGTCTAGACATAATTTAGTTGTGACACTATGAAATTAAAATCATAAAACAAGGAAAGTGAAAGTTTTCAAAAACGACAGTATCGAACATTACATATTTCATGTTTCTTTGGGTTCACCAGGGAATACAGAATAATGGTGAAATTTATATCAGAATGTATTTATCAGACAACTGTTAAAATGTGTGGAAACCAAAGTGATAATTTTCAATATCAATGAAAGAGTTCCTAATATCATAACGATTGTGAGAATAAGTGATAATGCCATTCTACAAGACAGCGACGACAAAATAGTTTCTTCGATTAGATAATACAATTATGAAAACTACTGTATCTCTACACAAATTTTAAAGTCAAAAACGAGCTTGATATATCAGAAATGTCGATAACAAAATTTAAATATATTTTTATGATACAAAGAGAGGTAACTTGTAGAATATTATAGAAATGAAAAACCTCAGTAATTTACCAGCTACTTTTGACTTTATAATTTCTGTAACAATACCACATTGGCTAATAAAATAAAGACATTGAAAAATAATTTACTGGAAAACAAATCACACCAAAAAAGATGCTATGAAAAACACACCAGATTAAGGAACGAACCTGGACCCGATTAAGTTACAGATTTGCAAAAGTTAAACCCGTTGTTTGGTTGTTCCAAAATGAAATCAAAACCAAAGAAGAAAAATAAATCAAAAAGGCGGTTCGATAAAGAATACAAATCATTTTTATTGCCAGGGGTGCTAGAGACAAACATTAAGGGAATATTAAAGGAAACATTGACATTATGCAGGACAAATATATAACACAAATACCAGTTGAATTTAGACGTGCCAGATGTGCACATTTGGAAAATTCATTCCTCATCAGTGACACTTAGAAATAACATTAGCCAAACAATTGAAAATTAATGAATCTAAAGTTTCAAAATTTTATAAATCAAAATCCAGCTAAGGAATGATATGCATGAGGGAACAAACCTTAATATATATAATTTTAAGATATATAGCTTGACATTTAATCCCGACAGAACCTCGGGCTGAAAAAACGTAAACAATCTGTCGGCGACTCTATTTTCCGCCAACAGACCAATATAATGGAATAGTTCGTCCCTTACTTCAATCATTAAGCTAAAAGAGAAATGCGAAATAAATCATGATTAATGATTTAATAACAATGTTTCAAGTTTTATCCAACCTGACCGCCTTCTTGTCAATGTAAAGAAATGATTCTACGTTATGAACTCAAAAACAGAACTTTACCCCTATATAATTTTGCAAAAAAAAACCCAAAAATTGTAATGCAATTCAAAAATAAGATAATTTTAATTACCCTTACAGAATTCAAAACCATTCTCCCAAAACATTCAAAAGTGAGCATTGTCATCATTATGGAACAAGACATGAAGGAGAGTTACGGACTAGCCTATTCAAATGAGGCGCTTCTAAAACAGGAGTGAGGAAACACCGGAAAAAAAATATCCTCACCGGATGCCCCGGTATAGGTTCGAACCCGGCCCCTCCAGGTAATAAGCGAGTGTTCTTCCAATATAGGCTAAAAAAGTCGGACCAGTCAGTCTGGTTGTAAATTGCTTCTATTATACCTACCATATACAACACATTCAACACTACGACTAGCTCAGCCCCTTTCCACTTCTATCGGTATCAGTAGAATATATAAATGTACATGTAATATTTAACATCGGGCCACACGTCATATAAAACACCAATATCTCATTAGTCATAATATCATATATTAATTGACTCGAACCATTTTTGTTAATTTTCGATTTAGGCCCTGCGACTGCCTCTTGCAAACCGCATCACAGTTTCTCATCCCTGTGTTTACTTTGTAGAGGCCCTGGACGGTTCAAGTAATCGAAAATTATGTAGCGATTATCAATTTTAATCCATTACCTTTTGAAGTTACTGGTTCAGTTTTTATTTTTTTATCTATTTATTTATCAATCATAAATAAAATAATTATGTATTTTTTTAATCAATTTATTTATTGATTTATTGATGTTGACATTTTTTATAGTAGTATTTAACTGAGTGGAACTAAGTATTGGTTTTATGCCAAAGTGAAGATTACTTTACCTATATCGAAGTGATCATATCTTAAAAGGTAAAAAACCGGAATACCAAAAGAAAACAAATTTATTTTAACAAGCGAACTGACAAACTTTTCAACAAGGTTGATATTTAACATCACTGAAACGCTGAAAGGTTGTGTGATCCTTCAGTGTGCGCTTTATGACACACGATCACAGATGCCCTGATTTGTATCTGAAAATCACCAAAATAAAATTGGCATTTTGACTTTGAAAAGAAAAATATTTAAAGATTAATTGTATGAAGAACCCACAGGTCAGGAAAAGACAAACACAGAATTGGAATACTGATGTTGAAATCCCCATTTTTGTTAAGTTGTTTAAGAAAATGCCAGTGGTGTGGTTAAAGTATTCTTAGAATGTTCTCACTATTTGTCTTGTTTTACAACCGGTAGCTCATAAATACACACATTTAAAAACTAAGACAAACGAAGATTTTGACAAACAATAAATAATATATGTGTATTTAATTGAAAAATAATAAATCAGGGAATATATCACTTGCCGTTTTAGGAGACAGAAAAACAATTTAATGAGCATTTTGGAACAAAAGATTAAGTCAGATGTGAGCAAAATGTGAATGAATCCATAGAGCTTTATACAGAAAATATTGCTGATGAGACTGAGCCTGATGGTGATAGTTATGATGATCAGCCAGTGTGGTGTAATCTAATTTCTAATGTCATTCCATATGTGAACACCAGGGAGTTTGCTATGTTAGGTAGCGGCACTAGTAATTCTGCCGCAGCTTTTGACGAAAAGGTAGTTGATGATGATGAAATGGAGGGGGATTTGAATAATGAAAATACTTTTGGAAGATAGTAAAACTGTATGAAACAGTTTGATGAATCCCAAGTCCATGATAATATTCTTTTAATGAGGAATTTTTCGAAACAAAAAAAAAGATATGAACATAATGGGTGTTATATGTCCCATCCGTGAAAGCGGTACAACAAAAAATGACAAGCGTAAAATGATCCATACATGGCAAGCAAATTACAAAATAAATCAAGAAACGGTCGTAAAACCAGGTTTTGCGTCGTAAAAACTTTTGCGAGCGCAAAATCTGGTTTTACGATTCATTGTTCAATTTGAGACTGTAAATGTAGTTTTTCAAGTTGAATTGCATTTGCGTTCGTAAATGTGAATTTACAGAGCAAAACCAGGTTTTACCACGATTATTGTGCATTTTCAAAGAAAATGAATATTTTCGATTGATAATAAAATTTACGATCGCATAACCTGGTTTTACGAGCATCCAATCAGTTAGCCAAAGAGATTCCTCGTTACAAATGGCTTCGTGGCGAACTAATTGATGTGTTGTTCAAAAATTATCAATATGGATAGTGCGTGTGTGTTATACTAAAATCAGAAGACGAGTAGAATAATAAAGCCATGCATTATAACCCATTTAAAATACATGTTTTAATAACAGTTCAATTAAAACTTCATTCAATATTTATTAACAAAAAATCAATCAAGGAGCAAAAATATTAAATACAATTATGAAGATGCATTAAACTTCTGACACTTATTCGTTTTTGAAAGTTTATTAAAATGGACCATTTAAAACTAACCAAAATGTAAAATGTGTGATATACTTAAACTTATATACGATTTTGGTTTGTAGGGGTGGATACGAAGTTTTTTCTCTAAAATCTGAACGGGTTATTTACTTCATTATATGATATGGCGTTTTTAATAATACTTTTTTACAGATCGTTATACAAGAAATATAATTATTTAAAAATATTTATGTTAATAAATTAGTACAAAATTAATCTATTCGGCTGATTGCAATGTTAATACTTTGTAGTTGTATTTTTAATTATCAAATTGTCATAATAAATAAATAAATAAATATGAAAATGTAAAAATATAAAAATGGAATAATAAAATAAAATAAAATAATAAAGTATGCAGAGCCTGGGACTTTTATATTCCCTTGTGGGCACGAATATTTCCTTTCCTTGTAACTACAAACTGTAATTGTTAGAAATAACTATTATTACTATCATTATTATTTGGCTCAATAGGGTAGACTCTATGAGAATTGTCAGGATTTTAACGATTTCGGCAAATCATTTTAGCACTAAAATTTATTAATTATTTATTTTTATTGTCTTTACGGTATGCAGTAGTGAAAAAGTAGCAGTAAAATAGTTTATTAATGTGTCACATATATCATAATCCAATAATATTTAACAGTCTTTACAAATAAATACATTAAAATAAGTGTGACACCCTGCCAAAAAGACATACAAGACACAATTTGATTAACAATAACTGACTTAAAGCTGCATTAAGTTTTTCAATTTTCTGAATTTTGTTTGATTTTCTAAAAATATATTTCTTTTAAAAAATAGATATCTTCTTACCACGATCCCTGAAATTCTTTTTCAAAAATTTTATTTCTTTCAGCTGTAAATAAACGAAATCCTCTGACCGGTTGGTCGGCATTCTACGATTATACTTATGAGCTTGGAGCATACGCACGGATGTACGGAAAAACCCTAGAATCGAAGATGAAACATGACAGATTGCATTAATTGTCCTTAATTAATATCCAGTTGTATTGAAAATGGAGTTATGTATCCCTTACTAAGTCACAAATGACAAATTTAACAAAGTTCTGTGTTTAATTTATCGTATTTCACCGTTTTGAAAGTTGTGTTCAAATGACCCGGGTCTTGATGACATAACCAGGTTCTAATATTAGATCCCAAATGCTGCATCTCGCTGGGTAAATACTGTAATTTCTGTATTTATTCCAGCTTTTATCGTTGAACCGAGTGTAACATTTTTCATTAGAAACATCATTAATTAGATTAGCAATGTTTTAATTTTTTTCTTTGGAAAAATTAATGCAGCTTTAAATACAACGTCGAAAATAGAGAAAATTAAAACTACATATTTTACGCCTTTTACATATAAAATTAAGAGTTTTAGCTAAAAGAGACTTTGCAATAGATTAGCTTAAAAATTCCAACTACAAGTGTTCCTATTTTCTGTTGAAGCAATTAACGATAAAAAAAAACTTATCCGAAAAATAGTTCACTAACATGGTTCTTCATCATGTAACTCATACAACAGGTTAATGATAAAAACTAGAAGTTAAAGTGTTTTAAAATTTAAATATAACATGCCAGGTGTTAGAAAGACTTGTATATAAATTCGAATGCGTGGCTTCCTCGTCATTATGTCAGACTCCGGTAGATGAGGACATATCCAAGTATCTACAGGTGCCGTGAAACAATACAGATTAATTTGGAACGATAAGATAATTTACTAGTATTTACCAATGTCAAATTATTATCAATATTTTTTTCATTGTCTTCAGGTTCGACTTAATAGTGTTGTCTTTTATATACAATATTTTTACAATATCTTAAATTCATTTAAAAGAATAATGTTCAAAAATAAAGGTGATTAATATTTTTATATATGTATTTTTGAATACTTCATTTACTGAAATTATTGATATCAAAAAAGTAATTGATAGGTGATATTTATAAAATCTAATCAGAGAATATAATATTGCATAATATGTAAATGCACCATTCCTGTATAATACTTCAAAATAGTTGTGAATTCGCCAAAATTTTTAAAACTTTATTTATTTTATTTAGCATAAAAAACAAGTAAAATTTTTTATTGCTTGATAGACCAATGACAACAAATATATGAACAAACACGTATACTTTATCCAATTAAAAAAAGAGCTACATGGCATCAATGACTATAGTTACCAATCAGATAACGTAAATTTTAATAACGTAAATGAAAAAAACAAATTGCACAGGTATTCAGTTAATCTATCATTTACGACGTAAAACTTGGTTTTACGACTGTTAATGAAATTAACGATAGCAAAAATAGATTCCATGGTGTTAATATACCTTACATACCGTAAAACTTTGCTTTACGACGCAAATTACGACGCAAATTGCACAAAAACCAAAATGTGCTTTTGCGATCGCAAAACCTAGTTTAACGATCGTAAAACCTACATGTATAGTCGTAAATCCTAGTTTTACGGTGCAAATTCAACAATAAATCATAAAACAAGGTTTTGCGATCGCAAATGTAGGTTTTATGGCGCAAAACCAGGTTTTACGGCGTCAATGTAAGTTTATCAGATTATTGTGCAATTTGCTTGCCATATCCGTAACAATTATTTTTTCCACGGAGAAAGTGTTTGTAGAAATTGTTTCAAACAAATTTATGACATTGCGGAAAAAAACACTGAGAGCTTTAAAACGACACTTTGATGAGATGGACCAGTTCCTAGACAACAAAGTAACCTTGAAAGAAAACCAAGACATGTTCTAATTTAAGACGATACAAAACGAGTAGTAGATTTTATACTTGGTAACAGCAATGATTTCGGTCTACTTCAGCCGGCAGTACCACGAGGAGTGAATAACTTGCCTTCAATTTTTCTACCATGTTCTGTCACAAAACTAAATGTTTCGTATATATGAGAGGGAACTGTTTTGATTCATATAATAGAGCTGAAGTTTTGTCATCCTTTTAGAATATATGTTAAAAATTTTGCCCACGTATGAGGATGAGTACACCCCGTGATGTTTGCCAGAAATGTGAAATATTGAGAAGACGTATTCAAGATGCCGCGTCTGACGAAGACAAGCTCCTGAACATCTCAGTTTAAATTACATCTTGAAAAATGTCAGACGGAGCGCAGCATGCATTAGACAATCACATGATGAGCATTATGGAGTTGTCAGACCACCTGGATTTAGAGAACCTATTTCAACTTGCTACATGAAAATGCATTATACCTTTGTTTTTCAAAAAACTTAACAATTCTTCACAATTCACGACAAATAGGCCCTATTTATTTTGTTTCACCAGTAATTTTTTTTGGAATCAGATTAGATGGTATACCAATGCAAAACAACTATCTGTCCGACGAGATTCAGACCATAGGTCTCTCTCTCTCTCTCTCTCTCTCTCTCTCTCTCTCTCTCTCTCTCTCTCTCTCTCCCTCTCGTTACTTCATTTAAAATACCAGAAAGGAAGCTAACACAAATAACACAAATGTTTAATACAAAGTCTTTTATGTCCCTGGTTTAAATACATGTTTTATTGTAATTTCCAGCTGGTTGATGAAACCAAAAGGTAAACACCAAAGTAAACAGAACAATCAAAATCTTTGCAAGTAAGACTTATTTTTGTTTAAAATCAAATACTTAATACAATACTGCAAATTAACTGATTTTGGGAGAAAATGGAGCAAATTCACACGGATGCAGTTATTTCTATGATCCACCATTCATTTCATAACTATGATTATGGGGGGAAAATGTGGTATCTATGCTGACAATTGCGGAGGTATTGAATATTAGTTTATTAAACAAACTTCATTTCCTGCATCTATAGATATTAGTATTAATCCAACTGTTTTGTATCTTTTAATTTCTGTACTTATCAAGCTTAAGTTACGGGTACATGGTAGCCTTTTCCTTATTTTCCAAAAAGGAAGGTAAGTGAAGTAACGAGTTAAGATTCTTTAACTTCTATCGAGGCAGTCATCTTTGTGATGATGGAGGAACGCCAACGATTTTCGAGGGATCAGACAAACATTCTCACACTAGGATCTGTCCGAGCAGGATTCGAACGAAGGCAGCAGTGAGAGGCATTTTGATCTGTTATCCGTTTACGCACGCATATATATATATGACCATATTATTATTATTATTTAACTTTGAAACAGGACAAAATAAGAACAAGTATGTAATGGCGTATCTTTGTTGGCGAGTGATGATGGGGTTCCACACACAAAAAAATACATGATGCAAATTGCAGGGCATGCAAGGTACATTGAATACATTTGTATATCACATGTTCTATACGATGTAAATTTTATATAATTAAATTACAAAAACATTATAAGACTTTCTTAGAAACGTCGAAGATCAGAACTTAGCTTTTATGTACCTGTATTGATATTTGTATCAGAAGATTTATCTGATATCAAAAACTTTTATATCTTGTAAAATGTAAGAGTCAGGACAGGTTTGGTTAAAATCGAATATTTATTCTTGTATTTATATGTGTTTATTCGTGTATGCATTTGTAATTAAATCCGTTTTGTTTTTTTTTTGTTATCTATATTGTAGTTTACAATTAGACAAAGTAAATTGATATATTAATAAATAAATATATACATTACTTATTTAAATATTTCAGATGTCTTATTGAAAGTGGTTTTGCACACATAAAGAAACATTTTTTGACGTAATGACGCCGACACTGTTGCCCAATTATTCAACAAGTCAAGTGTAATAAATAAAACACAAACATACCAGCCCTTGTACAAATCACAATCCAAAAACAAAGTAAAAACTTTGGAAGCTGGCAAATTCAGGTGAACTTCCATCAAGAAAGCGAGGCCGGGTGTTCCAGAAGGGTAAGCACCTCTTGTCTAGCTAGCTTCATCCGCCACGTGCAAGTCAACATTGAGAATGAAAGGAACAAGGAACTATGGTAAGTCAAATATATCCAGTTTAAGTTTGGATACAGTGACTACATACTTATTAACAATTTTGTGATGACGGCCATAAAACTTAAGGGCCTTTATTAGCCTAGGCTTGCAATATTCATGCGTCAACAATTTAATTCTAAGCAGTTTGCTTCGTTGTAGAAAGTCCCCATAGTGGGAACAAGCTCTACCATAACGTAAAAACTATAAAACATATACACAATACGCGGGAGAAGCAGGGATATTACTGCGCAAAAACGGAAAGTTGGCAATTGAAAATTTAAAGTCATCAAGTTTGTCGTATAGCTTCAGATGTAACCTTTCGTGGGTGTCATAATTGATATATAAGTCCAAATATGGAGCAGAACATCGAGAATCCGTTGTGTCTTTTATTTCAAGCTCATTCGGATAGATGGCATTTACATATACTCCACATTTGGGATTATTTAGGGATAGAACGTCATCTTCATATCTGTATGTGTAGTTGAATGATTTTGCGACAGTCTTTTCTCCAGTTTTAAAAAAGTTTGTAAAAATTCTGATTCATATAAATAAAGAAACAAATCAGCAAGCACAGTTTGTGCCAATTGGTATACTGATTGGTTGTTGAAAAATTATATTGCCAAACACAACAAATATGTTGTCTATCAAAAATTCGAACATTTTGTTGATGGTATCATCAGTAAATTTTTCTTTGCAGTCTGTATGGTGTTTACGAATTAACCAGATTCCCTGTTAAGCACAAGATATTTATATCTCGGTTACCGTTTCTGTAAAAGAATGACAAGTAAATGATTTGTTTTAGAGGTTCTTTTAATTTAGAATGAGGGATAGTGGTGTAAAGTGTAGAAAAATTAAAAGTTTGTATACTTTTTACCGAAGATAGTAACTAATACTGTGGTGACATATCGTAACGAGAATGGTTCTTGTCAGTGGCAATGGTTCGACTGGAAAACATTTTTGCCGCTACCTAAAGCCATCAAGGGAATCCAAAAATACCAACACTTCCGATTTACAAAAAGATCCAGGAGTTGTTTATGTAAAAAAGAAGTTGGATCAAATGAACAATGTGTTGTCCTCTACAAACATTCTCTAACAAATTCTAACAGAAATAATAGCCCTATTGGTATTGCAGAAGGGGGTTTGAGCGTAGCGAGACAAAACTATCTCTATAGACAGTTCGTACGTCCCTAATTCCAAGAGGTAACATGCCCGTGACCTAGTGAAGAATAGACTTTGACGTAAGACCGACGTTATTACGTAATTTAGATTTTAATTAGTTAAAGTGTGACATATTTGACGTCATATTTTTTCTAGTTATATTTGTCATACAAAAATAAAATGTTGGATTTTAATAACTTTATAAAGAACATTTATTTTCAGTAAAAAATCTCATTTTTAAAAAAACTGATGAATTGTACCTTTTGTCGTGTCGCGTCAAATATATAGTATTGAAAATATAGTATTATGCGATAGTATTGAAAAACCAACTTTCCTTTAAATAGTAAGCATAGCACGGACAACTCACTACCATAAGCAATTTAAATGGAACTTCAACTGGGTAGTAGCGCAATCATAAAATAAGTAAAATGACCGTCTATAAAATGGCATTCAATATAAATCTTAAATTTTGTTCTTCACAACAGAGTTTTTAGATAATCTTTCTAATAAATAAGCTATTAATTTCGCAAAAAATGTAAAATTTTAAAACTGTTTAACAATTCTTATTATGTAAACAGCTTTAAAAACAAAGTCAAACTCTACAAGTGTATTTCAATTTTATTCATTAGACAAAAATTACGGAATGTATTGTATCACTTTTTTAACTTAAATTTTTAGTCCAGTAAAATACGTGGCAGCAAAATGAAGATGTTGAGACGAAGGTAACTTGATGTACAATCTGCCACCTCATTCTAATCGAAGAACCACAGCATTGGATCCAGATTTCCATTTGCGGCCACTTCGATCTGTATATACATACACAATAGATTTGTCGTTTTTGTAAATATGTGCAAATGCGTCATTTGCCAAGGTCATGATGCTTACAAAAAAGGAATACAATCCTGGTTCAGGACAATAAAAGACTCCATCGGAAGCATTTAGTCCACCTCCAACATTGGTGATTACTCTGCTAAACTTTATTATCTGTTGGGTAGCATACGATTCCGTTTTTTGTAATCCCGCGGTAAATGCAATTTTATTTTCTGTAATAAGCATCAAAGAACAATATGTAATAATTGACATGCAATTTGCAATAAACAGTAAGTTAAAGAACGATGTAAAAATAAAAAACCACTAATGTGTTATCTAAATTCAAAATATAAAAATTATTTTAAAGGGTACCTGTAACCAAAATTTTTTTATCACAGTTGTTCTATATATATTATTCAAGTATCACAATATTGAAAACTGCATCAAAATTGGTAACAAAACAAAAAAGTCATAGCGGTTTGAAATCCACACTTTTTAACTTTCCCGTGAAATACCTCGATTTGTGTTATAAATCTGTGACGTCATTACAGTATTAGAAGTAGTATCTAACATATTAGACAGTAGTAACAATTATGATATGTCGAAGTATGTAGAAGACAGTAGCGACTCTGACATGTGCCTAATTAATGAAAATTGTTTTTTATTTGAGGAATAAGTGGACAATCTTACAAGTAATGTATTTGGAGTATAGCTATTTTTATTTGAACCAGAAACGGACGAAAATATTTGAGTCTAGTCTCTACCTAATCGAGAATTTTGAGTGAAGTTGGTTGCATAGCTGTTGACGAGTCTTAACTTCTCAATAACACGAAAATTGATAATATCGTTGACTTTGTTTAAAAGAAATAAATCATTTTATTAAGTCAGACTGGACCCACTCGAGAATTGCTATTAGATGCATAGCTATAACAAATAAAACGCGATTAGTTTGAACTTATCGTAGACATTTAAAGAAGATTAAATATCAAGTCAGACAGGACAGACTACCGGATGTATATTATAGAACTTACTGTGATACCGGCTAAAAATCAATATGCTTTTTTGTGCAATGTTTATTCACAGTTTAAATTAAATGACTGTGATGTAAAAAACTTTTAAGTTATCTGGCGGCATTACATTTCCTCGATAATTGAAAGACGTTCACACTAATAAAGTTTGTAACATAGTTTTTTTCAACTGTCCGATGGCTAATTAATGCTGAGGTAATTAAAAAAGGGAAAAAACCCAAGATATTCCATCTCAAATTTTTTACGCAAAAACTATTATAATTGTTTAAATTAAAATGACACGGATTTAAGAATGAAACCACATTTAAAAAAACGAGATAGTAATCATAATAATAATAATAATAATAATAATTTTATGGATTTGTATGTATGCCCAAGGAAAAGTGAAAAGTAAAATCTGAATAGGACCAAATGCTGTAAGTAAGTAGATCAATAACATGTTTTAAATAGACTACTCTGGTCGTCAATTTTTAATTTTACTTTTGCCTAAAAGTTTAAATTATTATTATTACTAAGGAAAAATTTTGTTTTTCTTACTTTTTTAAATTTAAAAATGATATATCCATTTTATCCACAGTCAAATCTTTATAGATCTGGCAAATAATGTCTACCAGATAAAATTATTTAACTTTACTCGAACTGTAAATATATTATTGTATATTCTAGGGGCGTAAGATAACTTTAAACTGCAAATCAATTTTGCAAAATAGAAGTTATATCCTGTTAAATACAGGTGTGGGTCTGAATCTTAGGAATGGATGTAATAAACAAAAGGATTAATAATAATCTTAAATGTCGGTAATCTTAATTATCGGTACATGTAAAATGGATGTCAATTCCACTTCATTAAATAGTTTTCCCTTAAAATAATCATAGAAAGTCGACGTCAAACTACTAGTTTGGATTTGACTTATTTTAGTAGCGGTAAAGAATATTCTGTGGAGGAATGTTACTGGTATGACGTCACAACACGGGAGCCTTTTTGATTTGGAGTTCTGTAGATGTATTAGAAATTCACCGATGTCTTCGTTATTACGGAATGTAATTTTATGGAATTTTCACTAAAGCTATATTTAAGTACCACAAATTAAATATGTCAAAACTGAAAATCGTTACAGGTACCCTTTAAATACAAAGGTTCTCTTATTCCATAAACGCTCATTAAATCGAAATTAAGAATTAAAGAAATTTTGAGGTAAACGTAAAATTTAATCAGCATTAATCAGCGTCAATGTTAAAATTTTGTGAAAAAGTAATTTTTGTTGTCGTGACTGATGATCTTGTATGTCTACATCAGGTGTCCAATCAAAGACAAACATACTTGTACATGTCAAACTTACAGTCCCAAAAGGAAATTGAAAACTTTGAACTTTCACTTTGGAACTTAAGCACTTATTGTCTAACTAACCCCATACAACATGTGCGAAAACAATTAAAGAATAAACGTATCCAGGATAAATTGATATACAGCCATTTTTACATATTAACGATATTGCAATGACGGTTACAAAACATTTGTTGAGGCTTAATATCCCTGGGCTTGAAATATTCCAGAGACACAACAGTTTTTAAAAAGCATCGATGTAGAGAATTTCCTTGGTAAAAACGAGTATTACCATACATTTACTGTTGTTTAAATGAAGTTAATAAATTAGAAAAATTAACTGAAATTCTTTTTTATAATAGCGTTTCTATTTTTCTATATAATGTACGACGCTTACAAATAACAAAACGACAGATTTAACAAGTATTTAGAATGAGGTCCAAAAATGTTTTAAAAAAGAGGTTTTAAAAATATCAGATAAATTAAAACTATAATTAAACAATACCAATAGTTTATTACAGTGCAACTCCCAAAACCGGCTTCTTGTGGGTCGAACGAGTGTCGCTGGCTTTTAAAAGGGCCAGTGTTAACCCTTTTACCTCAGGGTTTTTAGATGAAATCATGAGGAAATAACTTTAATTTTTAAAGTTTTTTTCTGCCTTTCCGATAAATTTCTCTTATACCAACCCCTATATATTATCAATATTTATGACTTGAACTTTTTGTTTCCAACATATTAGTTCAGCTTTTGGTTACCATGGCAACAGGATTTCAATTTTAATGAAAAAATTCAGGAAATATCATAACATGGTGGACCCTTTTACTTAATACATGCATCAAACTATTTGAAAATGCCTAAAAAGGGATCGAAAAGGATAATTTGATGAAATTCAACCTTTATTGTATAATTTTTCATCAGTAATCAAATTCTGTAATAAAACAAAATCCAGGAATACATATCCTCATACAATTCAAAACGTCATTAAAATCTCTAAATTGTATGTTGAAAAATTAAAAATGGTTTGTATTCAAGGCTGATCATATTTCACTAAGGAAACATAATAATTCTGACAGATAAAAACTTTATGTTTTTTCACAGAAAAGGTCAGATATTGCTTACCATGGCAACAAAATTTAAATTTTAAGACAAAAATTAAGTAAATATAGCAAAGAATACTGTTCATTGGCCCATGTTTTATATAAAGCATGCATCCAACTATTGGAAAATGAAATAATTTGACATCAAACTCAACTATTATTATGTTATTTTTCATCAATAAAGTTCCGTCACAAATGAAAATCCAGATGTATATATACTTTGCGATTAAAAAGTCAAAGGACTTTGAGTAGAATTTAGACTGACATTACAGAAGGTTTTACAGCTTTTTTCTGCCTTCTCTAGTAATTGTCTAAAACAAATCCATTTATATTATCAAAGTATATGACCTTAATTTTTAGTTTCCATCAAATTAAGTAAGATAATTGTTACCATGGCAACAGAATATTCATATTTTTTGCAAACATTCAATCTAAACCTATATGTTATACATTTCAGCACTATTCAAGACTATGCAAAATTTTACATACTAGTTATTCATGACAATGATTTTACATCTTATAAGAATTATGTAGAGATTGTTTCTTGACATATAAACAACGTTTTGAGTATGATGTTAGAATGAAGGGACAAAAGATGAAGAAATTTTAGGAATTTTACCTTTAGCATATATTACTTCGTCAGTATCAAACATCTGTCTAAGCACAACCCTTATACGAAATATTTATCATTTATCATTAAAAAAATATCTATTATAATCTCATAATTTTTGACTTGAAAAAAATTGTGTGATACCCACAATATCTGTTTAATGTATTATAACAAATAGATACAAGAATGATTTTTTAAAAGGAACATTATTTCTAGTTTCAAATTTTCATGTACATTTTAAAATTGTGAATAGCCAAATCTATAACTACTTTATTCAAATACTGTATATCTATGGAAGTTCATAAGGTCCGTTATAAAATGTGTAAGGATCATGACAAATAAAATCTTGGAAGAAAATAATAAAAGCTAGAAATGTGACAGAAAAAAGTGATATCGTAGAAATTGCATCGATGTTAGTAAAATTACCAATATATTATGTGGTTCATGTACATCATGGAGGATAGGACATATAAAAATAATGGTGGGGATTTGAAAAGTTTTTAAATTATCTAATGGGTTGGACACACCCTTTTATGTTCGCCACTTGGTCCCCAGGAGACTTGATGACCGAATAGACTAAAGCGCATGTTTACGGATTACAGTGCCTCTTGCCGCTTCAGTCCAAATCCGATGTGGAAAAGTTAGTTTTTTTGCTGAAGATGAGAAGTTTTCTCTTGGTACTCTGATCTCCCCATTATCCTAAAAATAACTGCATCAATATAAATAAAAGAACCTAGACAGGGGCATAGACACTATTACTCAACTCCAATCTTTCTTATTTGGTAGAAAATATTTGTAAATTTTAATTTACTTCAGGCGAGTGGAATTCATCAGCGAAAATAAATAAATAAGTAAACAAATAAAAAAATAAAAATTAAAAATTAAAATAAATAAATAAATAAATAGCACTATTTTCGTGACAAGAGCAGTAATGTTTAGAGTTTTAACGTTCATAAAGCGGGTTATGCTCCTATAAAGTAAAATGGTTTCTCCAAATCCTCCCTTAAACTTTGATATAAACCAGACAAAAAGGTTAAAAGAAATGGAAGAATTTGCATTTGTTCTTGGTATAATAATAATAATAATATTGAGTAGAATAAACAGTTTTATCATGTTTTCTCGAGTAAATTATATGTACATTACATGCATATGTATACAGATCTATGTTTTTTATGAATCTTATTTGCGAGAGTTCTGCATTAGAAAAATTTATCAAAAACCTCTAACCAAAAATATTTAAGCATAAATGTTTTATCAACCATTCATAAATGTAATAATATCGAAAACCGCATCAAAATTGGTAATAGAATTTAAAAAAGTTATAGCAGTTGGATATCTGCATTTTTTAATCGCTGAGTGAAACGCCTTGTTTTCAGTTACCTATGTTTGTCATTATTTGGGGATGCAGTAGAGAATCTTCTAATAACGAATTTGGCGTATAACGAAGCTGTAATAATGCGAACGAGAAACGGACAAATTTGATTAACAAATTGAGTCAAACCCGACTTTCTCGGAAATTGTGCTTGATTATCAGCTATTGCAAAAAATACGCGAGTCCAGGGTAGATCCGTTGCCGGGGGAGGTTGAGGGGCAGAACAAAAATGACCTTTTGGCCACATTTTTCTCTCCAAGGCTCTCTTGAATTTTTCAAAGGAGATGGATTACATCAGCAACCCAATTGAATTTGCCAATGATGATTATTATTATTTTTATAGTTATAATTATTATTATGAGTATTATTATAATTATAAATGGACTAGAAATTCAAAGAATGAGTTTTACCTAACCTATAAAATAAAAACCTAAAATGCCATTTTTCCGTTAGAAATTACTTCATACATGACACTGGACCATCTTACTATTATATGGTATAAAGATTTGTTTGTCAGCCATGTACATAAAAAGAAAAAGCAAGTACAAATGCGTTAAGACAAAAGAAGTAATTTTGATCCAATAGTTCGTGGGATTCTCCAAAAAAAAAATTCTTTCCGTTACATCCACAATAATATTAATGTGCGTTTGAGATTTTGAGTTTTATTACCGTCTTCATTTCTGATTTTGAAAAGAATGAAATTAGAACTCAAACTGTGTCTGTCGAAATCTGTATCTATTAAAGCCATACACATCCACTTGTAACTCTCAGTTTAGAAAATCGGATGAAAAATCTTTACCTTATAAAAAGGGGAGCCTAATATCCCAATATGTTGATGAAAACAAGCATGTAGCAGATACGTTTTCTGTGTATGTTTTACTTCCGGGAAAATGTTTTTCTGAAAATATATGCTGCAAATGGGATTCACTTGTAACTATTTATAGCATATATACATTATTTTAACTGAGGTCAGTCCTAAGTATATATTTTTCATATTTATTTACGATAAACGATGTATCTATAATTATATTAATTTCTAGCATAGCAGCCTTACTCAAACTCATGATTTTGAGTTTTGACGTCGTTTTGTTTTTCCGGGATTCACCCGGCATTCCGCAAGGATTTAAAGGTAATTGAACATGACATCTGTCGAAATAAACAAACAATTTTAAAAAAAACCTTAGCCTTTATCGGTTGAAAATCGAAGATATTATAATAATATCATTTTCTAGAGTTTGAAATAACGTAAAGATTAATAACTAGTACGATCTAGTTAAAATCTAGAAAACTTGCATGCCGTTTTAAGTTTCAAGCAGTCGGTATTTAAATATAGCCGTTTCTAGTACTTGTAAATGCACAAATTTTGGATTATCATCCAAACTTCTATAGTTTTAGAATCTGTGTTTCGTTTAGTTTATAAACACGTGCCTTTTTCATTGTTTTTAAAATGATCCACGAGGTTTAGAGATATAGAATTTGCGATCACATGACAGGTTTTTTATTTTGTTCCAAAGAAAAAATTAAAACGGTGCTTATGTAAGTTTTACTCCACCAGCAGCGGCACCCGCTGATGATGTTCCTAATGAACAATGTTACATTTTGTTCAACGATAAAAGCTCGAATAAATACAGAAATTACAGTATTTACCCAGAGAGATGCAGCATTTGGGATATAATATTAGAACATAGTTACGTCATCAAAACCCGGGTCATTTAAACACAACTTTCAAAACGGTGGAATACGATAAATTAAACACAGAACTTTGTTGAATTTGTCATTTGTGACTTAGTAAGGGATACATAACACCATTTTAAATACATCTGGATATTATGAAGGGCAATTAGTCCGATCCGGTTAGAATCCCATCCATTTAAGAATTTGATCAAACGATGCTCTAACAAAAAATGAAAATATCATTCATTCTCTAAAGCACTTATGGTACATGTAATGTAAAATCCAGTTCTTGATCTTAATAAATACCCTGAGTATGAATACAAAGAATACAAGCTGACAGATTTATACCAACAACTGTACATAATCCAAAACGTATACCTATAAAAGCTGCTTGTGCTGATAAGGCGCACGAGGTACAGTTTTCGGATGAAAAGGAATCAATCATTTTTTGGAAAATTTAGGTTTTATGAAATGAATAGACTATTTACATCATTAGAACAAAATTATTATCAACGTCCCTTAAAAAAAGGGCCGATCCAGCGCGGATTAGTTACTTACAAGCCAACCCAGGTAAATTTTCATAGTGTCAAATTATAAAAAAAATTATTTAATGCTATTTTTATAAGAAAAAATATTTTAATACTTTTTGCATTGCGCGACGGAAATAAGAAAGCAGTGTTGTTAAGCCGTACGAATTCCCTCCACTCTCGACCCTCTACCACTAAACCCCAAGAGAGTAACAGCTATCAGTGAATGTGATAGTTCCATATACTTAAAAATCAGATTTTCAAAAAGTCACATAATACAAAAAATAATTTAAACTGTATCACGAATTATCAATTTAACCTCTACATTCCTGTATAAAGTGGTCCAAAGTGCTTGTGTACACTTATTGATCATAGTTCGTACTAATGCCTAGATTCCAATCCCTTTCGGAAAGATTCTAGTGTATTATAAAATGTATGCTTTACAAAGTCGATGGTTTTCTCTGCAAACTCCAGTTTTTTGTCAGCATCACATAACCAACGGCATCAACATAAGTTGAAAAAATCGCGACTGGGGTATCAACACTGTTACGCAACTCTTTTCCAGTCCTTCATTTTCTGTCTGAAAGTTTATTTTATCATTTCAGCAATCTTAAACATTCATTAAACTGCTAATTCGGGTGTAATTTTGCATTGTTTTTACTCATAGCCGGAAAACCATGATACATTTCTTATCGTGAGCTAGGTGAACTGTTTTAGGACAGTGATTGTTTACTTTGGCAGGGGGTTAAAAATTTAGGACTTCTCTATCTCCTTCTCTTGGAAACGGTTTCCTGGAGTATTTTATCACTATTCAAATGTCCATAATGAGCCAGAAAATATATATTTCAGGAGTAAGGAAATCAACTATTTAAAAGTAATATACGTACAAAGTACATAGCACCACCAAGCCCAACCCCAAAGTGGGGAATGATCTTTGGTTTTCTTTTTTATATACACTCTGTTAAGCTTTTCATTAGGAACCAGAAAATACATAGTTTAGGGGTGGGGATCTCAACCAGTTAAAAGTTATACATGTACATAACACCACCCAGCTCCACTCCACAATGGGGAATAACCTTAGGTGTCTTTAATATGTATGGATCTTTTTATTTTATTATAAGGAACAAGAATATATATATTTCGATAGTTTAAAATTTATGACAAAGACCCACCTGGCATCACCCGTCGGTGGTAACCAAGGGAAATAATTTATTTCAATTGATGAGTCTTGAGTTGCTGATTACATATATATGTAGTATAATATTACACAGCAAACTTCATGGAGAAATTTGTGATTTTTGTTTTAAGACCCTGTCCCTCCACCATTGGACCCAGGAGAATTTAAATCTCGGATAGTACATTTCTAATGATACAAGAACCTACTATAAAAACTGAAATGATATTGATGGATGAGTCTAGGAGAAATCCTGCGGACAAAAAGTGATCAGTTGAAAATAATAGTAATGGGAAACAGAAAATGGAAAAAAAATCAATGTCTTATATCTAGTAAGGTAGAAGACAATAATTCCACAATAGAAAAATGAAGAAACAATTAAGATAGATTTATTAGTTATGCAAGTATACCTGCACAGGTTATCCTGTCTGCAAGTACACTTGCGTCGTTGTAATTTCAGTAATCCGATTAGCCAACAGATAATGTCGAATAGGGTTTTATTATACATTGTGACTTCTGACGGCCAGTTTTTTTAAGTAAATAACACGTTTAAAAAGGTCGCTTAATTGAAGCTTATTTTTATATAAATAAAGAAGGGTAATTCGGGACCGGATTCGCGTGTTCGGTATGTGGAGGTGATCAGTTTTTGGAAAGACCTCCATTCTAAAGTTGAAATGTGCTTTAATTGGGATATTCATCTTGTCGTAATTCCTACTAACGTGACACGCTTGTTTCCTTCAAGCGGGCAACAAGACGGTGCTAGATTTGAATTTTGAGCATTCGAGACAACAGATAAAATAAACGAAAATTTTAGAGGTCTCAAGCTTTTGTCATATAATCGGATTTTTAAAAAAAAAGATTTTTTATTGTTTATACAAATAGCTGCTAACGTTTGATGTACCATAGATGCACATTTTTGAAAATCATTCCTCATCAGTGACACTACAGGCCAAAAGTTTGATAGAAAAAAATAGCCAAACAGTTAAAAAATAATGAATCTAAATTTCCAAAATTATATGAATCCAAATCCAGCAAAGGAATGCTTTGCATGAGGGAACAGACCTTTGTTTAAAAAAACTTTCAAAAATAAAGACGTCTGAAAATTTTGCTAAATGGTATATTTTCTGAAAACAGATAGCACTAATAATAGTATTAATAATACTTTACCATTGCCCGCTGCCTTCCTTAAGTCTTTTATTGCTTGTTGTATCTTTCTTTCAATCTTTTCTTCTGAGAAAAGGTGAAACATTTGCTTTACAAAGTAACTGTGGCAGCCGCTTTGTCTTTTTTCTTGTTTGCTCTCTGTCTGGGCACCTTTTACAAAAACACTCGGATCAACAAAACTGCAAATAAAATAAAATACAATTATTTCTTTGAACATTTTAGAAGCTAACGACACAAATCTGCTAAAATTGTTGAACTTGCAGAATAAACATAGTCATTTTTGCAAGCATATATCTATATATATATATATATTTCTTTTTTTTTTTTTTTTGCAGTACAGCATCTGGCTTATTATTTGCGTGTAGTTCCTGCTTATGAGAGATGTAAGGATATATGATCCAGTCAATACAGTAATTATAATATCATATTTAATAAGAAATTAAACATGCAACCCGGAACATATAAATAACATTGATAAAATAGTGTTTTATTGTTTGCATTGAAGCCTCATTATCAACAACATAAATACCTTTTTAACTTTGAACATATCTTAAAACATATATTTTTTCATTACTTTCCCTTGCGAGACCATGCTGGCCAAGTGACCTTAGGCGAACATGAACGTCTCAAGGCTTCTCTTACCGCCTATGCAGGATTCCGCCTCTGGACAAATTCTATGTTTAGAAAGTTGGTCATATTGCTTAGTTAAAAGTTAATATAGATGTCGCCAATGGTTCAACCTATGAGTTTTGGTGCATCTTTTTTTGGGTTAAAACTATTTGAAAAATTTTCTACAAATCGTATAAATTCAGATAACCAGGGTGTTCAGTATGTTTTAAAGTAGCGGGAAAATGTTGAAAAGTAAAAGAGGCAATTTAATTGAAAACTGAGTCGCAGTGCGGCGAAACGAGACCCATAGCATTTAAGGAATATGTTCTCGAGGGCTTCCCCTCGTCTGTACGAGTGGAAGTTCGGAGAAACACCTCGGAACAAAAAATTAATTTAAAACTTTTTAATGCATTTTCAAACAGATCTAGAGTTAAATAAAACTTAGAAAAACTTTTTTATATCGATGATTTCTGATCTTGTTTTATACTTTGTCATGCTGACTAGTTATACACGTGTTTTTTAGGGTTTTATTCCCGTATTCATATGACAACGTTTTTTATCAATAATCGACAGTCAAATATTATTCGGGTTATCATGGTCGTAAAAATGCGTTTCAACATGCGAACAAATTCAATGAATGCAATCGCTCTAGAGACAAGGATGGCTTCAAAAACGAAAATTGAATTCGGAGCGAGACTACCAAGAATACCAAGAAACCATGTCGTCACATAAAGGGCGATAATTGAAGACAGCAAAAACAATAAAAACGCCAGTGTATATGATAAAATTACCGAGTACATAAAATGAATTAAAATTATTCTCAAGGGCCCTAATATCACCGGCACATAAAAACAACGCAGTTTATAACAGAAATGGGGACACAGCACGCAGTGATGACAGGTATCTTTCCTCCCGACAATCCCTTTTTCCTCCACCGTCTTTAAAATTTAACATTGAATATTTTTTAGATAGTTCTGTATTGAAATCATTATGCATGTGTGTAGAGTTTGAATAGGTTCTTGATCGACCACAAGATGAATGTATATTGCACGCTGAGGTGTTAGTGAAACGTCTTCGAAATTTGTCTTTTAGATATGTAAATATATAACAAATACCTGCTGAATTTTGATGTGCCATATGTGCGCATTTCGGAAGAGCATTTCTCATCAGTGACACTAGGGGCCGAAAAGTTTAAAAGATAAAAAACTTAGCCAAACAGTTGAAAGATAATGAATCTAAAGTTTCAAAATTATACGAATCCAAATCAAGCTTAGGAATGCTTTGCATCTTAAACAGGTTTTATGTATATGTCGAGGCTTAAGACTGATTCTGATTGTTATGTGTAATAAAAACACAAAAAATACCAGTCCATTCGAAAATCACAGTAACTGTACTTAGAAAACCTTGTAAGTATGCTTGTTGATATTAATTTGGTGCTAGATCCTTATCCTGTTGTATGGTGATCAAGATGTTAAAATGAGGTGGCAATTCAGCGTTATTAAAATAGAACAGAGTATTCAATTGATACTGAATATTGATTTATTTCAGTTTAATAAGACTAATAAATATTTTAGTTTACATCTTAACAATTAAATTTACTAAACAGTTATTAGATGTGGCATTAACACATTGCCCAATTAAAAGAGGCACTAGCGTTCTGTCGTTACAACTTGCAGCTGCATTGGCGGGAGAACTGTGTCATATCTTGAGTTGGTGTTTCATTGGAAGGAATGGTGCCAATGAAGTTTTAAATGCTGCTGTTTTTCATAAGACATGAGTGTTGGACTTTTTCTGCCTGGAGATAAAATCCCTGGCAGAACTGTGTAAACAGACCCGATTTCTGTGATCTGACATTTACATTATTTGTAGAAAATTGCGATAAGATTGCCTAATGCACCAAAACCCAGTGAGGCAGTAATTGCATACTGTTTTTAACATTTAAATCTGTTTTCTGCAATGACAAATCATCAATTAAACGGAACAGATAAAAATCAGTATACTACAGATAAGATAATCAGATAATATATGATAAAAATTATATTTTATTGAACAAGTTTATTTCCCGAAGAAAGTTTAAAATTTGATGTCAATGGACATAACTAAAATGATCTTGCATCCATGATGCTGAATAAAAAAGTATCCCTTGAAAGAACGAAGTCATAAAAAACATAGTCGGAAAGAGAAGAAACTCATTTCTAATTGTGAAAGTCTTTATTTATGTGGTTCAGAAATCCTGCACTTCATCGAAGATTAAAAAATCCACATTAAAGAATTATCATTAAATATATAACACAAATTCCAGTTGAATTTAGATGTGCCTGATGTGCAGATCTCGGAAAGTTCACTCCTCATCAGTGACACTTGGACCGAAAGTTTGACAATGAAAAACACAAGCCAAACAGTTGAAAATTAATAAATCCAAAGTTCCAAAATTTTATCAATCCAAATCCAGCTTAGGATTGCTTTCCATGAGGAAACAAATCCTTGTTTTAAACAAATTTTAGAATTGAAGGCAGCTGAAAATTTTGTTAAATGGTATATTTTCTGAAAGCACAAAGTACTGCCTACTGAGTAATGGATACCCTCGGGGAGTTTTATTCCACCAGCAGCGGTACCGTTCAGGGGTAGTAAATACATAACACAAATACCAGTTGAATTTAGATGTGCCAGATCTGAACAAATGAACATAAAACCGACTTATAATTGTCAGTCTTACTAGGCGCTCAAACGGCTTTCAAAACGATTCCACCAAACGAACGTGATCGCGACAAATAAGACACGATATCGTGGATAAACTAGGTCGGACAATACACATTACTGCTTGACAAAAATAGGATTTTCTCTTATAAAGGTTACGTATAATTACGTAGTTGAATTAGGCAAAAACGATAAATAAACAAATGTATGATGGGTCAATGCGAGATGAAAAAGAAGGTCATGACCTCAAGGGGTTAATTTATATGAATACCAGTTAAACATATACTTTTATCTTAAGATCAGTCGTTATATATATTGATAGATAGTAGCGTTTATATAATTTATTGATTTCTTTTTACATGTATGTGTGTTTGTATGTATGGATGGAGAAGTATGTGGATATGATGATGTATACTAATCGATAATTATATATATGATGGTGCAGAATCATCTCTCATATAAATATACCATTTAGCAAAACTGTCAGTCGTCTTCATTTGTGAAATTTATTTAAAACTAAGGTCCGTTCCCTCATGCAAAACATTCCTTAGCTGAATTTGGCCTCACATATTTTTGGAACTTTAGATTCATTAATTTTTAAATGTTTGGCGTATGTTTTTTAATGTATGAAACTTTTCGGCCCCTAGTGTCACTGATGAGGAATTATTTTCCGAAATGTGCACATCTGGCACATCAAAATTTAGCAGGTATTTGTTATATATTTTACTGTATTTCAACTTTTTTATTCGTACTTAAAAATGAAGTTAATATTCATTAAAATATGACTATTTGATTTATTAAAAGATTTTAAAACATTGCAATAACAACTCAGTTTAAACGACTTTAACATTCTGGATTACAGATTTAATAGAAAGCAGTCTCTCCACTTTGATTGATAGCGTACTGACAGAAAACAATTTATTAACAGACAAACAATTTTTAATTTTTTGAAATCAGTATTCTTAATTTCAACAAAATATGAACAAAACAGGTCATAGTACAAGAAAAAGTTTGAGTTGTTTTTTTACGATATTACTTACTCATGTTGGACACGGAGGAGTAAATATGTCTATGTCACATTACCCTTATATATCTGAGAATAAGGTGTGATTTATTTAGTTTTATGTTTGATAATGTTATTATATTGTTCTTTAACCTCACGTTACAAATTTTATTTCGATTTTACGAAAAGAACAAAGTTTTTCATCTCTGGATTAACGTGAGAAGATGTTTATGTATGCGTCTGATGTGCATCTGTGCAATATGGCCTGACGTGTAGTAGTGTGCATTCATGGTCACAATTATTTGAGATGCTAGCTCATCGAGACAGTATGCGGCAGACAAGCGAGGCGAAGGCTCTATCACTAGGCCACCTATGGGTTATTTCAGGTTTTAAAAACGTTTCCAGTTAGCTCGATTATTTTCAGACAACAATCTGCATATGGTCATGAACTCAATTGTAAGCAAATTTTTTAAATATTTCATCATTAACATTTTATAAAACATAAAACTTTATCACAAACTTTGTTTTTCGATATTTCACGCCCAAAAACACAAAACAAGTTATGTAAGGCAAGAAAGAAATTCATCATTTTAGCAATACAAAATCGAAATTGAACTTGTTTTAAAAAAAACCTAAAAACCTAATTATTAAACTAATGTTGAATTCCGTAAACGGTTACCTGTGTAGTTGTAATATCAAAGCTTGTAGGCCTAATCACCTCAAGATATTTATCACATATGCGTGATGTCAGTGATTTGAGAGATCTGTATTATTATTACAAAGCATTGGTCTCACTGGTATTTATCAGTTCAGTTTTTATCATTTTAAACTTTAAACTGCCATTCTCTCATTGATTGTTGAGCTGTCTTTAAAGATCAAGTCATACACTAACTAAAATGTACAAAAATTGACTGAAACAAATAGTTAAAATAGGACCATTTATTTTTGAGGCAGTCAACTGATTGTTGGCCAGCTTTTAATAACATCAAATGCATTTCCACTCTTTTATTTTTATTTTATTGAATTTATTTGTTTAAGTTGTAATGGCATAACGTCGCATAAGCATTTGACCTATTCGCGACGAAGGCAAAATTGCTTCTCTAAGAAAAAAGATGCTGTATGTTTGTGACATGCATGCGTGTTTTATGCATGGTCTTTTACTAGCACGTCTTTGAAGACGGCTCTTCATTCAGGTGCTAGCTCATCTAGTTAGTACTTTACCAATAAAATTATTAAACAGTACTCTTGTTACATCAGATAAAAATGCTGTTAACAGTACATTTAATTAACTATACAAATGCACAGTTTAATTAATACAAAAAGTCGCTTAGGGGTTAAATATAAAGTTTTCTCTGCAGGAAGGCTACTGGTTTTCTCTGGACACTTTAGTCACCTCACCATTCGAGAACTTATCGCCTTTTTATAATTAAAATATATTGACTTGGGTGTTATACTTAGTTACTCAACTCAACTTAATTCCATTCAAAAAGTCTCAACATGTGCTTATTTGTAAAAGGTTAGAATTGCACAAGTTCTCTGTACAGGAATTATGCTTGGCAATTCGACACACACACCTTAATGTTAAAAGTAATTGGCGGTGTGACTATACAACTGTACTTTATATATCAATCAGAAATATATTTTTTAATGATTTTTATTCCGAAAAATCGATGTTGAAATTGTAGAATGATTGTTGTCGGGAAGTTAAAGAGTGCTTTGTGCTTTCAGAAAATCAAACTAAAACCGAAAAAACTGTGTAAATTTCAAAAGTGTCTAACGACTCTTCTTCTTTTTTTTTTTTTTTTTTTTTTTTTTTTTTTTTTTTTTTGAATTTTTAAACTGCTTTAAAAGAATTTTAAAATTTGGAAATTTGTTTCAAATTTATTAATTGAACAAAAATACTCAACAAAAATGCATTCTATTACTTTTTGAATTTATATTTTTAGTCCAGTAAAATGAGTTGCATATGGATGAAAACTATGAGACGAATCAGATTTGACAGACAATCTGTCACCTCGTTCCAATCGGAGAATCACGACATTGGATCCAGAGTGCCATTTTTTTGTTGCCACTGTCGTATGTAAATACGTACATAAGAAGTTTGTCATTTTTCTGAATCTGTGCATATGCATGATTTGAATTGGACATTATGTTCACACAAAAAAAAATAATACAATCCTGGTTCGGGACAATAAAAGACTCCATCTGAAGCATTCAGACCTTCCTCCAACATTGGTGATTACTTTGGTAAACTTCAATATCTGATCATTTGAATACGATTCGTATTTTGGTATTCCAGCAGTAAAAGCAATTTTATTTTCTAAAACAAATTCAAAAAGAGCCGTATGTAGGTATTAAAAATTAATATTTAAGAATAAATGCAATTAATAATATGAGATGAAAAACTTAAAAGAATTTTTGTTAAAGATCAAACATATAACCGTATTTTGAATGATATAAAAAGAAAACCATTTATAGCTTTAATAGATTGATGCAGGGTAATGTAGGCCTTTTAACGAAAAAAACGTCTGATTAAATCAGATTTATTTTGCTTTGAATTCTATCCTGGTCATTGAGATAGAAATAGAGTTAATGTCATACAATAAGATCAATTTCTAATTACTCAAGTTAAACTTAATTGTCCAATTTCTAATAACTCAAGTTAAACTAAATTTGTTCAATTAGACTTAATTTGTTCAATTAGACTTAATTTGTTCAATTCAAACTACTCAAGTTAAACTTAATTTGTTCAATTTCTGATAACTCAAGTTAAACTTAATTTGTTCAATTACACTTAATTTGTTCAATTTCTAATTACTCAAGTTAAAATTAATTTGTTTGATTTAAAATTACTCAAGTTAAACTTAATTTGTTCAATTTTTTATAACTCAAGTTAAACTTAATTTGTTCAATTACACTTAATTTGTTCAATTTCTAATTACTCAAGTTAAAATTAATTTGTTTGATTTCAAATTACTCAAGTTAAACTTAATTTGTTCAATTTCTAATTACTCAAATAAGACTTAATTTGATGCTTTTAATTTGGTTGTTGTTAAGAAGTGTTCACGTCTTTTTGCAACAAACACAAATAAGCGTTAGTGGACTTGACTTCAATATTCAACTTCTTGTAAATAAAATACCGTAGTATGGTTTCTATCATTTTAACACGTATTTCTGCAATTGCAGAGATTAATGTAGATTTTTTGGGTAACTACCATTTTTCTGAAGTGGGAGAGTAGGAGGGTGATAAAGTACATGCAAAATTTTAATTGTTAAATTCAGTAGTTTCCGGAAAATGCTTTATTTTAACAAAATAGAAAACACGCTTTTTATGGTAAAATATAAAAACAACGATCTACTATAGTACTTGGCTAAAGTGTTCAGCTTGTTTTAAAATACATCATAAGTTTTTTTTCTCATTTTAACAATGATTTGATCATTTGCAGATATTTGGGGAAAACATCGTTTTCTAGGGATTGGCGGGTGATCGGGCTACCTTCCAATGCGGGAACAAAGGATTTTAGGTGAGGATTGAGTTCTTTCCGCGGAACTAAAAAGTATAGTTGTTGTATTATTGAATAGAGTTGCCTCCAGTACAGTAACTACCTATGAGGCAACCGAGGCAACTGCCTCTGTAAAAATTTAACCAAGTACTTATTCTCACAGAAGTGATATTTTGGAGAGAGAGAGAGAGAGAGAGAGAGAGAGAGAGAGAGAGAGAGAGAGAGAGAGAGAGAGAGAGAGAGAGAGACGGGCGTCATTATTTTTCCGGGATACGGGATGCGATTGGGTTGCGATCATTCCAAGTAATATAATATTTATGTTTTATATTTTCCTCCCATGCTTGTAATGTCGAAGAGAAAAGAAAACCCCAACTTCAGTTAGACAGTGTTTAAAAAAAAAATCCTTCAACTTGTGACAGTGTGTCACATTAAACCTTTTCGTTTTTTGTATTTGTCATTTTGGTTACTAGCTGCACTGTGGTAATGTCGTATTGTTTAAATGTATAAAATTATGTTATAAAAAACGCAGAAACATTCTGAAAAATCGACAGGCCTGTTTTTGTTTTCAAACTTTTAAACTATTCTCTAACCTGGAATACGAGGTTTTGTGGTGTGGTTAAACTACTTTTCATGTACAACAGCTGGTCTACCCTTGAGCTTTTCTATCATACTGTATTATTATACCTTCCTTACATGTGAAACATTTAAAACATTGAGACTATGTTGGTACTGTATGTAATTTATATATATATATATATATATATATATATATATATATATATATATATATATATATATATATATATATATATATATATATATGGCACTGGCCTCTGGAATATGTTTTGTTTACACAACATCGCAAAAACGTATTTCTATGATAAAATAATCAATTTATAAAAACATTCCATAACATATCCATCTTCATCTGACTCTGGTCTACATACATTTGCATCATCTCTAAAACTTTGATTTTCTCACCAATTCTGGAACTTTATCGGATGTTTTGTCGCGGTAATTATTAATTTTTTCTACGCAAACCATTTGGCAATCGTGAAAAATAAATCACAAACATAACGGTCTTTTCCAAAAAACAATCCCAGAAAATAAAATCCACACTTTGAAAACTGGCAAAATTTAGTAACGATGATATGCCTGGACAGTTCCTCCCTTTATTTAGTGCATAAGTGATAAACCATGCAAGTTAACGGACATTTTGCGGTTTATGCTGATACGAAACATAACACTTAACCTAGATGACTTTTTCTGTCGAAAGTAATGACAATCATTGTTACCGCACAGAATGAATGAAATTAAAGACAAACTTAGAAAATCCTATTCTTTAAGTAATTAGTATTTCTTTGATTTTAAAAACAGGTATTTTTATGGTCTAGACGAATGATTCTACTAATATCGAAGCCATTGGTTTGTATCTTTCTTTAGCTAAACACAGAGTAAACACGTTTTTATTAACACTATTCAGGCATATTTCTAACCAAAATTGTTAATTCGTTTCAGTGCAACCTGGAACTTGTAAAAAGTACATTTGTAAAGTTTAAGTAAAAGGTCGGTTTGTCGAATATTACTTTATAGGATAAAATAGAATTAAGTTGTAGTAAATTGATCTTCTAACAATTAATTTATTTTTTTCATTGTAGTCTCATTATAAAATATCTAACAAAAAATACCTTTTTTAAAAATTTAAACATCTTTCTAACTTACCCCCGAAAGGCAACGATGACCGTGTGGCATTACGGATAACGGCCTTTCTCGCTGCCTAGGCAGTATTCCAACTCTTACTCCTGTTTGTCAATTTGTTCGTATAAACTTTCTAATAGATGCCCCCACACCTCAACATGTCACTTTTGGTTCTAAGCAATATCCTACAAATAAAATAAATAAAATTACAATAATTCGATCTCTGCACGCAGTTATAACATCGATATGTTCTCCCGAGTTTTCCTATTTTCTCCATCATCTTTAAAAAATTTGTTTTATATTCACTGAAACATAATTACTGAATCTTTATTTTAGTGGGGTTTTTTTTTTACAAAGCAAACATACTTAAATGTTGTATGTTATTTGTACGTTGAGGTGGTGCTTCGTCACCGTAATATATGTTAAAAGAGTGATGTATTAAAATCAAGATACAAGTTTGTGCTTTATCGGTCACATGATGTATAAATGTGCTGTTGAATGGCCATCAGTATCTATGTTTTAATATGTTAAAATGTTGATTTATTTTTCCAGGATTAATATATGTTTAGACGGAACAGTATCCTTATAGATGAGTGTAGATATATTTCTACATTTAAATTCATTGAACAGTTATTAATTAAATGTTGCATGAGATAAAATACCCTATTGTAAGAGAAACTAACGTTTCCGACGTCAGAACTCGTAGTTGCCGTGTCGAGAAAAAGTAATGCTGTGTCTAACATTGAAATTAGACAGTTAGAAATTAGATTGTAAAGAATAACGACGATGACGTTTTCAGATTTACATGCTGCTGCTTTTCATAAAGAGTATCTGACTGTCAGTAAAATCTCTGGTATAACTGCATATAGAGGCCTTAATTTTTTTATCTGACATATACATTTTTTGTAGAAAATTGGAAAAAAACAAAACATGGTGATGGAATCTTTTAGGCAGTGAACAAATAATTTAGTAGCGTTTAAATCAGTTCTCTGCATAAAAATTATTATGTAAATGGGAAAAGAAGGAGTTATTAGGATTAAAATAAATTATTTCTGTCTCTGGCAAAATCTTTTTATTGTGAAACACCCCTCCGTTTCCGTTTAAATTATAAAGATTTCTGCAATTCCTTTCGGACATACGTAACAGGTATGTTGTTGTCCCAGCTGATAAAGTTTCTAACAACATTATTTTTGTTGGTAAGAAATTTTATGTTGAATGTCTCATTAAGGAGCTTGGTTTAGATAGTATATCGGAGAATCCTACTTATACCAAAACTAATTTTTCAAAGATGAAGTTCTTTCCAATCATAAGGGAGTCCTCGATTCTTTCGGTATCAATTTAAACAGTAAGAACTTGACCTGCATTACTTGTACAAAAATCCATACAAGGTAAGATATATAGCAGGTTTCTATAAATTACTACTAAATTATTATCAGTAATTCTAACACAAATTTTGACAGTCGACAAAGATGGCCTTCAGACTAATTCAGAAAAAGTCTATTCTACATCTAGCATCAGCCAAATGTGGATTCTCATAAATTCTAAAGAACTACTTGACCATTTTGTTTCTAATACTCTATCTTCCGTAGAAAGTATAAAGACTTTTGATTTTTCTACCCTTTACACCACTATCATTCATTCTAAATTGAAAGAACGTATAAAACAAATCATTCACTTTTCATTCTTTTACAAAAACGATAAACCAACACATAATATCTAGTGCTCAATAGGGATTCTTGTTATTTTGTAAAACACCATACAGACTGCAAGCAAAAATATACTGAAGATATCATCAACAAACTCTTAGAGTTTTTGATAGACAACATATTTGTTGTGTTTGGCAAACAATGGGCCCAAACTGTGCACCTTTGCTTGATGATTTGTTTCTTTATTTATATGAATCAGAATATTTATAGGACCTTGTCAAATCTGAAGAAAAGACTGTTGCTAAATCATTCAACTACACATTCAGATATACATGTATACAGTGACGTTCTATCTCTAAATAATCCTAAATTTGGAGAATATGTGAATGTCATCTATCCAAGTGAGCTTGAAATAAAAGACACGACAGATTCTCCATGTTCTGCTTCATATTTGGACTTATACCTCAATTATGACACTCACGAAAGGTAACATATATAACACAAATACCAGTTAAATTTTGATGTGCCAGATGTTGCAAATTTCAGAAATTCATTCCTCATCAGTGACACTAAGACCGAAAAGTTTGATACATAAAAACATAAGCCAAACAGTTAAAAGTAATGAATCTAAAGTTCCAAAATTATATAATTCCAAACCCAGCTAAGGAATGCTTTGCATTAGGGAACAAACCTTTGTTTTAAATAAATTTCAAATTTTTGACAGCTGCAAATGTTGTGAAATGGTACATTTTCTGACAGCACAAAGTACTGCCTACTGAGTTTTAGATACCCTCGGGGAGTTTTACTCCACCAGCAGCAGTACCCGCTAAGGGTACATCTGAAGCTATACGACAAACGTGATGACTTCAATTTTTCTATTGTCAACTTTCCTGTTCTTTGCAGTAATATCCCTGCTTTTCACAGATGTCAAAAATGTCAAGTATAAGTCTAGCGTTCATTCCAATAAACCTACCTTTAATATAAGCAGTTTGATCAGAACTAATTAAATTGCCAATAACTCTCTGTAATCTCCTAGCAAAAATAAAGGCTATGATTTTATAATCAGAGTTTGTAAGACTTATCGGTCTGTAATTACTTAAATCGTCTTTTTCACCTTTTTTATGTATAAGCGATATGATAGACATTTTTTGAGAGAATGAAAGTTCGCCTTTTAAATATGCCGATTTAAGAGATGAGTAAAATAATTTTTATACTGGTATTTGTATTATATTATATCAATCCAGAATACTTTATAAAATTCAATAGGAAGACCATCACATCCGGGAGATTTATTATTCTTCATACATTTAATGGCTTCTTCACATTCTTTTATTGAGGGAAAAATATCACATTCTTCTTTCTCTTTTTCGCTAAGTATAGGAGAATCAGAGATAGAAGAAAGATATGTGTCAATTTCATTGTCATTTATATTTGCCGAATTATATAAGTTTTCATAGTATTTACAGAGTGAACCTAGTATTTCTGACTGTCTATAGTCCGCCCGTCTGATAATTTGATTTTCTTAATGGCGTTATTGTTTTGATGTGATTTTTCCAGCCTAAGGAAATAAGAAGTATTCTTCTCGCCGTTTTCAATCCAATTTACCTTAGATCTTATTTGTGCACCTTTTGCCCTGTTTTCTAAAATTTCGTCTAATTCCCGCTCTAACTCTCTCTTTTTATTCATATTTATATTTCGGCTATTTTCATTTTCTATTTCTGAGATTTTAATTTCAATATTTTAATTTTTTGTGTGTTTAAAGCACCTTTCGATTTGGAAAATTTGATAGAATATTCTTTAATTTTAATTTTCAAAATTTCCCATTTTTGCTGGTTATCATAATCCCTGTATTGTAAATTATTCGAAAATTGTAATATAAGGTTACGTATACCATTGCAGTATTCAATATCATGAAGGTGTTGTGTATTTAGTTTCCAATACCCACTTCCCCTTATTGCTTTATCAGTATTTAACGATAATTTAAGCGCCTTATGGTCAGTTAGCCTACGTTTTTCAGAATGACTAAATGGAATGTTTCTTGTAATAATTGATTCTGTCAGAAAATTAAAATCCCTTGAAATAAAAATATAATCAATCCTACTTTTAGGTTCCCCTTTCCCATTACACCAAGTGAACCCACCCATGTCATGATTCTCTCTATATATATCCTTAAGGTCTAAATCTAGTAATAAATTTTTGAGATATAAACTACTTTTATCATTTAAAGAGTCATTTTCCCTATATCGCTTTTCAATTGCACAATTAAAATCCCCAGCTAAAATAACATTATTATCATTAAGAGTGTGCTGCCTTATCCATGTTGAAAGTTTTTTGAAGAAATTTACCCTATCTTTTTCACTATTATGTGCATACACATTAACTAAAGTAAGGGTTTCATCATTCACCTTGATATTTACTAGAAGACGACGTCCGTCATCTGATTTGTTGCTATTTAACACGGTTACAGCAAGCCCTGTTTTAAACAAAATAGATACTCCTCTACTATGTATAGAGTCCGAAAAATTATGAATGAGCTCCCCAGCCCAACGAGAGTTATATACAAATGCCTTAGATTCCACAAAATGTGTCTCTTGTAGGAAAAATATATCAACATCTGAATTACAAAACCAATCAAAAATTTTAACCCTCTTGTTATAGTCATTTAGTCCCTAACATTAAGGGACAGTAATTTGAGTTTACTCATATTAATACATTAGATATATTTTTAAAGTTCCAAATTACAATATGCATGGTAATAACTTACATAGTCTTGATATATCATCACTAGGACCTGCCTGTAACAGATACAGAGCCTGGTCTCTTGAGTTTATCGGCTGTCTTTGTGAGGACTTTACCAAACATATTCATGCCTGGCCATGATGCAGGTTTGGTATGTTTGGTTCCCGACTCATTGAGACCTGACCCCCAGAAATTATCATAGGTACTTTCAACAAATGTTACACCTTTCTTTACAGTTAACAGTTTGTCTCGAAACTCTTTTACCTGTTTAACTTTAGCATCAACAATTGATTGGATGACGTCGACTCTTGTATCTACCCACTGGGTAGAGCCCGAAACAAAGTTTCCAAGCTTTTTAGCTTCAAGTGGTGTCTTAGATTCTATAATTTTCTGAGCACTTATGGGATCACAGGATCTTTCAGCTTTAACATACTGGAAACACTGTTCTGCAGAAGCAAATGTTTGACCAAAGAGCTTTAGCTCACATGGATAGAAGTTGGATAACACATTTTCTTGTCCATGGAATATCTCAGCCTTACTTTTGTCCACGTAATCAGGACAGTCTTTGGTACCGGGTTTATGACCGGGGTTTTTGCATACTTTGCAAACAGCTTCATTTTCACAGTTTGAAAAGTGATGACCTTCCTCATAACAGTTATTACAAATTAGTTTACGACTATATGAAGTTTTACTAGATATATTTGACTTACCATAGATATTTTTCTTTTCATTCTCAAAATTCACTGACACTTGACGGGTGTAGCTAGCTAGACAGGAGGTGCTTATCCTTCCGTTGCACCCGGTCTCATTTCCTTGATGATAGTTCAGATGTATAACTAATTTCGCAATCTTTCAAAGTTTTTACTTTTTTAGGGGGGGGATTGTGATCTTAACAAGGACTGGTATGTTTTTGTTTTAATTATAACAATCTAATTATGGCTGCCTAGATGAACCTCTTATGACTTATTGACATTATTTTCCAATTAAGTGACAAAGCGTAATCAGTTTCGAATGGCGTAGGAATATTCTGAGCTAGTTTTGTGGGGATTTATCACGTCTATTTTAGCGCGATTCTACGAAAATACGAACAATGTATACTTCTTTGCACTATTAAACTGTTTCATTGCAATAAACAGTGTTCTTATTTTGAATGTGTTTATTTGTTTTTTCAATCAGATTTTTAAATGATACCGATCTATCATAAACATAAAGTCTGACAAAAATTTAATAACACCGAATGCACCAGTCCACCCTGATTTTTTTTTAAATTTTCGCAATTAAGAATGGCATGTTGAGACATGGTTAGTCAGATTTCAAACCAATTAAACCACTTGAAAAAATTAATTTTTTTTCAAGGGCGTTTTATCATCAAGATGGGTTTGATGCTCCAAAATGTTTTACTATGACACAAAGATATAGTATAAACAATCAAAAGGTCACATTCAAGAACAAAATTAACTGCATTAAGGTACAAAATTAAATGCATAAAGAGACAAGCTAAAACGTTTTCTTGCGCTTAAAATTTTGACAGTTTGTCAGAGATTCAGGAAAATAAAAACGACCTAAATTGTTTCTTTTATTAATTTATTGTACACATCTATCACTAGTTATTACTAAAACGCAAATTATTCCTTTCTCAACTTATACTTTAAGTCCCGTGAAATAAGTTGCTTTTATTTGAAAATAATAATTCAAGTGTGACTTGACAGACACCCTGTCACCTCGTTGTAACCGAAGAATCACACTGTTTGATCCAGATTTCCATTTGTTGTTGCCGCTGTTATCTGTATACACATAAAGTACAAATCTGTCGTTTTTCTGAATCTGTGCATATGCATGATCTGTTGAAGACATGATGTTCATAAAAGTAATACAATGCTGGTTCAGGACAATAAAAGACTCCGTCTGAAGCATTGAGCCCTCCTCCAACATTGGTGATTACTTTGGCAAACTTAATTATCTGATTCCCGGAATACATTTTGGATTTTGGTATTCCAGCAGTAAAAGCAATTTTATTTTCTGAAAAAAAGATAAAATAAATCAGTTTATAGTCATAAAATGAAATATAAATAACTAATTAATCTGAATAAAACAAAAAAATAATTACATAGATCAGATTTAAAATTTTGAAAAAAATCATCTATTGTTTTTGCATGTTTTCTGAAGGTTACTTTTTTATTTACTGGTAAAAAAACAAAACCCATTTAAAACTATCTAATAAAAATATCTATAGAAAAATGTAGAATACTGTAGATTACTTTGAATTCGCGAGTATCACATTTCGCGTGGCGATTCCTAAGCGTCATTTCTCAAATATGTAGATTCGCGAGTACCACTATCCTCTGAAATACCTTTACCTTCTTTTATCAAGTTAACATTTTTGCTGTTGAGTACTAGTTAAGTACTATTCAGCAATCGGTTAACTTACCAAATATGCTAAATAGTTCAAACAAACCTTTAATAAAGACCTTCGTGTAAAGTTATTTAATTCTTTATCCTTGCTATTTATTTAAAACTATGGCTTGATCGCTCATGCAAAATATTACGCTGGATTTTGATTTAAAGAATTTTGGAACTTTCGATTTATTTATTTTTCAAATGATGAGATTATCTTTTTACGTATCAAAATTTCAGCCCCTAGTGTCACTGATAAGGAACCAATTTCGGAAATGTTCACATATGGCAAATCGCAATTAGGTATGTATTTTTGTTAAATATTGATTCGTACAGCATTGGACCATGAGTGGTAGTTTTACAATAAATGTCATAAAAGACTATAAAATATATAATGTACTCTATAATAACTATTTACCCGCCTGTAATTACTTTTTTAATCAAATACAAGTATATAAGTATGGCATTTTTTTTAATTTCCTGAGACAAAAAATTAAGTAACTGATTGTCATATTAAGGCTATTGCGTCTAATATGGCATGTTATATATACCCTTCAAGGTCATAGTAGTTTTCTAACATGTTTTATATTTCTCAGTATAAATTTTGCGATTCTGGAAATATATTATATATGAATTCGCGACAGAAAATTCTCCCGAAATTGGGCATAACTAAATATCTCGAGATTCAAAAAAGTAATCTACAGTGAACGGAAATTTGAATTTGTTTTGCGTTGAATTTTCTTCAGGTCAAATACAAATATAAGTAGATATATAGCACAAATACCAGTTGAATTTTGATGTGCCAGATGTGCACATTTCGGAAATTCATTCCTCATCATACAAATATAAGTAGAATTGACAACACGCAGTAAGTTTAATTTTTATTGCCTGACTAGAATTTTATAATTATTATTTGGTTTGTTATAAGAATTCTGCAAAAACAAATAGGCGCTAATGGGCTTGGCTAAAATGTTCAACTAATAGTAAAATAAATCGTAAGGTTTCTCGAAATTAAACATTGGTTTGGCTATGGTTTTTAGTTTGATTCATAAGACCTTTAAATATTATTTTTTAAATTTTTTTAACTTTGCTAAATCATGTCGTTTTAATTGTTGTAACGTTTAATTTATCTGCTGTTCTAATTAAAGCAAATTATATTTCATGAATTTCGTTGATATACTCCTTCTGTCAAATATATATATATATATATATATATATATATATATATATATATATATATATATATATATAATATATATGCGATGTTTACAGATCAAAAACGACAACAACGCAATGAGGATCTAAAATAAGTTTGAAGAAAATAACAATATGTGAATCGTTGCAAAAATTGTAAATAAATGCGAATAAATTACTATCTTTAAACTGACTCGAAAAGCATAGTTGCAATTACTAATGTTCATAACACATCTTAAGTGTTCTTCATATTAAGCGACATGACAGAATCGAATTTTAGCCATGATTCATCAGAGCCTATGACCAGAAAACCAGTTCGTATTTAAACTTTATCTTTTTCTTGATAAGCAACTGGAACTAATTGAACACCTTTTGGTTTGGAAGATGTCAGCTTAATAAAATATTTTGTCCTCCATGACAAAATAACTATAAATGTCTTCAAGCTTATTTAATTTCTTTTTTGTTTCTATTTATTTATTTATTTATTTATTTATTTTTTTTTTTTTTTTTTTTTTTTTTTTTTTGCTTTTGTTCAATACTATAACTTATTATAATATATAATAATATAAGTTAAAAATATTTTGAAAACTGGGCAATTTAGTTACACACGTGAACTTTCCAAAGACATGAGCCCGAGTGCCCCGGAAGTGTAGGCATTTCGTCTTCCTAGCTACATCCGAAATGTGTAAAGTCAAATTTGAGGAAAGGAACATAGAACTATGGTTAATCATATATGTCAAGTATAAATTTGGATACAGTGATTCCATACTTATCAACAATATTGTAACGATGGATATAAAACTTTTTAATGGCCTTGATACGCATAGACTTGCAATTTCCTTGAGAGAACAATTTAATTGTAAGCATCTTGCTTCGTTGTAGAAAGTTCCCGTAGTGGGAACGAGCCTTATCATACCGTATTAAATGTGAAACATATACACCATACGAAGGAAAAGCAGGGATACAACTGCAAAAAAAATGATAGTTTACAATAGAAAAATTGAAGTCATTACGTTCGTCGTTAAGCTTTAGGTGTAACATTCGTGGTTGTCATAAGTCTAAATATGAAGAAGAAAATTGGTATTATTTAGAGACAGAATTTCATCTATATATCTGTGTGTGGAGTCTTCTCTCCAGATTCGACAAGGTTCTTGTAAAATTCTGATTCATATAATTATAAAAACTAATCAGCAAACAAAGGTGCACAGTTTGTGCCCATTTGTATACTGATTGTTTCTTGAAAACTATACTGCCTAACACAACAAATATGTTGTCTATCAAAAACTAACATTTTGTTAATGAAATCTTCAGTATATATATGTTTGCAGTCTGTAAGGTATTTTACTAAATAACCAGAACCCTGTTGATCACTTTGTCTTTCTTTCGTTTCTTTTGATTTTTTTGTAAACGAATGACAAGTGAATGATTTAATTTTCGATGTTTTTCTTTTCAATTTAGAATGTGAAATAGTGATGTGAAGTGTAAAAAAAACGTTGTCTTATTTTTAACGGAAGATGAAGTATTAGAACAATGTTAAAGTAGCTTTTTAGAATTTTGTAAGAATCCATATTTGATTGATGCCAGACGTAGAATAGACTTTTGCTAAATACGTCTAAAGATCATCTTTTAAAATTTGTGTCAGAAAAACTGAAAATAATTAAGTAGTACATTCAGAGAAATCTAGTACTTAATCACTTTATATCTTTCCTTGTATGGATTTTTGTTATGTTTAAAAATCCAATACAAGTAAGAAAGGACTTTTTATCAAGAAAATAAACCCATACTCAAACTCATAGGCAGAAAATCTTGATTTAAGGGGATAAAACTCCCAAAAATAATCACAGCAACACACAAAAGGCAAGGGTAATCTGTATATAAATGTTCAAAGCATATCAATCCAATAGTGTAAAAGGAGATAAATATACAGATTTTCCCGAATGTTGAAAAATTCGAAGTCAAGAAAGAGGAATAACTCTCTACAACGGAAGCAACACGTTAAAATCAAGGGACAATCTGCAAGCGATAAAGAAAAGGTCTGCAAAGTTTGTTAAGTATCAGTTTAATCGTTAAGGAAGGAATTTAATGCACAAGGGTTGTCATTAATGTTAAAAAATTTAAAAAGGGACATAGCTCGTTAAAGACAAGAGGCCCAAGAGGGCCTGGCTGCTTAACTGACAGGCCAAACGCATTGCTAGATATGAAACATGAGTTTGAGCTAACAGATCAAATTTTGGAATTCTTGTGAAAGTGGGGGTATATGTGTTCTGGGTAAAATAATGATCAGTACTATGAGGACATACAAAATCCGATGAGTAAATGTCGTGTGAATAGCAATTGGTGTTTGATGGGTCAGTGACCATTTTCACATAAATTATACCATTTAATATCTTGTATGCATGTTAACAAGCTTTTTAAATAATGTTGCATGACCCATACAGTTATGAAGACTATAAACTGTTAAACTTTAACGGCAGTGTTTTAGCGCTGTTGGTATTCGGTTTGTTTTGCTGAAATGATATTGCGCTGAAAGCATGTGAAAAAAATTCCGAGTACACACATTAAGTTTGTGCACTAAGTTAAGATGAACATTTTGGAAGCTGATGACACAAACCTCCTAAAATTGTTGAGAATTTGCAGAATAAATATAGTCATTTTGCAAGCATATATATATATGTTTTTATAGTACATCTGGCTTATTATTTTCGTGAAGTTCCTGATTATGACAGATATAAGGATATATGTTACAATCAATACTGTAATTATAATATCATATTTAATTAGAAATGTAACATGCAACCCGGAACAGTTACAGAGTATTTTTCTAATTATTAGTTAAAGGTCAGTTTGTAAAATAATACTTTTATACGATAAAGTTGTGTTGTAGTCAATGAAGTGTTTACAAAAAATGTTTTTATTTCTTCATTGTAGCCTCATGTAAAATAACTAACAAAAATACCTTTTTAACTTTTAACATATTTAAAAACAAGTAATTCTTTTCATTACTTCCCCGTGAAGGTTTTTGCTGGTCAAGTGACCTTGAATGCAAATTTACGGCTAAAGGCTTCTCATATTTGTCATATTGCTTGTAGAAAGTTTAAATAGACAACAACAATTCTCCAACATGTGAGTTTCGGTGCATCTTCTTTGGAAAAAGACTTTTTTCAGAATTTCCTACACATCGTATAAATTCATATTACCAGGATGTTCAGTATGTTTTGAAGTAGCTGGAAAATGTTGAGAAGTAAAAAGGACCATTTTAGTGAAATTGAGTCGCATCAATGCGAAACGAGACGCGTAGCGTTTAAAGGGTAGATACGGGAGCGGCCTGTCCCCTCGTCTGTACGAGTTGAAGTTTGGAGGAACATCTTGGAATTTTTTTTAATTAAAAACTTTCTAGGTTAAGGTTGTGCTAGATCTTTATCCTGATGAATGGTTATCTGGATATTTTAATGATGTGGTGATGTGTTTTTTTTTAAATTTAACCGTATATTCACCTGATATGCGATATAATTTTTTTCAGGTTTTTAAAACCAATAACCAGGGCTCCAAGTTGCGAGTAATTTACTCGAAAATGCGAACAAAAATTAGGCCTCGGTCGCCACGTGGCGACTGTACAAATTACCGGTTTCGACTTTGTCAAAATCGTTTTCCGTTCCGGACATTACTTGTATGATCTAGGTAATCCGAGTGTTTGTAAATGTACCGTTTTTTTAATGGCTGTGACAATCGCTTTCTTGACTCGGATGTATATATCGGCATGGCCTCCAAAAGGCAATCGTCTTTAAATACATTTAGATTCGGCAAACCAAGTGATGCTTCCACTTCCAAAGTACAAAAAACAGACGAAATATCCTCGTCCAAAGTCGAGATAGACGAAACGTCAAAACGATCATTTGTAACTAAATGGTTATCTGAATTTCCGTGGTTGAGGTTCAACAAGGAAACCCAACGAATGTTTTGTACTGTGTGTGAATCAGCACCGTTGATGGCGGGGAAGACAGACTTTGTTTCCTCGGGTTGCGCAAGTTTCAAGAAAGAGTCAGTTATTTGTCAATAAACAACACTATGCAGTGTTAAATTTGTTGTTCTTTTATTTTTTTCATACATTTAATTTTGGCGACTACTCTTGAAGGTTGTAGCGAGTAGTTTTCTGTGTATGGCGACCAAAATTTTTACCTTGGTCGCCATATGGCTACCAAATTCTGAAACCTACTTGGAGCCCTGATAACAGTTATTAAATGTGGCATTGACACAATGCTTAATTTAAAAGACGCACTTGCGTTTCTGTCGCTACAACTTGCAGTTGCACTAGAGGGAGAATGCTAGACTGTGTCTAATCTTAAGTTGGAAGAAATGGTGACAGTGAGGTTTTACATGCGTCTGTTTCTGATAAGACATGACTTTGGACTGTAACAAAACGAACGTGATCGCGACGGGCTAGGCTTGATATCGAAGACAAATTAAAAAATAAAGCAAACATACCAGTCCTTGTCCATATCACAATCCCAAAAACAAAGCAAAAACTTTGCAAACTGGCAAAACATGTTATACACGTGAACTTCCATCAAGGAAGTGAGGCAGGGTGCTCCGGAAGGGTAAGCACCTCCTGTCTAGCTAGCTACACCCGTCACGTGCAAGTCAATTTTTAGAATGAAAGGAACAAAGAACTATGGTAAGTCAAATATATCCAGTATAAGTTGGGATACAGTGACTACATACTTATCAACAATATTGTGATGACGGCCATACAACTTTTTAAGGGCCCTGATTAGCCTAGGCTTGCAATATCCTTGCGTCAACAATTTAATTGTAAGTTATTTGCTTCGTTGTAGAAAGTTCCCATAGTGGGAACAAGCTCTACCGTAGCGTATTAACTGTGAAACATATACACCATACACAGGAGAAGCAGGGACATTACTGCAAAGAAACGGAAAGTTGACAATAGAAAAATTGAAGTCATCACGTTTGTCGTATAGCTTCATATGTAACCGTTCATGGGTGTCATAATTGAGGTATAAGTCCAAATATGTAGCAGAACATGGAGAATCTGTCGTGTCTTTTATTTCAAGCTGACTTGGATAGATGACATTCACATATTCTCCAAATTTTGGATTATTAAGAGAAAGAACGTCATCAATATATCTGTATGTGTAGTTGAATGATTTAGCGACAGTCTTTTCTCCAGATTTGACAAGGTTCTGTAAAAATTCTGATTCATTTGAACAAAAAAACAAATCAGCAAGCAAAGGTGCACAGTTTGTGCCCATTGGTATACCGATTGTTTGTTGAAAGATAATATTGCCAAACACAACAAATATGTTGTCTATCAAAAACTCTAACATTTTGTTGATGGTATCTTCAGTATATTTTTGTTTGCAGTCTGTATGGTGTTTTACAAAATAACCAGAATCCCTGTAAACCACTAAATATTTATATCTTGGTTTACCGTTTTTGTAAAAGAAGGAAAAGTGAATGATTTGTTTTAGACGTTCTTTCAATTTAGCATGAGGGATAGTTGTGTAAAGGGTAGAAAAATCAAGTCTTTATACTTTTTACCGAAGAAAGAGTATTAGAAACAAAATGGTCCAGTAGTTGTCTGAATAAGTCTGAAGGCCATCTTTGACGACTGGCAAAATTTGTGTTAGAATTACTGATAATGATTTAGTAGTACATTAAGAGGAACCTGCTATATATCTTTCCTTGTATTGATTTTTGTGAAGTTTTAGAATCCAATACAAGTAAGGCAGGTCAAGTTCTTACTGTTTTAAATTGATACCAAAAGACTCAAGGACTTCCCTATGATTGGAAAGAACTTCATCTTTGGTAAAATTAGTTTTGGTATAAGGAGGATTCTCCGATATACTTTCTAAACCAAGCTCCTTAATAAGACATTCAACATAGAATTTCTTACAAACGAAAATAATGTTATTAGAAGCTTTATCAGCCGGGACAACAACATACCTGTTATGTATGTCAGTAAGGATTGCAGAAACATCAAGGTCCCTGAGCACTAAAGAAGGTTTAGTACCCATAGACCCATTAACTTTTGCAATCCTTGACTTGACAAAATTTCTAATTGTCCTTATCCAGTCGGATAAAGTATCAAGCTCTACGTCTTCTAATTTAGCCCAATCTCTAGCATACTCTTCAACAGAATCCATAATAATTTTGAAATTCTGTCCTCAAGTAAAAGGTTGAGCCTCTCTGTATTTAGGGCCTTTTGAAAGAAGACATCTTAATTTAGTATTCTCAATAATATTGAGATCACCTGTTACTACATGCCCAGCTGGTTTATAAATATATGGGGAAGCTGAGCAAGAGCAGGTAGGTGGAGTAAAGTTATGAAAGTTTAGGCACTGCAAAGTATGTTTATAGTTAAAAATTTTGGATGCAATGGGTTTATTGTAGGAGTAGGAAATTAGAGGTGGTGAGTTATATTTGAAATAAGTAGGGACTTTAGATTGTACTTCTTTGTTAAGTAGTATATTAGAAATATTGATAGCATCTATACCTTTGTTTGCATAATGTAATCTAAGAAATTGGCGACGGTTGTCGTCCAGTATATTGTGTTCCTGAGCAGGTTTAAATAACCTTTTAAATGCAATATCCATGATGATAGCATTAAGTTTAAACTCTGGTGTATTAAAATCTGTAGTAGTTTTGTATATGCATTCTTCTTGTAACTGATTTAGACGGGAAAGTGGTAAAGAGTACAGTTTGGTTCGAATATGGTGTAATCCGAGAGGTTTCTGAATGAATGGTAAAAGATTAGAAAAACTAACATCATGAATATTGGGTTTTTGTAACTTCGATGTCCATGACTTCTTTTGTTACGTGTAGTTCTGTTGAACAGGTGTAAAACATTAACATTCTTACAACCTGGGCTAGAAAGGTTTCCTACTCTATCAATTTTATCATTGCATCCATATGGTGATGCAGTGCCTAGTTCTCTTATCCAATAGTTCTCCCGTTGTAATCGGAATGGTGTACTTAAAATAGGACTATTAGTGTGGTGGTATATTTTTTCCAAAATTCTAACCTTCATAGACAGCACGGAATAGTCCGGTTGATTGAAGTGTTGGTAAATAAGTTGGTTACCATAATTATTTATTTCAAACCGGTGACCATTCATTCGTGCATTTAGTCTGCCTTTGGTTTCGCCCACATATATGAGTCTACATAAATTACACTCTATTCCATATACAACATTGAAAGATTTACAGTTCAGATCATCGTGGCTACGTAAAGTGTACTCCTTAGAAGTAAAATTGCTTGTAAAATGTGTATCTGTAATCAAAATTTTACAGGTTTTGCAATTTTTAGAATTGCAAGAAGTAACAGTGCAGTATGATAAATTATTATCATAGTCAAAAATATCAGTAAGCTTGACGGTTGTGTTTTTAAGTTGTTTAAAATTTTGTTGTGAATCTTTATAGAAGTAACGATGGTCTGAACTGGCAATATAGGAAGTTTTCATGACATCCTGAAGGATAACCCTAGGGGCACCATCATTAACTGCTAGTCTAGTGCCCGTAGAACCAACAGGAGACCTTTTTATAGAGCGCGACGTCTCAGGCTCTCTAGCAACATTTAGTTTGTTCTGCGTGAAAAATGCGACTGAACTAATGGTATTAAACTAGGTCGGACGACACATATTAATGCTGACAAAATCAGGGGTTTCCCAATACAAAAACTACGTATTATTACGCAGTTGGATTAGGCAAAAACGATGAACAAAAAAATGTAGAATAGGTCAGTGCGTGGTGTAATAGAAGATTATGACCTTAATGGGTTAATTTGTAAATGAATACCAGAAAAACCTAAAGTTTCATCTAAAGAATACCAGACATCATTATATATATATATATATATATATATATATATATATATATATATATATATATATATATATATATATTTATATATATATATATATATATATATATTTATATATATATATATATATATATATATATATATATACACATATATATAGATATTAGCGTTAATATTACATTTATTGATTTCTATTTATATGTGTTTGAGTTTGTATGTATGAAGAAGAATGAGGAGATAATGCGGGTTACTTATCGATAAATATATATGTTGGTGTTGAATCATCTCTCTTATATAGTTTCTTTACTTCGACTTTTTTAATTCGTTCTCAAATATGAATTTCATATCCATTAGAATTGAATATTTGATTTAATAAAATATTATTTAACATTGCAATACCAACTATAACGACTTTACATGCTGTATTACCTATTCCGTACGCTGCAGAAAAGCACGCCAATACTAGTCACATTTAAATGTTTCAGATGAATGGGTCAATATTCTGTTCTCGTAATTCCAAAGTCCAGAGGAAGCTGTTTCCCAAATTGCAAATTCTTATGTATGCCCGACCATGAAACATTTGCTCCTTGAATGAACCAGTCTTACTCTGAGCTTAACAGGTGGCAAAAATATTCAAGCTGAATCAGTACTACTTTTCTTTTGGTCCTATATGACAGATATAATGGAGTGAAGTAATGTTGCTTAACGCTGCGGTTAAGGTATATTACTTATATCGAAGTGAAAGTGATCAATTCGGCGACGTTGGAAAGACCCATTGTGTCAGGAAAAAACCTCTAGTTTGGTTGCACTGTGATCCCTTGTATCGCAGTTGTGACCACTCGACCGACCAGAATTCACATTTCACCTGATGTTTATGTATTTCTTATAGGATTCAGCTAGCTTCTCAAAAAAATCCAATGTGGTTATCTTATTGTTTCTACAATTTAATTTGTAATGGACTTAGATTCATTTTATATTCATTGTGGTCGATGTCTCGAACATCTTGCATGTAATCGGAATTTATTAAATTTATGATTACCATGATTAGAAACCATGATGGTGAGCCATCTAAAGTTTTAAAATTATTCTTTCCTAAATGTTTAAATACTAAAAAAGTCATGTATGTAAGTAAAACTTTGCAATTTCAATGTGGATTGTCTTTTTGGTCTAGCTTAAAAACTTAATTAAGGAATAACTTTTGTTTGTAACAAATTTATTGAGTCATAACATGAAACACGCTTTGCACATTTCAAAATAAGCGTAACGTGTTTGTATTACAGTATGGTATAACAGAATTAATAATTATAACATTTTGATTTTCAGACAAATTACAAATGTTGTATGTAGTGGTCAACCTCTATTGGCAGACTAACTGCCCATAAAGACCATTGATTAACGGTTAAGAAGCTCTTTTAGCAAAATTTCTATATTATAAGACAACATGTATATCTGAAATACAGCTTTTTTACTGTTGTTATAATTTTCTTTTTAATAAGCAACAAGCTAAAGAGACAATGTTATATAAACACCAGTACTATACTATAACTGTCACTGTGATAGTTTCAATCTATAGATAGATCTAACTCTCAAAACATTTTGGCTACTACAGTGTCCATCTCTTCAAAAAGTCGTCATTTCTGCAGTTAAACTTGTTATACCGACTACCCGTCTATAGTGAAAATATAATTATAGAAAACACGTAAAACACCATTATGATGATTTATTTATTACATTACATCGAGATAATTAGTTTTGTTAATGTAAAGGAAACCGGATTTCCCGGATAAAGGTACCGATTTTCGGTAAGTGAACTGACAAACATTGAGTTTAGATTATTATCTTCTTGTGCCAACAGCTCGATTATTGGTTTTGCAACATAAATAATATGTATAAAAAATAAAATAACATAAAGATTCATTTTCAAAAGAATAAGAATATTGGAGTAATGGAAAGTAAAGAATGCTCAACAGACTTAATTCGTCTCGCATTTCAAAGTAAAGGCTTTCAAATGATTCAAAGGTTTTTTATCATCAAATTAATAATTTTATGGCTTTCCTGGTTATCCACTTCAGATATGTCATTGGTAGCTCGGAACTTGAACAAATTTCCAATAGTTGTCCGATAAAAATCTAAGAAAAACATGTATAAACAGTATTTGTTTTCTGATTTTTTCTTCTTGTTCAAATGTTATTCCTGCGGTATTTATTTCTGCTTCTGTTTTGTTTTTGAGCATATTGGGACACGCCTTGAGTCTTTTAACTAAACGTTGTCTTTTTCTTTTGTTCTGGCTACATTATAGGTTTTCCTAAAGGCTTTTATTCTGTGTCTGCATTTTAAATGGTTAGCTATACGTTTCAGTGGACTCTTGATCTATGTAGGAACTGCAGTGTTATTATCACACGGCTGTTAAGTTCTTATCCTTTATAACCACTTGTTTGCGTATCTATGTAATCGTTTACTTTGAATTTCTCACACTGACTTTTGGCCTTTGCTCTGTCTTTTTTTGTTCTAATTTACTTAGCATGTATAATCGCACATAGAATTTACGCTCTTCTGCGTCAATACCTCCATTGTCTTTCTTCTTTAGCCTTTTCCCTGTCATCACGGGAATTTTTTGTCCGTGACTTGCCCAGTGTAAGTTATATATATTTTGTGCAATGTTCGATACATAAAAAGTAATGATCTGTTATATTTTTCAAACACCATGATATTTGATAATTTCAAATGGACAAAGTCTTATGAGGCCTTGTCCAAAAACGTATACAAATAATTTATACATTGGTAGGCAAAATCTGTAATATTCGTTACATTTGGTAACAAAATCAATACGTTTAAAAATCAAGTATATAAAAAAAAATCCGTATGCAAGTATAAAGAACTAAAATCGTTTGGCAAATCACGATCCACACAAAAAGAGGATAAACAAATACCATTTGTTTTCCTTCTTCAGTAAAAACATGAATGAAAGAGACCCTTATTTCATAATGCTCATCAGAATAACTGATAATGCCTATTCTACAACACAGCGAAGACAAAATGGTTTCTTCAATTAGATTGTGCAATTATGTGAAAATAACTGTATTTGTACACAGATATTACAGTAAAAAACGAGCTTAATAAATCAGAAATGTCGATAACAAAATTCAAACATATGTGTCCCGCCACGAGATTTTGGGTCCAAATGAGGTATTACGTCATAGTAAGAAAAATGACATTAAAGATTGACGTCAGAACATTTTGCAGACACCTGTTTTTTTTGTTTTTTTTTTTTTCGTTTCAACTTGATTAACTGCACAAACAAATTATTACAGTTAAGTTTAAAACAACACGGCGTCTTTTGTTTTGTCTATGATTTGACAAATTGAATAAAGTGACAAATAAATAAATAAATAAATAATAAAGCGCACAATGCATCCGGTTCGGATCCGACTTACCGTTTATTATCGATAAATAGATACAAGGGACATAAATTCAGATTAACTCCCCGAGGGTATCATTTAACAAAATTTTCAGTCTTTAAAAATATGAAATTTATTTAAAACTAAGGTTTGTTCCCTCATGCAAAGCATTCCTTTGCTGGATTTGGGTTTATATAATTTTGAAACTTTAGATTTATTATTTTCAAATGTTTGGCTTATATTTTTATGTATAAAACTTTTCGGTCTTAGTGTCACTGATGAGGAATCAATTTCCGAAATGTGCACATCTGGCACATCAAAATTTAACTGGTATTTGTATTATATATTTACTTCCGTTGGCAATGTAAATATATTGGCGGTAAACGCAAATGTTGGATATCTAAATGCAAAGATTAGTGAATTTAAATACCATCTGCAGTTATAAGTCAATTAAGTGCATGTTCATCCATCAGCACAATACCGCCGGAATTTGATTGAAAACCAAGACGATGAATTTTTGAAGAAATTTCGGAGGTAAATGATTTATTTTTTGGAAATGTACTAGTAACGGGGGATACCAGATATGAAATTGAAACGGACATACACGGTGAAAGGGACAGCAGAAGTGAGAGTGAGGGCAATTTAGAGTTTAATGGCGACGATGCAAGACAAAAGGATGTGACCTGAGCACAATGTGACGAGTCAATTTAGAAGGAAAACCTGTGGGTGCACTCGTCTATATGGCACCGCATACATATAGTGATAACATAGAACGGGAGACTTTGATTGATTATAGAAATTACTGTCAAGAAATGTCAAAAGAGGAACTGGACGTTGTCATTAAAATTAAACTTTTCCACCATAGACACAATGATGTTAATACTAATAAGAAGAAACACAAAGAGAAAGAACGAGAGACCACGGTAGGAATATTATTTTAGAGATAAGCGAGTATGTAGAGAAACGTTTTCTTTTGCTCATAGTGTGAACAGGAAAAAAGTTGACGCAATTGCACACTCATGAGAAGATGGTCTTGATGCCAGATCACATGGAAACAAGGGAAGATTGCCAAAACATGCTATAACTTTAAATGATGTTGAGATCATTAAACATTTTTTGAAAATATATGGGAATGAATATGGACTCCCCGATTACCAAATTATGAAGAGCACAGAATTATACTTCTACCATCAGACAAGTCAAAAGAAGATGTTTATTATTATTACCTAGCTACTGCAGAGGAAGTTCACACAAGACAGGTATCATTGTCAGAATTTAAGAAGCTTTGGCTACAGCATTGTCCACATATTACAATTATGAGACCAGCTACTGATCGGTGTCATAAATGTCAAACGTATGTGAGCATATTAAAAGACAGTGCTAATTTATCAGAAGAAGAAAAATGTAGACAGTTACAGGAATATCAGTAACATCTGGAAAATTGTAAGATCTAAAGAGATGAAATAGACAACTATGTGTTGATGCTAAGCTTCCTATTCTCAAATGCCAGATGACAAAAAGCAAAGGGGAAAGTTTGACTTATAAATATTTTTGTATAGTCATTTACCCAGTGATTTTAAAGTTTTATAAATTATTGGTTGCATTATTGATTTCCATATTATAATTTTAATAAAATTCTCTCTCTCTCTCTCTCTCTCTCTCTCTCTCTCTCTCTCTCTCTCTCTCATAAAATGCATATGATGTAGAAACAGTTACAGTATATTTAGTTGTCTGATTGCATGGAACAGAATTGTGATCAATAGATTGGGATATAGGTTATTAGAACAGTAAATTACCCATGTTATGGCATATACTAAATGATATACATTAATTTATAATTGTTTTGTTACTTTTTAGGGCAACCAGCATGTTCTTCAAAAGTTCAGTTACATTACTATGCCCAACAAGTATACTTTCCACATTATGCACAGCAGGTGGGGCCATTGTTTTTTAAAACACCTAGGAAATGTCAGTGTTTTGGTGTGTGTACAGTGGGTTCTGGTGAGTAAATCTGGCCTATATGTTTATATAGATTTAATAATCATGCTGACTTTTCAACATTATCATTATTAATTACTTGTATATTATTTTGAAATACATTCTGTTGTTTTACGGTACCATATTATCATCACCTGAGAAAATTGTGATCTGAAAATTAAATTGCTATATGAAACTTTTTTTTTGTAACATTCTTCAGTTTTTGTTGAAGGTACTGTTCCAGTCACTCAGGATTTATCATTAGTGAAACATTTAACAGTGTTAGTTATTGGAAACCAAATAAGTTTATGTTCAAATTTTTTATGCACATAAACAGCTTAACGCACCTTGTTATAAAGGACAGTTGCCTATAAACCATGATATTTCTATTTCAGTCTTTCTATTAAATTGTATCATTCAAATCAATTCACATGTTTGTTCATAGGTTTTTTCATATTTCCAGAATGAATAAAGAAAACCCAGGCATTGTTTTTTTGAAAAAGTATGCCAACGATGAAGAATAAGAAGTAGCAATGAATGTATTAAAGACCAAAACATTTAGATTTGAAAACCCTGGTATTTTGCCTAATATCTTGGTCCCAAAAGGTCTTGATGCAGTCAGGAAGTGGTATTTGTTTGAAGTTGGACCTTATTGCCAAAACAAAGAGGCTTGTCCTTAACCCACTATGGACAAACCAGTTATCAAAATTGATGTAGAAAGTGAAACTGACAAAAAACGAAAATGCAGTTACTGTAAAGCTACAGGTCACACAAAATCAAATCGAAGCATATTGTCATGTCCTGTTCTTTTGGAAAATTCATAGTTTTATCAGTCTTAGACACAAGATGACTCTCTCTTCCTTGTGTCATAATTAAAAAGAATTGAAAACCCTTTATTAAATATTTATTTTAAAAAGTATTTCTTCGTTTATTTTGTAGCTCTTAGCCTCTTGTTAGAAAATAAGTGGGATCGTTAATGTCATTTTCTGTAACTGGAAGGCATCAAGTACTTCATTATGTCTGGTAAACATCCAATTTTTTAAAAATATTTATTTAAAACTTTGATAGGAATGAAACTGCATAGAAATATAGAAGTCTCTTTTGCATAAGGTATGAATTACTACCCTCTATAAATCAAATAGTGGTGAGGTTACATTATGAAGAAATCACTTCAATCTAGTTCCAAATTTGTTCAGGTGAACATCAAAGACCTTCATGACCATCTTCTTTATTGATAATATTACAAAAAAAATTGTAGTATTTTTATGCTGTAAATTTGAGATATAAAGTTTCCTCCAGTTGATGTGCGAAAGTACAATCCTCAAATAGTTTTGTGACAAAAACCCCATTATCTCCAGTGTTCTTTTGTTTTCCTTATTCATACTTATATTTTCTTCATTTGTAATACTGAATTTAAACATTTAAAAAAAAACTATAGGTCTTTGGTAGCCGGTGGTGTAAAGCGCTATAAGGTTTGAATCCCACTCTTGGCACATCAAAGTGTGTGGAAGATTCTCAGTTCACTTACTAAAGCTCAGCTGTTTTCTCTTTGCACTCTGGTTTCCTCCACCATTACTGAACTGACAGCCTAAACGCAAGTGAAATATTCTTGACTGGGAGGTGTTACACCATCTCTAAACTCCACAGAGTTGGTAATATCATTTTCAAACACAATTTGTTTCAACTACAACCTTCAGTTAAATTACATATTAAATTTACGCTTGTTTTCCGACATTTTGGAGACATGTTCAATTGTAGAGTTAGATATAATTATTATTTGTTATATTTTGTTTTGATATCCATATGCATCTACTTTCAGTACTCTCACACAAAAAAATTTACACACTAGTTATTTCAAAATACAAATTAAAACCGACAACTGTATTGATCTTCAAAATGAAAAGAGTAAATGTTTGTGTGGTTGATCTGCCCTTCTTCAGTGTCTGTTGCCATGGTAACCATTTCGATAAAAATGTTTTAAATTATATGAAAAATATCAAAAGATAGAATCTAACCACTGAAATTTTTTTAATAGTATTAATAAATATATATAAAGTCAATTGTTAATAAAGCATCTTCCACATTACTTAAAAACTGAACGGACAATGATTATTCATGGTCAAAATGATGCTAGAATGGATGGTTGCTATGGTTTCTTAAAACACTATTTTCTCCTAAAAATAAGAGATATTTTGAAAAAAATTCAGACACTGTACAGAAGGTGATAAGGTGTTAGAATGTGCCATTATCTCAATTTGACCCATATACCTCATTTGGACCCAAAATCTGGTGGCGGGTCACATATTTTTATGATACAAAGAGAGGTAACTTGTAGAATATTATAAAAATATAAAACTTTAGTAATTTAAGTAATTGACCAGCTACTTTTGACTTTAAAATTTCTGTAACAATACCACATTTGCTAATAAAACGAAGACATTGAAAAACAATTTACTCTAAAACAAATCACACCAAAAAAAAAAAAACTGCTATGAAAAGCGCACCAGACCAAGGAACGAACCTGGACCCGACTGAGTTACAGATTTTCAACAGTTAAACCCGTTGTTTGGTTGTTCCAAGATGAAATCAAAACCAAAACAGAAAAACAAACAAAAAGGCGGTTCGATAAAGAAATACAAACCAAATTTATTGCCAGGGGTGTTAGAGACAGACATTAAGGGAATATTAAAAGAAACATTGACATTATGCAGGACAAAAAAGAAACTGAGTACGTCATTGTTACTGCTGTTCTTAAAAGCAGTACAGAATATTTTTACAAATATTGTTTGAAAGACACTCCCTCAGTTATTCATCTCTGCGTCGTCGAGTCGCCTGTAATACAAATTTCACTTTGATTGTCAAAAGCAGTTTTGTTTGAGTTGAAAAATGATATTTTACGTCCATTGTTTCCAATAACATTGAGTTGATTACAAGTGTTTTACGCCAAATTTAAGAATATTTTACTTAAATACCAAAGTTAGTTCTAAAATGATTGAGGAAAATGGAATGCCGAAAAAAAATTAGGCAAACGAAATGACAAATTTTTTCCACACTAACATCTTTCCGAATAAAATTTGGACCCAGGCAGTGATAGCCACTTGATTTTATACAGGAGCCAGTTCTTTAAAGGAAAAGGAAGTTGAAAGCAAACTGAGAAACATTATAACCTAGAGTCCTCCCAAGTCGGTTTTGAACCTAGGAGATTTATGCGCCGTGATCTGTAAACGCGAGCTTGAGATCACGACCAACTGGGTACTCCTTTAAAGCTGACAACCTTCAACCTTGAAATTAAAAAACTTAATCTATATCAAAAAACGCTGTTTTAACTAGATTTCTCTATGCGGTATAAGCCTTCGGTACAATTACAACCAAAACACACACGGCCAGTTCGTTAAGGTGCTAGGCTAAACAAAAAAATGCTTCTACAAGGTGAGTAAATGCCCTGATCTGTATTCAGTCTGTTTGGAGGCTTCACTTGTTGGTTCGATGCCAGTATATAAGATGCAATAATCACATTTGAGATTGCAGGCGAGAATACTAAAACTCAAAAGGTCGCCATTAGTTTGCACTGTTCAAGCAAATCAGAAATACTTTCACAAACACCATCACTAAATGAAAATTATAATTTTATTCACAATCAACTCGTTACTGTAAGAATTTGTCGATATCACAAGGCCGAAGTACTTTATTTGATTGGTTAAGATGAACAAATTTAAAAACTTGCTAATGATTAATTGAATTAATTGATTAATTAAATGGCTAATTGATTTATTATAGTTTTGTAAAACATCGCTGGATCACGGATTCATTAAGCTGCAAACAAGCAAAGGATCCTTGTTCTATTTAATGCCACAGGTGAATAAGTCAACACTTTGTTATTATAATTTCAAATACCACCCCAATTTTAAATTCTAATGGTTAACCCACTTTGAATTCGTACCCCTGGTTTTATACGACAGAAAAGTTGTTTCACGACCGTTAAGATTTTTATTTAAATTATTTCGAGGTGGTTATTTCTGAAATGTTGGATAAAACCAGTGTGCCAGGAGAAAAACTTCCACATTAATTTGATAATTGAAATAAAATCCCCGGTTAGAATTTAATTTAGTCGTTGAAAGCCAATTTGATCCGTTGCTTTGCATTTTACATCACTCGGTCACCGATTACGCCAGTTGCTTTTATATTACTTTAAACATTCAGCTACCTTCACACAATGAAGGTTCTAAAGAGTTTTCTTACTGTTTCTTCTGGCAGAGCTGTTTTATTGGTAAGGAATTTGTAGCTCAGGTTTAGACAAATTCTTCTATGAAAAGTTTGTGAGTTGCTCGCCGTGGTTAGATAATTTCTCCCGGTACTCCGATTTTCTCAACCTATAAAATCTACAATAACAAGGATTTTAAATTCCCTTTCTTTTTCTTTTGGGTCATATATAGATAAGATAGCGTTTACATTATTTTCATATCTGATCAAATAATATACAAATCAATTTGACAACCGAAAAGTTTTAAATTTATCTCAACTTCTTTGAAGCACGTTTGCACTTTTATGAATGGTACAAAGAATATGCATAGTATAAGTAATATTCATTCATTGTACTACAGAGAACTTTGTCAGAAATGCCGAACTGTTATCTACAAAAAGGACAATGACTGAGTGCTCTAAAACGCCGTCATTAATGTTTTACAAAAAGTGTGTTGGTTTCAGGCGCCTCCTTCAATTGTTTAAATCTGTATGCTTAAATCGCCTGCAACACAAACATTATTTCAATTGTAAAAAAATAGTTTTCTTTTTAAACTTATTGATTATGAAATATCTCGCCATAGTCAGGAATCTTTTACTTATAATATCGTGGTGACCAGTTCTTGAATGTGGAAGAAAACGATAGTGCCCGTGAAAAACCACCGACCTTTTGCAAGCGAACCGACAAAGTGTCTAACACTAGGGTCTGTCAGAATGGGATTCGAACCTAGGCCATAACAGGCACTGAATTTTTTCTGAAGATTCATTCTTGATGGAGAAGGAAAATGAAAATTCCGAATAAAATCACTGAACTTCTGGTAGCAAACTGATAAACATTATAGCATTATAGGTCCAATTTGGAATCGAACCTAGAAGATTTTACTCGCCGTAATTTATAAACGCAAAGCCTAAGTAGTTTATTTAATTGGTTAATTGTGCACATATAGTACATAACAATTAAACAGGTATTTTTGTTTAATATTTACTTTCACTGGGCAGGTACAGCTACTGGTGGAGTACAACTCGCAGAGTGTATCCATAACTTAGTAGGCAGTATTTTCTGCTCTCAGAAAAAGTACCTTGTGGCAAAACATTCAGTCGTGTTCATTTCTGAAATTTTTGTTAACAGCAAGGTTTCTTCCCTATGTATGTTATTCAAATAATATTTGAGTTCTGGATTAATTTTTTTTCATGTGTTTGAACTATCTTTTTTATCTATCAGCCCCTAGTGACACTGATGAGGAACGAATTCCCTAAATATGCACATTTGGCACATCAAAATTTAACGGGTATTTTGGTTAAATATTTAAGATGAGCATTTACTGGAATTATTTGAAAACAACTCAATTCAGATAAAGACGTCAACTTCGGCCAGAGAAGATAAATTTGTATACAGCGACACCGTACTCAAAAATGGCACAACAAAATTTAGTAGGTATTTGTTGTGTGTTTATAACCATAAAATTCGAAACATTGGTGAATTTAGACTTGTTATATGAAAATATAACATTTTATTCTGTATCATTTACATTCTTAAATAAAACAAACATACCAGTCCTGGTCCATATCACAATCACAAAAACAAAGTAAAAACTTTGAAAACTGGCAAAATTAGTTCTACATGTGAACTTCCATCAAGGAAGTAACGTCGGGTGCTCCGGAAAAGTAACCACCTCTTGTCTTGCTCGCTACACCCGACACGTGCAAGTCAATTTTGAAAATGAAAAGATAAAGAACTATGGTAAGTCAAATATATCCAGTAGAAGTTTTGATACAGTGACTACATACTTATCAACAATATTGTGATGGCGGCCATAAAAAACTTTTTTAAGGCCTTGATTAGCCTAGGCTTGCAATATCCTTGCGTCAACAATTTAATTGTAAGCAATTTCCTTCGTTGCAGATAGTCCCCATAGTGGGGACAAACTCTACCATACCGTATTAACTGTAAAACATAATTACAATACGCAGGAGAAGCAGGGATATTACTACAAAGAAACGGAAAGTTGACAATAGAAAAATTGATGTCATCACGTTTGTCGTATAGCTTTAGATATCACCTTTCATGGGCGTCATAACTTGGAAAGATGCTTTCACATATTCTACATATTTGGGATTATTTAGAGATAGAACGTCATCTATATAATTGTGTAGTTGAATGATTAAGACACAGTCTTTTCCCCAGGTTTGAAAAGATCAACTTATTAGTTAAATGACAGGTTCTTATCATTTTAGCATAATTTTTTTTAACTTTTCCATTGTACCTTTTGTTGATACCAAAGAAACATATTGTTAATATTAAATATTAACAATTGTATATGCTTCTTTTATTATTTGTTGATAGATAAAACAAACATACCAGTCCTTGTCCATATCACAATCCCAAAAACAAAGTAAAAACTTTGCAAACTGGCAAAATATGTTATACACGTGAACTTCCATCAAGGAAGTGAGGCCGGGTGCAACGGAAGGGAAAGCACCTCCTGTCTAGCTAGCTACACCTGTCACGTGCAAGTCAATTTTGAGAATGAAAGTAACAAAGAACTATGGTAAGTCAAATATATCAAGTATAAGTTGGGATACAGTGAATACATACTTATCAACAATATTGTGATGACGGCTATCAAACTTTTTAAGGGCCCTGATCAGCCTAGGCTTGCAATATCCTTGTGTCAAATATTTAATTGTAAGTAATTTGCTTCGCTGCAGAAAGTTCCCATAGTGGGAACGAGCTCTGCCGTATCGTATTAACTGTGAAACATATACACCATACGCAGGAGAAGCGGGGATATTACTGCAAAGAAACTGAAAGTTGACAATAGAAAAATTGAAGTCATCACGTTTGTCGTACAGCTTCAGATGTAACCTTTCATTGGTGTCATAATTGAGGTATAAGTCCAAATATGAAGCAGAACATGGAGAATCTGTCGTGTCTTTTATTTCAAGCTCACTTGGATGGATGGCATTCACATATTCTCCAAATTTTGGATTATTTAGAGAAAGAACGTCACCTATATATCTGTATGTGTAGTTGAATGATTTAGCGACAGTCTTTTCTCCAGATTTGACAAGGTTCTGTAAAAATTCTGATTCATACGAATAAAGAAACAAATCAGCAAGCAAAGGTGCACAGTTTGTGCCCATTGGTATACCGATTGTTTGTTGAAAGATAATATTGCCAAACACAACAAATATGTTGTCTATCAAAAACTCTAACATTTTGTTGATGGTATCTTCAGTATATTTTTGTTTGCAGTCTGTATGGTGTTTTACAAAATAACCAGAATCCCTGTTGAGCACTAGATATTTATATCTTGGTTTACCGTTTTTGTAAAAGAATGAAAAGTGAATGATTTGTTTTAGACGTTCTTTCAATTTAGCATGAGGGATAGTGGTGTACAGGGTAGAAAAATCAAAAGTTTTTATACTTTTTACCGAAGATAGAGTATTAGAAACAAAATGGTCAAGTAGTTTTTTAGAATTTTTGAGAATCCACATTTGGTTGATGCCAGATGTAGAATAGACTTATCTGAATAAGTCTGAAGGCCATCTTTGACGACTGTCAAAATTTGTGTTAGAATTACTGATAATGATTTAGTAGTACATTTAGAGGAACCTGCTATATATCTTTCCTTGTATGGATTTTTGTGAAGTTTTGGAATCCAATACAAGTAAGGCAAGTCAAGTTTTTCCTGTTTTAAATTGATACCAAAAGACTCAATGACTCCCCTATGATTGGAAAGAACTTCATCTTTGGTAAAATTAGTTATAGTATAAGTAGGATTCTCCGATATACTTTCTAAACCAAGCTCCTTAATAAGACATTCAACATAGAATTTCTTACAAACGAAAATAATGTTATTAGAAGCTTTATCAGCCGGGACAACAACATACCTGTTGTGTATGTCAGTAAGGATTGCAGAAACCTCAGGGTCCCTGAGCACTAAAGAAGGTTTAGTACCCATAGACCCATTAAGTTTTGCAATCCTTGACTTGACAAAATTTCAAATTGTCCTTATCCAGTCGGATAAAGTATCAAGCTCTACGTCTTCTAATTTAGCCCAATCTCTAGCATACTCTTCCACAGAATCTAAATAATTTTGAAATTTTGTCCCCAAGTAAAAGGTTGAGCCTCCCTATATTTAGGGCCTTTTGAAAGAAGACATCTCAATTTAGTATTCTCAATTATATTGAGATCACCTGTTACTACATGCCCAGCTGGTTTATAAATATATGGGGAAGCTGAGCAAGAGCAGGTAGGTGGAGTAAAGTTATGAAAGTTTAGGCACTGCAAAGTTTGTTTAAAGTTGAAAATTTTGAATGCAATGGGTTAATTGTAGGAGTAGGAAATTAGAGGTGGCGAGTTATATTTGAAATAAGTAGGGACTTTAGATTGTACTACTTTGTTAAGTAGTATATTAGAAATATTAATAGCATCTATACCTTTGTTTCCATAATGTAATTTATGAAATTGGCGACGGTTGTCGTCCTGTATATTGTGTTCCTGAGCAGGTTTAAATTACCTTTTAAATGCAATATCCATGATGATAGCGTTAAGTTTAAACTCTGGTGTATTAAAATCAGTAGTAGTTTTGTATATGCATTCTTCTTGTAACTGATTTAGACGGGAAAGTGGTAAAGAGTACAGTTTGGTTCGAATATGGTGTAATCCGAGAGGTTTCTGAATGAATGGTAAAAGATTAGAAAAACTAACATCATGGATATTGGGTTTATTGTAACTTCGATGTCCATGACTTCTTTTGTTACGTGTAGTTCTGTTGAACAGGTGTAAAACATTAACATTCTTACAACCTGGCTAGAGAGGTTTCCTACTCTATCAATTCTATCATTGCATCCATATGGTGATGCAGTGCCTAGTTCTCTAATCCAAAAGTTTTCCCGTTGTAATCGGAATGGTGTACTTAAAATAGGACTATTGGTGTGGTGGTATATTTTTTCCAAAATTCTAACCCTCATAGACAGCACGGAATGGTCCGGTTGATTGAAGTGTTGGTAAATAAGTTGGTTACCATAATTATTTATTTCAAACCGGTGACCATTCATTCGTGCATTTAGTCTACCTTTGGTTTCACCCAATATAAGTCCACATAAATTACACTCTATTCCATATACAACATTGGAAGATTTACAGTTCAGATCATCGTGGCTACGTAAAGTGTACTTCTTAGAAGTAAAATTGCTTGTAAAATGTGTATCTGTAATCAAAATTTTACAGGTTTTGCAATTTTTAGAATTGCAAGAAGTAACAGTGCAGTATGATAAATTATTATCATAGTCAAAAATATCAGTAAGCTTGACGGTTGTGTTTTTGAGTTGTTTAAAATTTTGTTGTGAATCTTTATAGAAGTAGCGTTGATCTGAGCTGGCAATATAGGAAGTTTTCATGACATCCTGCAGGATAATCCTAGGGGCACCATTATTAACTGCTAGTCTAGTGCCCATAGAACCAGCAGGAGACCTTCTTATAGAGCGCGACGTCTCAGGCTCTCTTGTAATATTTAGTTTGTTCTGCATGAAAAAAAGCGACTAAGCTAATGGTATCCTCGGGGGAAAAAAAACCTTCCACCAGCAGAGATACCGACCCAGTAGTATAAATGAAACAAACATACCAGTCCTTGTCCATATCACAATCCCAAAAACAAAGTAAAAACTTTGCAAACTGGCAAAATATGTTATACACGTGAAGTTCCATCAAGGAAGTGAGGCCGGGTGCTCACAAAATATATTTTTTGGTGAAATAATTGTTTTATGAAATACTATTTATATATTTATTATAAAAACCAATGCAAATTCTTTGTTTTTTTTATGTCTTTATATTGTAAGTATAATGAACATCATTTTTGGTTAAATGTTAAAAGAGAATTTATTTTCTTTACATCATTCAACTTCGTTTAAAAATGGACGGTCTTGGAACCTTATAGATTGAACAGGAAGTTTTGGATTCAATTCAAGATTCGGTCATACACGACTTTAAATTTTGACATACTGCTTTGAGGTGTGACTCTGTGTTTAGTTAACAGAAATCAGCGGGATTCAACCCGTTGTCAGGATAATGACACCGGACCAGGGGAAAGGCATGCTTGTCTCCAGCATGCTATATATAGGGGGACATCTCACTCAAACAGAAACTAACTATTAGACTTTGCATAACAGATTGATAAACTCTCGTCACAGAATAGCTTTAAAAATGCAATGCTGAGTTAAATAACAATACAACTAACAAATTATGAAGTTTATCAATTCTCAAATACTAAATGGCCAAAAAAGAAAAATGGCTTTTCTTTAAAATATGTTGGCGAACGGTTAGTTGCTTTTTTAACGCATGAAACGACATGAAAAACAGTGTGATCTTTCTTCGAGCAGCGTTTCATCTCTTGATTGGCCTGGTTCAAGTAATATTGATTGCAAATTATTTAAACTATGATACAAAGGAACAATTGAAAGAATTAAAGGTAACAATGAAATACAGAATTAAGATTGTTTAACAGTTTGTAAGGGATCATAAAAATAAATAAGACTTAAAATTATTTCTTTTATTGATTAATTGTACACATTTATCAGCAATTATTACTGAAATGCAAATGACTCGTTGTTCAACTTAAAGTTTCAACCCAGTGAAATAAGTTGCATCTGGGTGAAAATTATTTGAAGAATATGACTTAACGGACACTTTTTCTCATCGTTCTAATTGAAGAATTATGGCATTGGATCCAGATTTCCATTTGTTGTTGCCGCTGTAATCTGTATACACATAAACTACACGTTTGTCATTTTTGTGAATCTCTGCATATGCATGATTGGATTGTGACATGATGTTCACGAAAAAGTAATATAATCCTGGTTCAGGACAATAAAAGACTCCATCTGAAGCATTTAGCCCTCCTCCAACATTGGTGATTACTTTGGTAAACTTTAATATCTGTTGACTGGAATATGATTCGTACTTCGGTATTCCGGCAGTAAAAGCAATTTCATTTTCTGAAAAAAATAAAAAATAAAACAGTTTAAAGTCAGAACATGAAATATGAAAAACTAATAAATCTGAATAAAAACAATAAAAGATTTACATAAATCTGATTTAAAATTTAGAAAAAAAATCATCTATAAATTTTGCATGTTTTCTGAAGGTGACTTTTTTATTTACTGGTAAAAAAACAAAACGAACATATTTAAAGCTATATAATAAATAATATATATAGAAAAATGTAGAATACTGTAGATTACTTTGGATTCGCGAGTATAACCTTTCGCGTGCCGACTTCCTAAGCGTCATTTCTCAAATATGTAGATTCGCGAGTACCAGTTTCCTCTGAAATACCTTTAACTTTTTGATCACGAACTACCACAAGACCAACCCCCTCCTTTAACGTCTTTAAAGATCCTTAAATATGTCCTTAAAGATCCTTAAAGGGTCCATAAAGTCTCCTTAAAGCCATTCAATGTTTAAGGATCTTTAAAGGACCATAAAGGACTCTTTAAGGACATATTTAAGGATCTTTAAGGATACTTAAAGATCTTGAATGGAACTGAAATTTTAAGGATCTTTAAGGAGGCTAAAGGATCCTTAAAGATGTCTCATCATGAAAAATGTGATTTTTTAAATTATTAATGTAACGATGGCTATAACATTAATTCGGTTAAAAGTATGATTTGTTTTTAGTATATTTTGAATTTTTATCGTTTATACAACATAGGAGACAGATAACTCTGTGTGTTGAAAATAAAGGTGTGTTTTTGGAAGTGATTTTAAGAGACAATTTTAATATTAAAATATTAAAAGATACATTAACTAAAGAAATAAAAGTAATCGCAAAATAATCTAAGCATGTCCTATATTTTATTTTGTTTTAGTTTATTTGATTTATTTTTTTTTTTGGGGGGGGGGGATAGTGTTATGCATATATGCAAATAAAGCATAAGAGAGAGAGAGAGAAAGAGAGAGAGCGAGCACATTTTAGTGTCTTTGAATTGACATACTAGTATATGGAACTCATTCCTGCCACATGATGATATCGGATTTCGAATAATTTCGATTCCTATTGAAAAAGATTTGGTAAAGCAAATATTTAAAATTAAATAAGGACATTAGGGAAAAGGTTATTCTTTTCAAACATGAACAAGTTATGAATGAACATATCGAAGTAAGAAACCAGTCACAGAAGATAACCATTAAAATAATTTTAAATGTCTTCTGACTTTCCATAGACATGAGCCTTAGTGCCCCGGACGTGTAGGCATCTCGTCATTCTAGCTACATCCGTATGTGTAAAGTCAAATTTCAGAAGGAAAGGAAAATGGAACTATGCTAAATCAAAAATGTCCAGTATAATTTTGGATACAGTGATTCCATTATCAACAATGGTGTAATGACGGATATAAAACTTTTTAATTTCCTTGAGTCAACAATTTAATTGTAAGCATATTGCTTCGTTGTAGAAGGTCCCCGTAGTGGGAACAAGCTCTATCATACCTTATTAAATGTGAAACATATACACCAGGAGAAGCAGTGATACAACTGCAAAGAAACGAGAGTTTACAATAGAACAATTGAAGTCATTACGTTTGTCGTAAAGCTTTAGGTGTAACCTTTGTTGGTGACATAAGTCTAAATATGAAGAAGAAAATTTGGAATTATAAAGATACAGAATGTCATATATATATATATCTGTGTGTGGAGATAAATTATTTAACGAGTCTTCTCTCCAGATTCGATAAGGTTCTTTGAAAATTCTGATTCATATAAATACAGGAAATAATCAGCAAACAAAGGTACAAAATTTTTGTCCACTGGTATACCGATTGTTTGTTGAATTCTATACTGTCTAACATAACAAATATGTTGTCTATCAAAAACTAACATTTTGTTGATGAAATCTTCAGTATATATGTTTGCAGTCTGTAAGGTATTTTACTAAATAGCCAGAACCCCTGTTGATCACTTAGTAAATATTTCTTTCTTTTTTTTTTTTTTTTTTTTTTTCTTAAAGAATGACAAGTGAATGATTTTTAAGAATCCATATTTGATTGATGCCAGACGTAGAATAGACTTTTGCTAAATACTTCTTAAGATCATCGTTGACGACATTTAAAATTTGTGTCAGAAATACTAAAAATAATTTATTAGTACATTTAGAAAAACATAGTACTTTATAACTTTATATCTTTCCTTGTATGGATTTTCGTAAAGTTAAAAAATCAAATACAAGTAAAAAAGGTCTTTTTATCAAGAAAATGCACTCATACTCAAATTAAAAGGCGGCAAATATTCAACAAAATTAGCTGGTATTCATTTCTTTCAAGATTTTACTGCTATTTGTATTCTACTTGAGGTCCTTCATACTTTATGGAGACAACCAAATCAATGTTAAAATTTGATTTAAGGGGACAAAACTCCCAAAACAAACCACAGCAGCACAAAAAAAAACAGGGATAATCTGTATATGATATGTTGTAAAGGAGATAAATATATAGATTTGTTTCCAAAGTTGATAAAAATTCGAAATCTAGAAAGGGGCATAACTATCTACAAAACAACGGGAGCAACACGTTAAAATCAAGGCACAATCTGCAAGTGATAAGGAAGAGGCCTGCAATGTTTGAAAAGTATCAGTTTAATCGTGAATGATAAAATTTAATGCAAAAGGCTTGTCAGCAATGCTGAAAAATTCTAAATAGAAAACTTGGCATATCTCTCTAAAAACAACAGCTCCAAGATGGCCCTAATTTGCTCATCTGAATTTAAATGTAACTGTTATGTCTTGATAATACCTGGTAAGTCATGACATGTTGCCTCGGTTTTTAGCTATGTAGGTCACTGTGACTTACTTTTGGTAGCCATAGCAACCAGAAACACAAATGTGAATGGCAATGATCTTTAGATGCTATTGACGAATATGAATGAAATATGACCAGTAGTGTCTGAGAAGAAGTCTTTCGATGGATGGATGTCAGAGTGTCTATCCATAACAAAAGCTCACATGAACAATTTTCAGAACCGGATTTAAGACTTTACAGATTTGACACATTAATTAAAATATTTTAAAAAGAATTGTAAAGGTCAACTGCAAATTATTTAATAAAAAATTGTTCAATTGCAAAATTGTTAAAGTGGCCTAACTGGGATTTGAACCCTCGACTCTTGGGATGCTAGAATTGAAAATGAAAAAGGTCGAAAAAAGCGACTTGTATTTTACAGAATTTGATGAAAATTGTCAAACATATGTTTCTTCACCTAAGAAAATGATGTTTGGGAAAAGAGTTCACCTAAATTTATTAATTATTGTATTTTTTGTAAAAAAGGTACTATTTACAATATATAAAAAATAAACGCAAAAACGCGTAACCTAATTTTTCTCAAAAATTATTGAAATTCACAAACTTAGTATATAAGATGCTTTCGATGCCAAATATCACATCAGATTTCTATCTCAGTGAAGTGGTTTTGGAGAAGAAGATTTTTTTAGGTTGTTAACTATGTAGGACCTACATTTGGTAGCTATGGCAACCTTAAATGTAAAAAATTCATAAAATCTCTTCCATCTATGCACCATTGTAAGTCTTAAAATTCAGAAATTAAAAAAAAATTTAAAAAATACAAAAGTGACCTCACTGGGATTTAAACCCTCGACCCTTGGGTTGCTAGAATCGAAAATGAAAAAGGTCGAAAATGCGACTTGTATTTTACAGAAATTTATGAAAATTGTCAAACATATGTTTCATCAAATAAGAAAATGGTGTTTGGAAAAAGAACTAACCTAAATTTATTCATTATTGTAATTTTGGTAAAAAAGTACTATTAACAATGTATAAAAAGTAAACGCAAAAACGCGTAACCTAATTTTTCACAAAAATTATTGAAATTCACAAACATGGTATATAATATGCTTTAGATGCTAAATATCACATCAGATTTTATTTCAGTGATGAGGTTTTGAAGAATAAGTTTTTTTAGGTTTTAAACTATGTAGGACCTACATTTGATAGCTTTGGCAACCTCAAATGTAAAAATTTATAAAATCTCTTGCATGCACCATTGTTAGTCATAAAATTCAGAAATTTAAAAAAAAATAATTTTTTTTTAAAAAATGGCCTCACTGGGATTAGAACCCTCGACCCTTGAGTTGCTAGAATTAAAAATGAAAAAGGTCGGAAAAAGTGACTTGTACTTTACAGAATTTCATGAAAGTTGTTAAACATATGTTTCGTCAGATAGGGAAATGATGTTTGGAAAAAGAATTCACCTAAATTTATTAATTATTGTAATTTTGGTAAAAAAATACTGTTTACAATGTAAAAAAAATAAAATCAAAAACGCGTAACCTAATTTTTCACAAAAATTATTGAAATTTACAAAAGTGATATATGAGATGCATTAGATGCCAAATATCACATCAGATTTATTTCAGTGATATGGTTTTGGAGAAAAAGATTTCTTTTCGGTTTCAACTATGTAGATCAATGTGACCTACATTTGGTAGCTATATGGCAACCAAAAACACAAATCTGAAAGGCAATGTTCTATAAATGTTTTTGACCAAGTTTGAACAAAATGTGACCAGGAGTTTCTGAGAAGAAATCGTTTCAAGCAATTGTTGACGGACGGACGGACTGACGGGACGACGGAGGGTTTGTCTCTATTGATGGTAATAGCTCACATGAGCACTTTGTGCTTTTAGCGCTGTTGGCAGTCAGTTTGTTTTGCTAAAAAGATTTTGCGCTAAGAGCATGTGAAAAAGATTCCGAGTACACACATTAAGTTTAGGCACTAAGTTAAGGTGTCCTTAATGACTTATGTTGAAGGTAATTGCTGAAATAAGTATTTACTAATATAAAGTGGTTTACAGTAGTTTCATTGAGCTTTTAAAAGAGGCGACTTGATGTGGAAAAGGTGACATTACATGTTAGTGAACAATATTTGTTAGTAGAAAAATGTACATAGTTTAAGGGTTGTACAATTTCATTCACCAATCTAGAAATGTGGTAGCAAATTTGGGCAATAAAATTAGGAAGATGAAATGTACATTGCTTATGTCCAATTATGGTTACAAAAGCACTGTTGTTACTATAAATTCTGAAGTAATAAGTATATGTCACGGTAAAACCAAGGGTTCAGGAAAATCAAGGATTTTACAAGTATAAAGTAGAATTCTAAAAAGCAGGACTTTAGTTCTTTCTTATTAAGAATCAGAATTCAGAATCTTACGGGTTATATGCAGGCAAAAGCAGGACGCATGTTTCTACTGAAAGAAAGCTATATATCTGAAAAGGAATAAGTTATATCCTGGATCATGCTAAGTTTAGTGAATTTGCGAAATGGTTTGCCTAAAATTATAAAACCCAAAGTGTTTGCATTACAGCACAACTTACTTTGAAATAAGTTGGATTAATCTACTCTACCTAGGGACCTTCCAAATTTGGTGTCATTTGGTTATGTGGTTTCAGAGAAGAACACTTCTAAAGAATTGGCTTTATTTAGCCGCCAATTAGCATATTGCACCAATAACATTGAAATGAAAATGTTACGGGAAAACCCGTTAAATATATAAATGGTCAGAGTTCTGCATTCCATAAACCAAATTTGAACCACATTGATAAAGAAGTAAATATGTTATGACCATTTTCCTGTTGATATATTTATATTAACAGCAGCTATTTTGGATTTAAGATCCGGCTAAAAAATTACAAACTTTATTCTACTCCACCTTCCGCACCAAAATTGTTCATATGGTTTCAGTGAAAAAACATTTAGGTTACGCACTAAACTAAATTAAAGGGAAGAAACTAAATATGTTGTTGCATGAAGGTCAAAATTGGGTTTGAAACGTGCACGTTAAAATATTCATTTTAATTTATAAGCATTTTATTAACTTCGGATAACGATAAGAGAGATTTTGGTTAACAAGTAACCAATGAATTCTATTTTCTTTAATAAATACCGTCTAGTTTATCCTCTTTTAAATATCAAGATTCTGTTATACCTCGATAAAAACATCAAACTAGCAAACAAAACTAACTTAGCTATTGTTATTAAGAAAACATTGCTACAAAAGCATAAAACTTATACATCTTCTTTAGCCATGGACATGTAAAACATTGCTATAAGTTAAAAAAAAAAAATCTGTAACGATTTTTTATACATTAATTATTTTAAGTAAAGAAATATAAAAACGATTTAGGTTTTCGCATTTCTATGCGGGGCATAGTTTATATCCTGCATTAACAAAAGACCTTTCTTAACACATTTTGATCTATTCGGCTAAGTGATTTAACATCTTATACCAAAAACCTTGAAAGCAAAATGGACCTTTTTTAAATACTAAAATTATAATTTAATTGATTTAAAAATCAGTAACTGCTTCGTGTCATTTTGACCTATTTTCACAATTATCCAGGCATATTTCTTACCAAAATAGATCATTAATGTCAGTGGTTTCACAGGAAACAATAACTCATTTGAATTACAAAATCATTGAAAGATAAACTCATGGAAAGTTAGAATCATAACTGTTTTAAGAGATTATATTAGTTATAAAAGTAAATAAACGAGTGATTTACCTTTGCCAGCCGCTTCTTTCAATTGATGTATTGCTTGTTGTATCTTTCTTTCAATTTTTTCATCCGAGAAAAACCGAAACATTTGCTTTACAAAATAGCTGCCACAACCAGATTGGCTTGTTTTTCTTTCTACCTGGGCACCTTTTACCAAAACACTTGGATAAGCAAAGCTGTAAATAAAATAAAATATAATTATTTCTTTGAACATTTTGGAAGCTGATGACACAGATCTGCTAAAATCGTTGAGAATATGCAGAATAAATATAGTCATTTTTGCAAGCATATATATATGTTTTTATAGTACAACATCTGGCTTACTATTTGCGTGAAGTTCCTGATTATGGCAGATATAAGGATACATGTTACAATCAATACTGTAATTATAATATCATGTTTTATTGGAAATGTAACATGCAACCCGGAACAGGTAAAATTTTTTTTTTTTTGTAATATTAAGATCAGGTTGGAAAATAATAATTTTATACGATAAAGTTGTGTTATAGTCAATGAAATGTTTACAAAAAATGTTTTTATTTCTTTATTGTAGCCTCATAATAAAATATATCACAAAAATACCTTTTTAACTTTTAACATATTAAAAAACAAGTAATTCTTTTCATTACTTCCCCGTGAAGGTTCTTGCTGGCCAAGTGACCTTGAACACAAATTTACGGCTCAAGGTCTTTCTATCTACCTTGGTAGGCTTCCACTTATCTTGAGCAAATCCTAGAAAGATATAAAAATGTTTAGAATGATTTTTCTGAAAAAATGTGTGAAGAAAGGGTTCTAAAACATCGAATAAAATAAGGCTATAATTAATCTGTACTTTAATCGGGAAATTCATCTAGTCGTTTTTCTCGAGCAAAAAAAAAAAAAAAAAAAAAAAAAACAAGAACAAGACCCAGCTAACTTTAAAGTTGAGCAGCAGAGCAAAACAATCATAATATTTTTTGTCGAGACTGGCATGGCAATAAGACGAGACTTAGGTGTTACTTTTCCGGTGTCGTAGGCGGCGGTGTGTTACGATGATAAAGTTCATGTTAAAGTACTACTCTATCAAAAATTAACCAGGCCAGACATTTAAATCTGTGGAATTCTTGTTAAATATAACCTTTTCTAAATCGCTTATATAACAGAAATACTTTCAAAAGCAACATAACCATATAAATTGGATTTATAAGACCAAATAAAATTTACAACCAAGCAGGAAATAATATTTTTATTATAAAATCGTGTTGATTTGTGTATTGGCTTCTCAAATAAATAAAACACAAACATACTAGTCAATGTCTCAATCACTTAAAAAACTTTGAAAACTGGTTAATTAAGTTAAAAACGCAAATCTCCATCAAATCTGGCGCTTATTGTATATTACTTCCCAAATATGCAATAAAAACGGGAGGGAGGTGTAATTAAGGGTTATATTGAGAAAAGAATGTTATGAAATATTTAGAAGGTAATATTTTAAAATTAAATCAATGTTACATGTTTCAATGTAAACATCGAATTTTATATTAGTAGATATAATTTTTTCAGATTGTACACATGCTGTCCATTAATCTCATTTCTAACATATCAAATGACATTAAATTACAGTCACTCTTAAGAGTTAACGGTATTTAATATTTTTTGTTATGATATCAAAATCCCATAGTGAAAGGTAATAACGTTATAATCTAGTGTTTGCTACGAGTACAAATAGGCGCTTTTCGGCTTGCATCTTGCAGGTTGATTTCCTAAAAATTAAAATACCCGCCTTCTAATCTTTAAAACAACGATTCCTAAAGGAAAGTGAATTTTATACATTTGTATTTCAAATTGTTTCTTTTATGTCAAAATTGGGTTCATAATCAAACACAATCAAACCTTTCCATGTCAAAATCACAGACCTAAAAGCATCAAACTATAAAAACCGGCTTAAACACGTGAACCTTCCACTGGTAGTAAGGCCTAAGAGTAAGTATCTATTGTCTAGCTAACTCCATACAACACGTGCGAAAGCAAATTTAAGTATACACAGTACTATGAAACGTCAAATGTATTCAGGGCTAACTTAGATTCAGCCATTTTATAAGTATAAATATTTTTTGTAATGACAGTCATAAATTATAATTAGGGTTTGGCAATCCTAAGCTTGCTATATTGCCGTATCAACCAATTATTTGTAAATGCACGTACAGCTTCGTTGTAGAGTAAACTTAGTATGAACGAGTTCTACCATACCGTATTTGCTCCGGTAAAAATTCAGTAAATAAAAGAAAATTTAATTAAGATTTAATTTTTATTCCCAGTGTTTGTAATTCTTTCTGTATAATGCTTGATGCTTATAAATAACAAAATGAAAGATATAAAAATGTTTAGAATGATTTTTCTGAAAAAATGTGTGAAGAAAGGGTTCTAAAACATCAAATAAAATAAAGCTATAATTAATCTGTACTTTAATCGGGAAATTCATCTAGTCGTTTTTCTCGAGCAAAAAAAAAAAATAAAAAAAAAAAACAAGAACAAGACCCCGCTAACTTTAAAGTTGAGCAGCAGAGCAAAACAATCATAATATTTTTTGTCGAGACTGGCATGGCAATAAGACGAGACTTAGGTGTTACTTTTCCGGTGTCGTAGGCGGCGGCGTGTTACGATGATAAAGTTCATGTTAAAGTACTACTCTATCAAAAATTAACCAGGCCAGACATTTAAATCTGTGGAATTCTTGTTAAATATAACCTTTTCTAAATCGCTTCTATAACAGAAATACTTTCAAAAGCAATATAACCATATAAATTGGATTTATAAGACCAAATAAAATTTACAACCAAGCAGAAAAGAATTTCAACACGGAAAATACCCTCAATTACCAAGCTCTCGAAAATAAATTTAATTATGTCGGATAAAAATAATAACTCTGCCAGATTAAATTCGAGAAAAAACTGTTGAATATCTTTTTGCCTAAATAAAACAAACATACCAGTCCTTGTCCATATCACAATCCCTAAAACAAAGTAAAAACTTTGCAAACTGGCAAAATAGGTGATACACGTGAACTTCCATCAAGGAAGTGAGGCCGGGTGCTCCGGAAGGGTAAGCACCTCCTGTTTAGCTAGCTACACCCGTCACGTGTAAGTCAATTTTGAGAATGAAAGGAACAAAGTTAAAATTAATAGATAAAAAATTAATGTTGCTAGGCAAGCATTTTAATTGCATTTCAGTAAAAGACGCCCATAGCGGAGCTGGATAGAGATTTAGTCTACAAGAAACCTTTTAATTCTCTATAGTGAATACCACTTAGATTTACCTTGTTTTTAAAGACAACATTTTGAAACACCTTGACAAGCGTACTCTGAAAACTCAATTTGCCAATTTTCTTTTAGAAATCTGTTTTAAACGAGTACGGTATTTTTATAATATTCACTTTCGATACATCAAACGTGAAAGCCTGTAACAATTTCTTTCCTTCTCTATATGTTTTATAATGACTGCGATCTAAATTATTGCACTTATACGTCGGACATAATATCCATTCTTCAACAACAAATGGCCTTTCTTAGTTTTTGTTCTCTTCGTTCTAGCTGTAAACGAGTCGACGTTACAATCGCGTTTAAAAAAGACATAAAGGACATTGCGTATCTTATATTGATTTTCGACTTTCTCATATTTTGTTTTAAAGTAAATGGGTGTATTAATAAGAAAGATTTTTTGTTTGCTTTTTCTTTTTAAAGTTACAAATGTTTTTAATATTTGAAATCGTCATGATAATAAATACAATTTTTAAATAACATTTTCCAGACAATCCCATTAAAATAGTTAAATTAATCAACAAAGATAAAGGTTTCATAGTCGATTACAGCCAGTTATATGTTTTCAAAATGCAGCATTCATTTCCATAGTAATTTCAATGAAGATAACCTCGAAACAGCTAATTGGAATCATAATAGTTCTACAAATTATCACTCACCTTACCAATGTCCAAAAACTTGCAAAGAACTTAATTACAAAATTTATCAAGTTTGGAAATCCCGCAATAATTTATCAGAAATATCTAGTCACATTTTATTGACAAATAGCTCATATGCATGATTTAACTACAGTACCTTGAAGAATTTCCAAATTATTAACCTTATGGTTATGCAGCCATGATTTTGACATTTACAAATATGAACTTATATCAGAATGGTCGTAATATCAATACCTACAATATTCTTATATACATGCTTGCGCAAAAAGTTGATGGTTTTCAAGATAATTCCCTATTACAGTATACTTATGCAAATATGACATTGACCTTTCAACATATGACCTTGAACCATATATCAAAATGATTGCCATGTCAATACCTACAATATTCTAATATACATGCCTATACAAAATGTTAACAGTTTTCAAACTAATGCGCAATTTTAGTATTTATAAGCTAAAAAAACATTGTAGGGACAACAACTCCTACATGGATTATCATATAGTTACAAAACTTTGTATCTTGTTAAATTATGCCATGCTGAACATTTTTACAATGTTTGGAATTCATATATCTCTTAATATTTGCAAGAAAATGGCCTAAATCTGCATAAATCACAAATTAGGTCATGACCTTGATTTGTGATTTTGACCCTATTTTAAAGATCTATTCATGAAAAAGTCAAAACTGTAAACCCAGTGCCATTATCTGACAGATAGTCAAGTTATAACAATTTGATGCCATTTTAGGAACTTTTTTAAATTAAACGCTAAAACGCGTAACCCATTTTTCGACCAAATTTTAAAAAATGAACAAACTATAGGCTGAAGACCCTAGAGAAGCCAAATATTAAATACATTTTTTCTCTCATCATTTGTTTCGGAGAAGAATATTTTATAAGATATTTGAACCCCTAGGTCACCTTGACCTAGATTTGGTAACCATGGCAACGCTATGAAGAAATCTGAATTGCATGGGCCCATACATGCGACAAAGTATCATTGAAATCTGTCAAGCAGTTTTGGAGAAGTCGAAAATATGTGTTAGTGACGCACTCACGCACGTACGTACGTACACACGCACATATACACGCCGTGCTATGCCATAAGCTCACATGACCTTTCGGTCAGGCGAGCTAAAAATTCTCTATAGTATAGAAATGATTTTTTTTTTTTAAGTTATTATTAATAATACTTTACCCTTGCCTGCTGCTTTCTTTAAGTCTTTTATTGCTTGTTGAATCTTTCTTTTAATCTTTTCATCCGAAAACAACCGAAACATTTGCTTTACAAAATAGCTGCCGCAACCAGTATGGCCTTTTCCTGTTTTAATTTCTACCCGGGCACCTTTTACAAAAACACCCGGATCCGCAAAGCTGTATATAAAACAAAGTATAATTATTTCTTTGAACATTTTGGAAGCTGATGACAAAAATTTGCCGAAACTGTTGAAACTTGCAGAATAAATTTAGTCATTTTTGCAACATATATATATGTTTTTATAGTACAACATCTGGCTTTGTATTTGCGTGAAGTTCCTACTTATGAGAGATTTGAGGATACAAGTTACAATCAATACTGTAATTATAATATCATGTTTAATTAAAAATGTAACAAGAAACCCAGTTATATATTTTTTTTTAATTTTTGAAATATTGTTTTACACATAGGCGTTGAGAGGCATTGTGATCCATTGTCATGCATTTTTGACAGCTTGTTACCGGGGTTTCCCCATTACATCTTATTTTTAGAAATCGTCAAGCTAATCACACAAACAAGTTTTTAAAAAGTTGCATGTAGTTTTTTAATTGTTTATTCTTAGGGAATTGTTAAATTTATAAGGAAGTCAATTTTATTGAATCCTTTAAGTTCGGGTTTTAGACCAATGAACCACTAAGAACCCTAAAAACCATTGGACTTGACAACACTGGAAACCTTTTTCTCTAGGATGTAATGAAAAGCAGTTTTTATATTTACATTCGACAATTTAAAGAAAAACTATTGCATATTCATATTAATATATATTTTCATACCATATCAATAACAGGTAACACATAAAGGTCTCAGCGGCTAACTTGTTTAGGCGCTAGACTTAAATACACAAAAGGTTTTTCATCGCCGTGCGTTTTGTCCGATCTTGCAGTGAGACCATCTTAAGATTTTACTTGCTATCTAGGTGCCAGAGAAATGGAGTCTGCACTAATCATCTGGCAGATTGAAGGCGATATCATATACGGTTACCACCTATTGTAGTCATAACTTTTTTTTTATCCTACTGGTTGTTCATATTAGTTGTACAAATTCACTTTTAAATTAGTTTTAATTTCTAACTAAAACAATTGATTCTTATGAATTTTTCAAACCAGGAATAGCTACAAACTTTATCTTCAGGTATGCATATATGTATGTGTTAAAGTGGTGCTAGATCGTGTGTGTGTGTCTGTGTCTGTGTGTGTGTGTGTGTTTGTGTGTTGCTGAGTCCTTACAGTAATGAATGTATGTATATGTTTCGCTTATGAAAGTCCTTAGGCAAATTTTTTATGTTGAAGTGTATATGTAGTGCTCATGTATATTTATTAATTTTGAGATAATGATTTATTTTTGACGTGATGTATTTTTGTAGATGTTGAGGTGGTGCTCATTTATATTATAATTTCTGGGGTGGTGCTTAATTTTTTACGTCATGTGTGTTTGTATATGAGGAGGTGTGTAGTGCTCATGTAAATTTAAAAATTATGAGATGATGCTTGATCTTTTACGTTATGTGTGTTTGCATATGTTGAGGTGTGGTGTTCATGTAAATATATAAATTGTGATGTGGTGCTTGATCGTTTAGGTGATGTAGGTTTGTATATGTCGAGATTGTAGTGCTCATGAATATTTATAATTATAAGTGTTGATGGGCCGTACTTATAAGCTGATTGATCAACATTGCTATGTATGCTTGTATATACAAATATGCTGAGATGATTTTGAGCATGTTCATATATTGTTGCTTGTATACATTTTACTTAGGTGGTGCTCAATTGTCATCTAGTTAAATATATATATATATATATATATATATATATATATATATATATATATATATATATATATATATATATATATATATATATATATATATATATATATATATATAAAGATCCATAAATATATCATAGATAGATGTGTTGGTTCTGAATTATCTCTCATATTTTTATTGTATTTAAATTAGTTGATCAGCATTGTAGCAGACAACAAATTTAGCTCATTTTTGTACTAATACAAGAAGTTCATTAGAATATAATTGATTAAATTACTAATTGTGATGATAAAACTTTACACCACCAGCCCAGGGCGACTTTAACGTGCTAAATTACAGAATTGCTGCGTTGTTGACAAGCAAATCAGTATGAAAGTTACATTTTACTGACTGACATTTGTAAACTTGTCGATACTCTGTCCTCTTTAATCCAAATACTTATTGAGAAAGCAGTATCTCAAATTTTAATGTCTTAGGCAAATTGTCATTAAATCATTCAACTACACATGCAGATTATATAGATGACGTTTTATCTCTAAAAATCCCAAATTTGGAGAATATTTGAATGCCATCATAAAAGACACGATAGATTCGCCATGTTATGCTTCATATTTGCAGTAATTTCCCTGCTTCTCCTGCTTATGGTGTATATGTTTCACAATTAATATGTTATGGTAGAGATTGTTCACTCTATGGGGACTTTCTACAACGATGCAAACTGCTGACAGTTAAATTGTTGACCCAAGAATCAAGGCCCTTAAAAAGTTTTATGGCCGTCATCACAATATTGTTGATAAGTATGTTGTCACTGTATACAAACTTCTACTGGATATATTTGACTTACCAAAGATCTTTGTTCCTTTCATTTTCAAAATTAACTTGCACGTGATGGGTGAAGCTAGCTAGACAGGAGGTGCTTAACCTTCTGAGGCAACCGCCTTACTTCCTTGATGGAAGTTCACGTGTATAACATATTTTGCCAGCTTTAAAAGTTTTTACTTTGTTTTATTTTTTTTTATTGTGAATTGGACAAGGACTGGTATGTTTGTTTTATTACTACATCGAAACTACACGGGCATATTGATGTAAATTGTTGTCACAGAAATAAATCAAGCTACACATTTACAAATTAGTTGTTGACATGGCATTTTAGCAAGCTTTGGACTGCCAAGCCCCTTAAATAATTTTATGGCCGTTAAAACAATATTGTTTATATGTATAAAGTGGATGTATCTCAATTAACGAAAAATGCACATTTGTCACAGAAACATTTAACAGTTAAATTTTTACCCTCCCTGAGCGGGTACCGCTGCTAGTGGATTGAAACTCCTTGAGGGTATCCATAACTCAATAGGCTGTGCTTTGTGATGTCAGAAAATGTATCTTGTGACAAAATTTTCAGCTGTCTTAATTTTTGAAATTTAATAAAAACTAAGATTTGTATAAAGAATTAAATAGACGAAAGGAAAAGAGTTCAGGTTTTGAAAAAATTCCAAAGTGATTTGTTTAAAGTACAAAAACACAAATGAACATGGTTTTTAAATTCGAATCAAGAAGTTTGCGTCTCTCGGATAAGACTTTAGCTGTAGGTCCCATGTACCCGGCTGCCTCACGGGGCACGATAAAAACATCTATTTTAATCGTATACAGGGTAGATGTTTACGCCGTATAGGTCTACATACAGAAAAAACTCCGTCAACATTCTCGCATGTAAAAACCGTAAGTTCTTTATGAATCTTTAAAAATACGCTCAAACTGCAATGAAATTTGGTGTAAAGAGAGTTGCAGTAAAAGTAAAAAAATCACGCCTTAAACTTTTGTTATTATTTAATTCGGATATACTGCAGTGCTTAAGAACGTCAGACTTGGTACCGGAAGAGCACTGTTTGCATTAAGAAGGATTTGATCAATGACTAAATTCTCATCTACAATTAGAAAAAATAACTATTTCAAAGAAATTCATTGCCTTGCTGCAGGCTCGTTTTTTTTCAGTTGTATCCTTTTTGTTAATGTTTATTCAATGGTTATTTTAAGATTGGAGATCCAAAATTATTGTCTCCGCACACAATACAATATGTGAATGGAAGTGACTTTTGTAACTTCAATATTAAAATGACTGATTTCCCTGATTTTTATTTGATTTTTTGTAATTGTTTACGCGTTAAATCTTAATTCATGAGGTTTTATCGAGTTAATAATTACCATTATCCGAAATCATCCGTATTGTAAATCAATTTTAATTTTTTTAAATCAAGTAACCTCTAAGTGTTTTTTTAAACTTGTTTCTTAACGTGTTGTTTATTACACAATGTTTGTTATTCATTACATATTGCTCTATTCTTATATATGTTTATTACAGAAAATAAAATTTCATTTACTGCGGGATTACAGAAGGATAAGACATGTTTCAGTCAACAGATATTAAAGTTTACCAAAGTAATCACCAATGTTGGAGGAGTGGTGAATGCTTCAGATGAAGTCTTTTGTCCTGATCAAGGATTCTATTACTTTTTCGTGAACATAATGACCTACGCAGTTTATACATATGCAGAGACTCACAAAAACGACAGACGTATAGCTTACATGTATACAGAGCACAGCGGTAATTACTGGAAATCTGGATCCAATGCCGTGAATCTTCAATTAGATCGAGGGGACAAAGTGTCCGTCAAGTCGAATTCGTCTCCTAACTTTTATCAGGATGCAACTCATTTTACTGGTCTTTAACTATAAGTTACGTGTGTTCGATATTTGTTCAATGAAAAATTTGAAACACATTTGTAGATTTTGACATTGTTCTTAAAGCATTTTAAAGATGTTTACAAATTAAAAATTATAAGTCAGTGATTTTTTAATTATAAATAAATTTTGGTGTTAGTATCGTTGGTTATGAAAGCAACCCGACTACTGTTTTTGAAATCAGTAGCGAATACATTACACAGGTTATTTAGGAACACTGTTTTGATAACAATATTCAAGATTTATATTTAATACCATTTTATTTTACTTATTTTATGATTGTGACAGTTTAGATGGCGTTTTAGTTGAATTGCTTATGTTAGTGAGCTTCTGTGCTTCGTTCAATATTAAAATGAAAGTCAGTTTTTCAATACAATCAAAACCATTATTTAATAATAGCAAGCTTGACAAACGTTTTGGTCATGACAGACCGGGGATAAAATCCTCTACTTCCCGACTTTAATCATTCTACAATTCAAACATCAATTTGGAGAAAAACCATCATAAATAAATTTTAAAGCATATAATATTTCTGATGACATGGAAAACACAATATGAAGTCAATTTGCAGAATGGGTAAAACTTCAAAACAGAAAAAAGGTGATAACTCAAGGATGATAATCTGGAAATCATCAAAAATGTAAGTAACTTGAAGTAAATTGAAATCGATTTGGCACACTGGTTCTGGAGTTATCATCCCGAAATGGGTGAAACTTCAAAACAGAAAAGGGACATAACTCTCGAACGATTATTGGGAAATTGTTCAAAATTATATATAAATATAAAATCATTTGGTTTGAGTTATCATCCGGAACTCAAATATTTCTGACGGACGGACGGACGGACAGAAGGGCGAATGGACATCAAGATCACTATATGCCCCCTTCTTTGAGGGCAAGGGCATAAAAATACTTTAAATACTTTAAATAAATTATTAAGGCAAAAGTTAAAAATTATGAAAAAAGTAAGCTGTTTAGAACAATGCTTTGTAAATATGATACATATTTTTCAAATCATTCGCATGTGTGAAACGTATTGTTTGTGATTAGACTTCATGTTCAATTTAACAAAAAATAGAAAATAAAAAAGAAACAAAAATAAAATATATATATATATATATATATATATATATATATATATATATATATATATATATATATATATATATATATATATATATATATATATATATATACATATATATATATGTGCGTCGGGCTTGAAATGATGAAAAAAGCTTTCCGATAAAATTGGCCTTTTTGCAATATGTTACTTATGAAATATTAATGAGTGAATTCATTGCCATTGGCCACGGTTGAAGTTTACGTGTATAATTAAATTTGTCAGTTTTCAAAGTTTATGCTGATAACAGGTTAAGTTTGCAGCAAACAAGCGAACTAATACTAATACTTGTTACAGTTATGGCTCGGATGAATGAAACAAATTTTGTCCTCGTACTTGCAAACAACAGGCGCAGAGGTAGCAGTCTCTCGAATTCCAAATTCTTATGAATGCCAGACGATAGCACATATGCTTTTTAAAAGGTTACTCTAACACTAAGCTTTAGAGGTGGCCACAAAAACACACAAGCTTAATTGGCTGTACATTGCTCTTGATTTTTTACGACAGATATATTGTAGTAAGGTTGTTTTACGCCTCAGTTAAGACGGGGAATAATTTTCCGAAATGTACATATATGGCACATCAAAATTTATTAGGTATTTATGACATATATTAAGATTTTTAAAAATTACTTCGAGGTGGTTGTTTTGGGAATGGTGAATAAAACCAGTGTCCAAGACAGAAACCTCCGATATTTATTTGATAAATGAAAAAAATTCCCGGTCAGAAATTACACCTAGTCGATGAAAGACTTCTTGATCCATTGCTTTGAATTTACATCACTCGGTCACCGAGGTCTCCATTAGACCAGTTGATTATATATTGTTCATGTTAATGAAATGTTTTTGGGATGGTAATACATAATACCCTGGCATTTTACAGTATAAAAACATAGTCCGAAAGACAAGAATCTTATATCACATCGCAGAAGTCTTCATTTATGTCCTACACGAATCCTGAATTCATTAAGTTTAACAAATTCCATATTGAGTGGTAAATTATTATTAAACATATAAACAGAAAACCGAATTTATAATTAAGAGTCTTACTAGTCGATAAAAGATTTGAGAAGGGTTTTACAAAAAGAACGAGCTCAGACAAATTAGCCATGATATCGAGGATAAACTAGGTCGGACGATTCACATGAACTAGGGGCTTCCCCATTAAAAACGATGTATTACTGCGCTGTTTTGTAAGGCTTAAACGATTAATAAAAACAAAAGTAGGATGAAACAATGTGTGATATAAGAGAAAGCCATGACCTTAAGGTTTAATTTGAAAATAAATACCAGCAAAAGGTGTGGGTTCGTTTAAAAAAGACCAATCTTCATTATGTCTATATGCAGATGTTGCTGTAAATTTAATATGTCGGCGCTGAAACATTTATTTATGTTTTACTGTATTTTTTAATATTTTTTCTCAAAATTGAAGTTCATTTTAATTAAAATATAACTATTTGATGTATTAAAAAGGTTGAAAAAATTGCATTAACAACTCACACCTCTTATAATATGCTAATAACAGATTAGGTATGCTGCCAAAAAAACCACACTTATACCTGTCATAATAATGGTCGGTGAATAAATCAATATTTTATCCTCGTACTTGCAAACACCAGACACAGAGGGAGCAGTCTCTCATATTTCAAATTCTTATGAATGCCAAATGAGTCCCATCAGTTGTTTTCAATAAAATGTAGAGATGAGCTGAATCTGGCCATTCTGGGATTGTGAAATAAAACAGTATCCGTGGAAAACCACCGATGTTTTGCAAGCGGACTTAAAAACTTTCTAACACTGTGATCTATCAGAATGGGATTTTAACCTAGGCTATGAGAGGCACTGAATTTTGTACAGAAGATTAATTCCTGATGGTGAAAAAACGGGAAATTTTCAGTACTTTCAGTAGTCTTCATTTTTGAAATTCATTTAACACCGAGGTTTTTTTCTCTCATGCACAGCATTTCCTAGTTGGATTTGGATTCATATAATATTTGAATTTTGGATTCATTAATTTCCATGTGTTTGGATTTTCATCTTTATCTATAAACTTTTCGAACCCTAATGACACTGATGAGGAATGAAGTCCCTTAATGTGCACATTTGGCACATCAAAATTTAACAAGTATTTTGGTTAAAAAATAAAGATAAGCATTGACTGCAATTATTTGAAAACTTTTCAATTCAGTTTAAGACATAATATTCGGCCAGAAGAGGTCGGGTACTTCAGAAGGAAACACGTCATGTTTAGTTCTCTAGACTCGCCGTGTTTTAAATCAAAATTTGAAATGGTAGTTACTTTGCAGGATACTTTGTATACAGCGACACCATACTCAAGAATACAATAATAGCGATAAAAAATCGAGACATTAATGTACCTAGTTTGTACGGACCACAAAAATTAATAAGACTTAATTTTTTTTTACTGATTTATTGTTCATATTTATCATGTTTTGTTACTGAAATGCAAATTATGCATTGTAGTTTTATATTTTTAACCCAGTGAAATAAGTTGCCTCTGGGTGAAAATTAAATGAAGAATATGACTTGACGGACACTCTGTCACCTCGTTTTAATTCAAGAATCACGGCATTGGATCCAGATTTCCATTTGTTGAGGCCGCTGCTATCTGTATATACATAAGCGACAAATCTGTCGTTTTTGTGAATCACTGCATGTGCATTATTTGATTGAGACATGATGTTCACGAAAAAGTAATACAATCCTGGTTCAGGACAATAAAAGACTCCATCTGAAGCATTCAGTCCTCCTCCAACATTGGTGATTACTCGGGTAAACTTTAATATCTGTTGACTGGAATATGATTCGTACTTTGGTATTCCGGCAGTAAAAGCAATTTTATTTTCTGAAAAAAAAAGATAAAATAAAACAGTTAATTGTCAGAACATGAAATATGAAAAACTAATAAATCTGAATAAAACAATAAAAGATTTAAATAAATCAGATTTAAAATTTTGAAAAAACCATCTATTTATTTTGCATGTTTTCTGAAGGTGACTTTTATATTTACTGGTAAAAAAACAAAACCCATTTAAAGCTATCTAGTAAATAATATCTTTAGAAAATGTAGAATCTGTAGATTACTTTGAATTTGCTAGTATCACATTTCGCGTACCGACTCCTAATCATCATTTCTCAAACATGTAGATTCGCGAGTACCATTATTCTCTGAAATACCTTTACCTTTAGTCAAGAAGTACTATTCAGCAATCGGTTAACTTACTAAACATGCTAAATAGTTTCGAGAAACCTTTAAAGACCTTCGTATTAAGTTATTTTATTCTTTATTCTTGTTTTTTATTTAAAACTAAGGCTTGATCTCTCATGCAAAATATTTCTTCGCTGGATTTTGATTAATAGAATTTTAGAACTTTCGATTTATTAATTTTCAAATGATTGAATTATGTTTTTATGTATCAACTTTTCGGCCCCTAGTATCACTGATAAGGAACCAATTGCTGAAATGTGGACATATGGCACATCCAAATTAGGTTTTTTTTTTTTTTTTTTTTTTTTTTTTTTTTTTTTTTTTTTTTTTTTTTTTTTTTTTTTTTTTTTTTTTTGTTAAATACGAATTGGTACAGCATGGGCCTGACTGGTATTTTTAGTATAAATGATATAAAATATTAAAAAATATATAATGCACTATATCATAAAAAATTAGTGCCGCCGCCTGTAATTATTTTTTTTATCAAATATTAGTATAACAAGTATAGAATGTTTTTTTTTAATTTCCTAAGACAATAAATTGTATGTTGGATGTATTAAATTACTGATTGTCATATAAAGGCTATTGCGTCTAATAAGGCATATTATTTTGCCTTTCAAGGTCATAGTAGTTTTCTAACATGTTTTATATTTCGCTGTTTAAATTTCGGTATTCTGGAAATATTTGCATTACATATGAATTCGCGACAGAAAATTCTCCCAAAATTTGGCATAACTAAATCTCTCAGAATTAAAAATCATCTAAAGTGATGTAGTGGAAATCTGAACGCTTTTTTGCGTTGAATTTTCTTCAGGTCAAACACAAATATAAGTAAATTTAATGCCCGACTAAAATTTTATAATTATTATTCGGTTTGTTATAAGAATTCAGCAAAAACACTAGGCGCAAATGGGCTTGGCTAAAACGTGTTCAACTACTAGTAAAATAAATCGTACGGTTTCTCGAATTTAAACATTGGTTTGGCTATTGTTTTAAGTTTGATTCATAAGACCTTTCAATAATATTTTTGTAAAACGACATTCAATTTTTAACTTTGCTAAATCATGTCGTTTTAATTGTTGTAACGTTTAATTTATCTGCTGTTCCAATTAAAGCAAACTATATATCATGAATTTTGTTTATATACTCCTTCTGTCAAATATATATATATATATATATATATATATATATATATATATATATACTATGTTTACAGATTAAAAAACAACAACAACGCAATGAGGATCTAAAATAAGTTTGAAGAAAAAAACAACATGTGAATCAGTGCTAAAATTGTAAATAAATGCGAATAAATTACTATCTTCAAATTGACTCGAAAAGCATAGTTGCAATTACTAATATTCATAACACATCTTAAGTGTTCTTTATATTAAGTCACATAACAGAATCGAATTTTAGCCATGATTCATCAGAGCCTATGACAAGAAAGCCAGTTCGTATTTAAACTTTATCTTTTTCTTGATACGTAACTGGTACTAATTGAACACCTTTTGGTTCGGAAGATGTCAGGTTAAATAAAATAATCTGTCCTCCATGACAAAATAATTATAAATGTCTTCAGGCTTATTTAATTTCTTTTTTGTTTACATATGATTTTTTTTTTTCAACTTTAAGAAGGAAAGGAACATAGAACTATGGTAAATCAAATATACAGTATAACTTCGGATACAGTGATTTCATACTTATCAAAAATATTGCAATGACGGATATAAAACTTTTTAATGGCCTTGATACACATAGACTTTCAATTTCCTTGAGTTAACAATTTAATTGTAAGCATCTTGCTTCGTTGTAGAAAGTCCCCGTAGTGGGAACAAACTCTATCATACCGTATTAAATGTGAAACATATACACCATACGCATTAGAAGCAGGGGTACAACTGCAAAGAAACGAGAGTTAACAATAGAAAAATTGAAGTCATTACGTTTGTCGTAAAGCATTAGGTTTAACCTTCGTTGGTGTCATCAGTCTAAATATGAGAACAAATTTGGATTATTTAGAGACAGAATGTCATTTATATATCTGTGAGTGGAGTTAATTGATTTAACGAGTCTTCTCTCTAGATTCGACAAGGTTATTTGAAAATTCTGATTCATATAATTGAAGAAACTAATCAGCAAACAAAGATGCAAAATTTTTGCCCATTGGTATACCGATTTTTTGTTGAAATCTATACTGCCTAACATAACAAATCTGTTGTCTTTCAAAAACTAACATTTTGTTGATGAAATCTTCAGTATATATGTTTGCAGTCTGTAATGTATTTCACAAAATAACCAGAACCCCTGTTAATCACTTAGTATACATGTCTTTTTTTTCTTTTGATTTTTTGTAAAAGAATGACAAATGAATGATTAATTTTCGATGTTTTTTTTTTCAATTTAGAATGTGAAATAGTGATGTTAAGTGTAGAAAAAAAAAAAAACGTTGTTTTACTTTTTACGGAAGATGAAGTATTAGAACAATGTTAACGTAGCTTTTTAGAATTTCGTAAGAATCCATATTTGATTGCTGCCAGACGTAGAATAGACTTTTGCTAAATACGTCTAAAGATCATCTTTTAAAATCTGTGTCAGAAATACTGAAAATAATTAAGTAGTACATTCAGAGAAACCTAGTACTTTATAACTTTATATCTTTCCTTGTATGGATTTTTGTAAAGTTTTAAAATCCAATACAAGTAAGAAATGACTTTTTATCGAGAAAATGCACCCATAATTAAACTCATAGGCGGAAAATCTTTAACAAATAAGCTGATATTTATTTCTTTCAAGATTTTGATGCTATTTATATACTACCTGGGGTCCTTCTCACTTTATAGAGACAATCAAATCAATATTAAAATTTGATTTAAGGGGATAAAACTCCCAAAAATAATCACAGAAACACACAAAAGGCAGGGGGTAATCTGTTTATAATAAATGTTCAAAACATATCAATCCAATAGAGTAAAAGGAGATTAATATACAGATCTTTTCCCAATGTTGAAAAATTCGAAGTCAAGAAAGAGGAAGAACTCTCTACAATGGGAGCAACACGTTAAAATCAAGGGACAATCTGCAAGCGATAAAGAAAAGGTCTGCAATGTTTGTTAAGTATCAGTTTAATCGTAAAGGAAGGAATTTAATGCACAAGGGTTGTCATTAATGTTAAAAAATTTAAAAATTTAAAAAGGGACATAGCGCTCTAAAAAAAAGAGGCCCAAGAGGGCCTGGCTGCTTAACTGGCAGGCCAAACGCGTTGCCAGATATGAAACATCAGTTTGATCTATCAGATTCAATTTTGGAATTCTTGTGAAAGTTGGAGTATATTCATACTTGCTTTTAACTATGGACATAAACTTATAATTGTTTTACAAGTTTTTAAAATAATGATCAATACTATGAGGGCATACAAAATCCGATGAGTAAATGTCGTGTGAATACAAAGTGGCATTTGATGGGTCAGTGACCATTTTCACAAATGATATACCATTTAATATCTTGTATGCCTGTTAAGATGCTCTTTAAATACTGTTGCATGACCCATACAGTCATGGAGACTATTAACTGTTAAACTTTAACGGCAGTGTTTTTAGCGCTGTTGGCAGTCGGTTTGTTTTGCTGAAATGATATTGCGCTAAATCATGTGAAAAAGATTCCGAGTTTGTGCACTAGGTTAAGGTTCCCTTAATTACTTATGTTCAAGGTAATTGATGAAATAAGTATGTACTAATATAAAGTGGTTTACAGTAGTTTCATTGAGCTTTTAAAAGAAGTGAATTGATGTAAATTACATGTAAGTGAACAATATATCTGTAGCAAAATGTACATAGGTCAAGGGTTGTACAATTTCATTCACCAATCTAGAAATGTGGTAGCAAATTTTGGCAATAAAATTAGGAAGATGAAATGTACATTGCTTATGTCCAATTATGGTTACAAAAGCACTGTTTTAACATATACATTCTGAAGTCATAAGTATATGTCACGGTAAAACCAAGGGTTCAGGAAAATCAAGGGTTTTACAAGTATAAAGTAGAATTCTAAAAAGCAGGATTTAGTTTTTTCTTTTTAGGAATCAGAATTCAGAATCTTACGGGTTATATACAGGCAAAAGCAGGACGCACGTTACTACTGAAAGAAAGCTAGATGTCTGAAATGGAATAAGTGATATCTTGGATCAAGCTGTATTTATATCAGCTGCTATCTTGGATTTATCATCCGGCTGAAAATTACAAACTTTATTTTACTCCACCTTCCACACCAAATTTGTTCATATGGTTTCAGTAAAGAAAATTTAAGTTTACGTACGCACGCGGAGGATAGACTAAATTCAATGGAAAAAACCGCTAAATATGTTGTTGGATTAATGTCAAAAGTGGGTTTGAAACGTGCACGTTTAAATATTCATTTTAATTTAAAAGCATTTTATTAACTTCAGACAACGATGATGGGCAGAGATTTTGGTTAACAAGTCACCAATGATTTTCTTTAATAAATACCGTCCAGTTTATCTTCTAAATATCAAGATTCAGTAATACTTCGAAAAAATATATAAAATATCATACTAGCAAACAAAACCAAATTAGCTATTGTTTTTAAGAAAACATTGCTACAGAAGCACAATACTTATACATCTACTTTTGCCATAGACATGTAAAACATTGCCATAAGTTTTAAAAAAATCTGTGACGACTTTTTATATTTTCGCATTTCTATGTGGGGCACAGTTTATATCCTGCACTTACAAAAGACCTTTCTTAACACATTTTGATCTATTCGCTAAGCCATTTAACACCTATTACCAAAAACCTTGCGAGCAACTGTTACATAAGTTAAATTGAACTTTTTTTAAATATTTTAAATTATAATTAAATTGATTTAAAAATCCGAAACTGCTTCGTGTCTGCTTGGCCAATTTTGACCATTATCCAGGCATATTCCTTACCAATATAGATCATTCGTGTCGGTGGTTTTACAGGAAACAATACTAAAATCATTTGAATTACAAAATCAATGAAAGATAAACTCAATATGGAAAGTTAGAATCATAACTTTTTAAGAGATTATATTAGGTATAAAAGTAAATAAACAAATGATTTACCTTTGCCAGCCGCTTCCTTCAATTGATGTATTGCTTGCTGTATCTTTCTTTCAATTTTTTCATCTGAGAACATCCGAAACATTTGCTTTACAAAATAGGTGCCGCAACCAGGTTGGGTTTTTCCTCCTTTTCTTTCTACCCGGGCACCTTTTACCAAAACACTCGGATCGGCAAAGCTGTAAATAAAATAAAATATAATTATTTCTTTGAACATTTTGGAAGCTGATGACACAAATCTGCTAAAATTGTTGAGAATGTGCAGAATAAATTTAGGCATTTTTGCAAGCATATATATATGTTTTTATAGTGCAACATCTGGATTACTATTTCCGTGAAGTTCCTGATTATGACAGATATAAGGATACATGTTACAATCAATACTGTAATTATAATAAGATGTTTCATTGAAAATGTAACATGCAACCAGGAACAGTTAAATATTTTTTTTATTATTAGTTTGAGGTCAGTTTCAGTTTGTAAAATAATACTTTTATACAATGAAGTTGTGTTGTCAATGAAATGTTTACAAAAATGTTTTTATTTCTTCATTGTAGCCTCATTATAAAATATCTAACAAAAATACATTTTTAACTTTCAACATATTTTAAAACATGTAATTTTTTATTACTACACCATGAAGGGCCTTGCTGGCCAAGTAACCTTGGGCGCAAATTTACAGATCAAGGCCTCTCTCACGGTCAATGCAAGATTTAACTTCTTGACAAATCCAGTGCTTAGAAAGTTTTTTTCATATTGCTAGAAAGTTTTAATAGATGCCATCAATTCCATTACATGTAAATTTTGGTGCATGTTTTTTGGGGCAAAAACTATTTTCAAAATTTCTTACAAATCGTATAAATTCAGATAACCACGGTTTTCAGAATGTTTTAAAGTAGCTGGAAAATGTTGAAAATTAAAATGGACAATTTTAGTGAAAACTGAGCCGCAGCGCGGCGAAACGAGATCCGTAGTATTTAAGGGGAAGATACTGGAAAGGCGTCACCTCGTCTGTACGAGTGGAAGTTCGGAGGAACTCCTCGGGAAAAAAATTAATTTAAAACTTTTAATGCATTCCAAACAGATCTAGTGTTACATAAAACTTAGAAAAAGTTTTTTATATCGATAATTTGTGATCTTATTTTATACTTTCTCGCGTTGCCATTCTTTTACATGTGGTTTTTAAGGATAAATCCCCGTATTCATATGGCATAATGTTATTTATCAATAATCGACAGTCAAAAAATTTTGGGGTTATCATAGTCGTAAAATGCGTTTCAACATGCGAACTTGTTCCATGAATGCAATCGCACTAGAGACAAAGATGACTTCAAAAACGAAAGTTGAATTCCGAGAGAGACTATATTATGGAGGAAAATATAAATGGCGATAATTGAAGACAGCAACAACAATAAACGCCAGTGCCTATGGTAAAATTACCGAGTACATGAAATGAATTAAAATTATTCTCAAAGGACCTATTATCACAGACACATAATAACAACGCAGTTTATAACAGAAATGGGGACAAAGCACGCAGTGATGACATGGATCTTTTCTCCCGACTATTCCTTTTTAATTTTATCTTGATCAGGCTTTATGTATTTGCTGAGGCGGAACACTGATCGTGATTTTATGTATAATAAAAACTCAAAAATGCCAGTCCATTCCCAAATCACAGTAACTGTATTTAAAAAATGTTGTAAGTATGTTGATATTGAGTTGGTGCTAGATCTTTATCCTGTCGCATAGTAATCTAAATGTTAAAATGAGGTGACAATTGAGGGTCATTAAAATAAAAACAGAATATTTTATTTGATACTGAATATTGATTTATTTCAGGTTACTCAGACTAATAAATATTTCAGTTTACATCTTAACAGTTATTAAATGTGGCATTGACACGTTCGTCAATTTAAAAGACGCACTTGTCGTTACATTTTAAAGCTGCATTGACGGGAGAATGCTAAACTATGTCTGATCTTGAGTTGGATGATTCATTGGAAGGAATGGTGACAATAAAGTTTTACATGCTACTGTTTCTTATCAGACATGAATGTTTGACTTTTTCTGCCTGGAGATAAAATCCCTAGCAGAAATGTGTAAATAGACCCGATTTCTGTGATCTGGCATTACTATTATTTGTAGTAAATAGAGATAAAATTGCCTGATGCACCAAACCCCACGTGTGGAGCGTTAATGTAATCTTTTAGGCAGTGATTACATAATGTTTTTTAACATTTAAATCTGTTTTCTTCATAAAAAAATCATCAATTAAACCAAACAAGATAAAAACAGTTATATCATCAATAAGTTAATAAGATAATATATGATAAAAATAATATTTTATTGAACAAGTTTATTTCCCGATAAAAATGTTTCAAATTTGATGTCGATGGACAATAATAAAAAGATTTTGCACCAAGGAAGCTGAATAAAAAGTATCCCTTTTAAGAACAAAGTCAGATAAAAACATAGTCCGAAAGAAAAGAAACTCTAATCAAATCGTGAAAGTCTTTATTTATGTGTTTCAAAAATTCTGCACTTCATTTAAGATAAAAAAAATCCACATAAGAAAATTATTTTTAACAAATGAACATAAAACCGAATTAATAATTGTAAGTCTTACTAGGCCCTCGAACGGCTTTCAAAGGTGGTTTCACAAAACGATTGTGATTGCGACGGACAAGACACGATATCGTGGATACACTAGGTCGGACAGTATACATTACTGCTGACAAAAATAGGGTTTTCTCTTATAAAGGTTTCGTATTATTTCGCAGTTGAATTAGGCAAAAACGATAAATAAACAAATGTAGGATGGGTCAATGCGTGATGTAAAGAAGGTCATGACCTCAAGGGGTTGATTTATATGAATACAAGGTAAACATATAGGTTTATCTAAAGATCAGTCGTTATTATATATATATAGATAGATAGAAGCGTTTATTTTTATTTTTATTTCTTTTTACATGTATGTGTGTTTGTATGTATGGATGGCTAAGTATGTGGAGATGATGATGTTTACTAATCGATAAATATATATGATGGTGCAGACACATGATGAAAAGGCATCTTTAAGGATCCTTCAACCCTCCTTAAAGCTGCCTTAAATTTCTCTTTATGGACCTTTAAGGGGGCTTTAAGGATCCTTTAATTTGCCTTTAAGAGGTCTTTAAGGACTCCTTAAAGATCCTTAATGGAACTGAAATTTCAAGGATCTTTAAGGAGGCTTTAAGGATCTTTAAAATAATTTATATTTTTCCTTTTTTTAAAAAAAAACCCAATGAAATATTATTTTTATCAGTATCTTTTTTAAAATTTTATTTGAAAAAAATTATTGCATTTATTAATGTCAAAAAAATAAAGTGATAATAAATTATTTTTCTTTATATAATTTTTTAATCTCAAGGTTTTAATTTTATTTATTTAATTTTATTTAATTTATTTACTACATTCTTAAGTCTAATTGGGTCATAATAATTAAATAGAAATTACAAGAAATTTTATCATTAAAATTTTCTTTTCTTGTACGCTCTCACTGGGCATCGAACCCTGGTCCCTAAAGTTTGGAGTCCATCACCTTACCTATGTAGCTATGGAAGATGTGATACTGATGTTGATAATTATAAAATATGTCCCTAACAATATGCAAATGAGATCACGTGACTGAAAGAAAGCAAGTGGGACATTTTTCATTTATTTGTGAAAAATTTTGTTTTATTTCTTTTAAAATATCTCTTACAACGAAAGGATCAATTGATTTTTATTTATTTATTTATTTTTATAAAAATTTCAAATATAATTTGCTGAAGTCATAATTTTTATCTATATATAGAATTTTAATTGCATTAGATAAAATATGTCTTGATAGGAAAGCATTCCAAAATTTGCTGTAATATACTAGTATATCTAACATCAATCAGCAAGATGGTGTTTGATGATCAAGTGTATAGATCACTTAATTAATTAATGTTGATGACACCTGTTCTTTCTAACTCCTTTTACTTGAAAATTATTATTATTTATATGTAATAATTAGAGATGTAATTGATACAGAAGAATCAGTATGTTAACTATACAAACAGCTTTTTAATTAAATAATTGGTCATAATGTCCTATATAAATAGATAAATAAATAAATAATGAAATAATTGAATAAATAAATAAATAAATATGGTCTTTCCGATTCTATTTTCAACAAAAAAGGGATTTTTTTAAATTCTTTTACGGGCAAGTCAAGAATTCATTGTACAAGAGAGAGGGAACTGACCATGGTGAGAGAGAGAGAGAGAGAGAGAGAGAGAGAGAGAGAGAGAGAGAGAGAGAGAGAGAGAGAGAGAAAGAGGAGAGAGAGAGAGAGTATCCACCTGTGTTTC